>JALGPY010000043.1:0-1200000 GCA_023055425.1 Linanthus parryae | reverse complement strand
GAGATCATGCAGAAAAAAGGTGATGTTGTTCTATCTTTTATCTCTACTACCATGCAGATTGCTGATATTTTCACTAAACCTTTGCCAGATGATAGGTTTGCATCCCTAAGACTTGAAATGGGTATGTTAAACAAGGATGCATTGGTTTAGGGGGAGTATTAGTACTTACTTGTGATTATTTATTGAAATCTCAAAGCCTTGAGATTATACTTTCCAAAGCCTTGAAAGTATAGTTCAACGCTTAGAAATTTCTGAAACTGCAGAAAATCTCAAGGCCTTGAGATTGTTCTCCAAGGTCTTGAAACATTTGTGTAGTTTACTTAAATAAATGGATCACCAAATATTATATATTATATTTTTAGATATTGTATAACGTTTGAATTACTCAGAGAATTTTTTAAAATATCTTAAAATATCTTCTTTTTCTCAAAAAAAAAAAGAAATCTTCTAGATATGTTTTGCATGTAGATTTTAGAAGAGTCATTTTTTAACTCTTTTTCTCAACCTATTTAAGCTGAAAGTCAGGGATTTTCTCTCTATTCTCTTCATTCTCTCTCAATCTTCTACGTATCTCTGCTCTCTCTCTTCTAATCCCAATCTTCTCCCAAAACCCTAATCTCACAATGGAGCGCAAATCAGCCGGGATTCAACAACAGGGTAAGCCTTCTGCTAGATCTAAGAAGAGGGCCAACAAGAAGGAGAAGATCAAAATTTCTGACTCAGATTCAGAAGGGACACAAAGTCTGCATGAAGCTTCACCTCCTGCAAAGAAGATCAGAACAGAGAAAGGGGATGAAGGTTCAAGTGTTGATCCACAAAAGGAGACAGCAGTATAGGGCGATGATCAATCTGGGTCAGACAAGAAGAAAGGGGGAGACAAGAAAAAGCAAGATGAAGGAGAAAAAGGGAAGTCTGCTAAGGAAGAAAAAAAGAAGTCTGATGATGTTGAGAAGAAGAAATCTGCTGAAGAGGAACCAGAGAAGGATAAGCCTGCTGAGAAGAAATCAAGGATCAAGCATATTGCTGCTGCAACCAAAAAGGGTTTTTAAGGTAAGAATGCACTGCCTTCTAATTGGTTCATTAGTTCAGATGTTAGGAGAGTTTGGATGCAAGGGTATGCATCATCTAAGGTTGCTTTCTGTAGTTTGATTTCTGAGGAGTTACTAGACAATTTGGATATTGACTGTATGAGGAAGTTAAGAGAATCTGCATTTTGGAAAGCTTTAAATCCTAGTTCTAAAGCTTATCCTAGGCTAACTAGGTTGTTTTACCTCAATTTGGTTCAAGAAGGAGAAGAGAAGTTTGTGTTGACTTCTAAGGTAGCTGGGATAGATTTAAGGCTAGACCATAGGACTTTTGCCAAGGTCTTGGGCATTCCTAAGAAGTATAATGTTGCTGACCACCCTGATATGAAGGAATGTCTAGACAAAGCCAAAGCTATGTTCTTCATAGATGGTATTCCTACTGGTCCCAAACAGTTGACACACTCTGTGCTCAGCTGTGAAGCTAAAATCTTATTCACTATTCTGATGAGAAGTGTTGTCCCTAGAGAAAACTCAAGAGAGTTGGAAACAGATAAGGTTCTCATCCTGATGTACTTGATATGTCAAGGGTTTGAGATTGATCTACCAACTGTGATTATGGAGCATATGATCTACTGTGCTACCAGAACCAGAAACTACCCTCTTTCATATGCCAATCTGCTACCACTTTTCTTTGAACATTTTGAGGTACATGTGAAAGGAGAGGAGAACATAACAGGTGGTTTTGGGTTGATTGATGAGTCTGCTTTGCAAAGAATTGGTGTGTTTCAAACAAAAAAGGGACATTGAAAGTGTTATTCAGAGTTATCTAAAGCTGAGCTTGAGGATAATTTTTTTATCAAACCTAAGGGGGATACAACATCAAGGGGACAAGATAATGAGGATTATTCTCAGTTGCTTGATAAGTTTGAAGAACATGTAGTTGAGATTGAGGGTCTTAGAAAAAGGCTATTTGACTTGTCTTCTGAGTTTGGTAAGTTCAAAGACTTGATGAGTGTGATGAATGGCAAGCTGGATGTTGTCATCAAAGGTTTGAATCTGGAGAAGATCCCTTCTGCTACTAGTCATGACACTAGTGTTGATTCAGATGAGAGGATAGGGGATTTCTAGAAAAAGAAGAAGAAGCCTATTCCAGTTGTGCTCACATCAAAGGATCTATTTGAGAAAATTGATGATGAGGAAATTGAAGAAGATACAGGTTTTGATGCAGCAACAGGGGGAGCTTCTGTGCAAGTTAAGGACAAGAAAGTTGATGAAATCATTGATGAAGTTATTGTTGGGTTTTGACGTAGGTAACACAGCGAAATAATAAAAATTTAATCCTACTCAAAGACCACCAAGGATCACAGGAAGAGACATCATAACATGATAAGGGATATAGTAATGTGTACCTTTTGGATTGAGAGATCACACAAAGAATGATGTCCCCGTCTCTACGGTTGATCCACGTCTAGAGGTGAGATATTCTTCCTTATCAAGTGCTAGCCTGGACCGGAGGAAGAGAGAATAACGAATCAAGCAACGAGGGACAAAGGAGGGTTTCGGCCCTCCTCTTTGGCGCCGACGGGAAGGGGGCGGACGGGCTTAGGGGCGGCGGCCTCTAAGCTTGTCTTGCTCTCTCTATTTTATTCTCTCCCACTCTCTTGTGTTATGTCTACTAACATTAGTCGGAAGGAAGGTAGAGCCTCCTTTATATAGTCCAACAACTCCTTGTTAACTACATAAATGTCCCTCCTAATTCTACATGAACTAGGATTAGTCCCTTCCTTGCAAATTTGTCCTACTAAGTTTACAAGGTGTTGCATAATGATCCTTCTTATTAATTAATCATATTAATTAATCCCAAATCTATTTCTACTCTATTTGACGTGTGACCCCATAGGTTTCTCCTTAGTTGGTAGTAACTTATTACTAACATGGAGCAGTGTCTAGCAACACATCCATGCCACCCAACTAATAGAAATAGTCAGTGATCCCGACAAACCTCTTGTGCCCAAGATCTCATATTGCACCATCCCTTTGTCTCCATATCCGGATTGGACACGAGAAATAAATAGTCACACCCGTATATCCAATCCATAGTTCCTCGATCCTGGGAATATGCTTATGAAAGCAGATAACATCAATGTCTCCATATTGATTTATCTGAGTCTGGCCAGACATTCAATAAGCCTCATCCCTCGAGTGGCCGTGGATATTTACTCCCATTATGTGGGAGGGACAAATCCTATCTACATCACTATGATCTCTAAGCTTGCGTCCTATCATGCCCGATAACTACGTTTATAGTCATCCAGTTATGGTGTAACGTTTGATAACATCAAAGCACGATATTTCACAACTAGAGTATCTAGTGACTTCAAGTCTAAGGATTGCAATTATATTAGCACTACGAGAAGCTATTGTGACTTAACATAATCTAAGGTATCCTTCTCATTGTGGGTCAATCCAGTATGCCATTACTCCTAATGCATACCCATGAGTTAGACTTGATATCTCCATATCAATCAACCCACATACTAGTCTATATTTGATCGTCCTATTAATCAATATAATGGACTGGGGATATTTAAGATAAACAACTCATTGTATCTGACTTCATTATATTAAATATCAAAATATATAATAAATGAATATTCTAGCCAATAACAATGTTCATACTAAATTTAAGATTGCCTCTAGGGCATCTATTCCAACAGTCTCCCACTTGCACTAGAGCCAATATGGCGCATCTCGTATGCCTATAGATCTGGCGTGCCTTTCATGCTTTCGCTGTGCAAGAGGTTTTGTGAGCGGATCTGAAAGATTGTCATCAGTTAGAATCTTGCACATCTTCACTGCTCCTCGATCGATCATATCACGAATAAGATGGACTCTCCTAAGTACATGCTTTGATTTCTGGTGTGATCTGGGTTCCTTGGCTTGTGCGATCGCCCCGGAGTTGTCACAGTACAACTCTATGAGATCCACGATGCTAGGTACCACACCGAGCTAAGTGATAAACTTCTTTATCCAAACTGCCTCTTTTGCTGCTTCTGCAGCAGCAATGTACTCAGCTTCTGTTGTAGAATCAGCAACTGTCCCATGCTTGGAACTCTTCCAGCTCACAGCTCCTCCATTCAGGCAAAGCACGTATCGAGACTACGATCTGTAGTCATCTTTGTCAGTTTGGAAGCTCGCATTAGTGTAACTGATGGAGCAAAGATTTGTGTGAAACAATTCAAAGAAACTTAGTAAACAACTAGGCAATTAAAAAGATGTGCTAACGAGTTTGTAGAACTAGTAAGAGAAAAGTTGGATCAATTGGATCTCCTAGTGATTCATGTAACCCGATTTCAACAACCAACTCATTTGTTTGAGAGTTAAATCCATGAGTTCAAATGGAGAAATCCAAATCAATGTTGCCTCAAGCATTGAGTATGCCTATTTAGATTGAAATCCACATACTCAATCAAGCCACAATAGTGATTCCTATTTCAACTCATAGAACTCAAGAATTCAATCTCTCAAACAACAAAACACAAAACACAAACATATTCGAGTTCCAAGAATCAACTAGGATCACCAATCAATCCAACAACACAATTAGCTACTCATGTTTGAGATTGCAACACAATAGATATCAAGCATCTTCAAAATTGTATTCATACTCAAGCTCTAGATACACAAGATACTCTTCAATTTTCACCCAAATAACACAAGTTCTTGCTACAAAATGAAGCTCAAACTACTAGTATTTGATTCAAACTATACTTTAACCAATCTAAAGCAGCTAACAACCCACAAATTCAAAGCTAACAGCAGCTATATCACAAGCTACTGCTGCTGCAGCAACTAACCAAGAACAGTGAGCAAAAACAGTGCTCAAAACAGAGCAAAATCGAACCCAGATTGAATTCGAGCTCTCTCTCTCTCCCTTGGTTGTCCTTGGCTCCGCAGCAGCTCAGAACGAGCTCGAGTTCACCAAGAACAACCCAGCAAGTGGCAGAACCGAGAGAGACAGGAGAGAGAGGCAGAGCTTCCGCCGTCCAAAACAGGGGTCCGAGAGAGAGCGTCTTCCTTTCTTCGATTCAGTTTATATAGACCTTGTATTAAGCTTCCTTGGCCTCCAAGGAAAGATCCTAACCCTTCAATTCATCTCATCCCTCCTCTTCCGTCAATTTGTAGCCGCTTCTTCACGAACCCAATAAATTGGGTGTTTCTCCTAGAAGCATTCTTGGGCCGAATTGATGCTTGGGCTGGGTAGAGCTTGGTCTAGGGAGAAGATTGGTGTTGGTCTCGCTTGATTTGGTGAAACGAGGGAGAAGTAGCCTTCGGAGAAGCTTCGTGCGTCGAACAATGGTGGCTCTGTTCTTTCTGTGGGTTTGACGGGGAGAAAGAATGCCGAGAGAGAGAGGACGCGTGAGGGGTGAGCTGTTTAGGTGAAATTTCACCCGGCTCCCCCCTTATTCTCTGTTATATTTTAAAAGACCCCGAGTGCTTCCTTAAAAATTTTCTGAAAATGGCGATAACACCCCAACTCCGTTAAATTCAATACACTTTAGCCCTTGAAATGTTTAGAAATCCACACTCTAGCCCCAATTCCGTTAAATTCTTCTCTATTTTGCCCTCCACTTCAACCTTTGACTCTCATTTTGACCTCTTTTCTTCTAAATCTTCAATAACGACCCCATATTCTTCTCTTGTCTTCTCAAATAGGTCTTCAAATCTTCACTTTAGCTTGCAAATTAGTTGTTTTGTCTTCAACTTTAGCCTCTTTATCACTTGATGTCTTCAAATTAAGCGCTCCAAGTACCTTCTTGTCTCTTAGCCCTTCAAATCTTTTCAATTCCTCATTCAAGCTTTCCCAACTAGCCCCTTGCGTTCTAAATCACGTCTTTGCCTACAAAATGAGAGAAAACAACCAAAACTACGAAAACAAGCATAAGTCTAGAAAGAGAGATAAAATAGATAAATTACACATATTAGAGAGTTAAGAAGAGTTCGTTAACATACTAAAACATGCAATTTTATGTCGTTAACACACCCCCAACTAGCCTTTTGCTCGTCCTCGAGCAAAGAGAGCGATATGAGTTGAAATTTAGTGAAAAACCAATCACGAGAGACTCACACTCACTAGACAAGGCTTGACTCAATCCTAAACTAGACTCAAATATTTACAAAAACGCACACACACATTATCTATCCTAAGTGAGAACTCAAAGAAATAAAATACTAAAGATTACTAGCTAATTTTAATTTTTTTGTGTGGGGGAAAAAGAAGAATGCACAAATGTCTCCTCAAATAAATTCTCAAAGTCCAAGAAGATTAAGAAAGAAGCCTATGGACGTCTAAGCATATACTCATACAAATGTGGGCGGTGTTTGGTAGAAGGTGACTCATGCGAACTACAAAACTTGTTAAATTAAGTCCAATTTGCGAGAAAGTATGCCTTAAAAAATAAGGATCACAAGAAACTAGACATTCTCATACTTATTCAAAAGCACTCATGTAGGATGGACCTCCAAAGCTTTGAACAAAAAATTTTAAGAAGGGGAGATGTGGTTGTGGGCTTGTATGATCCTTTTGTGGATTTTTGTAGATGGTGCGATTTATCATGTTTTGTGTGTTTTTTTTTGTGTTTTTTTTTTGTGTTTTTGTGTTTTTTTTTTGTGTGTGTTTTTTTTTTTTAACAATTTATTTTTAACCTAAAATCCAAGGCTCTCCAAGACCCACAACAAAAAGAGTAATATACAAGCAAGTGGGCTTTTTAAGCTAAACCAAGGGAGCTATCTAGGTGGTGACGTAACATTATCCCCGGACACCCCTCTATTTCTTAGACATCGCATGGGGTGTCATTGGTAACCACCACTCCAATGGGCTACAAGTTTCCACCGCAAAAACGAATATAGTAAAATCTTTTTTTGAAGTTCAAATAGCTTTAGAAAATGCACCCTTTTATCAAAAGTAGAAGACGTTAAAGTTTATGTGATCAACTTAGCTTGAAGGACTTATACATGAAACGTAAATTTAGTGTGTCGCTTTGTGAGAACGCATGAAGTCGCGGAATGTGGGATATTGGTGTAGATGTATTGAGTATAAGCAAAGAATTTCTTTCTAAAATAAAAATAAAAAGAACATGGACTAAGAGATTTCATTATTTGAAAACATATAGCTTCCTAAAATTCCCCCTTTTCACTTTTCTCATTTTTTTTCATTTTTTCAATTTTCAATTTTTTTTATTTTTTTTCAAAAAAAGTGACTCAACTATAACTTCCTAAGACTCAATAAAACTATCAAATAAAAAAAAAAAAAATCTAGACTCAAGATAAAAGGTGAAAATAAAACTACCAAAGAAAGAAGAAAAAAAAATATCTATGGTTTGACACGGGGAAAGAGTGATGCTTCTCATGAAAGATTCACACATTTTTTAATTTTTAATTTTTTTTCATGTAAATCACTAATGAAGAAAAAAGCATGCTTGTAACCATTTAAGCAAGAAATAAAATCTACTCCACCCCCAACTAAAATATCACATTGTCCTCAATGTGTGAGAACAATGGAAGAGCATACAAATTTAGCAAGAGACAAGAGGATAGAAAGACCTCATTTTAGCTTCTTAGGGACCAAGCACCATCCGTCTTCCTCCAAGAGCAACCTACAAAATGTAAATAGAGAAAAACAATGCAAGAAATAGTGATAAACTAATTTATTTATGTACAAGACGTGACTTCCAAATGGGACAAGTCAATTCATGGAACTTTTAATTTCTTGTAGTCTAGGCAAGCTTGCCTATGACTATGAGCTCGAGTAGGGTCAAGGCAACCCTCTTTCATTCTTTGCATTCTCAATTTTCCTTTCACTTTCTCTAATATCTCAAGCACAAAAATTAGAAAACTAATACCCGGATCAAGTAAATCAAAATGTAAGGATTTGAGTGTTCCCTTTTTAATGAAAGTATCACTCTCTTGTTTTCCAAATAAATTCTTCAAAATGCTCATTCCAAAGAAAGTGCAAGAGACATCACACATTTTGATAGAAAAACTTGACTCATCTTGGGAATTTAAAATGAGAGAATTGTCATGAGAGAATTCATAAGGAGGATCTTTACCACTAGTTAACATAATACCTTCAATGAGAAGAACATTTTCACTACAAAATTCTATCTTATGATCCTTTTCTAAAATATGAACACAAAAATTCTCACTCTTTAATTTCACACTTTCATCCAAGATTCTTCCCCACTTTGCTTTCACAACATGAAATTTATTTTCATCAAAATCAATAGGGGAAATATGAAAGAAGACTTCAGAATTTTCACAACCAACACTTGAACCCCCAACTTACTTGAAAGTCCATCCACAATCTCTAGTGGTGGGGGTTCTCCTTGAATGTCCTCTAAGTCATCACAAAACAAGCTATGGTCACTAGCCATGCAAATGAGATTATCATCAACCCCTAAACATGCATCTTTCAATTCTAAATGAGGGGGTTTCAAATCATAAGTAGGAGGTTCCCTTACTATGGAAGGTAACTCAATTTCTCATGTAAATCAATATCACTACAAGAATGCTCATGGGTAGATTCTATAGGAGGCTTCACAAGTTCAAGTTTACTAACAAGATTAACCCAATCATCCACATTAAATTCCTCACTCATGAGCAATGATGAGAAAATGCTATTTTCTTCACATAAAAATTCCAAATCTTGCACAATAAGATCATCTATTTCATTAAAACATGTAGTAGGATCCTCAATCACTTCAACATAAGAATCAATCCAACTAATCTCACATATGTCATCATCATCTTTTGATTGATTACTTGTGTTGAAGATATTAAGTTCCAACGTCATATTTCCAAATGTAATGTTCATCACACCATTCCTACAATTTATAATTGCATTAGAAGTAGCAAGAAAGGGTCTTCCTAGAATGATAGGAATGGGGGAGGTGCCACTAGACAAAGGGGTAGTGTCTAAAACTATGAAATCCACCGGAAAATAGCATTGGTTCACTTGAACCAACACATCTTCAATGACGCCTCTAGGAACTCTAGTGGACCTATCCGCTAATTGAAGAGTCACTCTTGTGGGTTTCAACTCACCAAACCCCAACTTCTCATACACCGAGTATGGAAGAAGGTTTACACTTGCACCCAAATCTAGCAAAGCATTAGCAATCTTATGACTCCCAATTGTGCAAGTGATAGTTGGTGAACCCGGATCTCTATATTTTGGAGGGAGGTTATGTTGGAGAATTGAGCTCACTTGCTCGGTGAGAAATTCCTTCTTTCTCACTTGAAGAGTTCTCTTGAAAGTGCATAAATCCTTGAGAAACTTGGCATAAGCCGGAATTTGCTTTATAGCATCCAAGAGAGGAATATTTATTTTGACATTTTGGAATGTCTCAAGGATGTCTTGGTGACTTGCTTTCATGTTATTGGCCAATAGCCTTTGGGAAAATGGTGGAACAATCCTAATTTCCTCATTATCGTCAACCACTTGTTTCCCCTTATCAAGATTCTCCTTAGACTCTTGCAAGTCACCAAATCTCTCTTGATCTTCACTCTTCTGACACTCCTCTTCTCCCTCATTATTATGGGACTCCCCACTTGGAAGTCCCTTGTCAACAACCTTCCCATTTCTTAAAACGGTGATGGCCTTAGCATGCTCCACATGGTTAAAGCTTTGGCCCCTTGGGTTTTGTTGAGATTGAGATGGGAATTTTCCCTTCTCTTGAGCATTTATGGTAGACTCCAACCTAGCTAACGCATTTTTCAACTCTTGGTTGGAGTTTCTCAACTCATGGTTGGTTTGGTTTTGGGAAACCATAAATTGCTCAAAGGTCTCATCTATACTCCTTTTGTTAGGAGGACCATAAGTGGAGCTTGAGGGGTTTACTTGGGTGTCTTCGTCTTGCGTCCATGAGAAGTTTGGATGATTCCTCAAATTGGAGTTGTATGTCTCCGAGTAGGGTGAGTTATTGTAGGGCTTCCTATAATTGTTAGAATTTAACATATTCACTTGCTTACCCATGATCTCTTGGGCTCTTAGAAAATCGGGACATTTGCTCAACTCATGAGAGTTATCACTACAAATGAGCACAATGCCTCACTCTTAGCCTTAAGTTGATACATAGTACCTTTAGGCTTAGAGTTAGCATCCTTAGAAGGCTCATTAATGTCCCAAGATTGGACTTTCTCACAAATTTCATCTAGACAATCCCAACCCTCATCTTCTCCTTTTGTGAAAAAATCTCCCCCACTCATGGATTCAATTGTGTGCTTATGGTCGCATGGCAAACCATCATAAAAGGAGCTAATTAACCTCCATGTCTCAAATCCATGGTGATGGCAAGCAATGAGGAGATCCCTGAAGCGTTCCCAAGCTTGGGGAAGTGGCTCTCCCTCCTTAGCACAAAAAGTAACAATTTGCCTTTTTATGGCATTTGTTTTGTAAGTAGGGAAAAATTTCTTAAGAAACTCTTTCTCTAACTCTTCCCATGTGCCTATGGTCCTAGGTCTCAAGGAGTGAAGCCATGCCTTGGCTTTGTCCTTTAAAGAGAAAGGAAACAATCTAAGCCTTATGGTGTTACTAGAGACACCATTGAAATTAACCGTTGAGGCAATATCATTAAAATCCTTAAGATGAGAGTAAGCACTCTCGGACTCTAGGCCATGAAACTTTGGAAGAAGTTGAATTGTGCCCGGTTTGACATCAAAGTTTCTTTAATTTAATGGAAACACAAAGCAAGATGGTGAACTTTGTCGAGATGGATGCATCAAATCTCTTAGTGAGCGAAATGACATCATCTCATTGTTGCTACTATGCCCATCCTCACCATCCATGATTTCAAAGCTATTAAGAGAGCTAGAATCGTTGGATTGGGCTAAACTACTACTATCACTAGTAGAAGTATTTTCACTAAAGGGATTTCTACCCTCTTCTTCAAGTAAAGTGCGATGCAATCTATGAGTATTATCACGTTGCCACACACTCATGCAACCCAAGCTCAAATTAAGTTCAAGAGGGTTGCCTAACACAAGCTAGTAGTATGTTTTTGTGATTTTTTTACTTTTCGCTTTTTTTTGTTCCAAAGCTCAAAAAGTGAACCCGGAATTTTCCTCAAGCGTATCTAAAAAATAAAAACAAGCAAAACAAGAAAGTAACTAAAGAGTGAGTCTCTCAGCACCAATCCCCGGCAACGGCGCCAAAAACTTGTTCGAAGTCGATAATCCCAAGTATAGGATATCGCTACAAGTAGTACCCGAGTAAGAACGGGGTTGATTTCCACAAGGATTGGGAAAGAGATTAAACACTCTAAGCTAAATAGCAAACTACTAAGCAACTAACGAAATTGACAAAACGAGTTTCTCAAAGGCTTTAGAGCTAGCCAAGCTTTGAAATCCACCACTCAAGTGATGGAGCAAAGATTTGTGTGAAACAATTCAAAGAAACTTAGTAAACAACTAGGCAATTAAAAAGATGTGCTAACGAGTTTGTAGAACTAGTAAGAGAAAAGTTGGATCAATTGGATCTCCTAGTGATTCATGTAACCCGATTTCAACAACCAACTCATTTGTTTGAGAGTTAAATCCATGAGTTCAAATGGAGAAATGCAAATCAATGTTGCCTCAAGCATTGAGTATGCCTATTTCGATTGAAATCCACATACTCAATCAAGCCACAATATTGATTCCTATTTCAACTCATAGAACTCAAGAATTCAATTTCTCAAACAACAAAACACAAACATATTCGAGTTTCAAGAACCAACTAGGATCACCAATCAATCCAACAACACAATTAGCTACTCATGTTTGAGAGTGCAACACAAGAGATATCAAGCATCTTCAAAATTGTATTCATACTCAAGCTCTAGATACACAAGATACTCTTCAATTTTCACCCAAATAACACAAGTTCTTGCTACAAAATGAAGCTCAAACTACTAGTATTTGATTCAAACTATACTTTAACCAATCTAAAGCAGCTAACAACCCACAAATTCAAAGCTAACAGCAGCTATATCACAAGCTACTGCTGCTGCTGCAACTAACCAAGAACAGTGAGCAAAAACAGTGCTCAAAACAGAGCAAAATCGAACCCAGATTGAATTCGAGCTCTCTCTCTCTCCCTTGGTTGTCCTTGGCTCCGCAGCAGCTCAGAACGAGCTCGGGTTCACCAAGAACAACCCAGCAAGTGGCAGAACCGAGAGAGAGGAGAGAGAGAGGCAGAGCTTCCGCCGTCCAAAACAGGGGTCCGAGAGAGAGCGTCTTCCTTTCTTCGATTCAGTTTATATAGACCTTGTATTAAGCTTCCTCGGCCTCCAAGGAAAGATCCTAACCCTTCAATTCATCTCATCCCTCCTCTTCCGTCAATTTGTAGCCGCTTCTTCATGAACCCTAGAAATTGGGCGTTTCTCCTAGAAGCATTCTTGGGCCGAATTGATGCTTGGGCTGGGTAGAGCTTGGTCTAGGGAGAAGATTAGTGTTGGTCTCGCTTGATTTGGTGAAGAAACGAGGGAGAAGTAGCCTTCGGAGAAGCTTCGTGCGTCGAAAAATGGTGGCTCTGTTCTTGCTGTGGGTTTGACGGGGAGAGAGAATGCCGAGGGAGAGAGGACGCGTGAGGGGTGAGCTGTTTAGGTGAAATTTCACCCGGCTCCCCCCTTATTCTCTGTTATATTTTAAAAGACCCCGAGTGCTTCCTTAAAACTTTTCTGAAAATGGCGATAACACCCCAACTCCGTTAAATTCAATACACTTTAGCCCTTGAAATGTTTAGAAATCCACACTCTAGCCCCAATTCCGTTAAATTCTTCTCTACTTTGCCCTCCACTTCAACCTTTGACTCTCATTTTGACCTCTTTTCTTCTAAATCTTCAATAACGACCCCATATTCTTCTCTTGTCTTCTCAAATAGGTCTTCAAATCTTCACTTTAGCTTGCAAATTAGTTGCGTTGTCTTCAACTTTAGCCTCTTTATCACTTGATTTCTTCAAATTAAGCGCTCCAAGTACCTTCTTGTCTCTTAGCCCTCCAAATCTTTTCAATTCCTCATTCAAGCTTTCCCAACTAGCCCCTTGCGTTCTAAATCACGTCTTTGCCTACAAAATGAGAGAAAACAACCAAAACTACGAAAACAAGCATAATTCTAGAAAGAGAGATAAAATAGATAAATTACACATATTAGCAAGTTAAGAAGAGTTCGTTAACATACTAAAAAATGCAATTTTATGTCGTTAACAGTAACCCATTACACTTAGCTCTTCCTTACCTCCAAATATCAAGAACGCATCTTTACTTCTTCTCAAGTACTTTAGGATGTTCTTGACAGCAATCCAGTGACTCTCACCCGGATTAGACCGATATCTGCTTACCATACTCAACGCGTATGATACGTATGGTCTAGTACGCAACATGGCATACATGATGGATCCTATGGACGAAGCAAAGGGTATCCTACTCATGCGGTCCTTCTCAATCTCATTGGGGGATAGTCATTCTTGGAAAGAGTGACTCCATGCGACATGGGCAAGAATCCCTTCTTGGAATCTTGCATGTTGAACCTCTTCAACACCTTGTCTATATATGTACTTTGACTTAGGCCGAGCAGATTTCTAGATCTATTCCTATAGATCTTTATACCAAGTATATAGGCTACGTCTCTTAAGTCCTTCATTGCAAAACACTGTCCTAGCCGATCTTTAACAGATTGCAAAGTAGGAAAGTCGTTGCCAATGATTAGTATGTCATCCACATACAAGACCAGAAATAATACAGAGATCCCACTAACCTTCTTGCAAACACAAGGCTCATCTTCGTTCTTGATGAAGCAAAACTCTTTGACCGCGTCATCAAAACTTCGATTCCAGCTCCTAGAAGCTTGCTTTAATCCATAAATGGATCTTTGCAGCTTACGGACTTTATTGGCCTTCTCTGGATCCTCAAAACCCTCCGGTTGTGTCATGTACACATCCTCGAGGAGGTTCCCATAAAGGAACGCTGTTTTGACATCCATCTGCCAAATCTCATGGCGACTGGTGAAAAGGTCTCATCATAGTCAATATCATGAATCTGTCTATACCCTTTGGCTGTCAATCGCCCCTTATAGGCAATTACCTTGCCATCCACGTCGGTCTTCTTCTTGAAGACCCACTTGCACCCTATGGGCCGAGTCCCTTCGGGTGGTTCCACCAAAGTCCATACTTTGTTGGTGTACATGAAATCCATTTCGGATCTCATGGCTTCTAGCCACTTCTTAGAGTCTGGGCCTTTCATGGCCTCTCCGTAGGTTGCAGGTTCATCATCCATGAGTGGTAC
The DNA here is from genome assembly GCA_023055425.1 of Linanthus parryae. Taxonomy (NCBI): domain Eukaryota; kingdom Viridiplantae; phylum Streptophyta; class Magnoliopsida; order Ericales; family Polemoniaceae; genus Linanthus; species Linanthus parryae. Next base: position 1,185,655 of record JALGPY010000043.1, on the reverse strand, counting down.
GTCATCGGGCTCAGTCCCGAGAAGTCCATACCTCTCTGGCTCATTACGCACTCTACCTGATCTATGGAGTTCCTCTGTTACCTGAACAGGTTCTTCCAAAAGAGTTTGCGGCTCCTGTTCATGTTCCATCAGCGGTTCAGTGATTTGTGGTTCTTGAATTTCTTCAAGTTCTACAGCCCTCCCACTCGCTTCTTTAGAGAAAAACTCTCTTTCTAGAAACACACGGGTCCGAGCAACAAACACTTTGTTCTCGGTGGGATTGTAGAAATAATATCCTTTAGTTTCCTTAGGATATCCCACAAATTTACACTTGTCCGCTTTGGGCCCGAGCTTGTCTGTTTGTAAACGTTTTACATTAACGTCGCAGCCCCAAATATTCATAAACGACACTATGGGATGCTTCCCAGTCCATATCTCATATGGGGTCTTCATGACTGATTTGGATGGAACACGGTTAATGGTAAAAGCTGCCGTCATTAGAGCATGTCCCCAAAAGGATATCAGAAGATCTGTTTGAGACATCATAGATCGCACCATATCTAATAGCGTGCGATTTCTCCTCTCGGACACGCCATTCCATTGTGGCGTTCCGGGTGGAGTGAGGTGAGATACTATCCCACACTCTCTAAGATACTCATCAAACTCTTGGCTTAAGTACACTCCTCCACAATCCGATCGTAGAGCCTTGATACTCTTACCAAGTTGCTTTTCTACTTCATTCTTGAATTCTTTGAACAATTCAAAGGATTCGGATTTGGCCTTCATAAGGTATACAAATCCATATCTACTGAAATCATCAGTAAACGTGATGAAGTAGGTATAACCACCTCTGGCAGGCGTGGGGAATGGCCCGCATACATCGTATGTTTGAGTGCCAATAACTCACTAGTGCTCTCACCTTTCTTATTGAAAGGTAACTTTGTCATTTTTCCTAATAAACAAGATTCACATGTCTCATATGATTCCGAAATTTTGTAATGTAGACTAAATACATGACCAAAATACTCTAGAAGGGGGGGGGGGGTTGAATAGAGTATGAAAACTTTTTGCTAAAACACAAGATTTAACTAAGTGAACAAGTGAAAGACTCAAATCTCAAAGCCTTGAGATTTTGCAAAACTAGTTAGAAACTTTCTAAGGAAAAATGAAAGCTTCAAGGCCTTGAACTATCACCAGTTCTAAACAGTTTATGAACCCTAGTTTGATTTGAGTTGCTTGCAGAAGTAAATAGAAAAACTGTAAAGTAAAGAACACAAGGCAATTAACAGAGTTCAGTCCCAATGGACCTAATCTCTGTCTGAGGGATCTAATCCCACCAGGATTGGGCAAACACTTCTTATTACTCACACAGAAACAACCCTAGATCTCCAAGCCTAAGTGAACTCCCTTACACCTAAACAGCTTGTGGTTCCAAACCTATCTAGTATCAACTACTAACTGTTGAGCTAACAGGAACCTCTTGTTGTTCACTTGAACAACCAACCACTAGGTTTTGTGAGGTTTAAGATATAAAAAAGAAAAGCAGATTAAAATACAGTAGAGGAACACACTAGATGAATAAGCTAGTGAAGACCTGGATGTGTTCTTCAGGAAAACTGGAATGATTGATCTTATGAAAGCAGTGATTGAAGCCCGAAGTTGTGAGGGATTGAATGTCTGATCTTCCACGAATGTATCACACCTCTCTCAGTTCTCTGTAAGCTGCTCTTCCTTTCAAATTTCAAACCAGCATTTTATCCACTCTCTGCAACTGAATGAGAGATTTTAGGATCTCAGTTCCTGCAAATCCTCATCCTTTCTAACTGCAATTCAAAACAACTTTGAGTAGATATCCGTTGGAGTTTGCTGTGATTACATTTCACGTTTAAAAAAACCTGCAACAACATTAAACACAGCAACAACAAAAATCCAGAAAAATAACAGCACTAAGCCTGTTTGGACTTCCAGTTTCTGAATAAAAACTGGATCAGATAAATAAATTCATAACCTGATTAACTTCTGAAACATATTATTCATAATAAACCAGTTTAAAACTTGTAAAAGTCATTAAAAAATCATAATAACAAAGATCAAATCCTGCAAGAGAGAATCAAGTTAATTCTGTAAAACTGTCAGCAGCTTAAGGCACATCTCAAGGCCTTGGAGCTCTGAACATGCTTCACAGTCTTTCAATGTTAAGACAGAAACATTTGATTCACTATGATTAATATATCTGCAATTGTGTTAGATATATAAAGAATATATAACAAGTATATTTGCAGCAAATCTCTGATCTTAAACATCAGATAGAACACCTGCATCACAAGATTATTAGATCACACTGTATAAGAAAACTACTATCAAATCTTTGAAGCTCTGATTAGTATCTCAAGGCCTTGGAGCCTTAGAAATACATTGTCTTTATCTTTCATCACTCTAAACAGTTACTTCTCAAAACACATTTAGAATTCTTGAGTCAACAATCTCCCCCTTGATGAAAGACAAAACCCATAATCTTGTGTAAATATCCCTGCAACTTTTTGTAAGAATTAGGTATCACCATTTTCAGAAATAACAAACAGTAACACTGATTGAACAAGATTAACACAGATAACCATATCACAATTAAACCAGATAAACATGTCACAAAACAACTGATTAACACAAAACTCACAATCTTATTATCTAAACACTGAAGAGTAATCACAGATAGCACATATAACTTCTCCCCCTTTTTGACTCCCATCAAATAAAGGTGAAGAAATGTTGGATCATTACTCAAAGTCTTAAAAAAAACTTAGTCTAAAAAAAATAAGTTCCTACTGAATGTCAAGGCCTTGAGATCAGAAAGAAGAGAGAAAGAAAGAAAGAATCAAGGCTTTGGCTTTCTCAAATCTTTACTTCTTCTTTGATGCTTGGCCTTTCTCTGAGCCTTCACCAACCTCTTCATCACTTTCAGCTTCTTCTGCAGACTGATTCTCTTCTTGTTCAGCATCCACCTAAGCAACAACTTCCTCAATAATTTCATCCACTTTCTTGTCCTTTACCTGCACTGAATCACCCTCTGTAGCTGCATCAACACCTGTGTCTTCTCTAGCTTCTTCATCATCAGTTTTCTCATATAAATCCTTTGAAGTGGGCACAACTGGAATATGCTTCTTCTTCTTCTTCTTCTTCAAGAATTCACCTAGCCTTTCATCTGAGTCCACACTAGTTTCATGACTAGTAGCAGAAGGGATCTTCTCCAAATTCAAACCTTTGATGACAATATCCAGCTTGCCATTCATCACACCCATCAAGACTTTGAACTGATTAAACTCAGAAGATAGATCAAAGATCTTCAATCTCAACCTGCTGTTCTTCAAACTTCTCAACCAACTGAGAGTAATCCTCATTGGCTTGTCCCCTTGATGTTGTAGCCCCCTTAGGTTTGATGAAATCTTTCTTCTCAAGCTCAGCTTTCGACAACTCTGAATAGAACTTCCAATGTCCCTTTCCTGTCTGAACCACTCCAATTCTCTGTAAAGCAGTCTCATCAATTAACCCAAAACCACCAGTTATCTTATCCTCTCCTTTCACAGGTACCTCAAAATACTCAAAGAAAAGAGGTAATAGGTTGGCATATTGAAAAGGATGGATTCTAGTTCTGGTAGCACAGTAGATCATATGCTCCATGATCACTGTTGGGAAGTCAATCTCAAACCTTGACATATCAAGTACATCAGGATAAGAACCTTATCAGTAACCAACTCTCTTGAGTTTTCCTTAGGAACAACACTTCTCATCAGAATTGTAAACATAATTTTAGCTTCACAATTGAGCACAGAGTGTGTCAACTATTTAAAACAAGTGGGAAAATCATCAATAATGAACTTGGATTTGGATTTTTCTAGACGTTCCTTCCTATGAGGACAGTCAACAACATTATACTTCCTAGGAATGTCCAAGACCTTGGAAAAAGCCCTATGGTCTAGCCTTAAATTTATCCCAGCCACCTTAGAGGTTAACACCAATTTATCTTCCACTTCTTGAACCAAATTCAGATAAAACAACCTAGTTAACCTAGGATAGGCTTTAGAACTAGGATTTAAAACCTTCGAAACTACAGATTCCCTTAACTTCCTCAAACAGTCAATATCCACTTTATCTAATAACTCTTCAGAAACCAAACTACAGAAAGCAACCTTAGATGATGCATACCCTTGCATCCAAACTGTCCTAACTTTGGAACTCACAAACCAATCAGAAGGAAGTACATTTTTACCTTGATAACCCTTTTTGGTTGAAGTAGCAACTTGCTTAACCCTTGATTTATTCTCAGCAGGTTTCTCCTTCTATGGTTCTCCTTCAGCAGACTTCTTCTTGCTTTCCTTAGCATATTTCCCCTTTTCTTCTTCAATAGTCTTTTTCTTATCTCCCCAATTCTTCTTGTCTGACCTAAGTTGATCATCACCTTGAACCTCTGTCTCTTTCTGTGGATCAACACTTGAACCTTCCTCCCCTTTCTCTGTTTTGATCTTCTTTGAAGGAGGTGAGTCTTCATGAAAACTCCGTGTATTTTCTGAATCTGAATCAGAGATCACAATCTTCTCCTTCTTGTTTGCCCTCTTCTTAGATCTACCAGAAGACTTTCCCTGTTGTTGAATCCTGGCTGATTTGCGCTCCATTGTGGGATTAGGGTTTTTGAAAGAAGAATGAGATAGAGAGGGATAGAGAGAGAGAGCAGAGAGACGTAGAGAAATGAGAGAGAATGAAGAAGGAAAAGCCCTGACTTTCAGCTTAAGTAGGTTGAGAAATTGAGTTTTAAAAGGGACTCTACTGAAATCAACATGCAAAACATATCTACAAGATATTTTCAGATATTTCAGAAAATTCTCTGAGTAATTCAAATATTATACAGTTATCTAAAAAGATAACATATAATATTTGGTGATACATTTTTAAAAAAATAAATAAATACAGATGTTTCAAGACCTTGTAGAACAATCTCAAGGCCCTGAGTTTTTTTGCAATTTTAGAAATTTCAAAGATTTGAACTATACTTTCAAGGCTTTGGAAAGTATAATCTCAAGGCTTTGAGATTTCAATACATAAACACAAGTAAGTACTAATACTCCCCCCAAAACCAGTGCATCCTTGTTTAGCATACCCAGTTCAAGCCTTAGGGATGAAAACCTATCATCTGGCAGAGGTTTAGTGAAAATATCAGCAATCTGCATAGAAGTAGAAATAAAAGATAGAACAACATCACCTTTTTCTGCATGATCTCTAAGAAAGTGATGCCTTACATCTATATGCTTGGTTCTTGAGTGGTGTACTGGATTCTTAGAGATTGAAATGGCACTTGTGTTGTCACAATTAATAGGCACATTTCTGAAATTATAGCCAAGATCTCTAAGCTGTTGAGCAATCCACAACACTTGTGAAAATCAAGCTCCAGCTGCAATGTATTCACTTTCTACAGTTGATAATGCTACTGAATTTTGCTTCTTGGAATGCCAACTGATTAGTGAAGAGCCAAGAAACTGGCAACATCTAGAAGTACTCTTCCTATCCACCTTATATCCTGCAAAATATGCATCTGAATAGCCACTCAACATAAAGTTAGATCTCCTTGGATACCAAAGCCCCAATTCTTTGGTTCCATTCAAATATCTAAAAATTCTCTTGACAGCAGTTAAATGACTTTCCTTAGGATCTGCCTGAAATCTTGCACACATGCAAACACTAAACATAATATCAGGTCTACTAGTAGTTAAGTACAAAATTTATCCAATAATACGTCTATACTCCTTTTGATTTACACTCTTACCATTTGAATCCTTGTCTAATGAGAGTGATGAACTCATAGAGTTTTAAGTACCTTGGACTGTGTCATATTGTACTTGTTCAACAAGTCCTTGGTATACTTTCCTTGATGTACAAATATTTCTTTCTTCATTTGTAAGATATGAAGTCCAAGAGAGAAATTCAGTTCTCCCATTAAGCTCATCTCAAACTCCATGCACATTAGACTAGAGAACTCTTTTGAAAGAGCATCATTAGTAGCACCAAACAAAATATCATCCACATAAATCGGAACTACTAATAAGTCAGTTTCATGATGTTTAATAAAAAGAGTTTTATCTACTAGACCTCTCTTGAAATTATTGTCAAGTAAAAACTTTGAGAGTCTATCATACCAAGCCCTTGGAGCTTGTTTTAAACATAAAGAGCTTTGTCTAATTTGTAAACATGATCAGAGAATTTTTCATCTTAAAACCAGGAGGTTGAGCTACAAAATCATCTTCTTGTAAATAACCATTCAGAAAAGAACATTTGACATCCATTTGATAAAGCTTTATGTGATTGTGAGATGAAAATGCAAGAAGTATTCTAATAGCTTCTAACCAGGGAACAGGAGCAATTGTCTCCTCATAGTCTATAACTTCTTCCTGATTGTATCCCTGTGCCACAAGTCTGGCTTTGTTCCTTACCAATTTGTCATACTCATCAAGCTTATTTCTGAACACCCATCTGGTTCCTATAACTGATTTCTCTTTCGGTCTGGGAACTAGATTCCATAACTTGTTTCTTTCAAATTCATTCAGCTCACTTTGCATTGCAATGATCCAGTCTGCATCGTCCAGTGCTTCCTTTGTATTCTTAGGCTCAATCAATGATACAAAAGCACTAAAAGCACACAAGTTCTTCAACTGTCCTCTTGTCTGAGTTCCATTTGTTGGATCAGATATGATATTGTCAGCTGGATGATCTGCAAGATACTTAAATTTTTTCCTTGGTGTCCAGGAATATGTCCCTTCAAGGATTTGAGTTCTTGAAACAGTGTAGGGAACATCATAGAAAGTTTCAGTTTCAGTCTCAAGGCTTTGAGATTTTGGCTCTGCAGGAGGTTCAAGGCCTTGAGATTCTACTGATTGATTCTGCACTTTAGTTTTGCCTTTGTCCTCTTTCACAGCATCATCATCAGACTCATGCTTGTTCAAATTTAGATCTGCAAACCTTTCACTCAGATAATCCTTAGTACTTTCATCAAAAAAACACATGAATACTCTCTTCCACAATCTTGGTTTTTCTATTGTAAATTCTATAAGCTTTGCTAGTTTGAGAATATCCAAGAAATACACCTTCACAACTTCTAGCATCAAACTTACAAAGATTGTCTCTACCATTATTATGCACAAAACAAATACAACCAAAAGATTTAAAATAAGAGACACTAGACTTCCTACCTTTAAACAGTTCATAAGAAGTCTTTTTCAAAATAGGCCTAATCAAACATCTATTCAGCACATAATTGGCAGTATTAACAGCTTCTGCCCACAAGAACTTCGGCAAATTACTTTCAAGTAGCATGGTTCTAGACATATCCTCAAGTGTCATATTTTTCCTCTCAACTACTCCATTTTGTTGTGGAGTTCTAGGTGCAGAAAAGTTGTGTGATATGCCATGCTTTGAAAAAACTAAATCAAAGTCAAGCTGATCAAACTCCCTACCATGATCACTTCTAATAGATGTAACAGGCAAGTTTTTCATAGTTTGAAGCTCTTTGCACAGTTTAGAAAATTCAGATAGAGCTTCAGTTTTGACTCTAATAAACATAACCCATGTAAAACTAGGACCACATAAGTCAATATGCAACAGTTCTGAGGGTCTAGAAGTACTTACAAATTTCTTTGGCTTGAATGAGCTTCTTGTTTGTTTACCTTGTACACATGCCTTGCAGACCTCATCATCTGATTTTTTTTTATGGTAATCCTCTTACCAAATCTTTTGAGATGATTTTGAGATGATTTTATTCAGGGTGTGTATGCTAATATGCCCAAGCTTTCTATGCCAAAGCTTTGTATCTTCCTTCAAGGCCTTGATGCATTTCAACTTGTCACCTGCAACACTGTTAGTACTCATAGCATATACATTATATGATCTAGGAGCAGTGAGTATGCAATCTCCAGATTTCTCATCTTGCACCTCACATTTCTTCTTGTCAAATATAGCTTTATATCCTTTATCACATAACTGAGAAATACTAAGCAGATTATACTTAAGTCCATCCACAAGATAAACATCAGAGATAGAGTTGGTAGAACCATTACCAATACTACCTATACCAATAATATTTCATTTTTCTTTGTCACCAAGTGTAATTGTTCCTCCATATTTTTCTGTGAGCTCAGTATAAAGAGACTTCTTTCCACTCATATGTCTGGAACAGCCACTGTCTAATATCCATTTCTGATCTTTCAAGGCCTTGGTGACATCCTGCAAAAGTAAATCATTGCCTTAACAGGCTATTAGACCAAGTGCATAACTTTTTGTCATACTCAGAATCAGCCATGTTTGGTGGTCTAATTCCTTTTGGGACCCAAATTTGCCTAACCTGTCCCTTAAGCTGATAAGGATAAGTGTTCCTCATAATATGAGGTTCTGATCTTCTGAAGGGACAAGTTAATCTAATATGACCAATTTTTCCACAGTAATGACATTTTTGAGATTGTCTACTACCATATTTGACAAAGTAGTTTGGCTTTTCTTTGGAAAATTTGGATTATAGCCAATCCCACTTTTATGCATTGATTTCAGACTTCCTCCAAGAATGAGATTTAGATTATGTTCTGAGCCTGTAAAACTGGCTAGGACCTTTTTAGACTCTTGAAGTTTCTCAGTCAAAGAACAGATTTGTTTTTCTAAATCCTCTGAATGAGTCTTTAGATCAACATACCTTTTAGTTAAGAGAGTGTTTTGATCAACAATCTCTTTTTTCTGTGCCTTCAAGGCTTTGAATCTGCTGTCCAAGGCCTTGAAGTCCTTTTCAAGTTTTGTCTTAAAGCTTCAACAGTTTTGTTGGCAAAAACTAGGTCCAGGTTTTCTTTTACCTGCTCATGAATCTTAATCTTCAAAAGAAGAATCTCATTTCTATAACTTTCTTCATAAACATGCTCTTGAGAATTTCAGGAAGTACATCAGAAGGACTAGCAAGAAGATTTTTTACCATTTCCTCAATGTGTCTGTCTGAATACTTTTCTTCATCATGTTTAGCCATGAAGCAGAAATTTGCTTGATCTTCTTCTGTGTCTGAATCACTTGATGAATCAGAATCACTCCAAGAGGCCATCATTGCTTTCTTCCTTCTGTTTTCACTGTCTTCCTTTTGAAAGTTCCTGTTCTTCTTCTTTTGTGGACAATCCCTTAATAAATGATCTGCATCACCACATTCAAAACAATTCATTACTTTAGTTTTATGTGACTGTGATGAAGACTTACCTTTGTAGTCCTTGCTGCTTGAAGGTCTTGATCTCTATCTTTTGTTGTCTCTGTTACCAAAGATTCTCTTCTTCTTGAGAATCCTAGCCAAGGCCTTGCAGATCAGCTAAAGCCTCTTCATCATCATGCTCATCTTCACTCTCAAGGCTTTGAGATTTTTCACTTTCTTCAGCCTCGAGTGCTAAGTTCTTGCTGTTTTCACTCAGATCACCTTCTACATCCTTCATAGACATTTCATGAGTGAGCAGCTTTCCTTGTAGATTGTTAAGTACTTAAAATTGCGTGTTTTAGCATGTTAATGAACTCTTCATAACTTGCTAATATGTGTAATTGATCTATTTTATCTCTCTTTCTAGACATATGCTTGTTTTCGTAGTTTGGTTGCTTTTATCTTGTTTTGTAGACAAATACATGGTTTGGAACGCTAGAGGCTAGCTAGGGGGAGCTTGACTAATGAAGTGAAAATATTTGGAGGGCTAAGAGACAAGAAGAAGGTACTTGGGGCGCTTAATTGGAAGATTATTGAAAATTTGAGAGGTCAAGATTGAAGAAATTGCAAGTTAAAAGTCAAAGTCAAGGGCCAAAGTCAAGTGTTCTAATGTTTTGAGGGCTCATGTGAAGAGATTTTAACGAAATGGGGAGCTAAATGCAAGTTTATAAAGTTTTTAAGGACTAAAAAGATGAGTTTTTAACGGAGTGGGGGTCAGAGTGCCATTTTCAGAATGTTTTAAGTAAGAGACGGGGGTCTTTTAAAACATATCAGCAGAATCAAGGGGGGAAAGTGCAATTTCATAACAGAGCAGCTCAGATGAAGCGTCCTCCTCCTTCCTCGCGACACCTGAACGCACAGAGCCTCCATGGTTCTTCGACGAAGCTTCCTCCAAGCTTCACCCCGCCCTCATCTCTTCACCAAATCACACAAATCCGGTACCAAATTGCTACCCAGCCCAAGAGCTCTCTCCTGAACCCATCAATTTGGCCCAAGAAACAACGAAGAAGAAACCCCTAAATCAACCTAGGGTTCGTGAACATCTACAAATCAACATTTCAGAGCTTCTTAATTGAATTGGACGGTTTAGATGAGTTCTTGGAGGCCAAGAAAGCTCGAGACAAGGTCTATATAAGTCGAAACGAAGAATTGAATCGGAATCTTCTCTGACCCGTCGGCAAAAACAGTGCTCTGTTTTGGGGTTCTTCATTCTCCTCTCTCTCTCTGATTTCACCCGTTTCTGGGCTTCTTCTTGCGATTCTGAACTCACTCTTGAGCAAAGTCAGGTCCAAGGAGAAGAGAAAGAGGAAGAGAGCAGATCAAAATAGGGTTGTTCTTGAGCACTGTAGTACTCTGTTTTGCTGTTTTGGCTCTGTTTTCGTTTTTGATTGCAAAAGCAGCAGCTGCAGAGATAGCAGCAACTAGTTTGCCAAATTTGTTCATTAGTTCTAGCTTAGATTGTATTTGTGGCTATTTTGCTCTTGGTTATGTGTAGTTTCTAGCAAGTGCTGATGAGGAATTGATGAACAAATTGTTGAAATCAAGTATTGATAATGAAAACATCATTTCTCTCTCACTCTCTTGATTCTATAATGACTAGCTAAATTAATTGTTGGGTTACTTGATGAAGTTGGATGGCTTGTCGTGAATTTTTTTCAATTGTTCTTCAAGTTGTCACAAGTTTGAATGTCGAGTTATTGAATTCGTGTGTCGAAAGACAAATCCAAATTGTGGCTTGATCTTGTATGTGGACTCACTTAGATGAGTACATATCCTTGATGCTTGACATAACTCGATTCTGGGTTTCACTCTTGAATTCATGAGCTAGGCAATTCATCTTTTCTTTAGAATCCATGTTTCTTCAATTGATAAATATTTTGGGTGTTGAACTTCACTTGCAAGTTTTCTAGCAAAGTCATTTACCCAACTTCACTCTCTTGAATCGTAGCGTTAATAGTATTAGTAGTCACTTATTTTATTTATTACTTGAATTCTCAAACTTGCTCCATCACATTTTGTGGTGGATTTGATAGCTTGGCAAGCTCTAAAGCCGTTGAGAATTTTTTACTTGTTTTAGTTAGTCGTTTTTCTACTAGCTATTGCTAGTTTTGCGAGTCATTATCTAACCCTCCCCTCCTTGTGGATTCGACTCCGGTCTTACCGGATAATATTACTTGAGACGATATCCTATACTTGGGATTTTGTCGAACAAGTTTTTGGCGCCGTTGCCGGGGAGAGGCTAGGCTTTAGATTTTATTTACTTTCTTAGTATTTTTCTTGACATTTTCTCTAGTTTCTTTTTGTTACTTAAAGCTTGTGAGATTTAAGAGGGCTTGTGAAATTCATCAAGTACCTCTCATCTACTTGCTTGAAAAAAATGTCTCATGAACATTTTGGACTTGGTGAGAGGCCTAACGTCCATTCACATCCTTACTACTATGCATTTACTAGACATGAAAATCATTCTAAGGAATCAATGTGTTCCATGCGTGAACGTGCTATTAAAAATGGTGATTATTTTCCTAAGAATGATTATTCTTGGCATGATAGTAGGACACTAGATTACACATCTCATGCTTCTTGTGAACAATCACCTCCCTCAAACACTTACATGTTTTTGAACTCTCATGATTCTTGCACTTATCAATATAATGATATGATGTGTGAATCAAGAGGAGTTGATCATTTTGAGAGGGAATCGTTTGAGAACGATGAGCTAAATACGCCTATAAGTGATTCTCTATATGAGAAAGTTCAAAAGTTTATTCAAAATAATAATGAAATTATGGAATCACTAAGAGAATCACAAAGAAAATTTGAAGAATCATTCTCTCACTTGGATGATAGAGTCGTTTCTTCAAATTCACAATCGCATGATAATGAGTCTCTTGCTTATGGTTCTCACTTTTCACAAGACTCATCATCACACGAGTCTCAACTTCCTATTCACACACATCACGAGCCTATTCAAGACCAAATTTTGGATGATGTGTTTGATGATGGAGTTGTTGCTACTAGGATAGGTGATTGTATTCATTTCTCATTTGCACATTCTAAAGAAGCATGTAATAGTGATGTTGGTAGTGAAATTGATGTTTTTGATGTTGACTCTTCAACCCATGACATGAGTGAAGCCATTTTGGATGACTCACATAGTGACACTTGTGAGGAGGAGTCGCAAAATGAAAATCACTCATGTGATGAGTTAGAGGTCAAATTTGATGCTACCACTAGTGAAGGGAATGTAGACTTGTCTTGTGCTCTAGAAGATCCTAGTACTTACCGGAGTTCCTATGATCTTGATTGTGACGAAATCGAAATTTTGTTGGGAGGTACTCCGGTTAGTATTGATATGTCTAATGAAGATCCGGGGAGCTATGCTCGTATTTGTGACGAAATTGAATTTTGCTTGAATGCTCCCCTGGATTCTATCATTATGGAAGATGTGCCTAAGGGTTTGGATGAGGCTTCAAGTTCTCAAATTATTTTAACTCCCACTTGTGAAGCCCCATCCCCAAATTCATATGACTTATTTAAAAGTGATGAGATTGAGGATTCACAAGTTGCCACCATCTCTCAAGTTTTGATTTCAAGTAAAAATTTTGAAACTTATGAAGTCCCATTCTATGATTCAATTCATTTGAGGATTTCAAACCCTTTTCTTAAGATGATGCATGACATAACTACTTACTCTAGATTTATTGTTAGATTTTGTTTGCATCTCTTATTCATCTTTTGTGTCTTGCCCCTACTTCTCCGTTCTATTCTAATTGACGAATCAAACTTTTTAAAGGAGAAGTACTTCTCTAAGAATGAAGTAGGGGCATGGCATGGAAATAAATTTCCAAGATTGGGGTGGGATAGCATCATTTTCTTTGTTCCACCTCCCTAGTTGTAAATAAATAAATTAGTTTATCTCTATTTCTTGCATTTTTTTCTTCTTTTCTATGAACATTTTGTAGGTTGCTCTTGGAGGAGGACTTGTGCTTGGTGGCCAAGAAAGCTACAATGAGGTCTATCTATCCCTTATCTCTTATATGAATTTGTATGCTCTTCCATTGTTCTCACACATTGAGGACAATGTGACATTTTAGTGGGGGGTTAGAAGTAGATATACTACTTGGCTTAAATGGTTACTAGCATGCTTTTTCTTCTTTAGTGATTTACTTGAAAAATACAAAAAAAATGAAAAAAATTGAAAAAAATCATAAAAATTAAAAAAATTGACAATTTTGAAAAAATGTGTGAACCTTTCATGAGAATCATCACTCGTTTCCCGTGTCAAACCATATATTTTTTCTTCTTTCTTTTGTAGTTTTATTTATTTTAACCTTTCATCTTGAGTCTATGATTTTATTTTCTTATTTGATAGCTTTATTGAGTCATAGGAAGTTGTAGTTGAGTCACTTATTTCAAAAAAATGAAAAAAAAATGAAAAATCAATAAAATGAAAAAAAAAAAATGAGAAAAGTGAAAAGGGGGAATTTTAGGAAACTAGATGTTTTCAAAGAATGAAATCTCTTAGTCCACGTTCTTTTTATTTTTATTTTAATAAGGAATTATTTGCTTATACTCAATACATCTACACCAATATCCCACATTCCGCGATTTCATGCGTTCTCACAAAGCGACACACTAAATTTACGTTTCATGTTTAAGTCCTTCAAGTTAAGTTGATCACATAAACTTTGACGTCTTACTACTTTTGATAAAGGGTGCATTTCTAAAGCTATTTGAACTCTACAAAAAGGATTTAATTCTAATCGCTTTTTGCGGTGGAACTTGTAGCCCATTGGAGTGGTGGTTACCAATGACACCCCATGCGATGTCTAAGAAATAGAGGGGTGTCCGGGGATAATGTTACGTCACCACCTAGATAGCTCCCTGGGTTTAGCTTAAAAAGCCCACTCGCTTGTATATTCCTCTTTTTGTTGTGGGTCTTGGAGAGCCTTGGATTGGAGGTGAAAAAAAATATGTGTTAATGCAATAAATCTCGAAAAAAAAAATTATGATAAATCACACCATCTCCCAAAAATCCACAAAAGGATCATACAAGCCCACAACCACATCCCCCCTTCTTAAAATATTTTGTTCAAAGCTTTGGAGGTCCATCCTACATGGGTGCTTTTGAATAAGTATGAGAATGTCTAGTTTCATGGGATCCTTATTTTTTAAGGCATACTTTCTTGCAAATTGGACTTAACTAACAAGTTTTGTGGATCGCATGAGTCACCTTCTACGAAACACCGCCCACATTTGTATGAGTATATGCTTAGACGTCCATAGGCTTCTTTCTCTATCTTTTTGGACTTTGAGAATTTATTTGAGGAAACATTTGTGCATTCTTCTTTTTCTCCCACAAAAAAAAAATTAAAATTTGCTAGTAACTCTTAGTATTTTTTATTTCTTTGGGTTCTCACTTAGGATATATAATGTGTGTGTGCGTTTTTGTAAATATTTGAGTCTAGTTTAGAATTGAATCAAGCCTTGTCCAGTTGAGTGTGTGTCTCTCAGGATCGGTTTTTCACTACTTCACTACTTGTATCGCTCTCTTTACTCGAGGACGAGCAAAAGGCTAGTTGGGGGGTGTGTTAAGTACTTAAAAATTGCGTGTTTTAGCATGTTAATGAACACTTCATAACATGCTAATATGTGTAATTGATCTATTTTATCTCTCTTTCTAGACTTATGCTTGTTTTCGTAGTTTGGTTGCTTTTATCTTGTTTTGTAGACAAATACATGCTTTGGAACGCTAGAGGCTAGCTAGCGGGAGCTTGACTAATGAAGTGAAAAGATTTGGAGGGCTAAGAGACAAGAAGAAGGTACTTGGAGCGCTTAATTGGAAGATTATTGAAAATTTGAGAGGTCAAGATTGAAGAAATTGCAAGTTAAAAGTCAAAGTCAAGGGCCAAAGTCAAGTGTTCTAATGTTTAGAGGGCTCATGTGAAGAGATTTTAACGAAATGGGGAGCTAAATGCAAGTTTATAAAGTTTTTAAGGACTAAAAAGATGAGTTATTAACGGAGTGGGGGTCAGAGTGCCATTTTCAGAATGTTTTAAGTAAGAGACGGGGGTCTTTTAAAACATATCAGCAGAATCAAGGGGGGAAAGTGCAATTTCATAACAGAGCAGCTCAGATGACGCGTCCTCCTCCTTCCTTGCGACACCAGAACGCACAGAGCCTCCATGGTTCTTCGACGAAGCTTCCTCCAAGCTTCACCCCGCCCTCATCTCTTCACCAAATCACACAATTGCTCCCCAGCCCAAGAGCTCTCTCCTGAATCATCAATTTGGCCCAAGAAACAACGAAGAAGAAAGCCCTAAATCAACCTGGGGTTCGTGAACATCTACAAATCAACGTTTCAGAGCTTCTTAATTGAATTGGACGGTTTAGATGAGTTCTTGGAGGCCAAGAAAGCTCGAGACAAGGTCTATATAAGTCGAAAAGAAGAATTGAATCGGACTCTTCTCTGACCCGTCGGCAAAAATAGTGCTTTGTTTTGGGATTCTTCATTCTCCTCTCTCTCTCTCTCTCTGATTTCACCCGTTTCTGGGCTTCTTCTTGCGATTCTGAGCTCACTCTTGAGCAAATTCAGGTCCAAGGAGAAGAGAAAGAGGAAGAGAGGGAGAGAGGAGATCAAAATAGGGTTGTTCTTGAGCAATGTAGTACTATGTTTTGGCTCTGTTTTCGTTTGTGATTGCAGCAGCAGCTGCAGAGCTAACAACAGCTAGTTTGTCAAATTTCTTCATTAGTTCTAGCTTAGTTTGTGTTTGTGGCTATTTTGCTCTTGGTTATGTGTAGTTTCTAGCAAGTGTTGATGAAGAATTGATGAACCAATTGTAGAAATCAAGTATTGATAATGAAAACATCATTTCTCTCTCACTCTCTTGATTCTATAATGACTAGCTAGTTTAATTGTTGGGTTACTTGATGAAGTCGGCTGGCTTGTCGTGAATTTTTTTCAATTGTTCTTCAAGTTGTCACAAGTTTGGATGTCGAGTTATTGAATTCGTGTGTCGAAAGACAAATCCGAATTGTGGCTTGATATTGTATGTGGACTCACTTAGATGAGTACATATCCTTGATGCTTGACATAACTCGATTTTGGGTTTCACTCTTGAATTCATGAGCTAGACAATTCATCTTTGCTTTAGAATCCATGTTTCTTCAATTGATAAATATTTTGGGTGTTGAACTTCACTTGCAAGTTTTCTAGCAAAGTCATTTAACCCAACTTCACTCTCTTGAATCGTAGCGTTAATAGTATTAGTAGTCACTTATTTTATTTCTTACTTGAATTCTCAAATTTGCTCCATTACATTTTGTGGTGGATTTGATAGCTTGGCAAGCTCTAAAGCCGTTGAGAATTTGTTACTTGTTTTAGTTAGTCGTTTTTCTACTAGCTATTGCTAGTTTTGCAAGTCATTATCTAACCCTCCTCTCCTTGTGGATTCGACTCCGGTCTTACCGGATAATATTACTTGAGACGATATCCTATACTTGGGATTTTGTCGAACATAGATCATCTAGCTGAAGAAGACTTAAATCCTGAGCTTCCTCAATAGCTGTTGTCTTTGGCTCCCACTTGGCTTTTGGCAAACTCCTCATAATTTTCCTGACCTTTTCCTCATTTGAAAACTTTTTTCCCAATGACTCCAGATTATTCACCACATCAGTGAATCTTTTGAACTCTCCTTGATAGTCTCATCTGAGTTCATCTTGAACAGCTCATATTGCCTCAGAAGTATGTTAATCTTGGTCTGTTTGACTTGACTTGTTCCTTCATATGTCACAAACCAGTTTGTCCCATACTTCTTTGGAACTTTTGCAATTTGACACTCTGTTGAACTCATCTGCATTAAGAGCACAATACAACAGATTCACAGCCTTGTAAATTTTTTGATACCTTTTCCAGTTCAGTAACTGAGATATTTTCCTCAGACTTGATGCATCTAACACCATCTACGGTAGTGAAATACTCATGAGGACCATTCTGAACTATTGACCACAATTCCATGTCTTGATCTATGATGAACATCTTCATCAATGCCTTCCAGTTCATGAAGTTATCACCACAGAACAATGGAGCTCTGTTTGCTGCCCTTCCTTGTGAGAAGCCACCATCTCCTACATTCCTCATAGCACAAGATTGTTAGATCTATAGTAGTGACCCAAGCTCTGATACCAATTGAAAGTTTCTAATGTAGACTAAATACAGAACCAAAATACTATAGAAGGGGGGGGGGTGAATAGTATGGAAACTTTTTGCTAAAACACAAGATTTAACTAAGTGAACAAGTGAAAGACTCAAATCTCAAGGCCTTGAGATTTTGCAAAACTAGTCAGAAACTTTCTAAGGAAAAAAGAAAGCTTCAAGGCCTTGAACTATCACCAGTTCTAAACAGTTTATAAAACCTAGTCTGATTTGAGTTGCTTGCAGAAGTAAATAGCAAAACTGTAAAGTAAAGAACACAAGGCAATTTACAGAGTTCAGTCCCAATGGACCTAATGCCTGAGGGATCTAATCCCACCAGGATTGGGCAAACACTTCTTATTACTCACACAGAAACAGCCCTAGATCTCCAAGCCTAAGTAAACTCCCTTACACCTATACAGCTTGTGGTTCCGAACCTATCTAGTATCAGCTACTAACTGTTAAGCTAAGAAGAACCTCTTGTTGTTCACTTGAACAACCATCCACTTGAACATCTGGATTATTCCTTCTCAAGTGCTAGCTTGGACCGGAGGAAGAGGGAAGAACGAATCAAGCAACGAGGGACAAAGGAGGGTTTCAGAGCTCCTCTTTGGCGTCGACGGGAAGGGGGCGGATTGGCTTAGGGGCGGCGGCCTCTAAGCTTGTCTTGATCTCTCTATTTTCTTCTCTCCCACTCTCTTGTGTTATGTCTAATAACATTAGTGGGAAGTAAGGTAGAGCCTCCTTTATATAGTCCAACAACTCCTTATTAACTACATAAAGGTCCCTCGTAGTTCTACATGAACTAGGATTTGTCCCTTCCTTGCAAATTAGTCCTACTAAGTTTACTAGGTGTTTCACAATGATCCTTCTTATTAATTAATCAGATTAATTAATACCAAATCTATTTCTACTCTATTTGACGTGTGACCCCATAGGTTTCTACTTAGTTGGTAGTAACTTATTACTAACATGGAGCGGTGTCTAGCAACACATCCATGCCACCCAACTAATAGAAATAGTCAGTGATCCCGACAAACATCTTGTGACCAATATCTCATATTGCACTATCCCTTTGTCTCCATATCCGGATCGGACACGAGACATAAATAGTCACACTCGTATATCCAATCCATAGTTCCTCGATCCTGGGAATATGCTTATGCAAGCAGATAAAATCAATATCTCCATCTTGATTTATCTGAGTCTGGCCAGACATTCAATAAGCCTCATCCCTCGAGTGGCCGTGGATATTTACTCCCATTATGTGGGAGGGAAAAATCCTATCTACATCACTACGATCTCTAAGCTTGCTTCCTATCATGCCCGATAACTACCCTTATAGTCACCCAGTTACGGTGTAACGTTTGATAACATCAAAGCACTATATTTCACAACTAGAGTATCTAGTGACTTCAAGTCTAAGAATTGAAATTATATTAGCACTACGAGAAGCGATTGTGACTTAACATAATCTAATGTATCCTTCTCGTTGTGGGTCAATCCAGTATGCCATTACTCTTAATGCATACCCATGTGTTAGACTTGATATATCCATATCAATCTACCCACATGCTAGTCTATATTTGATCGTCCTATTAATCAATATAATGGACTAAGGATATTTAATATAAACAACAAATTTTATCTAAGGACTTCGTTATATTAAATATCACAATATATAATAAATGAATATTCTAGCCAATAACAATGTTCATGCTAAATATAAGATTGCCTCTAGGGCATCTATTCCGACAGTTATTGCTAAAGTGGATGCTGAAAAGGAAGAGTATCATTCTGCGGATGAAGCTGAAACTGATGTGGAAGTTGGAGAAGGCTCAGAGAAAGGCCAAGCATCAAAGAAGAAGTGAAGACTTGTGAAAGCCAAATCCTTGATCTTTTCTATCTTTCTTTTCTTCTCTTCTTTCTAATCTCAAAGCCTTTACATTCAGTAGGAACTGTTTTTTTTATAAAAAGTTTTTTTTTTTTTTTTTTTTTTTGAAGACTCTGAGTAATGATCCAACATTCCTTCACCTTTATTTGATGAAAGTCAAAAAGGGAGAGAATGTTTAATGTCTTTTGGGGATTAATGTGTTTTGGGGTTTAATGTGTTTTGTGTTTCTTTTTAATATTAATTATCATGCTGTGATGATATGTTATATGTGTTCAGGTTTAGATTCTGCAAATTCTGGTTATGCTTTTTATGGTATTTAATTCTTACAAAACTAGTTGCAGGGATATTTACACAAGATTATTTATTTGTTTTGTCTTTCAGCAAGGGGGAGATTGTTGATTCAAGACTTCTAAGTGTGCTTTTTAAAGTGATCATTTGGAGTGATGAAAGACAAAGTATCTCTAGTTCGTCAAGGCTCCAAGGCCTTGAAATATTGTTCAAAGCTTCAAAGCTTTGAGATCTGCTTTCTTAGGAACTGTGATCTGACAATCTTGTGTTGCAGGTGTTCAATGTGATGCTTAAGATCAGATACTTGTTGCAAATATTCTAGTTATCTATTCTTCATATTTCTGACATATTGAAGATATCATAATTAGATTGAATCAAAGAACTTTGGTGATACAGTTGAAAAAATGTGAATAATGTTCAGAGCTCCAAGGCCTTGAGATATTCCTTGAGCTGCCAACAGTTTTCACAAACTTAACTTTATTCTTTCTTGCAGGATTTGATCATTGTTATTATGTTGGTTTAATGACTTTAACAAATCTTAAACTGGTTTGTGTTGGTTTATATGATTAATTGGTAATCAGGTTAATAGCTTATCTATTTGATTCATTTTTGTTCATAAACTGAATGTCATAACAGAATTAGTACTGTTATATACATTAGGATTTTGTTTGTTGCTATGCTTAATGTTGTTGCAGGGTTTTCAAACGTGCAATCTTATCACAACAAACTCCAACGGATATATACTCAGAGTTGTTGAGAAATGCTATTAAATAGGATGAGGATTTGAAGGAACAGTGATCCTAAAATCTCTCATTCAGTTGCTGGAAGTAGATAAAAGACTGGTTTGAATTTGAAAGTAGACAGAAGCTTACAGAGAACATAAATCAAGTGAAAAGAAGGAGAGTTACATTCGTGGAAGATAAGAAAATCAATCCTCACAACTTCAAGCTTCAATCAGTGCTTTCAGAAGATCATTCATTCAAGTTTTCTTGAGGAACACATTCCGGCTTTATCATCTTATTCATCTATTGTGTTCTTCTATATTGTACCATAATATGCTTATCTTATGTATATCTTATACCTCACAAAACCTAGTGGTTAGTTGCTCAAGTGAACAACAAGAGGTTCTTGTTAGCTCAACAATTAGTAGCTGATACTTGATAGGTTTGGAACCACAAGATGTATGGGTGTAAGGGAGTTCACTTAGGCTTGAAGATCTAGGGCTGTTTCTGTGTGAGTAATAAGAAGTGTTTGCCCAATCCTGGTGGGATTAGATCCCTCAGGCAAAGATTAGGTCCAATTGGACTAAACTCTGTAAATTTCCTTGTGTTCTTACTTTACAGTTTAGCTATTTATTCTTGCAAGTGATCTAAATCAAACTAGGGTTTACAAACTATTTTGACCTGGTGTTAGTTCAAGGCCTCGAAGCTTTCTTTTATTCTAAGGAAGTTTCTGACTAATCTTACAAAATCTCAAGGCCTTGAGATTTCTGTCTTTTACTTGCACTTAGTTAAATTCTGTGTTTTAGCAAAAAGTTCCCATACTCTATTCAACCCCCTCCCCCTTCTAGAGTATTTTGATCTTGTAATTAGTCTACATTACAAACTTTCAGCTACTCCATTGTTGCTAAGGTTGAAGCTTAGAACATGAACAATAACACAACTAGATTGAACATTAAGTAAGATAACGCAATCATGAAGAAAAATAATTATGTAATGGTCATTCATCTCGTAATTAGGGTGTGTCAATAACCCTAGTTCAACAATACACCAAAAGACTTGAAGAATCGTCATAATCATGAATCCAAAACATGAATCAATCATAATAATCCGGAAAAGATGAATCTAACATAACCCTAGGCTCTCCATAGATCCTAGAAAATAATCTAGCTACTCATAGTAGATGAAAGATACAAGATTTTCTCCATAGATAATGAAAAAGAAGGAGAAAAGTGACCAAACGGTGAAATTGCCAAAGCGTTGACGAATTTGTGCATTCCCCAAGCTCTAAGCTGCTCTCCAATGGTGTCTCGTCCGCCGATGGCCTCTCTCTTGGTCTTCTATCCCGTTTTTTACCAGCTGGGGCGAGTTTTTAATGTAACTTGGCCGAAATTGCATTTCAGCCCCTCCAGTTTGTCATTCTCGGACAGAATTGTAAGCTGATCTTGCGCGGGCCATATCTCCCTCATCCGGACTCGTATTTGGGACTACCATATATAGTTGGAAATCTATGGATGTCTAATTTCCAATGGAGAATGCCTTGCTCCCAAACTCATTTTAGATTTTCCTGAGTATGGAAAATAGTAAAGGCTGGTCCTGAGTGACTTTTCCAAGTTTGCTTCCTTTTTGCATCTTCTTTTATCCTCTTCATCTAACTCCATTCCAAGAATATACAAGCCTCTCATAATCTCCATTTCACCCGTGCAATTATCTTCGCAAATATGACAGAAAACATGGGCGAATAAGCTAGAAACTACACTTTTCACTCTTAGGCTTATAAATCATGAATTTCACATATTTGTGCACATATATCATATAAATCATGTGAAATAAGCCTAATATAAGTAATGAGAGAGTTTAACGATAACTCCTAGCAGAGATTTAGGAGGATGAGTTGCGTGTAAGGGGTTACACGGATGCAAGCTTCCAAACCGACATATATGATTCGCAGTCGGGATTCGTGTATTGCCCAAATGGAGGAGCTGTGAGCTGGAAGAGTTCTAAGAATGAGACGATTGCTAGTTCTACAACTGCGGCTGAGTACATTTCTACGAGTGGCGTAGCAAAGTAAGATTTTTGGATTAGGAAGTTCATCACTAAGCTAGGTGTTGTTCCTAGTATTGTGGATCCAGTAGAGTTGTATTGTGACAACACTGCGGCGATCCCACAATCAAAGGAACCCAGGTCACACCAGAAATCCAAGCACGTACTCAGGAAGTTCCGTCTTATTTGAGATATCATCGATAGAGGAGATGTGAAGATATGCAAGATTCGTACAGATGTGAATCTGTCAGATCCTCTTACAAAGCTGCTTGTTCAGCACAAGCATGAAGGGAACACTAGATATATGGGCATACGGGATGCGCCAGGTTGGCTCTAATGAAAATGGGAGACTGTTGGAATAGGTTCCCAAGAGGCAATCTTTTTAGTACGAATAATGTTTTTGGCTAGAAACATTCATTGTATTATTTATGGAGATATTTAATATAATGAAGTCCTTAGATTGAAAATATGTTATTTATCTTAAATATCTCTATTCAATTATATTTATTAACAGGACAATCAACTATATACTAGTATGAGGTTGGATTGATATGGAGATATCACGATCCAACACATGTGTATGCGTTAGGAGTAATAGCATACTGGATTGACCCATAACGAGAAGGCTACATACGGGTTATGTGAAGTCACGAGTGCTTCTCGTAGTGGCAAAAATATTGTCATCCTTAGATTTGAAGTCACTAGATCCTCTAGTTGTGGAATATTATGTTTTGACATCGTCAAACGCTACACTGTAACTGGGTAGCAATAAAGGCGTTAGTCGGATACAATAAGGAAGCAAGCTTAGAGATGGTAGTGACATAGATATAATTTGTCCCTCCCACATAACGGGAAAAAATATCCACGACCACTCGAGGGATGGTGCTTATAGAATGTCTGGCCAGACTCAGATAAATCAATATAGGATATTGATGTTATCTGCATGGATAAGACTATTCCCAGGATCGAGAACTAAGGATTGGATATACGAGTGTGGCTTGTATGTCTCGTGTCCAATCCGGATATAGAGACAAAGGGATGAGACAATACTTGCACAAGGTTTTTCGGGTGACTATTTCTATTAGTTGGGTAGCGTGGATGTCTTGCTAGAGGCCGCTCCATGTTAGTAAATTTGTTACTACCAACTAAGTAGAAACCTATGGGGTCACACTCCCTATGGATTAGACAGGACTTGGGAAGTAATTAATATGATTAATTAATTAGAAGGATTAATACACAACTACTTGCAAACTTAGTAGGACTAATTTGGAAGTTGGATTAATCCGTGTATAGACAGGATTAGGATAGGGGCTTTTATGCAGTCAACAAGGAGTTGCTGGACTATATAAAGGACACTCCTAGCTTCCTTCCCACACTAATGCTCATAACACATTGAGTGGGAGAGAAAATCAAGGAGAGAGAGCAAGAACCAAGGAGGCCGAACCCCCCTTGGTCTGCCACTACCCCGTCGGCAACAACAAGAGGGCCAAGACCATCTTTTGGTGTTGGTTGTGTGATCTTCTTCTTCTTATTCCATCGTTCCTAGCTAGCACAAGGTGTTGAAAGATCCGGATCCTAACCTTGGAGTGGACTAGCCATAGAGACGTGAATACTTTTTCACGTGTGAAGTCATCAAAGGAGAACCAAAATGTATTTTGATACTAAATCCCTTACTATCATTATGAGTTATAGACTTGTGATCCTTGGAGGGTCGTGAACGGATTAATTATTGTTTATTCCACTGCGTGTCCGCTATCAAAACCCAACAGCAGCAACACACTCGGCAAAGTCGACCCATCAAAAAGTTAGATTAATTTCAATTTAAGTTATGCTCTCAGATGGCTTAGGTCGAGTGGTCTCAAAAACATCAAAAAACTTGCAGACTCAAGAGATCTCATCCTAGTATTTAGAGGAGAAAAGGAAATGTTCAAAATCTTGGGGGAACGGTGGATATCAAATGTAAGGCCAACTTGTTCTCGCGAAGAAGGCTTTCCATATCTGTAATATCTTATTGCATTAATGCTAATTTGCGCAATTAAAAAAAATGTCAACTAGGCAAAAAGATGAGTCTCATTAATGTTATGGGTCGGTCCCTTTGGTCTCACGTCATGCTCAGTTGTGGAAACAATCCAACTAGGTGGGTGTGTGTGTTTGAGAAAAAAACTAGGTGTTAGTTTTAAACAAACGGTAAGAGAGTCCTTAGTGTTGTCCACAAGGACATTAAGAACGTGACAGGCTTGTTAGAAATCAGGCACGAAGGTGTATAAGCTCACATCTCGATTTCATGCAAGTAGAAGATTCGCCTTCACAATTTTATGTACAAAGAGTAGAAGAATTGGGCATCAACACTTCAAATTCCTCAATATTAGAGTTGGAGCCGCTGGTTGTTTATAATCAAATCTATGAAGTTACAAACGGTCTTGTGGCCCAATGGCACCAAGTGGTTGTTCCAAGTTATGAGGGTTCGACTCTTTTACTCGGGCAAGTGGTCTAGTAGTTACTCAAGAGTTTTTGGTTGTTGATATGAGTGTTCGAGGATAAAATTTCAATTAAAAAAAATTTAAAATGTAATCAATCGCAACCACAACTCGTAAGTTAACAAACCAAGAACCAAAGATACCAGGGAACAATAAATGATTTTGGAGAGAACAACGAACTAAATTGATCATGAACCAAGATAAAACCGTTACGGAACACTAAATACAACTATAGCAATGCTAGAATGGAATTGATGAACAAAAAACTACCAACTCACAACTAGGAATGCAGAACAATGGTGATAAAGTAAGATATACTCTTAATTTATCTCTCTACTATGTCTCTCTGTCTTATGAATTCTGAGATGATCATGCAATGATCCTCCCCTATATATTGTTCATGTAAGGCTTGCTTTCATCTTCTAGCTCAACATTGCTTGGCTCCTCTTAGTTGACTTTCCCTTGAGTCTTCAGCTAACTCTTATACCACTTAAAACCGCGGTTGGACGTTGACTCTGTTCTCTTGCTCAAATCATCGTCACAACTTCTGGGTAGCACTCTCTTCACTACACCAAATCCTGCTTTCAGCGACAAGTTTTATTCCGACAACCAAGATTCTGGTCGTTGATAGCAGTAAAAATAGTCCTTTTTCCTGTTTGTCTTCTGGCTTGTCGTCTTTCAGATTTTTAAAGACCAACTGTAATTGTGTCATGGGAAAATGACAAGTCATCCGAAATCCAAAATTATCAACGACGTGCAATATCAATGTCAATTGATCGAAACACAATTTTGACCAAACTTGGGGGGTGGAATTAAAATTATATGAAACAATTGTGGTAAAAACACAATTTTACAAAATTTTAACTCCACCTATTAACATTTTGGACGACAATTGAAAATTTCACAAAAGATTTGGGTGGGGGGGGGGGGGACTATCAATTCACGAAATGTTTTGATCCAAAACCAATTCATATCAATTCACCAAAACATAAAACCATGGAAAATCGATCAAAATTTTCCTACATATCTCATATTGCAATGGCGCAAGGTAATACCAAAATAAATACAACTTGTGGGAACATGACATCAGAACACCACACAGATATTCTCAAAAAAATTCACGGATCTTGACATGACAAGGGGATGCCAAATAGAAAATGGCGGTGGTCCGTTGTAAAGTAGTCCCCGCGAAGCTTTCGGGAAGAGGGGTCTCTTCTCGATCTCTAGCTCTTCATCCGCTCTTCTCCAGACCCCCGCTGGAAAATTGATCGATTTCACCTGCCCCTTTCTCTTCTCGATATCTAGCTCTTCATATGTTCTTCATCGATCGATACTCCCACCATAGCCGCATAACCACGAGCCTATTGTTCTGTGCGGTGAGAGCTAGGTCAATCGAAATAGGGAGGGAGAGATGAGGCATTTAGATCTGGAACCCTAACGGGGGTCTGGTTGTCATCGATCTGAATTGTGGAGAACATCGTAGAAAAATCGAAATCAAAGCTAATGTTTGCCCGAATAATCAAGTAAGAAACATCACTGATTTGATTTACGATTAATAGATTAGGTTATCTATATATGGAGCGTCCGTTGTTCTGCGATGGATTAGTGGTATCGTATTTGGGGCTATCTTTGTTCTTGATTCCAATAACTTGTTCTAGGTTTTTTTTTTTTTTTTTTTTTTTTTTTTTTTTTTGCAACAACCCCCTTATCCGGCTCGAGAAAAGACCGGGAGGGCGATACTTAATAGAAGCGGCGTAGATCAAAAGCAATACAATCCAAAACTCATACTTATATTATTAAACAAATTCATACATTATCTTAGACCCGCTGATTACTATTACACAATACTTATTGAACATTATTAGATAAACTAACGATGACGTCGATAGTCTACACGAGTATCGCACCCCTTCTATTTTACAGTCCCAGCTCCTAAACCTCCTGTGGGAAGGAAAAAAAGAACCGCAGTTTCCAAAGTCAGTAAGAAATGCTGAGTGAGATACACCTTAGCGTGTAAAACAATAAAGATGAGATAGTTGCTGATTCACGAGTTAACTAAATATGTAACAAAATACGAGAAAAAAAATATCAGAGTTTGCAGTAGAAATAATAATTTATGAATATTCTAGAAACAATTCCATTTATCGAAATCCCGATCTGTTGCACGTTTCCAAAAAACAAGAGCAAAGATGCCCAATTATTATTAGTTTGCTGTAACCAGGGTAGACCATTGATCACGGCAGACATACTAGACCTTAAGTGTTGCAACAAAACTCCTAAGAGCGTCAATATTAGGAGTGTTATCTAGATTCTGGGCCCTAGCCAATGAGGCGTAGAGCCGGGGCACGCGAAGTCCCGCATTTTAGGGAATAAAATCCAAGGGATCTAAACCTCAGGGGCACACGAAGTCCCGCATTTTAGGGAATAAAGCCCAAGAGATCTAAAACTTTGGGGCACACGAAGTCCCGCATTTTAGGGATCTGAGCCCAAGGGATCGAAACCCAATAGAATTAACATAACTGGTTTCGGTACAAGCAAATCTTTCCAATTTACGATATCAGTGGATTAATAAATGTCGAATGAGAGTTTTCAAAGAACAGTAAATATTTGAAAAGTATAAACACATGATTTTTAGACAAGTATATAAATCACATTTGAGACGAAGGAAGCTAAACGCACAAGGCTAAGCATATAACTCACCTGAAGCCGATTCAGTAGTTATTACAAAGGATGGTCGACGAAGCCTGTGTCCACGAATCTGTCTCCTACAGTTTACAAATGTATAGTCACAACGGTGTTATTTCTGAATAAATGAATGCATTAGCCCTATACAACTTCTCGGCTAGGTCGAATACTAATTACATCTCTCACGATCCCCCAATAAAGCTCGTCGTTTGATCGTATATTTATACATAATAAGAAGTATTCATTTGTTAATAAGTAAAACAACATTTATAAATTATTATTTTGATAAACAAGTGATATTTATAGAAAATTATTATAATTAATAGTGATATAAGAGAATATAATTCCATTAAATAAAATAATACAATAATTAAAAGGAGTTATCACCAATATTTGATTTAAACATATATACTTGATGAAAATACTTAGTAAGTAAATATTCAAGAACTCGTATTAAGAATTAAATATACTATATATGTATTATTTCTTTCTAATTATGCATAATATACATACGAAATACTTTGTTAACTTGTTTTAGTTGCTAAAACGTACTTTTATTCTCAAAATATTTGTTTTATTAGTTTACTTCCAAGAAAAAAAAATATGTTTACTATAATCATGTTTTTTTTATTTCAAAGTGTCAATTTTAATTAAATTATTTGCAACACAAATAAACATAAGATTAATCAATCTAAAAATACAAAAAATGAAAACTTCAGAATATATAAACTACAACTACTCCCCCCAACAGTTTCATTAAAAGACACTCACAACTCCCATGTTTTTTAAAACAACTTCCTTAAAATACACTTAGCTCCCCAAACTTGCATATTCAAAGTAATTGATATAAACATGGATTCAAGGCTAAAAGACATGATTTTGATCACATAAAACAACTTATGAGAAGATTTAGAGCATACCCAACCGAAGACACGCAAGAAATGGTCGAGAAACGAAGCAGGTCAAGTCGCGAAAGTGCCGCCGGAGGTGAGCTCGACGGGAGCTGTTTCTGGTGGTTCTTGGCCATGGCCGAGGGCTCCAGATGCTTGGTCGGGTCCTAGTGAGGCTTTAGGGTAAGAGAAGAAGAGGTGGGAGCCTCTAATTTGGTTGGTCGAAGCTTTCGCCGAAAAAATGGAGCTTCGCCGGTTTTAATGGCCGACGATGGTGGCAGAGATGACTCTGCTGCTACTGCCTCTTTCTTCTTCTCTCTCTTTCTTCGTCAGGGTTCAAGACAAAGAGAAAAAGAGAGAGTGAGAAGAGATGTCATTGGGGTGTTTGGTGGTGGTTTTGGGTGCCTTTCCCGAAGGTGGCAGCGGCGGTGGTGGCTGGTTGCCACTGCTAGCTGCTGCTGCTGCTGCTTTTTTTCGCGATAGAAACATAGAGAAAAGATATAGGGGAAAGAATAGAGAGAGGGCAGAGATTTGTTGGTGGTGGGTGTTTGGCCGAACGTGGAGATTACGGTGGTGGTGTTGGCGGTGATGAAGATGAGGATTATGATGGAGCCGATGGTGGTGAGGATGGAAGTTGTGGTGTGAGGGAAAAGGAAGTGTGAGATTAAATAGAGAGGGAGAGCGGTGAAAGGAGGTGGCTCGGTGGAAGAGGTGGTGGTGCCGGTGCCGTGAGTGTGTGGGAGAAGGAAGAAGAAGAAGAAGAACAACAAATGGGTTATCTCATTTGATTAAATAATAGCAATAGAAATTATTGGGTGTGGCACAATTACTATGTCTCGCGGTGGTCGCACACGCGATTATGTCTAAATTATAGAGAACTACGCACAAATTAACTACGAATATTAACTTAAAATTTTATAAGATCTCACTCGAATTTATCAATTATAAAAACACGACAATTCAACGAATTTTATTTTATCACAACTTAATATTTCTTAGCTCCCAAATTCTCATGCGGGTTTCTTAGCGAATAAAATTTTAATTCTAGAAATTTCTCAAATCGCTTCTTGTAAATTTTAAATTGAATTTTGCCTCTTAAATTACACAACTATCCTTACAAAAATACGGAGCATTACATTTTCTTTTCCTGTGTGGGTGTAAGTGTAATTCATTTTTTTTTCTTAAAGATGACAATTTTCATTTCAATCTGTGAATAAATGACATGTTGAGTATGCTAGTGTCGATAATTTTCAATTGTTTGGTATATGCATGAAGTTGTGTGATACTTTGGATAGTTGAATGTTATGTCTACAATTGTGCTGGATGAAACTCAGTTAGTTGATAGTGTGATGTGTCCAAATTCATATTTACATTATTAATATTTTAAAGTACCATGGCTCTTTGCCTGGTGAAATAACTTTTTGCGACTCATTTACTTGGACATCTTTGGTATAATGTGTTGTACTTCTCGCATTACGTGGTACATGCATTACGTGGTACATATATATATATATATATATATATATATATATATATATATATATAGAGAGAGAGAGAGAGAGCGAGAGAGAGATATGTTAACTGGTGGACTGCATGTACCACGTAATGCGAGAAGTACAACACATTATACCAAAGATGTCCAAGTAAATGAGTCGCAAAAAGTTATTTCACCAGGCAAAGAGCCATGGTACTTTAAAATATTAATACATACATATATATATATATATTTGTGTCCTATGTGGGTGCATTAGTTACTATTTGTGAGAATTTCGAAGTCCCTGATGATTTAGACCTATCTACAGAATTCACCCATTGAAGCTGATAGAGTGTAATATGCATGGCAAGGAAAAATCTGTTTGCATCCTGGATAATCTCTTAATTAGTTTTCATAAGTACCGGTATGAGCCTCTTCATGCTCACTTAAGAGTTCCATGATGTGGATCTATTGAATTCACTCTTTGAAGATGATGGAGTGTAATATGGGTGAGGCAAAATCCTTTTGCAACCTGTGATCATCTCTTATTTTTTCATGAGTACTGATATGAGCCTCTTCATGCTCACTGAAGAGTCTGTGATGATATGGATCTATCGAATTCACTCGTTGAAGCTGATAGAGTGTAATATGCATGGCGAGGCAAAATCATTTTCAGCCTGTGATTATCTCATATTTTCTTTTCATGAGTACTGATATGAGCCGCTTTATGTATCCCTATGTTTGGGTCTGTATTAATTACATGTGTTGTCTCGTTCTGTGCACTTTGGTTTATCGGTTTTCGGTCATCGCCCTTGTCATGTACATGTGCTTTAATGTTGTTGTGCAGAAAAAATAGTAGCGTATTGCTAAAGGAAGGTTTCCATTAAAAATGAGAAGAAAAATAAATATTTTAGTAAAATAACATAAAAGAACAGAAAATAAATGTCTAGCTAATCCTCGAGCTTGGGGTTTGATGGCTCTGCATTGTCCTCCTTTAGTTGCTCATCTGTCGGGGCCTTTTTGGTTTCTCCTTGTCTGAAAGATTTGTCCCTGAAGTCCCCCCTCTCCTCTGTTTCTCTTCTTCATATTCCGCAGTAGCTCGTTTTTCCTTGCAATAACTCTTGCAATTTCTTCTCTCATCAACCGACCTTCCTCAAGACAATATCTCTTCTTCTTAAACAACCTGACAATAGGCTCGTCGTCACTGCTTGAATCATCATCTGATGAATCAGAGCTGACGAATATTGGAACATCCTCATAGGACCCACACAATTCTGTGAAAGGACTGGTGACTTCCTCCTCTTCACGCAGGCGTTTGCGAATGGGTTCCATGGTTAGAGGATTTAGGGAGGAGATTTTTTGTGTCTGAGAATGAAATGGAGGTTACAAATTAAATAGGGAGGGAAGGTCCATTAACCTACAATTAATTTTGGGATTTCGAACAGTTTCAATTCAGTGTTTGTGGGTGCATGGTTATTACTGATCTGGCCTGAACTATTTATGGTGATTATGATGTTCTGCTTGCATACCGCTTTCTCGCTATAAGAGGTCGTGATGATATGGATATATCGAATTCACTCCTAGAAGCTAGGATAGTTCTAATATGCACGGCGAGCCAAAATCCTTTTGCAGCCTGTGATAATCTCTTATTTGCATTTCAATAATAGTTTTATGGGCTCCTTCACTACTAGAAATGAACACAAAATGGCAAAAATATACTAAAATTCGCGCGACAAGACTTTTTATCTCCTTTATTAACATCATAAACGGCGAGATTTATTTTCTCGCTTAAGATGGGCTTATACGGCGAGAAAATGGCGTCCCCGTTTATAGTTTAGTAAAAACGGCAAGTAGTTCAACAAAACCGACAATAATTTTAATCTCCGTTAATGCGCTTATCATAAACGGCGAGAAATTCTTACAAACGACGTTATATTATTATCTCGGTAAATAATATTAAGAAGAAACAGTGAGAGTAAATTAACGCAATTTGTAACTCTCTTATACGACGATTTTTCTCGCCGTATATTCACTTTTTACACGTGTCCCGAATTGTTTGATTTTCCACCAAATTTTGGGGAAAAAGTTTGCATACCCCGCGCAAGTAAAGAAATAGAAACCCTTCTAACACTTCTCTTCCAAGTTTGGGGAATGAAACCCTTCACATCCATGTCTAAATAGAAGAGAGAAAAGGGACAGAATGGAGGAGCGGTCCACCCAGAAGCCACATAAAGAGAGAGAATGAAGGAGAGATTTCTTTGAACTCAAACTTCTTTTCCCTGCCTCGCCATCGTCAACCCTTCTCCATCAAACGGACATGGTTCCAGTTTATGATGCTAGTACAGAAATATCTCTCTATCTCTCGAAATCCTGTAAGCTGAATCGTAAACCCTACCTACGTGTTCCAACCCTTCAAATGGGTTTCAATTGATTTCGATTTCTAGTCTGGGTTTCGTCGTTTACCTAGTTGTTATAAATTGTTCTGTTCTTAATAGTATTTTTATTTCTAGCCCCTTTGTGGTTTGTTCAAAAAATTTCTTTTTAACATGCATTTGGTGAATTCGCCAAAATCAGATGTTCAATTGTCATGAATTTCGCAGCTTTGACAAATTTGTTCCAGAATTAGGGCTTTTTAACCTGTTAATAGTATTTTGTTAATTGTTTTATG
Source organism: Linanthus parryae (assembly GCA_023055425.1). Lineage (NCBI taxonomy): Eukaryota > Viridiplantae > Streptophyta > Magnoliopsida > Ericales > Polemoniaceae > Linanthus > Linanthus parryae. Next base: position 1,153,091 of record JALGPY010000043.1, on the reverse strand, counting down.
CTTAATTGAGTCGTTGATTTTAGTTGTTGTTTACCTACTGTAAAGCTTGAAATTGGTTGATGATTGATTGGTTTTGTATTTTTGTTTCGATTATTGCCGACTTTCGAGCCCGTGAATATGGCACAATTGAAATAAAAAAGAAACGGTTGTTCAAGTGCAATAAACAATCCGTTTTACTACTAAAATTGTATAGGACATCATGATAGGGAAATTGCATAAACAAACCAAAAAAAATCAAAACAACTTAGCAAAATAACTAAACGGAAAACATGTTCTAAACAGCAAAGAGCAAGAACCAACAGGAGCAGGCAGAGCCAAAAGAACATCAGAGGAGACACGAGTGTCTTCCACACGAGGGAGCATTGCTAAGGGCATAATATCATAAACTGGAACCACGGCCGTTTCAACTCGTGATACCCTTTTCTGAACCTTCCCTTTACTCTTTCCACCTGATTCAATCTGACTCTTCTTCGTGCTTTTTCCTTTTCTTGTCTTTCTTTTCACTTTCTTATCAGGGGCTTTCCTAACAAAACTTGGTTGCCCAAATTTCCTGAAAGTGGTGCGAAGTTGCCTCATATCAGCGGTTCGGGGGGGGGGGGGGGGTGGAGAACTGAAAGAGAAGGTGATGGGTGTGGATATGTGGCAAAAGAGGACTGAAGGCAGGGGATTATATTGTGTTGATCCTCTGTAACAGTCGCAATTGGTCTATTATAGAATCACTAAGGGTAGAGCTGAGAGGAACCTTAATGCACGATGACCTGAGAGGACGGCGCATGCATCTATGAAACCAAAAAGACTGCAGTTACAGATGCATCAAGAGGCATCAATGAAGCAGTTACATATGCATGAAACCGTTCCTTACCTGGAAAGAGGTGGCAGTTTCCCCCCTGAAATTTGAATATTTCAACTAGTACCCCTAGTTTTATAGATTTTTGATGATTATACCATAAGGAATATATAAATTTGCCCCTCTGAAATTCCAAACTGGCCACTAGCCCAAGTGGTTTGTTGTTTTAATTGGCGAACCCCATTACTCGGGTTCGAATCTCCTCTCAGTCAACAGATTTTTTTCTTTCTTTTCTTTCCCATTCATTATTAATTTGATATTTTTGTGTATAATTGCTTATGAAATATAACAACTTTTGACTGTTGACTTTGACTTTTGACTTCGTGAATATTTCCCCGACTTACTTGATTTCCTAGCTCCACCACTGTTGCCGTGTGAGTTTATGTTCATGTTCATGTCCTAAATTAATATTTACCCTTTTGTAAATATTGTCTTATTCTAATTGGTTTGTAATTTTTTAGTCTTCTATGGATTGTTTTCTGGACTGTCCCATGAGATGTCCCAAACGATCCTCAAAGTCCATGAACTCCCCCATCTGGGTGGCTGACCGACAAATCGGTGCAACCACAAAACAGTACCCATGAAATTTTCAATTCTATCGTGTTGATTTGTATTTGCACCGGTTTGCTTCTCGCATCGTCCGCCACCCAGTGGAGACATGTCACTAAATTTGAAGATACTTCGGACATCGACGTCCAGCCATATAGCTATACCCCCTCTCCTTTCTTGCTCGCATCTCCATGGATGAACACTGTACATGTATTAGGAGATGGGATCACCGTAATACCTACATTATGTTGTGGTACGTATTCTTTCCTTTTCGAGCATCATCTCTTCTCTGCATCACACATGTTGGTTATATACTTCTTTGGCTGTGCCTTTCCCTGTCGTAAAATAGCTTAACTGTGTACATGTGGTTGTGCTAGTTTGTCGTTTTATCCGTAAACTTCTGATGCTATATGTCTAAGCTTTAAATTTGATATACAGTAGCTCATATTTTCACACAATCAATTTGTTAGTTTGTCATCGTACTTATTTTTCCAGGGTTCCAGTTCATTGGCAAGATTTTCAACCCAACAGTTGAATAAATACCGTTCCAACACCCATTAAGTCGCCTTTAAACGGCGAGAACATGGAACTTCATAACTAGCATGACCGAGCTTGGGAAACTGCGACACCAGTACGACTCCGGCTGATGTTACTTCTCTATTACCCAACCACCATGTTGTGGCGACTTCTCCAACCGATCCTCAAATTCATGAATTGGCTCATCTGGGTGGCTGACCGAGGAGCGTAGCAAATAGGGGCAACTACAAAACCATACCCATGGAATTTTCAATTCTATGGTGTTGGTTCGTACTTGCTTCTGTTTTCTACGCGCATCATCCAGCCAACGAGACGAGACAGTTCATGAAGTTTGAGGATACTTCGGAGGTCGACGTCAAGCCATACAGAACGGACAAGGGACATCAGCCGGATCCGTTACAGTGCCACAGTTGCCATGCTCTCTGATGCTGTATCCAATTGCATGTTCTCTTTTTGAAACGCGACATCAAGGGTGTTGGGATGGTAATTATCAAGTGTTGGGTTCGTCGTGCTAGTCGCTATCTTTAACGAACTGTGCTAGTCGCTATCTTTATTATTATGAAAATGTTAGAATGTGTTTTGTAACGTCATTTGGAACTCTCTAATTAAGTACTTGGTTTTAAATATTACATTACTATCGTTGTAAAATTGTGTGATTTGTCGTTTAGTAATGCAACTTATTATTCGTTGATAATTGGCGTAAAACGCGTAGATTGTAATTAAGTAATAGGGTGGGTCAAGGCAATGTCAACAATAAATTTAAAAGTAAACTGTACAATCAAAGTTCAACTCATAAGTCAATATAAAGTCAACGCTCAATTTTGCATAAACTAATAGGTTTGCTTAGGCAAAGTGAGCGGGGAACAAAAAAGTCAACTCTACGGTGAACGGTCAACGCAGAAGTCAAATATGCAGTCAAAGGTCAACTTTGTAGTTTCCAATTAGAGAAACTAATCTGTTCGGTCAAACAAGGTCGACAGTGAACTTAAAAGTCGACTCTACGGTCAATTCAAAAGTCGATTATGTAGTCAAGTGTCAACTTTGCGATTACCACTTCGTGACACTAATATGTTTGGTCAAAGAAAGTCAATGGTAAACTAAAAATTCAACTATACAGTCAATGGTAATGTCATAAGTAAATTTTATAATCAACGATCAACCTTGCAGAATTCACTTAGAAAAACTAATAGGTTCAGTCAAGAAAAGTCAACGGTGAACTAAAAAGTCAACTCTACGGTTAACGGTCAACTAAAAAGTTAATGATGAAGTCAACGGTGAACTTTGCGGTCTCGACTTTGAGAAACTAACGGCTCGGTCAAAGAAAGTTAATGGTAAACTAAAAAGTCAACTTTATAGTCAACGGTCATCTCATAAGTTAATTATACAGTAAACTTTCAACTTTGCGATCCCCAATCAAGCCTAAACCCTAAACTTCTAACCATGTGCTCCAAAGTTGACTCTACAGTCAACAGTGAAATTTGCAGTTACCACTCGATGACACTAATAGGTTCATTCAAATAAAGTCAACGGTCATCTCACACTCAACGCTGAACTTTGCAGTCCCCAATGAACCCTAAACCCCTCATCATGAGCTCCAAAGTTCACTCTACAGTCACGGTAAACGTTGCAATCTCGACTAGGTGAAACTGATAGGTTCGGTTAGAGAAAATCAACAGTTACTGTGCACAAGAGATTCCGGCGGGGAGAACTCCGTGTACACCGTAAGTAGAGGATCGGAGATGGCACAGGAAGAGTTGGGTTGTGTGTAGGGAGAGAGTAAGGCAGTAGTAATGTCTGAGAGAGAGACAGAGGTTTGGCAGAGCTTCCGCGTATGGCAGGTGTGTTCTCCTTTGTATGGAAAGGTTAACGTCCTATATATAACGGAGAATGTGACCGTTGTAGTGTGGTTAATGCGCCCATCAATGGCGGCTTAATTAGCTTAACCACAACGGCACGTTCGTCCGCATATATAGGGACCGTTACAGCACGTTATGCGCGAATACCGAAACCGTTATGGGGTTGACCGGGTTTGACCGGATTGACCGGGTTTATGGAGCTCGTGCCATAAATCTCTCAAAAGCAGTTACTAAAGGTCGCGTGCGGGCTTGGCTCGCACGCGACAGGACTTAATCTAGCCTCCAAACCACTAAGTCCCTACAAGTCCCGTGCATTGGTATGCGAGGGCCCTGTCTCGCAGCCCCCCACATGGATCAGCGCGGCTGGTGATCCAGTGTGTGTGGAGCACAATATGGTGTGCTGGATGGTTGCCACGTGGCCAAGATCTGTCAGCTCAGAAAGCACTATCTACATTAGCCCCCTTTCTGCGCGTGAAGACTCATAGCTGGATAGACTTCCATGCGCGGAAACCAACATACGCGTCGCCGCCACGCATCAATTCAAATATGAGTAAATTCAGCCCCCGTGCGTGCCATTATGACCTAAAACCCCTAAAGTCGTGCCGCCTGGCCTTTAGGGTTTTAGGGGTGACGTCAGCTTGTCCTGTGATTGCGTGATTCGACGGTGACGGTTGCGATTCGACTACTGAAAGGACGCAACCCTTCCTTGTTTTTGGATAAATACTCTGTACTCTCCATTGTTGCAAAGCATCACTTCTTTCTCTTAAATTGAATGATACCCGGAAGTCTTCAAGAGCAGATTCAGATAATCAATCACCAGTTCAGGATTGCAAACCGTCTTCTTCAATTGTCTGCATCCAAGCAAGCTTTACAGAAACAAGGTTGGCCTTGTTCAAATTTTGATTTAATATGCTAGTATATGCTTTGAACTGCGTTGGATCTGCAAACCCATGACATATTATCTGCTGAAAACTTGTGAAGAAGCTCACAATCTTTAAATCCAGTTTCGATTTAGTCCTCCCATGATAAAGACTTTGAATGTAGGGTTTTTGAAATCCCTGATAATGCAAACAATTCCAATCTCCAATTTCTTAAATTGGTACCAGACTATTCATCTTTCTTCCCATCGATCTTGAATCTCGAAATTCAAACTGAAGTGTGCATATTTCTCCCCCTTTTTTTCTTGCTTTTCCGCAGGAATGGCAAAGACAAAAGGAACTAGACCTGTAGGGTTTTGATTCATGGATTGCACAACGGAAGCATAAACAAACATAAACCATGCAAAACCCTCCAAGGATCACAAGTCGAGAGACATAACGATGGTAAGGGTTAGAAATCATAAACACACCTTTGGGTTCTCCTTGATGACTTCAAACGCGAATTGTGTCACGTTCTCTATAGTTGATCCACGCCTAGAGTTGATCCTAGATCTCCCAACTCCTTGGGTCTAGCCCGGAAGAGGAAGAGGAAGAAGAAATCACGCAAAACGAGACCCAAAGGAGGGTCTCGGCCTCCTTTGGCCGACGGGACGTGACCCCATAGGTTCTATCTAGTTGGTAGCAACTATTTGCTAATATGGAGCGGTCTCTAGCAAAACATCCATTCTAGCCAACTAATAGAATAGTCATCTTGACAACCTTTGTACAAGTAATTGTCTCATCCCTTTGTCTCTATATCCGGATTGGACACGAGACATACAAGTCACACTCGTATATCCAATCCATAGTTTCTCGATCCATGGGAATAGCCTTATTCGTGCAAATAACATCAATATCCCATATTGATTTATTTGAGTCTGGCCAGACATTCTATAAGCACTATCCCTCGAGTGGCCTAGGATATTTGCTCCCGTTATGTGGGAGGGACAAATCCTATCTACGTCCACTACGATCTCTAAGCTTGCTTCTTATTGTATCCAGTACACGCCTTTATAACTACCCAGTTACGGTGTAGCGTTTAACGCTACCAAGATCACAATAATCCACAACTAGAATATCTAGTGACTTCAAGTCTAAGGATGACAATACCATTGCACCGCGAGAAGCGCTTGTGACTCAACATAACATGTATGTAGCCTTCTCGGAGATGGGTCAATCCAGTGCAACATTCCCTAATGCACACCTATGTGTTGGATCGTGACATCTCCATATCAATCCAACCCCATGCTAGTCTATAGATGATTGTCCCATTAATCATTATACTTGATTAGGGATATTTAAGATAAACAACACAATTGTAAATCCAAGGACTTCATTATATTAAATATCCAATAAATAATAAATGAATTTCTAGCCACAAATAATTCATACTAAACTAGATTGCCTCTAGGGCATCTATTCCAACAGTCTCCCACTTGCACTAGAGCCAATCTGGCGCATCTCGTATGCCCATACTCCTAGTGTGCCCTTCATGCTTCCACTGCGTGAGAGGCTTCGTAAGCGGGTCTGACAGATTATCATCTGTAGGAATCTTGCATATCCGAACGTCTCCTCTATCGATAATATCTCGAATCAGATGAAACTTCCTGAGCACGTGCTTGGACTTCTGGTGCGATCTGGGTTCCTTTGATTGCGCGATCGCCCCAGTGTTGTCACAGAACAACTCCACTGGATCCGCAATGCTAGGGACCACACCAAGTTCAGAAACAAACTTTCTGATCCAAACAGCCTCCTTTGCTGCGCCATTTGCAGCAATGTACTCAGCCTCTGTTGTAGAATCAGCTACCGTCTCTTGCTTGGAACTCTTCCAGCTCACCGCTGCTCCATTCAGGCAAAACACATATCCCGATTGTGATCTAAAGTCATCTCTGTCGGTTTGGAAGCTTGCATCAGTGTAACCCCTTACACGCAACTCTTCCTCACCGCCAAATATCAAGAAAGCATCCTTAGTTCTTTTCAAGTACTTTAGGATGTTCTTGAATGCAATCCAGTGACTCTCACCTGGATTGGATTGGTATCTGCTTGTCATACTCAAGGCATATGACACATCTGGTCTAGTACATAACATGGCGTACATGATAGATCCTATGGCCGAGGCGTAGGGGATTCTACTCATGCGTTCCTTCTCAATCTCATTGGAAGGACAACCACTCTTTGAAAGAGTGATTCCATGTGACATGGGCAAGAATCCCTTCTTGGAATCTTGCATGTTGAACCGTTTCAACACCTTGTCAATATATGTACTTTGACTTAGGCCTAGCAACCTTTTAGATCTATCTCTATAGATCTTTATACCGAGTATATAGGCTGCTTCCCCTAAGTCCTTCATTGAGAAACACTTTCCTAGCCAATCTTTCACAGATTGCAGCATGGGAATGTCGTTTCCAATGAGTAGTATGTCATCCACATACAAGAACAGAAAAGCTACAGAGCTCCCACTAACCTTCTTGTAGACACAAGACTCATCTTCGTTTCTGATGAAGCCAAACTCTTTGACTACTTCATCAAAACGTCGATTCCAACTCCTAGAAGCTTGCTTCAATCCATAAATGGATCGTTGCAGCTTACAGACTTTGTTGGCTTGCTTTGGATCTTCAAAACCCTCCGGCTGTATCATATACACGTCCTCGAGGAGATTCCCATAAAGGAATGCTGTTTTGACATCCATCTGCCAAATCTCATAGTCGTGGTATGCTGCAAATGCAAGTAGGATTCGGATGGATTTGGTCATAGCGACTGGTGAAAAGGTTTCATCATAGTCAATACCATGAATCTGTCTGAATCCTTTAGCCACCAATCGGCCCTTATAGGTAATCACATTACCATCCATGTCGATCTTCTTCTTGAAGACCCATTTGCACCCTATGGGTCGCGCCCCATTGGGTGGTTCCACCAAAGTCCATACTTTGTTGGTGTACATGAATTCCATCTCGGATCTCATGGCTTCCAGCCACTTCTGTGAGTCTGGGCCACTCATGGCCTCCTCATAGGTAGTAGGCTCATCATCTATGAGCATCGTGTCGCCGGAATCAGGTACGAGAAGTCCATACCTCTCGGGTTCCTGGCGCACTCTACTAGATCTACGAAGCTCTTGTGTTACCTGAACAGGTTGCTCCACAACTGCTTGTGGTTCCTGTTCATGTTCCATAATCGGTTCAGTGATTTGTGGTTCTTGAACCTCTTCAAGTTCTACATTCCTCCCACTTGCTTCTTTAGAGACAAATTCTCTTTCTAGAAACACGCCGGTCCGAGCAACAAACACTTTGTTCTCGGTTGGATTGTAGAAGCAGTATCTCTTAGTTTCCTTAGGGTACCCCACAAATTTACACTTATCCGATTTCAGCCCTAGCTTGTCTGATTGTAAACGTTTTACATATACATCGCAGCCCCAAATCCTCATGAACGACAGTGTGGGACGCCTCCCACTCCACATCTCATATGGTGTCTTCATGACTGATTTAGATGGAACACGGTTAATGGTGAAAGCTGCACTTAATAGAGCGTAGCCCCAAAATGACAATGGAAGATCAGTTTGACACATCATAGATCGAACCATATCCAATAGGGTTCGATTCCTCCTCTCGGACACGCCATTCCATTGTGGCGTTCCGGGTGGAGTGAGTTGGGATACGATCCCACACTCTCTAAGATAGTCTTCAAACTCCTGGCTTAAGTATTCTCCTCCACGATCCGATCGTAGAGCCTTTATACTTTTGCCAAGTTGCTTCTCTACTTCATTCTTGAATTCTTTGAACACTTCAAAGGATTCGGATTTTGCCCTCATAAGGTACACAAACCCATATCTACTGTAATCATCAGTAAATGTAATGAAGTAGACATAATCACCCCTGGCAGGCGTGGCAAATGGCCCACACACATCAGTATGTATGAGTGCTAATTGCTCACTAGTCCTCTCACCTTTCTTATTGAAAGGGGACTTTGTCATTTTTCCCAATAAACAAGCCTCACATGTCTCATATGATTCAAAATCAAATGAGTCTAGTAATCCATCCTTATGGAGTCTAGATACACGTTTCTCATTTATGTGGCCTAAACGACAGTGCCATAAATAAGCAGGATTTAAATCATTTATTTTAATCCGCTTGGTATTAATGTTGTAGACATGATTGCTTAGATCAAGGACATAAAGTCCATTCAATAATTGCGCACTAAAATAGTGAATATTATTTAAATAAAAGGAACAACAATTGTTCTTTATTAAAATAATAAAACCATCCTTGTCCAAACAAGAAATAGAAATAATGTTTCTGCTCATAGCAGGCACAAAATAGCAATTATTTAATTCTAAAACTAATCCTGAAGGCAGAGATAGCTCGCACACGCCTATGGCCAACGCAGCAACCTTTGCTCCATTCCCAACGCGTAGATCTACCTCTCCTTTAGCCAATCTTCTACTTCTCTTTAGATCCTGCATATTTCGACAAATATGAGATCCACATCCAGTATCTAATACCCATGATGTAGAGACAGTTAAATTGACATCTACAACAAAAATACCTGGTGGTGGTGGAATCACTATTCCAAGCCTCTTGTCCTCCAGATATTTTGGGCAGTTCCTCCTCCACTGTCCAGGCTGACTGCAGTAGTGACACTCACCTTTAGTCACGGCCTTGGCAATGCCACCAAAAGGCTTAAGGGCAGGTTCCTTGGACTTGGCAACTGACTTGCCTTTGCCCTTGGAGGAAGAGGCAAACCTTTTGCCTTTTCCTTTCTGTACCATCATTATGGCCTTGCCCTTACCCTTGTTGATGCTCTGTTCAGCCGTCCTCAACATGTTGAGTAAATCTGGCAGTGGTTTAACGATCTCGTTCATGTTATAGTTCATAATGAACTGTCCATAACTCTCGGGCAACGATTTCAACACGAGATCGGTTGCCAACTCTTGGCCGACCGGGGACCCCAGTCGGGCGAGATTCTCCAAGTACCCGATCATTCGGAGTACATGGGGTCCCACCGGGTTCCCTTCTGCCAAATGACATTTGAACAGTGCCTTTGAGACCTCATACCTCTCTACCCTCGCCTGCTCTTGGAAGAGCTGCTTTAGATGTTCGATCATATCGACATCATTCATGTTTTCGTGTTGCTTATGAAGCTCAGAAGTCATGGTGCAAAGCATTAGGCAGGCCGCATCATTAGCGTCATCAACACGCTTTTGATACGCCTTCAAGGCAGCAGGTGTTTGGTTCTCTGGACCTTCTGGAACATGCTTCTCTATTGCGTACAGTTTCTTCTCTTGCTTGAGAACAATTCTCAAGTTTCTGTACCAATCAAGAAAGTTGGTTCCAGAGAGCTTGTCCTTCTCAAGGACAGATCGTAGCGAATATTGTGAACTCGATGAGTTGTTTGCCATTTGGAATTCTACAAAAGGAAAATACGCAAGTTTTAGTATTTGTGAATTTTTGACTATATTCAATAATGGCTAGTTTATCAAATATAGCTCCCACTATTTTTCTACGGATTAATAACCCTCAAGATATTAATGCGGAAAATATCCTTATATTTTCTAGTGGGCCAAGATCCATCTTTCATCTCCTTATGAGCTTGCTTTGGCAAGTCACCCATAATTTGACTACTTTAGGTAGGAACAATTCCAATTGCATCCCATATGCAACTCTTGGTTCAATTGGGCAAATAACTCTTTATTTATCCATCTATATGGATAATCCCAATTGATTGCCTCTAGGTTTCTTAATCAAATTAATAGCCTAGTTGTGTTCAACCTCTTATCTAAACAATTGCACATTGTTACGTGCCATCGCATTCCATCATTATGAACCAAGTCGCCATGCTTTGGCACGCACGAACTTGATAAATAATGATGATAATGAGTGTTTAAATAACGAGAAGGCAAGAACACAATATTTGAATTTTGAGTGATTTTAAATTCAATTTTAATTGTTTTGTTGATCAATATCAACTAATCTATCTATTTGAGTTTGGGCACAACTCCAAATAATAGATCCGGGTTGTCTAATTATCTTATTATCCTAATTGCATGCATCATCCATACACCAATCACACAAATAATAAGACATTAAAATAAACAACCACAAAATAAAAATTAAACGTGATGTGGATATGGCCTTTTTCTAGACTAAGATAATTCCAAGCCAATGGAATTATCTATGAACCCTAAAGCAAACACATCTCCATGCGTCTTGATCTTTTGGTCCATCCTTCATAGTCTCGTGGAATGCTCCATGCTCCATGCTCCATCTTTTGTGGCTTCTTTGGCTTTGGGCTTCTTTTCTTCAATCTTGGCTAACAATCTACTTTTTCTAGCACTAGCTAACTTCTATACTAAATAAAATAAATCTCACAAGTTGAGAAAAAAAATGGCATGCAGGCCATAAAACCCTAATTAATTATTACAATTAATTGATCAGCTCGCAGGCCGTAAAACCAAACCACAAAATTAAACATCCACATCAAACCATATCCTAAGGCCATATCCAATCACCATGCGATTTGCACATAAACAGTTAAAATCCAATTTTAACGCGCTTGGTCAATTTTAATTGATTTTAGGATTTCTAGGGTTAAAAGGGTCCATGGGCCCAACAATCAAATTGCCCGGGCCCATCAAAGTGAACCACAAGGCCTTAGGGCCGGCCCGGCCCAAAACCCACAAGGCTAGGCCCGCGGGTTAGGGCCGCCCGGCCCCTAGGGCGGCCAATCTTGGGCGGCAAGCAAGGGGGGCGGTCCCTAGGAGGGGGGCGAACCTCCTTGAGGGAGTTGTTTCCAAAACAATTCCCTTGCTTGGTGCCCAAGTTTTGTTGTTTCCTTGTTTTGGGAGAACTCCTTCTTCCCCAAGGATGCCCAAACCCTAGATATAAGATCCTAAAATTTCTCAAACTCACCAATTCATGCATCCAATGCAAAAATTGGATCTTGTTATGATTAATTGTTGACAAATTGCATCCCATGCTTGATTTCTCTTGTTTTACGCGATAAACAATCAAATTAAGGTGTAAAACAACTAAAACGTAACACATAAACCACGTTTATGCTCTACGACCTGTGGCTCTGATACCACTGTAGGGTTTTGATTCATGGATTGCACAACGGAAGCATAAACAAACATAAACCATGCAAAACCCTCCAAGGATCACAAGTCAAGAGACATAGCGATGGTAAGGGTTAGAAATCATAAACACACCTTTGGGTTCTCCTTGATGACTTCAAACGCGAATTGTGTCACGTTCTCTATAGTTGATCCACGCCTAGAGTTGATCCTAGATCTCCCAACTCCTTGGTGCTAGCCCGGAAGAGGAAGAGGAAGAAGAAATCACGCAAAACGAGACCCAAAGGAGGGTCTCGGCCTCCTTTGGCCGACCGGGACAGGGCGGCGGCAAGGGGGCGGTTCGGGCCTCCTTGTTTCTTGCTCTCTCTCCTTTTGTTCTCTCCCACTCTTGTTATGTTCACTAATGAGCATATGTTATGTGGGAAGGAAGGAAGGAAGGAAGGTCCTTTATATAGTCCAACAACTCCTTGTTAACTACCTAAAGGACTTATTCTAGTCCTACTAGAATTCAATTTAGTCCCTTCCTTGCAAATTAGTCCCTACTAAGTTTGCAAGGGTTTGCAAAGTGATCCTTCTAATTAATTAATCCAATTAATTAATTCCCAAATCTAGTTCAACTCTATGTAGCGTGTGACCCCATAGGTTCTATCTAGTTGGTAGCAACTATTTGCTAATATGGAACGGTCTCTAGCAAAACATCCATTCTAGCCAACTAATAGAATAGTCATCTTGACAACCTTTGTACAAGTAATTGTCTCATCCCTTTGTCTCTATATCCGGATTGGACACGAGACATACAAGTCACACTCGTTTATCCAATCCATAGTTTCTCGATCCATGGGAATAGCCTTATTCGTGCAAATAACATCAATATCCCATATTGATTTATTTGAGTCTGGCCAGACATTCTATAAGCACTATCCCTCGAGTGGCCTAGGATATTTTCTCCCGTTATGTGGGAGGGACAAATCCTATCTACGTCCACTACGATCTCTAAGCTTGCTTCTTATTGTATCCAGTACACGCCTTTATAACTACCCAGTTACGGTGTAGCGTTTAACGCTACCAAGATCACAATAATCCACAACTAGAATATCTAGTGACTTCAAGTCTAAGGATGACAATACCATTGCACCGCGAGAAGCGCTTGTGACTCAACATAACATGTATGTAGCCTTCTCGGAGATGGGTCAATCCAGTGCAACATTCCCTAATGCACACCTATGTGTTGGATCGTGATATCTCCATATCAATCCAACCCCATACTAGTCTATAGATGATTGTCCCATTAATCATTATACTTGACTAGGGATATTTAAGATAAACAACACAATTGTAAATCCAAGGACTTCATTATATTAAATATCCAATAAATAATAAATGAATTTCTAGCCACAAATAATTCATACTAAACTAGATTACCTCTAGGGCATCTATTCCAACAAGACCCACTAAAGAGGACGAAGAAATACCTGATCTTCCGCAAGCTCTATGGCGAAAAGCCCCCTATCTGGGTGGCAAAGACTTCTACCATGCTAGGGTTAAGGCAAAGAAACTGCCTACTCCTGTCCCCAGTGAGGGATTGCAAACATTAACCCCTCCAGTTAACTCGGCTTTGCTCGAATTGATTGGCTCCGAAGACGTGGTTCGATTGGGAGTCCAAGATGGGTACTTCCCGTATGCTGCGATTTCTACTCAAGCTTTTGTCCAGAAATTGGACTACATGGATGAGTGGATCGACCATGTGTTGACTCATCACGCCATGACTCTAAATGAGGCCGGCGTATACTTCGCAGTTCGTGCTATGAAGGGTGCTGCCGTGAGGCTGGACCAGTCCATGCTTCTAAACCTTCTTTCCCGCTACTCGCCTGCGACTCACACTTTTCACTTTGCTGAGTTCGAGGCTGCCCCCACGCTCGAGGACGTGCACATGCTGTATGATCTGTCTCCCATGGGTGAGGTGGATCCTTTGAGTCCCTTGAGAGCGGATGCGGAGATTGCTTTGTACACGCAGATGGAGGAGTTCATGTCAGAGGTAAAGAAAATTTCCACCCGGTGGACCACTACAGAAGTCCTTCCTGACTGGCAGTTGGTTGAAACATCTGCGAAAAATACTTGGAACAAATGGGTGCAGTACTTTTTCCGTGATTATGCAAACAGCAGCATTACTAAGAAGCTTCTAAGTCAAAACCCGATGGCTAAAAACTATGTAGATGGCAAGGGTTATCACTTAACCCTATGCGCCTTCCTCTGTGCCTGGTTGTCGAGGTACTTAATCGATGGTCACCCGCACGATGGGGTCTTCTATCACGTTCTGCCCCTTGCTGTGACATTGGCCCTCGGCCAGAAAGTCGCACTCGGACCCTTGGTCTTGGGCACATTGTACTACAGACTGGATCAGCTGGTCGTGGCCATGAAGGAATCGCGTGGCCGCCTTGACATACTGACTTACATTAATATTGCTTTCTTGACAATGTGGGTCTTTGAGCGATGGCCTTCCTATGCCCCAGTTGCTTCTAAGCCCAACAAGTGGTGTCCCTCCAGGCGCGGTGGAGGAACGTAACAGCGGCAGAGCTGCAAGGTGGTTCGGGACAAATAACCCTAAGTGCGTTTGGAGCCTGATATGCGACAATCGGGAAGAATTCATAGCCAGGCCCTATACCATGCGCATTGAAAACGTGAGATGGTTTCCAAAACTGTATCCTTCTAAGGGTGTTGTCTTCTCAGAAGAGCTCCTCTTCGAAGGTGGAGAGCGTTTTCACGAGCGTTATCGCGAATTCTTTTGCTGGTGCCTGTGAGGTTCCCTTCCTGATCTCGCAGAGCATGTTCGTGAGCTCGCGCCGAGGTATGAGACGATTACTGTGGATGTTGATCCCACTCGCGTTTCTCCCCAATTCGGATTTGATGCAGTGGCACCATCAATCAGGCCGCAGTCTATCATCAGAGGCTGCTATAAACGTTTGTTGTCAAAGGAGTGCAAAACAGTCTTGCTGAGCAACCTTCCTTTTGAGCAACCTGCAGGTAATCGTGAAGGCGGCTGTTCCAAAAACTGGCTCGCATACTGGAACGCCCAGCAGACAAGATTTGAGACGCAGTTGGCCCCCCAGCCAAGCAGAGCTCCTGTGATCAAAAGAAACTCTTTTCCTTTTCGTCCCAATTGCAGCGTGGACGAGTCTGAATATGGTTGCTACTCATTGCTAGATCGCGAGAACCATCTGTGTCCCACCATCATTCTAGATGAAAAGATTGCTGCGGTTAGAAAAGGCGTCTCGCATGTCATCAGATATAGCGAAACTTTTGCTAAGGTAAGCAACTTCCTTTGTATGCGCTAAGCTTCTTTACTTCCACATTGACAACTTTATTTTACGCTTCTTGCTGTAGTGCCATGTGCGGAGGTTTGCATCTGGTGAGCGTTCCAAATCGCTGGTTAACACCATTGTTACTACAAGAAGGCAAGGACAGCCGTTTCGGCTAGCATCGAGAATGGATCCCGAGGTCGAGGCCCGGATTCGCGAGGTCATGAATGCTTTTGCTGATTCACTAATAGACAACACTCCGGCCTTGTCTCCCCCTAGAGATGATCCGTCTCCTCCAGCGACTGCCGCGCCAAGAGCGAAGAGACCCAGACAAAGAGGAATTACAATTTCTTCCCCTAGAAACTGTAATATGCTTCTTTGTTTCCTGTCAATCCTTGAGTGTTTTGAGTGTCTCTGCCAATTGTTTGTGTAGTTGTGTCTTCGAATTCCTTCAGCAATTCTCCTTTTAAGCACTCAGTTTGAATGGAAGATCTTCAGAATCTTCTCAACAAACTTTCCTGAATATTTGCTTCAAATATTAACTCTTATAACAGCTTCTTCCAACGGATAGTAGTTCATTATCTTCCAAGATATTGATTTGATCTTGTTGGAAGTCTGTTGAGAGGCTTTAAACCATAGAGATCAATCACAGAATCAAGTCATCAAGTAGTTTCCATTCCAGCCAAGCATAAGTTAGGAAAGGTTCCTATAAATCAGGAAACACAATATCCATGCATAACTAACTCAAAAAGATGATGTTAGATCCTGTAAACTGTGTAAAAATACTTTGTCTTTCATCATCAAGTATTATCTAATCATGCACACGGGTTTAGGAGTTGAATCAAGTACATAAAGTCCCCCTAAGTTCATGCATATAAAGCTCAGTAAGTTTCAAGGCTTTGAAAGCTGTTTCAAAGCCTTGAAATTGACAAGCTATTTGAAACCTAATTGAACTTACAAATTGTATTTTAGATAAATAGTTGTATGTATATATACGTATAGTATAATTTTCTTTCAACCTGTATTTTATTTAACCCGACCCGTAAAATAGTATAACCCGGTAATATGTACCGTATATTTATATGTACCCGTATTTTTAGTTACAACCCGACCCAAACCCGTATTTATATTTATTTATTATTATTTTTCCCTGCCTCCCTTCTTTTCTCTCTTCCCTCTCTCTATTTTTCCTTCACCGGGAGGCAACTGCCCCTCATCCCTCACACATCTTCATCTCTTCGCCCTCCCTACACCTCTACCTCCCTACATCTTACTACCCAAATTCATCCCCCTTCCTCCTCCTATTTTTATATAAATTCACACTCCTTCTTCTTCTTCCTGCATCACCACCAACAATCCTTCTTCTCCACCTCCCTCCCTCTTATGGTGATAACCCGAATACATCACCACCACTAACTCCACCAAATCCGTCTCCATAACCACCATCCCCTTCATCACCCCACCACCACCCACCTCCTCATTTCTCACCATCTCCATACCTCCCCCTACCACAACCAACAGCAGCAGAAACATCAACAATCGCCACCACCATCAACCACAAATACCACCTCGAAACAGCTTGAGAATCAGAACTAGAAGTATTATCAAATTGATATACAAATGAAGTTCAGAAACTAAAGAACACAGAAAATGAAACTGCAGTGAGTATGCAGTGTTCTTCTGATGCTTGGATTGAGAGAGATGAATCTGCTTCTTTGTTTCTTTTCAATCCTTGAGTGTTGTGAGTGTCTCTGCCAATTGTCTGTGTAGTTGTGTCTTCAAATTCCTTCAGCAATTCTCCTTTTAAGCACTCAGTTTGAATGGAAGATCTTCAGAATCTTCTCAACAAACTATTTTGAATATTTTCTTGAAATCTTGACTCTTCTAACAGCTTCTTCCAACGGCTAGTAGTTCAGTTTATTCCAATATATTGATTTGATCTTGTTGGAAGTCTGTTGAGAGGCTTTACACCATAGCAGATCAATCACAGAATCAAGTCATCAAGTAGTTTCCATTCCTGCAAAACATAAGTTAGGAAACAGGTTCCTATAAAATAGGAAACCCAATATCCCTGCATAACTGAGTCACAGATGATG
Organism: Linanthus parryae; assembly: GCA_023055425.1. Lineage (NCBI taxonomy): Eukaryota > Viridiplantae > Streptophyta > Magnoliopsida > Ericales > Polemoniaceae > Linanthus > Linanthus parryae. The sequence goes on along the minus strand of JALGPY010000043.1, from coordinate 1,135,927 downwards.
TTAGATCCTGTAAACTATGTAAAACTACTTTGTCTTTCATCATCAAGTATCATCTAATCATGCACAGGGGCTTAGGAGTTGAATCAAGTACAGAAACTCCCCCTAAGTTCATGCATATAAGCTTAGTCAGTTTCAAGGATTTGAAAGTTGTTTCAAACCCTTGAAACTTACAATCTCCCCCTTGATGAAAGACAAAACCACAATCTTCCAATATGTTTGATACTATGATTCTGCAACAACTACTCATTAGCACATAGCAGAATAAATCATACAATGTCAACACATAATGTCCAAAAGATACAACTTATTAAATAAACAAAAAATAACAAATAACAACACAGTTTGAGGTAGTCCTACTGACCAAAACCAGGTCACTAAGAACGAAAAGTAGAACAGAATACCTAAATTTCTTACCCTTTTTGACTTTTATAAAAAAGAATGAGAATATGTTGCATCAGTCTTTGGAAAGATTTCTAAAAAAACAGTTTGGAAAAATAAAAATTTCAAGGCTCTGGAAAGGAGTTCAATGCCTTGAAAAGGAAAAGAAAGAGTAGACAAGAGTTAAGGGGTAGGGTCTTCATCTCCTTGCTGCTCTGCATCTTCTTCCTGAATATCTCCCTCATCATCCTGTTCTTCTTCTTGTTGAGCCACATCATCATCTTTTTCACCTTCTCCTCAAACAAATCAGGAGCAGTCACAATCTCTGGGACATTGGGCTTCTTAGATTTCTTCTTATGGAGTTCTATTAGCAGTGCTTCTGAATCTGGACTGTCTTTTTCTTGATCTTCATCCACTTGTTCAACAGCCACCTGCTTGCCATTATTCTTGACCTGAGAAGCCCCATCCTGAGTTGAATGTTCACTGGTCAGATCCTTTGCTGATTCAGCCTTTTTGGTACTCTTTCGAGCCTGAGAAACTTCCTCAGCCACTGATGCGCAAACTAACGTGCTGTTCGCAAGTATACGAATCTTGTAATAACGGGCGTAATTAAGCTCGGGTGATCGTTCCCACGAGGACTGTTTCGGGTTTTTCGAGAAATCAGTTTTAACTTCCAGAGTATAAAAGGAGGAGTAGTTTAAGATTGTGACTAACTATAAACTAAGATTAAACAAAATAAAACGCAAATATTTTTTTTGTGACGTTTTTCTGAAAATCGTGAAAGTTGTAAATCTAGGGTTTGGAATACTAGGTCCAGGATCCCCTAGGGTTTCTTCAGAATTATGTTCTTCGGTTTGATATGAAAACACTCAGCAGTTTTAATTATCCGTGCCACGTACCGATTGTGCAGTAACCTTTCAGATTCCACACGCTGTCACGATCCTGCAGACTTCCGGGTTCCTGTTAAGCTGCCTAAGTCTGCAGTCTCGTTCTAAGTCTGCTAGGGTTTCTAACCTGTCCTAATGGCCCGGGTCAGATTCTCTAACAGTTGGTCTATACGTTTTGGCTAGCCCTATCTCCCTTTCTCTGGTCGGTCTATCAGGGTAAGGTACTAAATCCTGTCTTTTCTTCCTAACCCTAACCTGACGTTTTCACCTACAGGCTCGGGTCTATAGCAATTCTGGTTCGCGACTCCGATCATGCATAAACAGATATAATCAAAGACAGAATAACTGATAATACTGCTGAATTAAGATAACGAGATCATGCATTCATACTCAAACTGCAGAAATAATGTTTGAAAACGAAACCCTAGGTTCACTGAGAACCTAGGTAAAAGGTTTAGCTACTAAACGACATAACTAAATAACAAAGTTTCTGAATTTAAAAAGAGAGATTAAGATCAAACTAAGTCTTCGGACCTGGATGAGTGCTTCCGTGATCTCCCGGGATGCTCAGACTTGTCCTTGGATGAATTGTCTTGTGTGTTGTGTCTTCAAAACGAGTCTGGACGAGTATTTTTATAGTGCTGGCGAAGTTTCTGGAACTTGTCATTATTTACGAAACTGCCACTGCCCGAAACCGCCTCAGTTTTTGTGCTGTCTGCGTATAATACGCAGCCTGCTGCGTATAATACGCAGACAGGGTCTTCTCCTGTGCTGTTTTCTTCATTTTGTGCTTGCTGTCTGCGTATAATACGCAGGCTCTGCGTATAATACGCAGACAGGGACCCTTCTGTGCCTTCCTCTTCTTCCTTCTGCGTATTTTCTGCGTATTTTCTCCCCCTGGCTGCGTATAATACGCAGGGGCTGCGTATAATACGCAGACAGGGGAGAAAACTGTCCAAAATCACCTCTCCCTGCTTGCTGCCTGCGTATTTTACGCAGGGTCTGCGTATTATACGCAGACAGCAAGGCAGGATGCTCTTTTCTGCCTCTGTTTGCCTCCCGCTGCATTCCTGATCCATTCCTGCTGCATTCCCGGGCCCTGTTCCTGCATAGACAACATGAACACACCCGCGATCATATCCAAATAAAGTACGGAAAATGCAGAAATTTATAAAGAGCAAATAACTGTCTCGTTCCTAAAACCGAGGCTTTCCGAGGGTGAAAATTGACTAAAACGTGAGTTTTCCGGCACAAATACACAAAAACCGAGCTATAAGATAACCCCTAATTGGGCGTTATCAAATACCCCCGCACTAAATATTGCTCGTCCCGAGCAATCCCCTTGCATACCAACCTGCTTGCATACCTCTCGGTTTTTGCAAAACCGACCCTGTCGTGCATACACTACCTTTGCATACTCCCTGCAATTGCATACTCTTTCAACCTGACCCGTATAACCAGACGACTCGATAGAAAGACCGACTCAGATAGAATATACACAGACTCAATATACACGACTCAAAAATACTAAAACAATTTATATTTTTTTTTGGTGAGATCGGGAAATCTCAAAAACATAACCGAGTGTCCTCAAAACCTCACCCTTTTTCCAGAAAATACTTCCCTGCAATCGATCGGTAAGTCTGAACAGATTTATTTGGTGGATTTAAGCACGGGACCCGAGTACTGTTACTTTTGCTATCAACCTGAGCGAATCCCTAGTTAACCGACCATCTGAGCTATTTCCGAATCAAGGTACTAAATCTAACAGGTAGGATATATATATGTAAAGGTACGGCATGATCCTACTCGTTATGACATTCTCACTATTTCCCAAACTCACACCCCTCACCGAGTTCCCGAAAAACTGCCTGAAACACCTAAGTCTCTGCCATATCAATCTTCCTGTCCCCCGGTGTGTCTTCGCCGTTCTCGCGGCCACAAATGTGAAGCAGTGTAACTGTCTCGAAAATCGTGCTACTCACTCAGCTTTTTGACTCAATAACATAAACAACATGAATAACTGAAAAACTGCAAAACTAGATCATTTTCTTTTTTTTTTCTGTTTTTTTTTTCTTTTTCTTTTTCTTTTCGTTTTTTTTTTCATTTTTCATTTTTTTTTTATAATACGACTCTATATACACATAAATACATGAATAACGATAAATAAACTGACTAAAGCTGAGTGAATAGAAATAAACTGTCGTCGTGGGGTATGAAAGATGTCCTCATATGGAATACCCCCACACTAATCCTGAAGCGCTGATCCTGTAGTCGAAGTAATACTGTGCAGTCCCACCGAACCTCCTCATCACCAAAGATGTAGAAAAACGGCACAACCACCAATTAACCTCTCAACCCCCCGGACCCCATAATGTGCGGAAAGATGTCTCGCACGCGACTAACTCCTCCTGTGGTCACTATGTAATGCAGTGATCCACCTCCGCAAATTAATGCACTGTCGCCTCTCACTCACCCTGTCCTTCCCTTGCAAAGCGTGTCAATGTCGAAACTGTCCAAAACTGATATGTCATGAAGTGCTCCATCTAAAACCCTCCCCAACTCACTCCCTCCGTCATAACTCGTAGAATAGCCAACTAACCGACTGATGAGGTCTCAAAGAAGGCTTCCTAGGCTATAGTGGCTGAGAATAAAAGGGGTAAATGGCTTCAAACGGGTTTACTAGTTGGACCTAGGGGTAAGAAACAGGACGTGAGGTCCCTTGATAGCCAGTCACTCCACCGAAAGATGCGATGACCGTGACGGCGCCCGTGGGCGGGTTGTCGACTACCTAGATGACGGCGGTGTGGCAACTAGTCGGATCCTTAGCTCAGGTGATAACTACTTGCGGTTTCCAAGTGTCACTGGCTCTCACCTATCTACTGTACCTCGGAGCAAGCTTTCTTTTCTGTCAAAGGGTTTAATCTCGATTTCTTCCCAGTTTCTGTTATCTTGATTGCCCTTTCTCAAATTTTCTAATTTTTTAATTTTTTTTTTGGATTTTTTTGAAAATTTTCGATTTTTTTTTCTTAAATATACACAATGCAAGGCCAGAATGATGTGGTGGGTTGACTCAAATAAAGAAAATATGCTGACTCAAAGAATTAAAATAAAAACTGCAAATAAATATGAAAAAACGTGCAGACCGGGTAATGCAGACACGACTCCCACCCCCACACTAAGAGGTGGCATGCCCTCATGGCACTGACTCGTCTGGACTATACGGCGGGTCTGACCCGGTCTCGGACGAACCGGACATGCTGCTGGGTGAGCTGCTGGTCTGCCTGAATCTGGCACTACTCGACTGTCGTGGGTGCGAGCTCGACTGTCTGGACTGTGTCCGGGATCCTGACCGACTGCTAGGTGGGTGCAGAACCGGCTCTGTGGCATGCTCACTCGAGCTCGCCTCGTCCGACCAGCTGGTAGTGTAGTCACTGGAATAGGAGGGAGGGAAGATGATAGGCAATGGCACCTCTCGGCCCTCATAGCGGGCCGCCTCTCGCTGCTCCTCTCGGAGTGCAGTAATCGCATCGCCATGGTCTTTGGCTATCTTCTTTGTGGTCTTCTTGAGGTGCTTTAGGTATCGGAAAACTTTCCCCAACTTGTTAAGCACCTTCTCACCTAAAGACGCCTGGCCAGCACGGCACCCCTCAAGTCCCTCCTCAACTCGGGCCAACCTACGGTTCATGACCGAAAGTGGCGGTGGACCGGTCGGACCTCTCGTACCTCTCGTACTAGGTCTAGCTCTCTGACTCGGCCCGGCTCTCTGGCTCGGCTCTCCGTGGTCATGGGTGGACTGAGAACGCCTAAGTGTAGACGCTCCCGTCCCCCGAGTAGGTCTGTCCTGGGTCGATCGCCTCCTAGGGGCAGGGGCAGGGGCAGGCTCATCCTCCTCCATAGGGTCTGCATCAAGGTCGATGACTGGGTCATTCGGTCCCGGACCTCCCCCTCTAATCTTCCTATAGGCCTTAAGAAGAGGAGGATTCCAGTCACCCTCGAGCTCGGAGAGAGGAATCTGGTAATTACGAGCCAGTTGGATAATCAGGTTGCTATACCCGAGTCCCTTCCGGCTCGCTGCGGCATTCCTCTCCTGAATATAAGCCCAAATGAGCTGAGCTATATCAATCTGTCTCCGCATCATCAGACAGTACACTATCATGGTCGCCTCATTCTCTAGGTAGGTAAAGTGTTGGATCCCCATAATGCGGTTCACCACCCATTCAGCCCACCACTTGGCAGGTTTGCACAAAAATCCCGAGTGCAGTTTCAGCCCCACGTTTCCTTCCTCCTCAAAGTGGGCCCCCGCGACTCCACCTGTCTAAACCCTCAAAATTTCCCCAGCTGACGGAGGGTTACTCATAGCTAGCTGGTAGGCACACGGCTCTTGGGATGGTGGAATCCCGTAAGCCTGCCTAATAGAGTCGGGGGTCAGCAAGATATAGTCACGACGGCAATAGATCCACCGCACATCAGTGTTTTGGGCATCGCCAGCATGCATAAGGTTGCAAAAGAACTCCCTAGTCAGCCTGGAACTAGACGTACCCTCAAACCCAGCTAGTGAAGTGCCAAAAATGTCTGCTCGACTGGCAAAATTCACCATCTGGATTGGCATCCTATCATCATCTACCTCGAAACGGTGGTCCTTAGCCAACCTATAGTTCGGCTTTTTACCGGTCAGATAATAGTCATGGGCACGGTGGGTCACGAACCGATAACTGTCAAAGTTATGCGGTGTAATTTCGCTGACAGGGATATCAATCGGCTCATGCCGACGGTTCGGGTCAATCACAGGTTTGACTAACGCCATGAAAATAAAAAAAACGAGCAGAAACAGAATTCTAGAGTACGTGCGCGTGAAATAGTGCGTCTCAGCAAATAAGCCCCCTAGAATCTACCAGAGGTCCACACGGCACGGAAACCGAGAAAAATTTCAGAAATAATGACCCGGCTACGGGTCGTGCTTAAAACTGAAAAATTAAAGAGAGAGTTAGAAAGTTGGACCTTCCCACAACGGGGGTGAAGTGCCGAATCCGACAAGGTTGTTGTTGGAACGCCGCCTATAAACCGCCGGAAAAGCCGCCGCAAAAGTCAACTTTGCCGGAATGAAATTCCGGGCACACCCACACGTAGCCTTCTTCCTCCTCTTCAACGTTCCCTTCTGTGAAATTTTCCGGTTTGGCTTCAAACTCAACAAATCTGGGATTTTTCCTCAAGAACACCCTTCACTTTCCTTCCACCCCTACACTAGCTCGGTTGGAATTTCTGAAAACCGAGAGTAGTTCCGTGCTCCTTGCGACGAGGGGATTCCAAAAATGCCTTCGATTTTTGATTCCGAGCACTTTTGAAGAATTGGTGGGTTGGTGCTAGAGAGGAATGGAGGTAGAGAGAGAAAGCTTGGAAGCAACAATGGCTTCCCCATGGCCGGACCCCCCCTTATAAACCCTAAGTGCCAAAATGACGAAAATGCCCCTGGCTAAAAATGGTCAAAAACTGCTTATTTTGTGTGTATAATACGTATATGTTGCGTATTTTACGCAAACAGGGGTACCGGGTGATCAAAAAAAGTAAAAAAAATTGCAATACCCTCTCTGTCTGCGTATAATACGCAGGAAGCTGCGTATTTTACGCAGACAGGGAGGAAATTGAATTTTTTTTTTTTTTTTCAAAAATTGATTTTTCAGTGCTGGCTGCGTATAATACGCAGACAGCTGCGTAAAATACGCAGACAGCACTGGAAAATATTTTTCAATTTTTTTTTTTTCAAAAATTGATTTTTCAGTGCTGGCTGCGTATAATACGCAGACAGCTGCGTAAAATACGCAGACAGCACTGGAAAATATTTTTCAATTCATTTTTTTTTTTTTTTTTTTTTTATAAAAACTTATTTTTCTGAGCTGTCTGCGTATAATACGCAGGAATCTGCGTAAAATACGCAGAAAGCTCTGAAAATAATTTTTCAAGTTTTTCAAAAAAATCTATTTTTGGCGCTGTCTGCGTATTATACACAGAAAGGTGCGTATTTTACGCAGACAGGGTCAAAATAAATTTTTCAATATTTTTTTTTTTTTTTTTAGAAAAATACAGTTTATGCTGCTGGCTGCGTATAATACGCAGAAACCTGCGTAAAATACGCAGACAGCAGTTAAAATAATTTTTCAAAAATTTTCAAAAGTCAATTTTTCTTTGCTTGCTGCGTATAATACGCAGAAAGCTGCGTAAAATACGCAGACAGCAGAGAAGAATAATTTTCATTTATTTATTTTATTATTATTTATTTTATTTTTTTTTCACCTCGGTTATTTTGACACTGTGGGTATAAGAGGGTAATTTTTCTCTCTCTCCTTTCTGTTTCTTTTCGTCTGCTTCTTCTGTATCTGCACATGCTCAATTTTCATTAAATACTCACTCATCTCACCTCTCTCAAAAATTCAAAACTTAAAATAACTGCTATAAAATAATTTAAACTTACTACGTTGGGTTGCCTCCCAACCAGCGCTTTGTAATTTACGGTCGACGGCCCGACCCAGTTACCTCAGGTTCGATCACGGGTCGTCGAAGTAGATTGGATCTACCTTGGCGACCTCGGCGTTCTCGAGATATGGCTTGATTCGGTTTCCGTTCACCCTGAAGCTTGAGTTGTCTTTTGGATTCTCTAGCTCAAATGCGCCCCATGCGAATATCTTCCTGATGATGAACGGTCCCGACCAACGAGATCTCAACTTTCCCGGAAAGAACCTCATTCTTGTGTTGTAGAGAAGTACCTTGTCTCCTTCGTTGAACTGCTTTGGCGTGATACGCTGATCATGCCACTTCTTCGTCTTCTCTTTGTAAATTTTGGCGCTCTCAAATGCCGTCCTGCGGAACTCCTCTAATTCCAGCAGCGCCATCTTTCTCTTATCTCCGGCCAGACTCTCATCCATGTTGAGCAGTTTGATAGCCCAAGAGGCCTTATGCTCCAGCTCAACCGGGAGGTGACACGCTTTCCCAACACACGAGCTGGTATGGTGACATTCCCAGCGGTGTTTTGAAAGCTGTCATGTATGCCCACAACGCATCATCCAGTCTCATCGACCAATCCTTCCGGCCCAGATTTACGGTTTTCTCGAGAATGCCCTTGATCTCTCGGTTTGACACCTCTGCCTGCCCGTTAGTCTGGGGGTGATAAGGCAGTGATACCTTATGGATCGATACCCCGTACTGCTTAAGTACCCTGGCAAACACTTTGTTAATAAAGTGTGACCCTTCATCACTGATCATTGCTCTGGGGGTCCCGAATCGTGTGAATATGTTGCGTTTCAAAAAACGCTCAACTGTCGCTGCATCGTTTTTCTGACATGCTATCGCCTCGATCCACTTTGTAACATAGTCCACTGCCAACAGTATGTACAGATTTCCCATTGAAGACGGGAACGGCCCCATGAAGTCAATCCCCCATACATCGAAGGGTTCAACCTCCTGCCAAATAGTCAAAGGCATCTCGTCCCTATGTGACGTACTCCCTGTCCTCTGGCATCTATCGCATCCCTGTACATAATCATGACAGTCCTTGAAAAGTGTTGGCCAAAAGAAACCTGACTGCAGTACCTTGTGTGCCGTGCGGGTCCTCCAAAGTGACCCCCACACTGAGCCGAGTGGCAGTGCCTGATCACGTTCCAGGCCTCGTGGGTCGGAACACATCTCCTCAGAATGTTGTCGGCTCCCTGCTTGAACAGATACGGGTCGTCCCAGAAATACTGCCGGCTCTCAGAAATAAACCGTTTCCGCTGTGACGGGGTTAGGTCCTCGGGAAGCGTGCCACTCACCAGATAGTTGGCTATAGCATAGTACCACGGTCTCCCCAGTTTGACCGCCATGATGTGCTCGTCCGGGAAGTTTTCCTGTATCGGTACCGGGTCCACCTCAGCATTCTCAAGCCTGGACAGGTGGTCCGCTACGACGTTCTCGACTCCCTTCTTATCCCGGATTTCCACATCAAATTCCTGCATCAGCAATACCCACCTCAGCAGTCTCGGCTTTGCGTCCTTCTTGTCCAGCAGATATTTCAGGGCACTATGGTCGGTAAAAACGATGACTTTTGACCCGACCAAGTACGGCCTGAATTTATCCAGGGCATATACCACAGCAAGCAGCTCCTTCTCAGTAGTGCCATAGTTGATCTGGGCATCGTTGAGTACCCGACTTGCATAATATATCACATGGCACACCTTGTCCTTCCGCTGCCCCAAAACTGCACCGACTGCAAAGTCGCTTGCGTCACACATCAGCTCGAACGGAAGTGACCAGTCCGGTGTAGTGATAACCGGGGCTGTGGTCAGCTTCTCCTTCAAATAGTCAAAGGCCTGCTTACAGGCTGCATCAAAGTCAAAGGGCACGTCTTTTCCAAGTAAAGCGCAGAGTGGCTTCGTGATCTTGGAAAAGTCTTTGATGAACCTCCGGTAAAATCCTGCATGTCCCAGAAAACTTTTGATCGCCTTTACGGTTGTCGGATAAGGGAGTTGTTTTATCACCTCGATCTTGGCCCTGTCCACCTCGAGTCCCTTGCTGGAAATTTTGTGACCCAGCACAATCCCCTCGGTGACCATAAAATGACACTTCTCCCACTTCAGCACCAAATTCGCCTTCTTGCATCGGATCAGGACCTGTCCCAGGTGGTGCAGGCAGTCGTCAAAACTGTCCCCGAACAGTGAAAAATCGTCCATAAAGACCTCCAGATTTTTCTCGATCATGTCGGAGAATATCGCCATCATGCATCTCTGGAACGTGGCTGGAGCGTTACACAACCCGAATGGCATGCGCCGGAACGCAAACGTACCGTACGGGCAGGTAAACGTTGTCTTCTCCTGATCTTCTGGGGCTATGCAAATCCGGTTATACCCGGAGTACCCGTCCAGAAAACAGTAATAGGCGTGATGGGCTAGCCTGTCCAACATCTGGTCCATGAATGGTAGCGGGAAGTGGTCTTTCAATGTTGCATCGTTTAGCCTCCGATAGTCCATACAGATCCGCCAGCCTATAACCGTGCGCTGCGCAATCTGTTCCTGGTCCTCATTCTGCACCACCGTAATACCCCCCTTTTTGGGCACACACTGGACCGGGCTGATCCAAGTGCTGTCTGATATGGGGTATATGATTCCTGCTTCCAGCCACTTCATGACCTCCTTGCGCACAACATCCTTCATGTTCGGGTTCAGTCTCCGCTGGGGCTGAATCACCGGTTTCTTGCCTTCTTCGATCCTGATCTTGTGCATGCAATAGGAGGGGCTGATCCCCTTAATATCTGCAATCGTCCAGGCGATTGCTTCTTTGTGCTCTCGCAATACTTCCAGCAGTTTCTCTTCCTGTTCCTGAGATAGAAGAGAAGAAACAATTACGGGCAGAGTATTATTATTACCAATGTACGCATACCTGAGATGGTTCGGGAGCGGTTTAAGCTCGAGTGCAGGTGGTTCCTTGAGTGACGGTACCAGGATCATCTTCTGCCCGCCATCTTCGTCCCAGGATCATCTTCTGGGGCTGAATCACCGGTTTCTTGCCTTCTTCGATCCTGATCTTGTGCATGCAATAGGAGGGGCTGATCCCCTTAATATCTGCAATCGTCCAGGCGATTGCTTCTTTGTGCTCTCGCAATACTTCCAGCAGTTTCTCTTCCTGTTCCTGAGATAGAAGAGAAGAAACAATTACGGGTAGAGTATTATTATTACCAATGTACGCATACCTGAGATGGTTCGGGAGCGGTTTAAGCTCGAGTGCAGGTGGTTCCTTGAGTGACGGTACCAGGATCATCTTCTGCCCGCCATCTTCGTCCCGGTGCAAAGTGGTCCAGTCCTCGGCTCTCATGGCCTGCTCGCACCGAGTCATCTCCTTCTCTTCTCCGTACATGCTATCAATTTCTTCCCATAACTGATCCATCTCCTCGTTTTCCCAGCCATCCTCAAATACGTCTATGGAGAAGATATCTTCGGGATCATAATAATTTGGCAGTTGCCGATTTTTGAAAACATTAAATTTAACCTTGTCCTCGTTAATCTGCATGGTCAGTTCCCCGCTCTTGCAATTTATCATAGCTTCTCCAGAGGCCAAAAACGGCCTTCCCAGTATGAGCGGTACTTCCCCTGCCTCCATGTCCAGGATCACGAAATCCGCTGGAAAAATGAGCTCACCGACCTTTACCAAAATATCCTCGATAACTCCATAAGCCTGTTTTACGGACCTGTCTGCCATCTGCAGCATGATTCTGGTGGGCCGGGGCTCCCCGACTTTCAAACTCTTGAAAATCGTCAATGGCATCAGGTTGATGCTGGCTCCTAGGTCACACAGAGCCTTTCCTGTGTAAGCGTTACCTAGGGTGACCGGTATTACAAAACTGCCAGGATCTTTTCTCTTCCTCGGTAGCCCATTCTTCACACAGTTGCTCACTTCTGCCGTCAGGTTTATAGTCTCGAAATCGCTCATTCGCCTCCTCCCATACAAGATGTCCTTGAGGAATTTGGCGTAAGTGGGCATCTTAGCCAAAGCCTCGGCAAAAGGTATGTTAATCTGCAGCTGCTTGAACATCTCAAGAAACCTGGCGTAGTCCTTGCTATCGTCCCTCTTTCGTGTCTTCAAGGGGTATGGTACCTCCTTGGAGACAGGTACCGTTTCTGCATCTGTCTCATTCTGCACTGCATCCTGCTCAACCGAGCCCTTCGGCTGGGGGCGGTCGACTGAGCTGTTATCCTGGCCAGACAGTTTGCGTTCTACTTCTTTCGACTTTTCTGCGCGTGCATGGCTAGGATACGGTGGATCCTGTAGTGCTACTCCACTCCGAGTGGTGATAGCATTGATCTGAGCACGTGGATTATTCACTGTATTCGAGGGCAAGTTTCCTGGCTGTCTCTCCGTTAGCTGCTGTGCTAACTGCCCCACTTGTACCTCTAAAGCACGCAGTGACGTTTTGGTCGTCTGCATGTCGGCTGTCAGGGCGTCCATGTGCTTGAACCGGGACTCCATGGTCTGGAACATGGACTTGATCTCTTTCATCTGGGCGTCGTACTGCTGCGCGGATGGGACTGACTGAGCCTGCTGGGCCGGGGCAGCCTGCTGAGCTGGTGGCCTGTGCTGGAACCCCGGTGCATAAATTGCTGCGTTCGGGTTTCCGTACCAAAACCCGGGATGGTCTCTCGTACCCGGTCGGTACCGGCTCGGGTCCCACTGCTGCTGTACGTAGTTGGTGTCTTCGGTCCTTAGCTCCTCAATGGCTGTGTCCAGATCAGGTTTTTCGACTGCTGCAACAGTCTTCTTATCCGAGTAGACTTTCGTGACCAAGTCATGAACGATCCTGGCCAGATTGTCTATCCGGTCATCCTCTGCGGGTTCGGCTCTAGCCGCCATCCTGTGATCGTCAAATAGTCGGGTATCCTGCTTGGCCAACTGCTTCATCAGGTCATACGCTCCTTCTTTGTCCACGTGATACAAGAAGTTTCCCCCGGCCTCTCTGTCAATCCTGTCGGCGTTCTCCCTGTCTAGGGCATGGTAGAAAACCTGCAGGATTTTCGCGTCTCCAAAACCGTGGTTCGGGCACCGTTTGACCAATCTCATGAGTCTGTCCCATGCGTCCACCACCGTCTCCCCCATCTTCTGCCTGAATGACAGGATCTCGCTCTGTAATTGTATGACTCGGGAGGCGGGATAGAACTTCGCCAGAAAATCGGCGACACACTCCTCCCATGTGGTGATGGATCGGGGTGGTCGAGATTCGAGCCAGTCTTTGGCTACGCCATAAAGACAGTATGGAAATAAGATCAACATGAGTGCCTCTGCTTCTACCCCCTTGTATCTGACCTTGTTGCAGTAATCTTCGAATTTCCCGATGAAATCGTTTGGGTCTTCGTCGGCCCTGCCATGAAACGGGCAGAGAGTTTGTACCGTCTGGATGGTGGATGGTTTGATGTCAAAGTGCTCGGCGGTGATCTCGGGCACCACAATAGCTCGCTCATGCCCCCCGGTGGGGACTTCGAAATTTTCCACCAACGCCTTCCCAGATCGGTTATATGTTCTCTGGTTGCTTCGAGAAGCAAGTCCCGCTGTGACAAGTTCCTCAATGTACCGAGCCATCTGGGCTGGGGTACGTGTCTCTCGTTCCTGTCCACCGGCTTCGGTGTTCTCGGGTGGATCTCTCTGGTTGGTTGCCATCCTGCTTTCTCGGTTTCTGCGGTTCTGTTCGGTGTACAGCTTTTCTGGATTGTCGAGTGGTGTTACCAAACTGCGAGGCAATCAGGGCATCAACTGAACAGTCCTGAAAAATGCAGATTCAAAAAGTAGTGAGATAAAAGAAAAATAACGAAACTGAAAAATAAAAACTCCGAAAACTAATTCTGATAACTAAATTAACCCTAGAAAGTCCCTGGCAACGGCGCCAAAAACTTGATGCGCAAACTAACGTGCTGTTCGCAAGTATACGAATCTTGTAATACCGGGCGTAATTAAGCTCGGGTGATCGTTCCCACGAGGACTGTTTCGGGTTTTTCGAGAAATCAATTTTAACTTCCAGAGTATAAAAGGAGGAGTAGTTTAAGATTGTGACTAACTATAAACTAAGATTAAACAAAATAAAACGCAAATATTTTTTTTGTGACGTTTTTCTGAAAATCGTGAAAGTTGTAAATCTAGGGTTTGGAATACTAGGTCCAGGATCCCCTAGGGTTTCTTCAGAATTATGTTCTTCGGTTTGATATGAAAACACTCAGCAGTTTTAATTATCCGTGCCACGTACCGATTGTGCAGTAACCTTTCAGATTCCACACGCTGTCACGATCCTGCAGACTTTCGGGTTCCTGTTAAGCTTCCTAAGTCTGCAGTCTCGTTCTAAGTCTGCTAGGGTTTCTAACCTGTCCTAATGGCCCGGGTCAGATTCTCTAACAGTTGGTCTATACGTTTTGGCTAGCCCTATCTCCCTTTCTCTGGTCGGTCTATCAGGGTAAGGTACTAAATCCTGTCTTTTCTTCCTAACCCTAACCTGACGTTTTCACCTACAGGCTCGGGTCTATAGCAATTCTGGTTCGCGACTCCGATCATGCATAAACAGATATAATCAAAGACAGAATAACTGATAATACTGCTGAATTAAGATAACGAGATCATGCATTCATACTCAAACTGCAGAAATAATGTCTGAAAACGAAACCCTAGGTTCACCGAGAACCTAGGTAAAAGGTTTAGCTACTAAACGACATAACTAAATAACAAAGTTTCTGAATTTAAAAAGAGAGATTAAGATCAAGCTAAGTCTTCGGATCTGGATGAGTGCTTCCGTGCTCTCCCGGGATGCTCAGACTTGTCCTTGGATGAATTGTCTTGTGTGTTGTGTCTTCAAAACGAGTCTGGACGAGTCTTTTTATAGTGCTGGCGAAGTTTCTGGAACCGAGGCTTTCCGAGGGTGAAAATTGACTAAAACGTGAGTTTTCTGGCACAAATACACAAAAACCGAGCTATAAGATAACCCCTAATTGGGCGTTATCAGCCACATCAAACAATGGCATGCTCCTGAACATGTTTTCAACCATGTACTTCACTTGGCTGAGATCAGTGTCAAACCCATGTTGATTCTCCTTTACTTCATCAATGTCCATCTGAATTTCTTTCAGCAACTGGAGAGTCAAGGGGTTATCTTGAGACTGAGAGGTTTGGCTTGAAGCGGGATTCAAGGACTTAGGCTTGAGAAATTTCTTGGGGCCCAACTCTTCCTCTGTCAAATCTGAGTATAGCTTCCAAATCTTAGCACTGGTTTTCACCACACCAATTTTCTCAAATGCCTTCTCATTAGCATAAAAAAAACCCTATAGTGACAGCCTCTTCCCTATCAGTTGGAATTTTAAAGTGTTGAAAGAATAAGGTGAGCAAGTTGACATATGGAAATGGTGTTTTCTCTGGTTGGTTTGTCTGTTTAGCATGTGTTCCATCACAAGCTTTGGAAGATCAATTTCATAACCATGCAAAACCAAATACATTAAGTGCAACACCCTATCAGTAACCAGTTCATTTGAGTACTCCCTTGGTACCACACATCTCATCAAGATAGTAAACAAGACCTTGGCTTCAACAGTTAACACAGAATGTGTTAGCTGCTTAGATGAGGCAGGGGTATTGGGTATAAAAAACTCTTCTTTTGCTAGTTTCAGGGCTTCACTCTTAGGAGGGTATTTACTGGTGTCATATCTCTTGGGACATCCTAGAACATTTGCAAACTCGGAATGATCTAGTTCCCTGTCAATTCTAGCAACCTTAGTCTAAATCACCAGATTTGCAGTCTTTCTGAGTTGTTTCATGTTTACGTAAAAGAATCTTTTGAGTCTAGGGTAAGCTAACTCTGGTGGATTTAGAATAAACCAAATAGAGCTTTTGTTCAACATTTTGATGCACTCCAGATTCATACCATGTAACATAGGCATACTGATCAGACTACAGAATGCAACTGATCTAGAAGCAAATCCATCTAGCCACTGACCTCTAGCAACACTAGGAACCATATACTATCAGGGGCTGATTTCTTACTAGTGGATTTCTTCTTCTCTTGCTAGATTTGTAGTGCCTTCTCTATGTTCTCATCTTCTGGTTCATCTTCTGTAACCTTTTCCTTTCCTTTTCCCTTGTCTACTTTGTCAGCCTTCTTCTTTGTCTTCTTAGGGCTACCAATCTGAATTCCCTTACGTTTTTCTGGTGCAAACTCCACTTCCTTCTTTTTCTTCTTGCTGGACACTGGTGTCTCATCTTTCTTGGCCTTCTTCTTGGGAGGAGGAGGTGCTATGTCTTCTGCAGTAGGGATTTTTTTACTGGAATCCCCACTAATGGTATAAACCTCTTCCACAGTGGTCTTTCTTTTCTTCTTTGTTGAATCCTTTGAACCACCAGCCATCTTGATTCTGTCTGAGGCTATTCTGGTGCTCATTAGGGTTTGGAGAAGAAGAGAGAGGTATGATAGATATGAAGGAGACAAAGAAAGAAGGAGATAAATAGAGGAGAGTTTCAGTTTGACAAGGAAACTAAATATTCTTTCTGATCTTCAAAGATCTGATGAATCAAAAAGATTCAAAATCGTGTGTGTCGTTGGAAATAAAAGATATAATACTATTTTGGCTAAAAAGGAGTATTTAAACAATTGAGGGGAACATTGAGCAATTATCTAGGAAGATAACACCCAATATTGAAAGATTAATCTGTATTTACTATATAGCATGCAGTCTTATTTTCAAGGCTTTGGAAAGGATTTCAAGGCCTTGGAAAGTTGTATGATGTAGTGCACATATACTCAAAGCTTTGAAAGGATTTTTAAGGCTTTGAAAATCAGTTCAAACCTTTGAAAAACATAAAACATACCTGATTCTCCCCCTAAACCAATGCTTCCTTATTTAGCATACCCAATTCCAATCTTAAGGCTGAGAATCTTTCATCTGGAAATGGTTTAGTGAAGATGTCTGCAAATTTCAAGTTAGTAGAAAAAAATTCAAGAACAATATCACCTTTTCAGCATGATCTCTGATGTACTGATGTCTAACATCAATATGCTTTGTTCTGGAATGCTGAACTAGATTCTTTGTAATTGATATTGCACTTGTGTTGTCACACTTGATTGGTATATCTCTGAAATCAAATCCAAGATCTCTCATTTGTTGTGCTATCCATAACACTTGTGAACAGCAAGCTCCAGCTGCAATGTATTCAGCTTCAGCTGTTGATAGTGCAACTGAGTTTCGCTTCTTTGAATGCCAGCTGATTAAGGATGTTCCAAGAAATTGACAGCACCCTGATGTACTCTTTCGGTCAACTTTATATCCTGTAAATTCAGCATCAGAATAGCCACACAAAGAGAAGTTAGAGTGTATAGGATACCAAAGGCCTAAGTCTTTGGTACCATTGAGATATCTAAAAATTCTCTTTACTGCAGTCAAGTGTGATTCTTTAGGATCAGCTTGAAATCTAGCACACATGCACACACTGAACATGATATCTGGTCTACTAGCTTTGAGGTAGAGTAATGATCCAATCATACCCTATACTCTTTCACATTCACACTCTTACCATATTCATCCTTGTCTAAAGACAGTGTAGAACTCGTGGGGGTCTTAATCACTTTAGAATGAGACATATTATACTTGCTTAGCCATTCCTTTGTGTACTTGCTTTGATGTAGGTATATGCTCTTCTTCATCTGATGAATTTGAAGTCCAAGAAAGAAATTCAATTCTCCCATCAAGCTCATTTCAAGTTCCCTGCTCATAAGAATTGAGAATTCCTTGCACAGAAGATCATTGATAGCTCCAAACAGAATGTCATCAACATAAATTTGAACTACAAGAATATCTTTCTCATGAATATTTATGAAAAAGGTCTTATCTACTAATCCTCTTTTGAAATCATTTTCAAGTAGAAACTTTGACAATCTTTCATACCAAGCTCTTGGAGCATGTTTCAAACCATAAAGAGCTTTGTAAAGTTTGTAAACATGATCTGGAAACATGTCATTTTCAAAATCTGGATGTTGAGGAGAATAAACTTCCTCTTGCAGATATCCATTTAGAAAAGCAAACTCCACATCCATTTGAAATAGTTTCATATTTTTGTGTGATGCAAATGAAAGTAGAATTATAATTGCTTCTAACCTGGCAACAGGAGCAACAGTTTCTTCATAGTCAATACCTTCTTCTTGATTTTAGCCTTGAGCTACCAATCTAGCTTTGTTCCTGATTACATTTTCATTCTCATCTAACTTGTTTCTGAATACCCATCTGGTGCCAATGACAGACTGATTTCTTGGTGGAGGAACTAGATTCCAGAACTTGTTCCTTTCAAACTCGTTGAGTTTACTTTGCATTGATATAATCCAGTCTACTTCTTGTAATGCTTCCTTCACAGTTTCAGGTTCTATAAGAGAGATAAAAGCATTAAAAGCATAAAGATTCTTCAACTGTGATCTGATTTGTGTACCACTGGTTGAATCAGAAATAATGTTATCAACAGGATGAGATGAGAGATATTTAAATCTCTTCCTTGGTGTCCATGGTTCAGGCTCTCCAGTTTTCTTCTCAAGTATCTAAGAACTTGAAGTGGTAGCTTGTTCTACTGTCTTCTCTGGAGATTCTGTTTCAAGGCTTTGAACCTTAGTTTCAAGGCCTTGAAAATGCCTGTCTTGTTCCTGGGACATTCCTTGGATCCTTTTGAGGATTCTTCTTCAGTATCTGAATCATGGTTGTTCAGATTGAGATCTGCAAAACCATCACTCAAAGAACCATCATAGCTTTCATCAAAAATAACATTAATGGTTTCTTTAACAAGCTTGGTTCTCTTATTATAAACTCTATAGGCTTTGCTTGTCTGTGAATAGCCAAGAAAAATACCTTCATCCCTTCTTGCATCAAACTTACCAAGATTGTCCTTAACATTATTGAGGACAAAGCAAAAACAACCAAATGGTTTGAAGTAAGAAATGTTTGGCTTTCTTCCTTTGAACAGATCATAAGGGGTCTTCTTCAGAATAAGTCTGATCAAGCACCTGTTAAGAATATAGTTTGCTGTATTCACAGCTTCTGCCCAATAATATTTTGGCAACTTGTTTTCCAGAAACATTGTTCTTGACATGTCTTCAAGAGTCATGTTCTTTCTTTCAACTACTCCATTATGTTGAAGAGTTCTAGGAGCAAAAAGGTTGTGAAAGTTGCCATGATTAGAACAGAATACATCAAACTCAAGTTTATCAAACTCTCTACCATGATCACTCCTAATTGAAGCAAAAGGTAGGTTTTTCAATGTTTGAAGTTCTCTACAAAGCTTTGAAAATTCAGTGAGAGCTTCAAATTTTTCTGTAAGAAACATAACCCAAGTATATCTAGAGAAATCATCTACAATAACAAGCATGTACTTCTTTCCCTTTGGAGTTGGTGTTCTCATAGGACCACAGAGATCCATACGCAATAGTTCAATGAGTCTAGTAGTACTTACAAAGTTCTTTGGCTTGAATGAGCTTCTAGTTTGCTTGTCATGTGCACATGCCTTGCATACTTCTTCATCTTTGAAATGGAGGGTAGACCTCTTACTAAGTTCTTGGAAGCTAACTTGTTCAAGGTATGCAAGCTAATGTGTCCCAACTTTCTGTGCCAAAGCTTTGAATCTTCTTTTAAGGCCTTGAGACACTTCAAGTTTTCACCTGCAACTTTTAAAGTTTGAAAAGTATAAACATTGTTTGATCTAGAGGATATGAGGATGCAATTGCGAGATTTCTCATTTTTCACCACACATTTCTCTTCACCAAACCTTGTTCCCATTGTCGTAAAGCTGAGATACACTATGAAAATTAAATTTCAAGCCATCAACTAGATATACATCATAAATAGAATTTTCAGAATTTGTACCAACTTTACCAATACCAAGAATGTTGCATTTTCCTTTTTCACAAACTGTAATTGATCCTTCTGATTTCTCTTTCAATTTTGAGAATAGAGATCTATTTCCACTCATGTGTCTTGAGTAACCACTGTCCATAAAAAAAATTTGCTCTTTGATCTCGGTGACACCCTGCAAACACCATTCACTGCCTTACCCATCTATTAGAACAAGTGCTGAATTTAGATTCATATTTCGGGTCAACCACGTTAGGTGGTCTAACCCCTTTAGGAGCCCAAATCTTTCTAACTTGTCCTTTGAGTTGGAAGGGAAAAGTGTTCCTCATTATGTGACGGTCTCTTCTTCTAAAAGGACAAGTCATCTTAACATGACCAATCTTACTACAGTAATGGCACTTAGGAGATGATTTGTTTCCACCTTTGAAAAATCTGGCATTGTTCTTCTTCGGAAAATTTGGATTTTATCCAATACCAGTTTTGTGAACCGACTTTAAGCTACCTCCAATAATCAAGTTTAAGTTATGTTCTGAGCCTGCAAGTTTTTCTTTGACCAATTCAGATTCTTGAAGTTTCTCAGTCAGAGTAGTCTTTTGTTTATCCAATTCATCAACTTGATGGCTTAGATTAACAATGTTGTCACTCAAGAGAGAGTTCTCAGTGACTAATTCCTTGACTTGTTTTTTCAAGGCTTTGAAATTGCACTTAAAGGCCTTGAATTCACGGCTAGTTTTCTTCTGAGAGATTTCAAGATTCTGATTCAGGAAAACAAGATGTAAATTCTCTTTTGCTTGCTCGTGAACTTTTTCTTTCAAAACTCTAATTTCTTTCAGATAGTCCTCTTCATTTAAAAGCATTGTTCTAAGATTATCAGAGAGGGCTTCTGTTGGTTTTGAAATCAAGCAGATTAAAATTACCTCAATTGTTCTTTTAAGAACTTTCATCATGCTTGGACATAAGGCATAGGTTGGCATGTTCTTCTTCATATTAAGAGTCACTTGATTTGTCTGAATCACTCCATTAATTTATCATAGCTTTCTTTCTTCTATCATGATCTTTCTTCTGAAAGTTCTTGCTCTTCTTGTGTGGACAGGCTCTGATACCAACTGAAGGGGTGTACAGTATGTAGAAATACAAGATCAATACTCTAGAAGGGGAAGGGTTGAATAGAGTATGCATACTTTTGCTAAACATTGCAAGAGTAGTGGTTTCAAAATATTTGTAAAAAGATTCAAGGCCTTGAAATAAGTTTCAAGCCGTTGGAATGAAAATAGTAAGAGTATGAAATGAATAAGTCTGTTTCAAGGCCTTGAAATGAGATTCAAACCCTTGAAATGAAACTGTTTTGAATGTTGCAAAAATTCTAAGTATGAACCTTTTTTTTTTCCTTTTCTAAGTATGAACCTGAAAAGTAAGTTCAAGAGACATAAGATATATAGAGTTCAGTCCACTTGTACCTACGTCTCTACCTCAGGGATCTTCTCCCTGTAGGATTTTCAACACAATTCTTATTAATCCACAGCTAAGCCCTAGATCTCAAGCACAAAGAGATGCCTTACTCTGTTATAGCTTGTGGTTCTCACTAACCTATCTGGTACCTGCTCTAGCTATCTGATTACCTAAGAATTCTCTATTGTTCACCTTGAAAAATCCTTGAGAATAACAACTAGAAGTATTATCAAAATGATATAAAAATGAATTTCAGAAGGAGAAGAACACAAAAAATGAAACTGCAGTGAGTATGCAGTGTTCTTCTAATGCTTGGATTGAGAAAGATGAATATGCTTCTTTGTTGCCTGTCAATCCTTGAGTGTTTTGCGTGTCTCTGCCAATTGTTTGTGTAGTTGTGTCTTCGAATTCCTTCAGCAATTCTCCTTTTAAGAACTCAGTTTGAATGGAAGATCTTCAGAATCTTCTCAACAAACTTTCCTGAATATTTGCTTCAAATATTAACTCTTATAACATCTTCTTCCAACAGATAGTAGTTCAGTATCTTCCAAGATATTGATTTGATCTTGTTGGAAGTCTGTTGAGAGGCTTTAAACCATAGAGATCAAAATCAATTCATCAAATAGTTTCCATTCCAGCAAAACATAAGTTAGGAAACAGGTTCTTATAAAATAGGAAACACAATATCCATGCATAACTGACTCAAAAAGATGATGTTAGATCCTGTAAACTGTGTAAAAATACTTTGTCTTTCATCATCAAGTATTATCTAATCATGCACAGGGGTTTAGGAGTTGAATCAAGTACAGAAACTCCCCCTAAGTTCATGCATATAAAGCTCAGTAAGTTTCAAGGCTTTGAAAGCTGTTTCAAGGCCTTGAAATTGACAAGCTATTTAAAGTCTTGAACCTAATTGAACTTACAAATTATATTTTAGATAAATAGTTGTATGTATATACGTATAGTATAATTTTTTTCAACCTATATTTTATCAAACCCGACCCGTAAAATAGTATAACCCGGTAATATGTACCATATATTTATATGTACCCGTATTTTTAGTTACAACCCGACCCAAACACGTATTTCTATTTATTTATTATTATTTTTCCCTGCCTCCCTTCTTTTCTCTCTTCCCTCTCTCTATTTTTCCTTCACCGGGAGGCAACTCCCCCTCATCCCTCACACATCTTCATCTCTTCGCCCTCCCTACACCTCTACCTCCCTACATCTTACTACCCAAATTCATCCCCCTTCCTCCTCCTATTTTTATATAAATTCACACTCCTTCTTCTTCCTGCATCACCACCAACAATCCTTCTTCTCCACCTCCCTCCCTCTTATGGTGATAACCCGAATAAATCACCACCACCAACTCCACCAAAGCCGTCTCCATAACCACCATCCCCTTCATCACCCCACCACCACCCACCTCCTCATGTCTCACCATCTCCATACTTCCCCCTACCACAACAAACAACAGCAGAAACATCAACAATCGCCACCACCATCAACCACAAACACCACTACGAACACCACCTCCATCTCCACCTTCGGCACCACCACCATGGCCACCATCTCTTCCCATAACCACTCTCTTTCCAGTCCCTCTTAATCTACCCCTCTCACTCTCGCTAAAAAAAAAATTCCAGACGCAGCAACATCAACAACACCACTACCATCATAACCATCGACCTCACCACCCTCACTCCCGCCATCACCACCAGCACACCCATCACCCCAACCCTCTGTTCCACTCTCTCTATCAACTCGGTCTCACTCTCGCCATTTCTCCTTACCCCTCTATTCGCGGGAACTAGAAACAACAGAAGTAGCGGCGGCCAAAGACCACCGCCGATCAGACCCGAGAGCCCGACCCAACATGACCGTACCAACGCGCCTCCTCCACCCCTCTTCATCCAATTTCAGGAGCTTCCTCTACCTCCTTGAGGTCCGAACAGACCCCAAGTTTCGATTACAGTAGCCCCAATCACCGGAGCACCATCTTCTCCGGCGAGTTTCTGATCAACTTTGACGACCAATTTCTCGGTCATTCGATAATCAAATCCGCTGAGTTTTGGCTTAATCTCTTTATTTGGACTTGAATTAGAATTATATAAAATCAAAATGACATGGGTATTCATGGTCGTGAAGATTCACTTGAGACTCAAAAACACGTGTGAATCACATGATTGCTCGTATGTTGGACTACGTTGAAGACCTCTGGAGAAAATAAATCAATCAGCTTCCAATAATATATTTGAACTCATAATTCACCCCAAATTAAGTTCAAAACTAATTATTAATATAGTTTACTCCACCATAAAACTATGATTGCACTCCGAAATTTATTCTCGGCTAAATTGCGTTAGTGGTACGTGTACCCATTGTTTGGTTTTTGTGTGGACTTAGTACCCATAGTTTCAATTGCAGCATATGTAAAAAGCCTAATGTGCCTCTAATCTTCACTCAAACTTTTTATGAAATTGTAGGCTTTACCTAATAATTTAAAAACATTACATAACTTTAATTTTAAGATTTAATTATTTATTTACATGTTAAAATATTATCATATGTTTAAAAAATTAAAAGCAAATTACATATTTTTACTAAAAAAATATAATTTATCTCGATAAATATTTTGTTAG
The DNA here is from genome assembly GCA_023055425.1 of Linanthus parryae. Taxonomy (NCBI): domain Eukaryota; kingdom Viridiplantae; phylum Streptophyta; class Magnoliopsida; order Ericales; family Polemoniaceae; genus Linanthus; species Linanthus parryae. The sequence continues at coordinate 1,112,197 of JALGPY010000043.1, read as the reverse complement.
ATGGAAAAAAATATAGTATATTTATTAATTGTTACTACGAAAAGAAAATAATTAAATTTAATATCATTAATATTTTATAAAACATAGACTTGTGAGTAAAAATAATGAAAAGTTTAATTATTACAATGGGAAGTAACTTTTTTACATATACATTATATATGTTTATATATATATATATTTATATATTTGTGTGTGTGTGTTTTTTCAATCGATCAGTTCAATATTCTCCAAAAACAATTTACAAAATTGGAGGGTTAAAATTGGGGGTGCACTTGCGTTTTTACATATTTCCATCCAACATACGAGTTAAAGTTAACGGTGGGTTCCATCGTTTCTACATGGAGGTATGGGTACCGCGGATGCTGCAAGTGAAATCATAGGTAACACAATGCACACAAAAACTAAACTATGCGTACCACCGTTGCAATTTAGCCTTTGTTCTTATCATTATGTATGAATTGATGTTATTAATATTAGATAACTCGACATTAATATTACAGATACTCGTCAAGACGATCCACTATTACTGACAATTTTGGTCTCATCAACATCTTATGTATTCCCTGATCCAAACTGCTCAATCCTTATTCGTTATTTCGGGTTATAAATAACCATTTGGCCAGACTTGACACAATTAAACCTTGTGATCTCCCAGGAGCGCACATCGTTCTCATATGAGACGTGGATTTCGTGATTTTATTGGCTTTCACCAAATCCTAACAATCATTATTAAATATACTAAGGTTGTTGAATCACATTTGAATATCACCTGATATAAATAATAATTAATTAATATTTTTTTCCGCACGAACAATCATAGATTAAGAGTTTCAAATATTACCAATAACAATGTTTTAGTATCTCACTTCGGTCAGTCTAAGATAATTATATTCCATATGGCGGTCATGTTCAACATACACAAATTATGCTAATGTAACAAGTTTGAACTATACCGTTTCCTTGACCGAGATGTGTCATATAATGTTACACTACAGTCGTTCTGATAGTTTCTCCAAAATCATATACACTGTGAATCTTAACTTACATTCCGTAAATGATCGACAATCAATCTTGTGCATGCCTGAACTCGTCTTCATATTTAATTGTCTTATATATATATAAAATTGGACTTTATAATGCATATTTATCTAAAAAATACTAAATAGCACGTGCATAATCACGTGTTTTCTAAATTAAGATGTAAATGTTCACTTTATTGATAATATTAATTCAAACATAAAATATGACTTTCTAAATACAATTCCTTACAATCTCCCACTTCTTCTCAAAGCCATAAAATTAACAATCTAGGAGCTCTACATAATCTGAAGTCTGAATTAGTGTTTATACTTTGTACATGATAAACCATAATATCTACTATGACTCTTCTCAGATACCCGACCATGCTTTTATCACAGTCCACTGGTGTTCTTTCCTTGTAAATGACCTATAACAGTTATCAATGCTAAAAGAAAATTTGTTATCCTGTCAAATACTATACATAGTATGCATGACGCACCACCTCCTAAAACATGAGGAAATGCCTTCATCCTCTTCATCTAATCACGTACTGATTCTTGATCAGAGAATCCTCACACACTGTAAGAAATAACTCTCTCTTAGAGTCTACGCATATATGAAACATGAACAAACCTTATTGATATAAGTGATCCCAGAAATAACCATCAAACCATTCTTTTGATCTTGCTTAAGCTCAATACTAAGAATCTCAATTATTTCTCCTAAATCCCCCATATCTCGATTACTAGACAATTACACATTCACTGAAGATTGTAATCCATCATTGTTTCCAATAACCATGATATCATCAACATGGAGCACATGAAATACCAAAAATTATGTTGCACGTCTTATAAACAAGAGATTCGTATAGACACTAATAAAACTATAATATTTGATTTTATGGTCAATAAGAATGTTTTCAAGACCTAGATTCTAGCTTAATTCCCATGTCAATTGACATCTTAAGCATGTATTTTACCTTATCTCGCACAACTAACTCTTTTGGTCGCTTCATGAAAATGCATCCATCAAGAATTCCAAAGAACAAATCTATCCTAACATACATCTTCCATATCTCATTACTGAAATGAGTAAAAAATATGAACATGAATCTGAATAGACTTATATATAGCTACCAGCATAACAAGCCTAGCCTTTTAAGGTTTTCATCTTTCTGTCCACTCTTCTCCTTCTCTTGTAGGTCTATTTGTAACCGATGATTTTTATCTAATCTTGAAATTCTAGAATCTCCCAAAAGTAGTTTGAATACATTAATGTTGTCTTAGATACCACATACTGATGTCTTGACTCAGCATCTTAATTATTCATTGCCTCTTCATAGTTTCACGACTAAGTTAATACTTGTCTAGGACTCACTCTAAAACTTATCTCAAGCATACCAACCTATGAGGTTGTCATATAACTCTCCCACAATGATAAAGATATCTCGTTTCTTGTGTATTCAAAACAACATAAATTTATACTTCATGTGTTTGTGTTATCTCAGAACTAACACCTTGAACATCTCACTTAAGCTCATTTAAAACAAATTTACGTTACCGTTTCTTATTCCTATTATTACCTTTTTCAAGAATAAGGTATTGTGTCGAGAATGACATTACGATCCCTAAGATCATAAAAGAATTAACTTTCTTATCCTTCAAATATTAAACCAGGAGATGTACTTCTTACTTAGTTTTTAACTTAGAAATGACTTCTCCATATCGGGAAGTTTATAGAGAAGGTTATACCATTTTCCAAAATTCCATGCACGTAGTCTTGAACAATTTAGAGTGCGCTAAGTTCAATAGTACCCAATATTCTCTAATGCATATTCTTAAAACGATAACAGAAAATCAGAATAGAATATCACTGATCCGTTCATATTAAAAATACATGTTTCTTCTATCACCAATGTTATTCAATTTTATCTTTTTATATCTAGAGATGTTATGGTACTTTAATATTAAATTGTCACTTCTATGTCAACTTGCGGCAAATTATGCCTTGCCTCAAATTTAGCACGTAAGACAATTTCTCAGTAGTAAAGTTCAACCATAAAATTCTCCCACTCAAAGAGTCGCTACTCTCATAGCATCTCTCAACGCACTATCTATCTCTCCACTCTTATATCGTCTTCTTGTTCTGAACCCTCGCAAAGAATTCCAAACATGACTAGTATCTCTCATAGCTACACACAAAAAAGTGGTGGAATGAGTTAGTAAACATGATTTAGCGACTAGTGCAGAAGACACGAGTGAGTTGTTTCATCCTTAGCTTGTTAAAAAAAACAAGTTGCTTCTTTCCGGTACCTTTTTCTTGCAAACAAAACGTCCGTCTTTTGACTTTTTCTTGCAACACCCAGAGAAATAGAAAGGACAACCTTAGTTAGATTTATTATTATATTTCCACTTCTTAGTACCATACCCTTTAGAAATGGAACCAATCTTCAATTACCAATATACCAGTTGTTCTCTTTATAAGTTCACAGTTGGTTTTAAAACTTTGAAACTGGTTTCAAATCCTTGAAACTGCAATGCACTGCACAGCAAAAACTCATGGGGAGTTTTCACTCCTATGCATTCTCTAATCACCTATACTAGATCATGCTATTTGATGAAAGACAAACTAATTCTTTGTTATGACATGCTTTGATCTTATCTTTTTCCTTTTTTGCAGGGATTATCTACTATGTATTGCAGGAAGTTTCCATATTTACTGGTTTGCAGAGAAGGAAATTCAAGTATGCAGATTGATCCTACTGTTATGGAAACTTTCTGAACATATCTTAGACTTGCAGATTGAAGATCATATCAAAATAATGAGAAAAATCAAGCAGTTTGCCGTTGGAGCAAGCTGTAAAGAGTCAAAGATATGCAGAGTATTTTTAGGGATTTGAGTTGCAAAGTTCCTATATATTATGCAATTCCAATTGACAAAGGAGAAGCAGTGATTCAAAGAGAGAGAAGTACATAGCATTACGGTGATTTATAAAATCTCATGGATTGACAAGCATCATTGAAGAATATTATCCATCCACTCAATCCATTTCAGTTACCATAAGAACACTTCACGCTTCATAACTTCACTGTCTTTATAGTGTTCTTCATCTGAGCTTTATTTGTATATCTTCTTGTTATACTACTGAATCATCTATTCTCGTGATTTGTTCAAGAGGAAAAACAGAGTTTCATGTTGTATCAATTAGCTAAAGCAGGTACTACACAGGTTAGGAAGAACCACATGCTGTAAAGAGTAAGGGAAGTGTCTTGGCCTGAGATCTAGGGCTTAGCTTTTGATAAATAAAGAAGTTGTTGAAATCCTATGGGGATTAGATCCCTCAGGCGGAGAGTAGGTAAATTGGGACCGAACTTCGTTACAAATCACCGTGTTCTTTGTCTTGCATTTCATTTTTTTACTTGTCTTCAAAACTGATTCAAAACATGTTTCAGTTCAAAGCTTTGAAAACTATCAGTAACTATTAAACTGTCTGTTTGAATTTCAAAGCCTTGAAAGTGAGTTCAAAGCTTTGAAATACTTCAAGTTATTCTCATTTTGTTTTAAATCCAATCCTTTGGAAAAAAAAATCCATACTCTGTTCAATTGCAGCTTCTAGAGTATTTGACCGTGTATCCACATACCTGCATTACAATCTTCAATTCTTATTAGATCTTGTGTCACTATACAGATCTAACAATCTTGTGATCATGAGTAATGTGGGTGAAGGTGGTCTCTCTCAGGGAAAGCAACTAATTTACCTCCTCTATTATGTGTAAATAATTTTGTACAGCCTTGATGAATATGTTCATCATTGATTAGAATATTGAACTGTGGTCTATCATCCAGAATGGACCTCACTTATTCTACATAGAAAAGTATGTGATTCGAACTCCCAAACCTGAAAATTCTCTCTCTACTTCTGAATTAGAACAACTTTCAAAACATTGTAGAGCTATGAATCTCGTATATTGTTCTTTGAACGCAATTCAACAGGATATTTACCTGCAAGACTACTAAGGAGATATGGGATAAACAGGTGGTAACCTTTGAAGGAACCAGACATGTAACACCCTCAAATTGGCCAAGCCGGTAACCGGGGAGGGTGTCACTCCGTACCCGAGATAAAACGCGGATACAAGGACATTTAAAAACGGATCCAAGCAAAAGACATCCATAAATTCTTGAAGCAATACATTATTACAATTCAAATTTGTTGTGCCTCAAACACGGGCACTAACCAAACTAAAATTTAATGATAACTAAAATAGATTATATTTATTAAATATGAAAGTTTCTATGATAAAGTGATGGATCGCGCTCACTTTAAGCCAAGTTCCCATCTAAACTTGTGGTGAAGAAAACAGAAAGAGGACACCACAATTTCCAAAATCAGCAATAAATACTGAGCAAATAAACACCCAAGCATGTAAAATGATGATGATACGCGATTGGGAAAAGTAATAACTTGTCATGTAGTAATTTAACTTAAACACATCGGAAGTAAAAGTTTTACACTTATAAGAAAACATGAGAGATTTCAAGTTAAATGTATTTGTCCAAAACCTGTTCTTATCCAAGTTAGGGGATTCCAAAACCACGTTTTATTCAGTCTCCATTATTATCATCAGATCCAAAAGCCATATTGGTAATTAGTTTATACGGGAAAGAACCAACCATCTCGCAAGCATCCAGGACCTTAAGTGTTGACACCCCCTTAAGACTTCTTGCAGCCAGAAGGGTGAGAATAAGGAGCTATCCGGGGCATTTCAACCGGATTTAGATTAATTGGCCGAGTGACCTAAGTCACACGACCAAGCCAGTAGTAACCATGAATGAACCCCGTAATACTCTTCCACTTTACGTTATCATCGATTATTAGATTATGTGATATTTCTAAGACAATGTTTCAATAAGTGGAAATCAAAGGTTCACATAGCACATACTGCATATAACACATATTTTCATTTTGAGACGAGAATGAAATAATAATTTGACATGAAGGGTGATAGGCACACTAGACATGGCATGTTTACTCACTTGAAATACAATTTGCTACCGCGACTCAGTCGTAGTATTCGACATATCCCTCGTCTGATAACTCGTCTCCTACAAGTTAATAATATTCTAATTAAATACCATATTCTCTTAATATTTGAGCTAAACTATATGATATGCATGACGTTCAGTCACGGTTTAGGTTCTATTTTCATCCCAACATCACCACGTGAACCCGTTACACAACTGATTAGAACGATTGAATCTACACTAATAACACAGTTATACTCGCGGTTCATATTTAATACCCAACTACACTATTTAGTTTAAACAAAGATAATATTAATTAACTAAAATAATATTTTTCTAGACACAACTCACAAATTCTCTTAAACATATCTAGTTAGTGACAGGATTACAAAACAACGTCAAAACTCTCCTATTTTAACTAATTTCATCAACTAGACACTATTTAATAAACTCAACAGCATAGTGACAAGTTTCAGGCATATAGAGACAGATTCAGACTCTTTAGCGACCGGAAAGATTGTTCATTATCCCTAGAGTATCCAATTATGCTTCTAACGTTCTCATTTTTGACTCCAGTTCAATTACCCGTTCATTAGAACTCGCCTTAGAAACCCAATACACAAAAAATGGTAGTTTCTAATTAATCCTATTGTTTCAGCTTGTTTTTTACCACCCACATAAACTATGGTTTATGGGTAAACATGAACGAGGATGAATCAAGCGGTTCTAGACGAAATACGTGATAAAATTTGAGGATTAAAGCGAACAAGATTCTAAACATTGATGAATAACTTGATACGTACGTGAGAATTGAAAAGTTGAGAGATTGAGCGGCGGAGATGGAGGCCTCACACATAGAAGATGACAACGATAAACCTGCTAGAGCCACTAATGTCTGAACCGTTCAATATGAACGATGAAACACATGATAGGGCAGAGAGTCATTGAAGAAGAAGAAACTGAGAAGAAGAAGAAGAAGAAGAAGAAGAAGAAGAAGAAGAAGAAGAAGAAGAAGAAGAAGAAGAAGAAGAAGAAGAAGAAGATAGTAGAAGAAGAACAAAGAAGAAGAAACTGAAAAATAAAGAAGAGAAGAAGAAGAAGAAGAAGAAGAAGAAGAAGAAGAAGAAGAAGAAGAAGAAGGAACTGACTTACCTGCACGAACCTAGACAGAGGTGGCGGTCGTGGTGCCTCTTCTCCTGCTTCTTTCCGGATAGGGGCTGAAACGAGAGAGAGAGAGGTGGCGACGATGGTGGTGGGGGTTCCGGTGAATGCAGAGAGTGACGAGAGAGAGATAAAGAGACGATTGGGATGGGTTGTGATTACCATGAGAGAGAGAGGCGGTGATGATGATGAGAGGTTTGGAAAAACTTCAAAAAAAGGAAAGTATCGGATTTGAATCCGATTGACAAGGGTTCCTCAAGTCTTGGACGTGATTTTGGCCTTGAGGATTGAGAAAATCAATTCTCCCGTGAGATGGGTGGAATTTTTACACGTAATTAGACAGATAGACACTTTCACATTCGTAGTTTAGTTGAGAGACACTTTTACACCCCTAGTTTAGGTAGAAGAACTTTTAAGTTTAGGTAAAAGACACAAAAACCCCCCAAAAGCTTAATAATAATGAAAATTAACTCCCAAAACTTATACTAACAACTGAAATATCCGTAGCCACAAAATGGCGTACTTCAAGCCAACTGAAGCAAACCAAGATCAACATATTTCTTAGAAAGTATGACTTGTTCAAGATGAATGGAGATGAATCCATCAAAGACATATGTACAAGAGATTTACTGACATAGTCAACAATCCAGAGTCCTTTGGGAAATCAAATTCTCCAATGAAGAGAAAGTCGTAAAGATTTTGAGAAGTCTTCCCAAAGCCAAATGGAAACCAAGGACCATTGTCATTGAAGAAGCTCAAGATCTTTCCTCTCTCCAACTAGATTATTTACAGGGAAAGCTACTCGCGCATGAGATCTCCATGAGTGAAGCTGATGGAGAACTTCTAGAGAATTTCAAGAATCTGGCCGATAGCGCCATTTAGGAGCTATATTTATTTAGCATTTACCACATGTTTGATAGGTTTTTGGGAGAGTTTTGAGCCTAATATTGTTGAGATGAGCATGATTTGTTACTTGTTCCTTCATATGCCTAATTCTTGTCGGGAAATTTCTGTATGTTGATTTATGCTTGATTTTTCAGATTTGATGGCTTGGTATAGCTGTTGTTGTCTTTGACAGGAAACAGGGCTATTAGAGTGATTGGAATCAAGAACATGAGCTTTGGAAGCAAGAAAGCGCAATGAAAGAGGCTCGGGAACCAAAAGGGCAAGAGGTTGAAGATTCAAGAACATTGAAGCCCAGCATATTTCGGGCCAAAATGCTCCTATTTTGGGCCGAAATGGTCAGAAGTCTTGTTGATGAATTTTGGGGCAAAAATGCAATTTTTGAAGACTTTAGCTTCCCCATTTCGACCTAAGAAGCTAAGTACGTGAATATAGGAGTATTGTGAGGAAATAACGCTAAGGAGAGAAAGGAGACTTCGCTGGGAGCATCATCAAGCAAGGAGACGAGCCCGGATCAATGCCATAATCTAATTTTTAGCGTTTGAACTCTTTTCTCTCTCTCTCTCTTGTATGAAATATTCAAACAATATGTTAACATTTGTTATGAGTAGCTAAACTCGTACATATGCATCTATGGAGAGCCTAGGGTTTATAATTTGATGATACCTTTTCTGGATTTTGATGAACATTCATGTTTAGGGTTTGTGATTCAATGAATATTGTTTTAGTTTCTATCATGTTGAGTTCTTCTATTGACAAGTTAGGACTAAGATGTGTGATCTTGATTATCTCTTTCTTCATTCAATCATGAACTTGGCTTAATGACAATCTTAGTAGCCTAATATCTCATTTATTGTGCTTAATCATTAGTAAGTTAGGAGTCATGACCCAACCTTGCTATTTAACTAGTGAGTGTGTGGAAGCGACTATACCCTAGTTGGGATGATTAGACGAGAAAATTCTTAATGAATGAGACAGAGAAGTGATTTGAGTAGGAATGGCTAGAAGAGGGTAGATTCAGTAAGAGATAGTGACGTGTTCGTGTGGTGATGGTCTGAGAGGACATTATTCCGTGCATTGTCGTTAGCCTGCTAGAACGTATCGGTAGTTAGAGTTGGTCTGAGAGGGAAAAATCGGTACTGGTGTGTACAACGACAAGAGACTGATAGGTAATTATCAGTTCCATTACCCAGTTTAGCTAAATAAGAGTTGTCGTATTATAACATGAATCCGGAATCGTCAAAACTACCCTAGGTGATCTATAGATTGCCTAGTCTTCTCTCCATTAGTTTAATCAAAATCATTTCTTTTTCTTAATTGTACTTATAGTTTCTAGTCACTTGATTGAGGGTGACAACACTCCAATTTCAAACCTTTTTACCGGTTACTAAGTAGGTTAAAGTAGTTGTTAGACCTGGAAAGTAAGAACCTTCCCTTGGGTTCGATAAATCGGAGTCCCAAATACTCCATTATATTACTTGACAGTATACTTGTGCATCAACGCGTATAATAGATGCGTCTAGTTTTTGGCGCCGCAGCCGGAGAAGGCATTGGTTACTATTCTTGTTTAACGATTAGTTTAATTTACCTTTTTATTTTTGTTTATTATTTCTGTGATTTTTTATTTTTATTTGAATTTCTTTTTCAGGTTTTCAGTGTATGCACCGGATCTCTAGAGACCTTGTGCCCCATTTGAGGACCCAGAACAGCTATTCATAACACCAAGAGGGAATCCAAGACAGATCGCAATGGGTATGAAATTGACTAACGCTCAACTGAATCATAAGTTGACTGAGCTCCAAGAGAAGCTCTATGAGCAGAAGAACCAGATGCCCTACAATAAGTCGGGCCAAGCTTTGGTGGAGAAGTTTCATTCAACTCAGAGAGGACACAAGCCAGCGATTGTAGTGCCAACCATTCATGCTGAGCACTTTGATTTGAAGCCTGTCACCATCACGACATTGCAGAATCAGTTCTAGTACTATGGGAACAAGGACGAGGACCCAAATGACTTATTGGGAAGTTTGATTCCTACATCAAAATAGTGAAGTACAAGAACGTTACAGCTGAGACACTAAAGCTGATCCTATTCCCTTATTGTCTGAAGGGTGCGGCAGAGAAGTGGTTACAGTCCAGAGAGCCAAAATCGATCACCACATTGTAGAAACGTGTTGATGAGTTCGTGATAAATTTCTACCCCGCTCAATGTGTCATTGGTTTACAGGCAGAGATCCTTGGTTTTCAGAAGCATGGTGATGAGACGGTTGTTGATGCATGGTACCGGTTTATGAGGACGATACGCAAGTGTCCTAATCACACTTTCTGTGACTACACGATCCTCCATGTTTCTATCATGGCCTGGAACGTCCCAACCAACATTTGCTGAACAGGGAAGTAGGTGCGAACTTCTTGTACAGAGTTGACAAGGATGGAGAATATGCCCTGATGAAGCAAATTGAAAAATAGGATGCTCAATTCTATGACTCTGGGAGGTTGTCCAAGTTGCCTGAGCCAAATAATGATGAGTGGAAAGATGGTAACACAAAGATGGTATCTGACATGGCGAAGCATGTTTATCAGGACAAGAAGACTTTGGCTGCAGTAGAGGAGCAGGATTTCGATGCAAATTTGACTCAATCTGCTAATGAGGACGTCATCTATGTGGGGGCACAAGGGCAGCATCAGAACTGGAATCATGGGAACTACAGACCAGGGACCATAGATCATCCAAGAATCAGGTATGGGGATCAGACTGGAGCTTCATATGTACCCGGATTTCAGCATTGGCCACCTACGCCAATTTCTCAAGAGCCATCACCAGTTGCAGGCCAGAATGCTGAGATGACAGATCTCAAGAACTTGATGTACCAGATGGACAACAACGTGAATACCTTCAGCTCTCAGGTGGAGACATTGACAGCTGATTTGCACATCACGAAGACCTCACTTCGTAACTTGTAGGTGCAGGTAGGACAGATTGCCACTCACCTCTCCTCTAGAGCACCAGGATCCTTGCCATTTGATGCTGAGAATGTTCTTCAGATTAATGCTTTTACAACTCTTAGTGGGACTGTTCTTGATGATCCCCCATATTCGAGCCACGCCAGAGCTGAAGCCTCGAAGGCTAGGAAGCATGAGGTATTTGATAAGGCCCCTGTCATGATCCCTCAGTCAAAGGGCGTGACTCCACACACTGATGAGGTAATACCACCACCGCCTTCTATGTCTAAGGATCTTCCATATCCTCTTAAGGCAAGAAAGAAGAAAGATGACTCTGAGGAGTACAATAGATTCTTTTCCGTTTTCTCGAACTTTCATATCAATGTGCCATTGATTGAGGCAGTCTAGATGATTCCTAAGTATGCAAAATACATGAGGGATGCAATTTTCAGGGAAAAAGGCGGTTCCAGATTTTCAAACAGTAGATTTGATCGACAGGTGAGCTCATGTGTATTACATGGGTTGCCACATAAACATAAAGATCCAGGAAGCTTTGTGATAGAAGCTAACATGGGAGGAGCTTACACGGGGCATGCCCTGTGTGATTTGGGGGGCCAGTGTTAATTTGATGCCACTTTTAGTCTTTTAGAAGATGGGGGTTCAAGCTCGTTCCACATGGATCAATCTACAGTTTGCTGATAAATCTTGCAAAAAGGCATATGGAGTGGTGGAGGACAAGCTTGTGAAGGTAGGGAATTCCATTATCCCTGCTGACTTTGTTATTCTTGAAATGCATGTGGGAGATGTTCCGATCATCCTGGGTATGCCCTTTTGGCTAACGGTCAGAATCTCATTGATGTTGAGAATGATAAATTGATCGTGAGGATCAATGATGCGTGGGAAACTTTCCGGGTTTCCAAGGAGAGTCCACAGCAGTCTCAAGAGAAGACACAGTTTCCAGTGGCACTACAATCAGTGCACAAGAGTTCTGAGGTGGCTAGTGTTGAGCCACCAGATTCAAAAGTTAAATCTCACAGATTCGTGTTGAGGATCCAGCAAAGGAAGCTGGATGAGAGGTCACATGGTGCAAAGCCACATTTTTAGGAGAAACAAGGTAACTGGGTCGGGCTGTCGACCTTAATTACAAGCGCTGAATGGGATGCAACCCAATGTAGTCAGCTAGTTAGCTATTCTCCGCATTTTTTTTATATTCATTCATGATTTTGAGGGGTGAGATAGAGTGGTTTTAATATTTCCTGTGAGTGTGCAGGACACAGGTACCGAAGATCACTCTTGATTCCCCTTCTGGATGCATGTGCACGATGTTGCACGCAAAATGAGGAACAATTAGCTAATTTGAAGAATTTTGAATGACAGAGAATTTACTCGAGGTCAAGGGGTAACTAGTTAGTTTTTAAGATCATGGCAGCGAGTTGTTGTACCGGGCTTGCACGCATCGGAATCAATAGAGGAATTTGTGGTTCAAGAGCTTAAGTAGCGAGATTCATGCACACGAGAGAAAAATCGAGAATAATGGGAAATTCCCCAGATTTTGGTAATTTTCCAATAAAAAATGAAGTTCCCGCTGTTAATGGAGTTAATCGGTGCAAAAATAAAGGAAAACGGAGGCCTGATAATGAAACTGGAGCAAAAAGAGCACGAACAGCAGCCCATTTCGGGCCGAAATGTCCCTATTTCGCGCCGAAATGGACCACACTTAGAAAACATTTCGTCCCCTATTTCGGGCCGAAATGAAAAAATCCATCTGTTTAGAAATTTTGAAACCATTTCGGGCTGAAATGCCCCCGTTTCGGCCGAAATGCCCCCATTTCGGGCCGAAATGGATCGAGCTGCTCATTAATGGGAGCATTTTGGTCACTTTGGGAGGGGTATATAGCTCAAAAACAGGAAAAGGAAGCCTTCATAGCCCCCATTCGGATCAAAATTGACCTCCTTCATCTTCTTCCTCTCAGAAACTCAAGAACACAAACCCACCCATAACCCAAAACTCATCCAAATCAAGAATTTCTTGTTGGGATTTGCCCCTCGCAAGCTCGTCTACAAGATTAATTCTTGGGGTTCTGAGAGATAGTGAGTAGTTTGAGTGTGGGGGATATTAAATAGGAATAGCTCCAAGAAAAAAACAAATTCGATTCGTCGATTTGGAGTTGGATTCGGTAAAAGCACAAGAAGAGACTTTCGACGGGGACACCGAGGACCACAAGGAGGTATATTTGCCTCAACTTGCTCGAGTTTTCGAAAAATTGGTCGACCGATTCGGTCCTTTCTTGACCAATTTTTGCGAGTCCGATCCAGTAAGAACGGTACACCGGGATAGTAGGTACCATACTCCTTCTCTCGCTTTAAATTATTGTTTAGGCACTTCTAGGGCTTAAATTTCTCGCGAACTGTACTTTCTCTTTACTTGTACCCTGGGTTACTTGGTGTAGTTCACTTTTAGGCCTCACGTGCACTTTCTCTATCATTATGTCTACATCAGGTGGGAATGCTAAGAGGAGACGGGGATTAGTTCTTGATGATCACCCCGTCTTTAATGCTGGGGAGGATGTGGTCATGAGGAGGGAGAAGAAATGTGAACGAGGGAGACGGTTCTGGCTACAGTCGTCAGGTGACTCCGTCTCCAATTCAGCAAAAGATGCTAGCGCTGTTTTGAGTGGTCTCAATTGTGACCCCAAAGCTAAGAAGAATGATGGATAGCGCAAGTGGGAGAGAGTGCTCGACCCCCTGAAAGCCCAAAGACCTGTCCTACCCCCACAGCCAAGTAGGAGTGTAGCTAGTAGCTCGAGCTCTAGAGTGGAGAGTTAGCTCAACACGATCACCCACATGCTAGAGCAGCAAAGACTGCAAGTAGATGCTGACAGAGCTAGGTCTAGGAGATAGTTTGAGCATGTCCGGAGTAGTGAACGTCAGCTTGGCCGCGGCGTAGAGCAGCTGAGTCTAGATAGTGCTGAGGAGAGAGGATGGATTCGGGACATGGCCCTAGCGGCTAATGTCACTTTGCAGCACCCGCACACCTATGATGGACTATACCATTACATGTGTGATGTATACCCAGAGTCGAGTCCATATGTCCGAGTCGCGGAGGATGAGGAGACCCATTCCGACTAGACCTACCGGCCCTGCACTTAGGAAGTCGAGTCCTCTTGATTTCATTTTTATCTTTCTTTGAGTAAAACGAAGCACTTAAGTGTGGGGGATTGTTAGCTATCCGCTAGTTAGCCATTGCATAGTCTTGTCACGTGTAGTTAGTGAGTCAGTTTTGCATTGCATATAGGTTCAGTCCTTAGGGTTGCATTTGCACGTTTAATTATTGCATTGTATATATTGTTGTCAGCACTTTTAATTATTGAGCCCACCTACCCATAATTTGTTAGTTAATTGAGTTTGCCCAAGCATATAGAGTTAGAAAAAAAATTAAAAATCCTAAAATTGAATATTTTTTAGAAAGGGCAACTTAGGACCAAGAAACCGAAGAGAATCCAGTGAATGAACTTATGAGAGTAGGAAGCACTGTACTAGGGAGACTTTAATTCTAGTTTTTTGTGCACAAGTCTCACGAAGGGATGTACCGGATATCTAGGGAAAAGTGAAGGTAGATTACGGGCATACTTTGGATTCATTTATTGTGCTAGGAGAATTTAGTTTTTAAGTGATTGATTATTTCGTTTCCGGTGGGAACTTGTGGACTCTTAGAATCTGGGGAGGAACTTTGTGTTGAGTCGGTTCCATGTGGTACGAGTCTTCGGCCTAAGCGAAGTCGGGGAGCGTACACCACCATCCCTTAAGGTGGTTCTGAGAGAAAATCCGAAAAAGCCCACACTCTTAAGCTCTATTGCACGGTTGTAAAAACAGGTGGGAAATAAAAGAAAATTGTAAAATCTGAAGAAAAAAAATGTGCTTAAAGGTGAAACAACCTAATGTGCTTCCGTGTGTGCGGAAAATTTGGATTCAATCCAACGTAGAGCTTAAGCGGGCAACTAAATTCAAGCCGTATTACATAGGAGTTGTGTCTCCCAGTAATGGGACAATTTGCATTCAAAGCAATAACGACTAAGAGGGTCTGAAAATCTCAAATGACTTGGTGAAGGAAGATCACTTAGAATCTTGAAATGCTTAGACTCTTTGAGTCAAAAGACATGTCGTATCTTGGTATGATTTGGTGGGTGTTTGGGGACGCCTTAGTGAGTTTGTGCATGGGATCATAATATCTTATTTCTTGCTATGTGTTGTGGAATTTCAAAATGAACTAGTGAGGATTTGATGGCTTTCAGTTAGTGATAGAGAGGTTTCCCAATCTCTACCTAAAAGAAGAAAAAAAATATGTTATTTACTTTATTGCATTGTACATACTTGAGTTGCATTGTATATATCATGTAGGTTGCATCGTCGTGTCTTTGTGTATTGAGTCGTGAGTCGGGTTGGGTAGGGGAAATTTAAGTATGCAAAGCGGTGGGGTATGAATTGGTTAGGTTTGGTATGTATGCATTGTCTCAAGTGGCGGTTTTGAGCGTCATTGTTGCTCGGGACGAGCAATAAGTAAGTGTGGGGAATTTGATAGCGACTTTTATGAGCTATATTTCTTTAGCATTTACCACATGTTTGATAGGTTTTTAGGAGAGTTCTGAGCTTAATATTGTTGAGATGAGCATGATTTGTCACTTGTTCCTTCATATGCTTAATTCTAGTCCAGGCATGTTCTTTATGTTTATTTATGCTTGATTTGTCAGGTTTGATCGCTTCGTATAGCTGTTGTTGTCTTTGAAAGGAAACAGGGCTATTGGAGTGATTGGAATCAAGAACATTAACTTTGGAAGCAAATAAGGGCAAGGAAAGAGGCTCGGGAACCAAAAAGTCAAGAGGTTGAAGATTCAAGAACATTGAAGCACAGCACATTTTGGGCCGAAATGGTCACAAGTCTTGTGCGGAATTTTGGGGCAAAAATGCAATTTTTGAGGACTTTAGCTTCCCCACTTCGACCTAAGTAGTTATGGATGTGAATAGAGGAGGATTGTGAGAAAAGAACGCTAAGGAGAGAAAGGAGATTTCGTTGGGAGCATCGTCAAGCAAGGAGACGAGCCCGGATCAACGCCATAATTCTATTTTCAGCGTTTGATCTATTTTCTCTCTTTCTCTTGTATGAAATAATCAAACAATATGTTAAATTTTTTATGAGTAGCTAAACTCATGCCTAGGAATCTATCGAGAGCCTAGGGTTTATGTTTTGATGATAACTTTTCCGGATTTTAATGAACTTTCATGTTTAGGGTTTGTGATTCAATGAAGATTGGTCTAGTTTCTATCATGTTGAGTTCTTCAATTGACAAGTTAGGACTAAGATGTGTGATCTTGATTATCTATTTCTTCATTCAATCTTGAACTTTTCTTAATGACAATCTTAGTAGCCTAATATCTCGTTTATTGTGCTTATTCCTTAGTAAGTTAGGAGTCATGACCCAACCTTGCTACTTAACTAGTGAGTGTGTGGAAGCAACTCTACACTAGTTGGAATGAGTAAACGAGAACATTCTTAACCATTGAGACTGAGAAGTGAGTTGAGTAGGAATGGCTAGAAGAGGGTAGATTTGGTAGGTGATAGTGAAGTGTTCGTGTGGTGATGGTCTGAGAGGACATTATTCCGTGCACTGTCGTTATCCTGCTAACGTATCAGTAGTTAGAGTTGGCCTGAGAGGGACAAATCGGTACTGGTGTGTAGAACGACAAGAGACTGATAGGTAATTGTCAGTGCCATTACCCAACTTAGCTAACTAAGAGTTGTCGTGTTATAACAAGGAATCCGGAATCGTCAAAACTACCCTAGGTGATCTATGGATTCCCTAGTCTTCTCTCCATTGGTTTAATTTAAATCATTTCTTCCGCTTAATTTTATAGTTTATAGTCACTTGATTGAGGGTGACAACACTCTAATTGCATACCTTTTTACCGGTTACTAAGTAGGTTAAAGTAGTTGTTAGACTTACATAAGTAAGCACCTTCCCTTGGGTTCGATAACTTGGAGTCCCTAATACTCCATTATATTACTTGACCGTATACTTGCGCAGCAACACGTAATATAGATGTATCACTGGCACTCAAGGCCAAAGAGAGTGAACAACCTCAATGCCTTGAAAAAAGAAGAAGATAGTGAAGAAGATCCTTTTGCTCTCATTTCCAATTCCTTGACAAGGATTCTCAAGATGAAGAACTTTCGAAACAAAGACTTCACTAGAGACGAATTCAGATCTTCAAGTAGCAAGGACTACAAAGGTAACTTCTTCTTCCATGGAAATAAATCTAAAGTAATGAATTTCTTTGAATGTGGTCATGCATGACACTTGATTAGAGATTGCCCTCATAAGAAAAGCAAGTACTTTCAAAAGAAAGACCATGACAAAGGGAAGAAGGCCATGGTAGCTTCATGGAGTGACTCTGATTCTTCAAGTAAATTAGATTCGGAAGAAGATCAAGCCAACCGCCTTATGGCCAAACAAGATGAAAGTTCTGAATAGAACATTGAGGTAATGGTAAATAGGCTAATGTCAAAACTGCTAATGTTCTTTCTGAAGTTGTGAAAACAATGCTTTTCAATAAAGAAGTTTACTTAAATGAAATAAAGTCTTTAAAGGAGAAAGTTCATGAGCAAGCAAAAGAGAATTTGTAATTACTTTGCCAAAACAAGAATCTTAGAATTTCTCGGGCAAAGAATGAAAGAGATTTCAAAGTTTTGGAAACCAATTTCAAAGCCTTGAAAACTCAAGTCAAGGAGGTTATAAAAGAGAACTCTCTTTTGGCTGACAACCTTGTTTCTCTAAAGCACCAACATGATGAATTAGAGGAATGTTCGTTCGAAATCCCAAGTATAGGATATCATCTATAGTAGAAATCCAGTAAGACCGGAGTCGAATCCACAAGGAGATGAGGTTTAGACAATGACTTAATATACTAGCAATAGAGAGTAACAAACGACTAACTAAGCGATAAAAGAAATTTCTCAATGACTTTAGAGATTTTCAAGCTATCAAATCCACCCCGAGTGATGGAGCAAATTTTGTTTGAAACTAATAAAAATAAACGACTACTAATACTACTAACACTATGATTCAAGAGAGTGGATGTTGGGTCAATTGATGTCGCTAGAGAACTTGCAAGTGAAGTTCAACACCCAAAATTTATATCAAGAGAAGACTCATTTATTCTAAAGCAAAGATGAATGTCTAGATCATGAATTCAAGAGCGAAACCCAAAATCGAGTTATGTCAAGCATCAAGGATATGTACTCCGCCAAGTGAGTCCACATACAAGATCAAGCCACAATTCAGATTTGTCTTTCGACACAAGAATTCAATGAATTCGACATCCAAACTTGAGAAACTTTGAAGAACAATTAAAAACTTCACAACAAGCTACCCAACTTCATCAATCAACCCAACAAACAACTAGCTAAACATGATAGATTTAAGAGAAATAGAGAGAAATAATATTTTCATAGGCACCACTTGACTCAACCACTTGTTATAACCAATTCAACCTCAATACATCAACGAATACTTTATTTCAACTAAGAAAACTTGACAAGAAACGAAAATATTACACAACTATCACTGTTGCTGCTACTACAGAACCAATCACAGAGCAATAATGGAGTAGTAGCAGCCCAGAACAGAGCATAAAATGTCACAAAACAGGGCACTAAATTCACCATCAACAGCCCAATTTTCGGACTCCTCTCTCCCTCTCTTCCTCTTTCTCTTGTCTTGGCCCTGAATATGCTCAACAGAGAGCTTAGGAGCTCAAGAACAAGACCAGAACCTGGTGAAATCGGAGAGAGAGAGAGGAGAAACAGAGGTTCGGCTACACCAAAGTGTGAGGTCGGAGAGAGATTTCTTCATCTTCGTCTTCAGCTTATATAGGCAGAGCGGGAAGGGTTTTCTTGGCCTCCAAGAACACATCTCAACCCTTGAATTCATCTCTCAGCTCCTCTTTCGTTAATCTTCAGGAGCTTCCTGAACCCTAGGTGAATTGGGGCTTTTTTGTCTCTTCAGTTTTAGGCCGAATTGAGGGTGTGGCTAGGTAGAGCTCGGTCTTAGAAGCGATTTGAGCCCGGTATGAGCTAATTCGGTGAAGAATTGAGGCTTTGGTGAGGATTTGAAGAGCTTAGGTTGCTCAACAATGGTGGTTCGCGTGGGTCTTGTGTTTCAGCGACGGCGAGATAGAGAGGGAGAAGACGCGTGAGAGAGAGGGCTTTGGTTCAGCGAAATTGCACTCCCCCCTTAGTTGTTGGGGGCCTTTAAAATACCCTCCTCGGATAGAATTAAGGCGCAAAAAGCCCCTGCTGTTAGTTTCTCTTCATTAAGGCCTTTAATAACTATAGAAAAAGCCACCTACACCCCCAACTCCGTAATAAACTTTTCTCTTTCACCCTTGAATGTAACTTTAACTTTCTAACTTGGTTTGTCTTCAATCTTGGCCTCTCAAATCTTCAATAATCTACTAATTAAGTCCTCCAAGCCCCTTCTTCATGTCATCTTTTCCCTCTAAATCTTCTTAATTCATTGTTTAAGCTCCAACTAGCTAGCCTATTTCATTCCAAAGCACGTATTTTCCTACAGAGCATGATAAAAACAACCAAAACTATGAAAACAAGCATAAGTCTAGAAAAAGATATATAATAGCTAAATTACACATATTAGAAAGTTATGAAGAGTTCATTAACATACTAAAACATGCAATTCTAAGTCATTAACACACACCCCAACTAGCATTTTGCTCTTCCTCGAGCAAAGAGAGCGATATAAGTAGTAAACTAGTGAAGAACCAATCATGAGAGACACACACTCAACAAGACAAGGCTTGACTCAATTCTAAACTAGAATCAAATATTTTCAAAAACACTCACACATTATCTATATTAAATGAGAACCCAGAGAAAATAAAATCCTAAAGATTACTAGCTAATTCTAATTTTTTTTTTTGTGGGGGAAAAAGAGAATGCACAAATGTCTCCTCAAATAAATTCTCAAGGTCCAAAGTTATTGAGAAAGAAGCCTATGGACGTCTAAGCATATACTCATACAAATGTGGGCAGTGTTTGGTAGAAGTTGACCCACGCGAACCACAGAACTTGTTAATTAAGTCCAATTTTGTGAGAAAGTATGCCTTCAAAAATAAGGATCACATGAAAGCACCCATGTAGGATGGATCTCCAAAGATTTGAACAAAAACGAGTTTTAGAATGGGGGTGTGGTTGTGGGCTTGTATGATCCTTTCGTGGATTTTTTTGGGAGGTGGTGCGATTTTTCCTCTTTGGAGGTTTTAGCATTAAACATTTTTTCCACATATGTCCACCTCTAATCCAAGGTTCTCCAAGACACACAACAAAATAGAGGAATATACAAGCGAGTGGGCTTTTTAATCTATACCAAGGGAGCTATCTAGGTGGTGGCATGACATTAATCCCCGAACACCCCTCTATTTCTTAGGCATCGCATAGGGTGTCATGGTCACCACCACCCCAATGGGCTACAAGTTTCCACCGCCAATAAACAATGAGAATCAAATCCTTTCTGTAGAGTTCAAATAGCTTTAGTGAGTGCACCCTTTCTCAAAAGTAGAAGACGTCAAAGTTTATGTGATCAACTTAGCTTGAAGGACTTAAACATGAAACGTAAATTTAGTGTGTCGCTTTGTGAGAACGCATGAGATCGCGGAATGTGGGATATTGGTGTAGATGTATTGAGTATAAGCAAAGAATTCCTTATTAAAATAAAAAGAAAAAGAACATGGACCAAGAGATTTCATTCTTTGAAAACATCTAGCTTCCTAAAATTCCCCTTTTTACTTTTTTTTTTTCATTTTTTTCTCATTTTAATTTTTTTTTTTTTTTTTTTGAAATAAGTGACTCAACCTTAACTTCCTAAGACTCAATAAAGCTATCAAAGAAGAAAATAAAATCTAGACTCAAGATGAAATGCTAAAATAAATAAAACTACCAAAGAAAGAAAAAAAAATATATGGTTTGACACGGAAAAAGAGTGATGCTTCCCATGAAAGGTTCACATTTTTTTTCAATTTTTTAATTTATTTGGATTTTCACTTTTTTTTATATATTTTTCATGTAATCACTAATGAAAGTATAATCATGCAAGTAACCATTTAACCAAGAAATAAGTCTACACCACCCCCAACTAAAATATCACATTGTCCTCAATGTGTGAGAACAATGGAAGAGCATACAACTTCATATAAGAGATAAGGGATAGATGAACCTCATTTTTCCTTTCTTGGCCACCAAGCACAAGTCCTCCGCCAAGAGCAAACTACAACATGTTCATAAACAAATGCAAGAAATAGAGATAAAGTAATTTATTTATTTACAACTAGGGGGGTGAAACAAAGAAATGATTCTATCCCACCCCCAATCTTAGAAATTTCTTTTCATGCCATGCTCCTACTTCATTCTTAGAAAAGTACTTCTCCCTTAAAAAGTTTGATTCATCAATTAGAATAGATAGGAGAAGTAGGGGCAAGACACAAAAGATAAATAAGAGATGCAAGCAAAATCTAACACTAAAGTTAGAGCAAGTTGTTATATCATGCATCAACTTAAGAAAAGGGTTTGATATCCTCAGTTGACATGAATCATAGAATGAGTCTTCATAAGTGGCCAAATTTTTACTTGAGATCACAACTTGAGAGATGGCGGAAAATTGTGAATACTCAATCTCATCACTTTCATACGTAGCACATGGATTTAGGGATGTGGTCTCACACGTGGGAGGTAAAATACTTTGAGAACATGTAATCACATCCAAACCCTTAGGCTCATGAGTCGGGTCATTGACTTGGTCATCTTGAGCCACTAGTCTCACCTCTTCATCAAAGTTAAACGCATCTTCTGTGAGAATAGATGAGTAGGAAGCTTCACTATCACAAAAAGAATCAAATTCGTCCCATGTATCCTCATCTAATTCCTTTGAAGATGTAGTAAGATAGTCTACATGAATCGGATTATCAACACTTGAACCCCCCCCCCCCCAAACTTACTTGAATGTCCGTCCACAATTTCTAGTGGAGGGGTTCTCCTAGATTATCCTCTAAGTCATCACAAAATAAGTGGTGCTCATGATCATTGGAACTCCGGTGAGTAATAGGCTCTTCATGAGCACTAGACAAGACAACATTTCCTTCATGAATGGTAGCATCCAATTTGACTTCTAACTAATCACATGAGTGATTTCCATTTTTTGAATCCTCCTCACATGTGTCACTATGTGAGTCATCCAAAATGGCTTCACTCATGTCATGGGTTGAATGGTCATCATCAAAAATATCAATCTCACTACCAATATCACTATCACATGCTTCTTGAGAACTTTCAAATGAGAAATGAATACAATCACCTATCCTAGTAGCAGCAACTCCATTATTAAACACATCATCAAAAATTTGGTTGTTGAATAGGCTCGTGATGTGTGTGAATGGGAACATAAGACTCGTGTGATGGTGAGTCTTGTGAAAAGTGAGATTTATATGCAAGAGAATCATCATGCGATTGTGAATATGAGGAAGCCACTCTATCCTACAAATGAGAAAATGATTCTACTAATTCTCTTCGTGATTTTCTTAGTGATTCCATAATTTCATTATTATTTTGAATAAACTTTTGAACTTTCTCATATAGAGAATCACTTATAGGCGTATTTAGGTCATCATTCACAAACGGTTCCCTCTCAAGATGATTCACTCCTCTTGATTCACAATTCATGTCATCATATTCATAAGCACAAGAATCATGGGAGTTTGAAAACATGTAAGTGTGTGAGGGCGGTGATTGTGCACAAGAAGCATGAGATGTGTGTGCATGTGACCTACTATCATGCCAAGAATAATCATTCTTAGGAAAATAATCACCATTATTGTAAGAACGCTCACGTATGGAACGCATTGATTCCTTAGAGTGATTTTCATGACTAGTAAATGCATAGTAGTAAGGATGTGGAGGAACGTTAGACCTCTCACCAAGTCCGAAATTCTCATCAGACATATTTTCAAACAAGTAGATGAGAAGTACTTGAGGAGAGGTATGCCTCACACTTAATCAACCACAAACAACTAGAGAAAATATCAAAAACAAACTACTAACTAACTAAGAAAGTAAAGCAAATAAAATCTAACACCTAACCTCTACGCGGTAAGACCGGAGTCGAATCCACAAGGAGAGGATGTTTAGAAAATGACTTACTATACTAGCAATAGAGAGTAACAAACGACCAACTAAGCGATAAAAGAAATTTCTCAATGACTTTAGAGCTTGTCAAGCTATCAAATCCACCACGAGTGATGGAGCAAGTTGTGTCTGAAACTTAGAGAAATAAACGACAAGTAATACTACTAACACTACGATTCAAGAGAGTGGATGTTGGGTCAATTGATTTCACGAGAGAACTTGCAAGTGAAGTTCAACACCCAAAATTTATATCAAGAGAAGACTCATGGATTCTAAAGCAAATATGGATGTCTAGATCATGAATTCAAGAGAGAAACCCAAAATCGAGTTATGTCAAGCATCAAGGATATGTACTCCGCCAAGTGAATCCACATACAAGATCAAGCCACAATTCGGATTTGTCTTTCGACACAAAAATTCAATGAATTTGACATCCAACTTTTGAAACTTTGAAGAACAATTAAAAACTTCACAACAAGCTATCCAAATTCATCAATCAACCCAACAAAGAACTGGCTAAACATGAAAGATTAAAGATAAATAGAGAGAAATAATATTTTCATAGGCAACACTTGAATCAACCAATTGATATAACTAATTCAACCTCAATACATCAACTAATACTTGATTTAAACTAAGAAAAATTGACAAGAAACAAAAATATTACACAGCTATCACTGCTGCTGCTACTAAAGAACCAATCACATAGAAAAAATGAAGTAGTAGCAGCCCAGAACAGAGCATGAAAAACTCACAAAACAGAGGATGAACAGCACAAGAACCAGGCCCTAGAGGCGATTTTATTTAGTATGAACATTACTTTTGGCTAGAATATTCATTGAATTATTTATGGAGATATTTAATATAATGAAGTCCTTAGATTGCAAATATTTTGTTTATCTTAAATATCCGTAGTCGATTATAGTGATTAAAAGGACGATCAACTATGGACTAGTATGGGGTTGGATTGATATGGAGATATCCCGATCTAACACATGGGTATGCATTAAGAGTAATAGCATATTGGATTGACCCACAACGAGGAGGCTACATACAAGTTATGTAAAGTCACAAGTGCTTCTCGTAGTGACAACGTAATTGTCATCCTTAGACTTGAATTCGCTAGATCATCTAGTTGTGGAATATTGTGTTTAGATTACGTCAAATTCTACACTCTAACTAATTAGTAATAAAGGCACTTATCGGACATAATAGGAAGCAAGCTTAGAGATGGTAGTTATGTAGATAGAATTTTTCCCTCCCACATAACAGGAGCAAATATCCACGGCCACTCGAGGGATGGTGCTTCTAGAATGTTTGGCCAGACTCAGATAAATCAATATGGGATATTGATGTTATCTGCATGGATAAGACTATTCCCAGGATCGAGAATTTATGGATTGGATATACGAGTGTGAATTGTATGTCTCGTGTCCAATCCGAATATAGAGACAAAGGGATAAGACAATACCTGCACAAGGTTTGTCGGATTACTAACTATTTCTATTAGCTGGGTGGCATGGATGTGTTGCTAGACACCGCTCCATGTTAGTAATTATTACTACCAACTAAGTAGAAACCTATGGGGTCACACTCCCTATGAATTAAACCGGACTTGGGAATTAATTAATATGATTAATTAAATAGAGGGATCAATGCGCAACCACATACAAACTTAGTGGGACTAATTTTCAATGTGGACTAATCCATGTAATGACATAATTAATATTGTGGATTTTATGTAGTTAACAAGGAGTTGTTAGACTATATAAAGGACACCCCTAGCTCATTTCTCATCAGAGGGTCATAATTGTTTTAACACAAGGAAAAAGGCAAGGAAGAGAGAACAAGACATGAAGGGCCGAACCCCCCTTGTCCGCCCCTCTACCCGTCGGCCTCAAGGAGGGTGCCGCCCCCTCCTGTTCTCTAGTTTGCGTGATTATTGTTCTTCCTACTACATCCCTAGCTAGCACATAGGTGTGGAGGATCCGGATACAATTCGATGAGTAGACTGTCGGTAGAGACGTGAACAATATTTCGGTTTGAAGTCATCCAAGGAAACAAACAAGGTATTTGATACCAAATCATTTACAATCGTTATGATGTCTAGTCATGTGATCCTTGGAGGGTCTTGTGCGGATATTTATTTGTTTTATTTCGCTGCATAATCCGTTAAGAAACCCTACTGTGGTATTATGTGTTATTTTTTGTGAGTTTTACGCCTTAATTATTGATTATCGCGTAAAACTGAATAATTAAGCATATTGATGCAACTTTGAATATCATTCAACCAAATAATATCTAATATTACATTATATGTAAGCATTAGTGAGTTCGGATAACATATGATGTGTAATTCTGGATCTAGAAAACTAGGGTTCGGAAAAAGGGGTTTTTCAATTTGGAAACAACTAAACTTCGGCAACAAGGAAGAAGTTGTTTTGGAAACAACTCTTAAAGGAGGTTCGGCCCCCTAGGGACCTCCCCTCTTCTTCCTTGCCGCCCAAGCTAGCCACAGCCAAGGGTTCGGGCCTCCCTAGCGCACGGCCTAGCCGTGTGGGCTAGGGGCTGGCTGGCCCGAGGCTTTGTCGTGGTTCTTTGGGGTTCGGTCAAGTATGTTGGTGGGCCCCTTGGACTGTTTTGACCCTATTTCATCCAAAATCAACTAAAATTAACCAAGCGCGTTAAAATTGGATTTTAACTGTTTATGTGTTATTTGCATGGTGATTGGATATGGCCTTAGGTGTGGATGTTGTGATTGTTTTATTTTTGTGGTTTATTATACGGCATGCGAGCCGGTATAATTAATGTAATAGTTAATTAGGTTTTACGGCCTGCGAGCCGGTCTTCTTCTCAACTTCTGAGATCTCTCTATTTAGTATAGATGCTAGCTAGTATTAGATAGAATATATGATAGCCAATACACGGAGAAAAAGGCTAAAGAGTAGAAGAAACCACAATATGGCAACATTCCACAAAGCTATGGAGCATGGATTAAAAGATGGAGGTGCATGGAGATGAGCTTGCTATTTTAGGGTTCATAGGTATTCTCATTGGCTTGGGAATATCTTGGTTTAGAGGCCATATTCATATCACGTTCAAATTTTGTTTGTGGTTGATTAATTTACCGTCTTGTTATTTATTATTGGTGTATGGATAATACAAGCAAAATTGGTAACAAGATAATACAACCCGAATCTTTTATTGTGAGTTTGACAAACTCAAAATAAGTAGATCGGTTGATATGGATCAACAAAACAATTAAAATTGAATGAAAAAATTCCTTAAATTAAAATATTGCGTTTTGCTTTCTCTTTACTTAAACACTCATCATGATCATGCTTAACCAAGCTCGTGCGTGTCAAATCAGGGCAAGTTGGTTCATCATGATGTGATGCGATGGCACAAGAAAGTAATGTGAAATTGTTGGAGTAAGAGGTTGGACGCAACTAGGTGTTTTCAATAAGATTAAAAGCCTAGAGGCAACCAATTGGGATCATCTATGGGATAGATAAATAAGGATTTATTCTCCCAACTGAACCAAGAATTGTATAAGAATGAAATTTGAATTGTTCCTACCTAAATAACTAATTTTTTGGTGACTTGCCAAAGCAAGCTCAAAAAGAAGTGAAGTATGGATCTTGGCCCCACTAGAAAATATAAAGATATTTTCCGCATTAACATTGAGGGTTATTAATCCGAGAAAAATAGTGGGAGCTATGTTTAATAACCTTGTCATTATTAAATGTAGTTAATTGTTCAAAAAATACCAAAACTTGTATATTTCTTATTTTGTATAATTCTAATGGAAAACAATTCATCGAATTCATCACATTCCCTACGAGCCGTTCTTGAGAAGAACAAGCTTTCTAGAACAAACTTTCTAGACTGGTACAAGAACTTGAGAATCGTTCTCAAGCAGGAAAAGAAAATGTACACTCTAGAGGAGCAAGTTCCTGATGGTCGAGTAAACAATTTTGCTGCAGCCATAAATGCGCATCAAAAGATCCTGGACGATGCTAATGATGCGGCCTGCCTAATGCTTTGAACCATGAACTTTGAGATTCAAAAGCAACATGAGAACATAGCTGCATTTGATATGATCATTCACTTGAAGCAGCTCATCCAAGAGCAAGCGAGGGTTGAGCGGTATGAGGATTCCAAGGCATTGTTCAAATGTCATGTGTCAGAGGGAAACCCCGTGGGCCTCACGTGCTCCGTATGATCGGGTACTTGGAGAGCCTTACACGCCAAGGGTTTCCGTGGGCCAAGAGTTGGCAACTGATCTCATCATCTTGCAATCGTTGCCAGATAGTTATGGACAGTTCATCATGAACAATAACATGAATGAGATCGTCAAGCCTCTGCCAGATTTACTCAATATGTTGAGGACAGCTGAACAAAGCATCAACAAGGAAAACGAAAATGCCATAATGATGGTTAGCAAAGGAAAGAGCAAAAGGTTTGCTTCTACCTCCAAAGGGAAAGGCAAGTTAGTTGCTAAATCTAAGGAAGCTACCCTCAAACCTACTGGTGGCGTTGCCAGGGGCGTGACTAAGGGTGATTGTCACTACTACAGTCAGCCTGGACACTAGAAAAGAAATTGCCCGAAGTATCTAGAGGATAGAGGCTTGGAATAGTGATTCCACCACCACCAGTTATTTTTTTTATATATGTCAATTTAACTATCTCTTCATCTTGGGTATTGGATACAAGATGTAGATCTCACATTTAATGAAATGCGGTCTAAAGAGAAGTAGAAGATTGTCTAAAGGGGAGATAGATCTGCGCGTTGGGAATGTAGCAAAGGTTGATGCATTGGCCATGGGCGTGTACGAGTTGTCTTTGCCTTCAGGATTAATTTTGTAATTAAATAATTGCTATTTTTCGCCTGCTATGAGCATAAACATTATTTCTATTTCTTGTTTGGACAAGGAAGGTTTTGCTATTTCAATAAAGGACAATTGTTGCCCTATTTAGTTTAATAGTATTCACTATTGTAGTGCGCAATTATTTAATGGATTGTATATTATTTATCTAAGTAATCATGTCTATAACATAAATACCAAGAGGATTAAAATAAATGATTTAAATAATGCTTATCTATGGCACTGTCGTCTAGGTCGTATAAACGAGAAACGTGTATCTAGACTCCATGAGGATGGATTTCTAGACTCATTTTATTTTGAATCATATGAGACACGTGAAGCTTGTTTATTGGTTAAGATGACAAAGTCTCCTTTCAATAAGAAAGGTGAGAGGACTAGTGAGAAATTGGAGCTCTTACATGCTGATGTATGTGGGCCATTTGCCCGCCTGCGAGGGTGGTTACGTCTATTTCATTACGTTTACTAATGATTTCAGTAGATATGTATTTGTATATTTTATGATGGCCAAATCTGAATCCTTAGAAAAGTTCAAAAAATTCAAGAATAAAGCAGCTTCCTCAAGAAAAGAAGTGGAGAAGCAACTTGGAAAAAGTATCAAGGCTATACGATCGGATCGTGGAGGAGAATACTTCAGCCAAGAGTTTGACGACTATGTTAGAGAGTGTGCGATAATATCCCAACTCACTCCACCCGGAACGCGACAATGGAATGGCATGTCCGAGAGGAGGAATCGAACATTGTTGGACATGGTTCGATCTATGATGTGTCAAACTGATTCTCCATTATCATTTTGGGGCTACACTCTATTGTGTGCAGCTTTCACCATTAACCGTGTTCCATCTAAATCGGTCATGAAGATCCATATGAGATGCAGAGTGGGAGACATCCACAGTGTCTTTCATGAGGATTTGGGGCTGCGATGTCCATGTAAAACGTTTACAAACAGACAAGCTCGGGCCCAAGTCGGATAAGTGTAAGTTTGTGGGATACCCTAAGGAAAATAAGGGATATTACATCTACAATCCAACCGAGAACAAAGTATTTGTTGCCCGGTCCGGCATGTTTTTGGAAAGGGAGTTTGTCTCTAAAGAAGCAAGTGGGAGGACTGTAGAACTTGAAGAAATTCAAGAACCAGAAACCACTGATCCTACTATAAAACATGAACAGGAACCACAAGATGTTGTGTATGAACCTATTCAAGTAACACAAGAGCTTCGTAGGTCGAGTAGAGTGTGCCAGGATCCCGAGAGGTACGGACTTCTCGTGACTGAGCCTGATGACACATTGCTCATGGATGATGATCCTACTACCTATGGAGAGGCCATGAAAGGGCCGGACTCTCAGAAGTGGCTTAAAACCATGGTATCCGAGATGGAATCCATGTATACCAACAAAGTGTGGACTTAGGTGGAACCACTCCAAGGGGCGCGGCCCATAGGCTGCAAATGGGTCGTCAAGAAGAAGACCGACATGGATGGTAATGTGATTACCTATAAGGTCCTATTGGTGGCAAAAGGATTCAGACAGATTCATGGTATAGACTATGATGAAATCTTTTCACCAGTCGCAATGACCAAATCCATTCGAATCCTACTTGCTACTGCAGCTTACTACGACCATGAGATTTGGCATATGGATGTCAAAACAGCGTTTCTGTATGGAAACCTCCTCGAGGTGACACAACCCGAGGGTTTTGTAGATACAGAGCATGCAAGTAAAGTCTTTAAGTTGCAACGATCCATTTATGGATTGAATCAAGCTTCTAGGATTTGGAATCGGCGTTTTCATGAAGATGTCAAAGAGTTTGACTTCTTCAAGAACGAAGATGAATCTTAAGTCTACAAAAAGTTTAGTGGGATCTCTACCGTATTTCTGGTCTTGTATGTGGATGACATACTGCTCATTGGAAATGACATTCTTATGCTTAAATCTGTGAAGGATTGGCTGGAAAAGTGTTTCTCAATGAAGGACTTAGGATAAGCATCTTATATACTTGGTATCAAGATCTATAGCGATAGAACGAGGAAGCTTCTAGACCTAATTCAAAGTCTTGGAATCACTCTTTCGTAGAATCATTGTCCTTCCAATTAGATTGAGAAGAACCGCATGAGTCGGGTTCCCTATGCTTCGGCTATAGGGTCCATCATGTACGGCATGTTATGTACTAGGACAGATGTATCATACGCGCTGAGTATGACAAACAGATATCATTCTAATCCGGGTGAGAGTCACAGGATAGCGATCAAGAACATCCTCAAGCACTTGAGAAGAACTAAGGATGCGTTCTTGATCTATCGAGGGGAGGAAGAGTTGTGTGTAAGGGGTTACACGGATGCAAGCTTCCACACCGACAAAGATGATTTCAGATCGCAGTATGGGATTTGTGCATTGCCTGAATGGAGGAGTTGTGAGCTAGAAGAGTTCCAAGCAAGATACGGTTGATTCTACAACTGAGGTCGAGTACATTGCTGCGAGTGGCGCGGCAAAGGAAGCCGTTTGGATTAGGAAGTTCATTATTGAGCTTGGTGTGGTTCCTAGCATTGTGGATACAATAGAGTTGTATTGTGACAACCATGGAGCGATCGCACCATTGAAGAAACCCATGTCACACTAGAGATCCAAACACGTGCTCAAGGAAGTTCCATGTTATTCGACATATCATCGATAGACGACATTTGAAGATATGCAAGATTCCTACAGATAAGAATCTTCCAGACCCTCTCACGAAGCCGCTTGTTCAGCACAAGAAAGAAGGGCACACTAGATCTATTGGCATACGAGAGGCACCAGATTAGCTCTAGTGCAAGTGGTAGACTGTTAGAATAGATACCCTAGAGGCAATCTTATTTAGTATTAATGTTACTTTTGGATAGAATATCCATTGTATTATTTATGGAGATATTTAATATGATGAAGTCCTTAGATTGCAAATGTGTTGTTTATCTTAAATATCCCTAGTTGATTATACTGATTAATAGGAGATCAACTATGGACTAGTATGGGGTTCGATTGATATGGTGATATCACGATACAACACATGGGTATGCATTAAGGGTAATAGCATACTGGATTTACCCACAACGAGGAGGCTAAATACAATGTAAAGTCACAAGTGCTTCTCGTAGTGACAAAGGTATTGTCATCCTTAGACTTGAAGTCACTACATCCTCTAGTTTTGGAATATTGTTTTTTGATATCGTTAAACGCTACACCGTAACTGGATAGTAATAAAGGTGCGTATCGGACACAATAGGAAGAAACCTTAGAGATGGTAGTGATGTAGATAGAATTTGTCCCTCCCACATAACAGGAGCAAATATCAACGGCGACTCGAGGGATGGTGCTTATAGAATGTCTGGCCAGACTCAGAAAAACCTATATGGGATATTTATGTTATCTGCATGGATAAGATTATTCCTAGAATCGAGAAACTATGGATAGGATATACGAGTGTGACTTGTATGTCTCGTGTCCAATCCACATATAGAGACAAAGGGATGAGACAATACTTGCACAAGGTTTGTCAGATTACTGAATTTTTCTATTAGTTGGGTGGCATGGATGTGTTTCTAGACACCGCTTCATGTTAGTAATTGATACTACAAACTAAGTAGAAACCTATGGGGTCACACTCCCTATGGATTAAACCAGACTTGGGAATTAATTAATTTTATTAATTAAATAAAAGGATCAATGCGTAATCACATACAAACTTAGTGGGCCTCATTTGCAATTCGGACTAATCCATTAAAGGACATGAATAGTATTGGAGCTTTTATGTAGTTAACAAGGAGTTGTTAGACTATATAAAGAAAACTTCTAGCTCATTTCTCATAAGAGAGTCATATTTGTTATAACACGAGGAAAAAAAAGCAAGGAAGCAAGCTTAGAGATGGTAGTGATGTAGATAGAATTTGTCCATCCCACATAACGGGAGCAAATATCCACAGCCACTCGAGGGATGGTGCTTATAGAATGTTTGGCCAGACTCTGATAAATCAATATGGGATATTGATGTTATCTGTATGGATAAGATTATTCCTAGTATCTAGAAACTATGGATTGGATATACGAGTCTTACTTGTATGTCTCGTGTCCAATCTGGATATAGACACAAAGGGATGAAACAATACTTGCACAAGGTTTGTCAGATTACTGACTATTTCTAATAATTAGGTGGCATGGATGTGTTGCTAGACATCCCTCCATGTTAGTAATTGTTACTACCAACTAAGTAGAAAGGGGTCACACTCCCTATGGATTAAATCGGACTTGGGAATTAATTAATATGATTAATTAAATTAAATTATCAATGTGCAACCACATACAAACTTAGTGGGACTAGTTAGCAATGTAGACTAATCCATGTTAGGACATGATTAATATTGGTGCTTTTATGTAGTTAACAATGAGTTGTTAGACTATATAAAGAACACTCCTATCTTATTTCTCATAAGAGTGTCATAATTGTTATAAAACAAGGGAAAAAAAGCAAGGAAGCAACCTTAGAGATGGTAGTGATGTAGATAGAATTTGTCCCTCCCACATAGCAGGAGCAAATATCCACGGCCACTCGAGGGATCGAACTTATAGAATGTCTGGCTAGACTCAGATAAATCAATGTGGGATATTGATGTTATCTAAATGGAAAGATTATTCCTATGATCGAGAAAGTATGGATTGGATATACGAGTGTGACTTGTATGTCTCGTGTCCAATCCGTATATAGAGACAAAGGGATGAGACAATACTTGCACAAGGTTTGTCGGATTACTGACTATTTCTATTAGTTGGGTGGCATGGATGTGTTGCTAGACACCGCTCCATGCTAGTAATTGTTACGACCAACTAAGTAGAAACATATGGGGTCACACTCCCTATGGATTAAGCCGGACTTGGGAATTGATTAATATGATTAATTAAATAAAAGGATCAATGTGCAACCACATACAAACTTAGTGGGACTATTTTGCCATGTGGACTATTCCATGTAAGGACATGATTAATATTGGGGATTTTATGTACTTAACAAGGAGTTGTTAGACTATATAAAGAACACTCCTAGCTTATTTCTCATTAGAGTGTCATAATTATTATAACACAAGGAAAAAAAATCAAGGAAGAGAGAACAAGACAAGAAGGACCGAACACCCATTGTCCGCCCCTCTACCCGTCAGCCTCAAGGAGGGTGTCGCCCCCTTCTTTGCTCCGGTTAGCGTGATTCTTCTTCTTCCTCCTTCATCCCTAGCTAGCACATAGGTTTGGAGGATCCGGATACAATCCAAGTATTGGACTATCCGTAGAGACGTGAACAATATTTCACGTTTGAAGTCATCCAAGGAAACCGACAAGGTATTTCATACTAAATCATTTACTATCGTTATGATGTCTAGTCGTGATCCTTGGAAGGTCTTGTGCGGATCTTTATTTTTTTTTATTCCGCTGCGCAATCTGTTACAATACCCTACGTTTTCCAACTCACAGCTCCTCCATTCAGGCAAAACACGAATCCCTACTGCGATCTGAAATCATCTCTGTCGGTTTGGAAACTTGCATCAGTGTAACCCCTTACACGTAGCTCTCCCTCCCCTCTATAGATCAATAACGCATCCTTAGTTCTTCTCAA
This sequence comes from Linanthus parryae, assembly GCA_023055425.1. NCBI lineage: Eukaryota > Viridiplantae > Streptophyta > Magnoliopsida > Ericales > Polemoniaceae > Linanthus > Linanthus parryae. The sequence goes on along the minus strand of JALGPY010000043.1, from coordinate 1,078,386 downwards.
GAATTTAAGGATGTTCTTGACCGCTATCCAGTGACTCTCACCAAATTGGACTGATATTTTCTTGTCATACTCAACGCATATGACACGTCTGGTTTAGTACATAACATAGCGTACATGATAGATTATGTGGCCGAAGCATAAGGAATCCTACTCATGCCGTTCTTCTCAATCTCATTGGAAGGACAATCATCCTTCGAAAGGGTGATCTCATGCGACATGGGTAAGAATCCTCTCTTGGAGTCTTGCATGTTTAACCGTTTCAACACCTTGTCTATATATGTACTTTGACTTAGGCCTAGCAGCTGCATCCCCTAAGTCTTTCATTGAAAAACACTTTCCTAACCAATCTTTAACATATTTCAAGGTTGGAATGTCGTATCCAACACTTCCTCGATCTATCCCCATAGGAATGTTGTTTCCCTACTCGACCTATTAAGGTCTTGTGTTACTTGAATAGGTTCCTACACAACATCTTGTGGATCCTGTTCACGTTCCATAGTAGGATAAGTGGTTTGTGGTTCTTGAACTTCTTCAAGCTCTACTGTCCTCCCAGTTGCTCCTTTAGAGACAAATTCTCTTCCTAGTAACACGCCGGTCCGAGCAACAAACACTTTGTTCTTGGTATGATTGTAAAAATAATACCCTTCGTTTCCTTAGGGTATCCCACAAACTTACACTTAACCGACTTGGGCCCGAGATTTTCTGTTTTGTAAACGCTTTACAAACACATCGCAGCCCCAAATCCTCATAAAATAGATCGTCGGACGCCTCCCCCTCCACATCTCATATTGACTTTTCAAGACTGATTTAGATGGAACACGGTTAAGGGTGAAAGTTGCACATAATTGAGCGTGCCCCCAAAAGGATAATGGAAGATCAGTTTGAAACATCATAGATCAAACCATGTCCAACAGAGTTTGATTCCTCCTCTCTGACACGCCATTCCATTGTGGCGTTCCAGGTGGAGTGAGTTGGGACAAGATCCTACACTCTCAAAGATAGTCGGCAAACTCTTTGATTAAGTATTCTCCTCCACGATCTGATCGTAGAGCCTTAATACTCTTGCCATGTTGCTTCTCTACTTCATTCTTGAATTATTTGAACTTTTCAAAGGATTCGTATTTGGCCTTCATAAGGTATACAAATCCATATCTACTAAAATCATCAGTAAATATGAAATAAAGATAACCAGCTCTGGAAGGTGTGCGAAATGGCCCACATACATCAGTATGCAATAGAGCCAATTGCTCACTAGTCCTATCTCCTTTATCATTCAAAGGGGACTTCGTCATTTTTTCTAGTAAACAAGATTCACATGTCTCATATGATTCATGGTAAAACGAGTCTAGGAATCCATCCTTATGGAGTCTAGAAATGTGTTTCTCGTTTATATGGCCTCAACAACAATGACATAAGTAAGTAGAATTTAAATCATTAGTTTTAATCCTCTCGGTATTTATGTTATAGACATTATTACTTAGATCAAGGATATACAATCCATTACAAGATCATGCACTACAATAATGCATACTATCAAAATAAATTGAACAACCCTTGTCCTTTATTGAAATAGTAAAACCTTTCTCGTCCAAACAAAAAACAAAAGTAATGTCTCTGCTCATAGTAGACACAAAATAGCAATTGTCTAATTCTAAAACTAATCATGAAGGAAAAGATAGCTCGTACACGCCCACGGCGAATGCAGCAACCTTTGCTCCATTCCCAACAGGCAGGTTTATCTCCTCTTTAGCCAATCTTCTAATTCTCTTTAGATCCTTCACATTTCGACAAATGTGAGATCCACATCCAGTATCCAATACTCAAGACGAAGAGATTTTTAAATTAACATCTATAGAAAAATACCTGGTGGTGGTGGAATCACTATTCCAAGCCTTTTATCCTTCAGATACTTTGGGAAGTTCCTTTTCCAGTGTCCAGGCTGACTGCAATACTAACATTCACCCTTAGTCACGCCCTTGGAAACGCCACCAACAGGTTTAAGGGAAACTTCCTTGGGTTTCGGAACTGCCTTGCATTTTCCCTTTGGAGGTAGAAGCAACTCGCTTTCCCTTTCCTTTGTTCGCCATCTTTATGGTCTTGCCCTTTCCCTTTCTGATGCTTTGTTCAGCTGTCCTCAACATACTGAGTAAATCTCGAAGAGGATAGTTGATCTTATTCATGTTATAGTTCGTAATGAACTGTCCATAACTATCAGGCAACGATTGCAAGATGAGATTAGTGGCCAACTCTTGACCCACCAGAAACCCCAGGCGTGGGAGATTATCCAAGTATTCGATCATACGCAGTACGTGAGGCCTCACTGGGTTTCCCTCTGGCAGATGACATTTGAACAATGCATTGGGAACTTCATACCGCTCATGCATTTATTGTCTTGGAAGAGTTGCTTCAAGTGTGTGATCATATCAAATGCAAGCATGTTCTCATGTTGCTTTTGAAGCTCAGAGCTCATGGTGCAAAGGATAAGGCAGGACACATCATTAGCATCGTCAACGATCTTCTGATATGGCTTTAAGGTTGTAGCATAATATTTTCTGGACCCTCGAGAACTGGCTCTTCTAGAATGTACAGTTTCTTTTCTTGCTTGAGAACGATTCTCAAGTTTCTGTACCAGCCCAGAAAGTTTGTTCCAGAAAGCTTGTCCATCTCAAGGACTGGTCGTAAGGATTGTGATGAATTCGTTGAATTGTTTTCCATGGTAATTCTAGAAAATGAGAAATATACAAGTTTATTTATTTTTTGAACAAACAACTACATTTAATAATGTCTAGATTATTAAACATAGCTCCCACTATTTTTCTCGGATTAATAATCCTCCATATATATTTTTTTTGTCAACCAATAACCCTCCACATAATGCGGAAAATATCCCCATATTTTCTAGTGGGCCAAGATTCATATTTCACTTCTTTTTAGCTTGCTTTGGCAAGTCACCCAAAAATTAGTTATTTAGGTAAGAACAATTCCAATTGCATCACATGCCACTCTTGGTCCAATTGGGCAAATAACTTCTTATTTATCTATCCCATAGATAATCACAATTGTTTACCTCTAGGCTTTCAATCCTATTGAAGCAGTCTAATTGCGCCCAACCTCTTACTTCAACAATCGCACATTACTAGCTTGTGCCATCGCGTCACATCATGATGAATCAAGTCGCCTTGCTTTGGCAAGCCCGAACTTGTTAAATCATGATTATGATGAGTGTTAAGTAATGAGAAGGCCAAAACGCAATATTTAAATTCAATTTTTAATTGTTTTGTTGATCCATATCAACTAATATACTTATTTGGGTTGGGCAATCCCAAAATAAAATATACGGGTTGTATTATCTTGTTACTAATTTGCATGCATAGTCCATACACCAACTATAAATAACAAGAAAAAAAATAAATATCCACAAACAATAAATAAATGTGATGTGGGTATGGCCTCCTAAACTAAGATATTCCCAAGCCAATGAGAATATCTATTAGCCCTAAAAATATAGAAAGCTCATCTCCATGTGCCTCAATCTCTTTTAGTCCATGTGCCTTATCTTGTGGAGTGTCGCCATCTTGTGGTTTCTTCAATTCTTTAGGCTTATTAACCATGTCTTGACTATAATCTACCCTATCTAATACTAGCTAGCATCTATACTAAATAGAGAGACATCACAAGTTAAGGAGAAACCGACTCGCAGGCCGTAAACCTAATTAATTATTTATTATAATAAAACCAAACCACAAAAAACAATCACAACATCCACATCTCCAATCACCATGCAAAGCACATAATACAGTTAAAATCCAATTTTAACGCGCTTGGTCAATTTTAGTTGGTTTTGGATACACTAGGGTCAAAAGGGTCCAAGAAGCCCACCAAACCCTTTGGCCGAACCCCATAAGGACCGCCACCAGGCCTTGGACCGGTCGACCCTAGCCCACTCGGCCAAGACGCCCCCTAGGCCGGCCCAGCCCTTGGTCCTGGCTTGCTTGCCGCGCAAGGAAGGGGGCGGACGGGCTAGGGTTTTGGCCCTAGCTTGTTTCCTTCCTTGTTTGCTTGTTTCCAAATTGAGAAAAACCCTTTTCTCAATTTGTGCCCAACCCCTAGTTTTCAAGATCCATAATTTCACATCCTATGTGATCCAAATTCACTAATCTTTACATCATATGTAAAATTAGCTCATTCTTTTCAGAATCCAATTCAGTTTGCATCATAATGCCAATTTTAGTTATATGCAAAAAATCATAATAACGGTGTAAAACTTGACAGTAAAGTAACACATAAACCACGTTATGCACTACGACATGTCGATCTGATACCACTATAGGGTTTTGATACGGATTACGCAGTGGAATAAACAATAATTAACTCCATTCAAGACCCTCCAACTAACACTGGACTAGACGTCATAACGATGGTAATGGAAGAAATTCATGTGTACCTTAGTTTTTTTCCTTAATGACTTCACGTGAAATAGTGTCCTCTTCTCTATGGAATTCCACTCCTAGAATTTCACTGGATCCTTCCACGCCTTGTGCTATCTTGTGTCAAGAAGGAGGAAGAAGAATATCACGTAAAATGAGACCAGAGAGGGTCGCGCCTCTTGTGGTCGACGGTGTAAGGGGCGGACGGTACTAGGGGTTCGGCCCTAGTGTTGTTCTCTCTCCTTTCTTTGTTCACTCTCAATTGTGATAACAATTATGACATTTATGAGAAAAACAAGCTAGGAGAGCCTTCATATAGTAATAACTCTTTATTAACTACATAATGGCCCCAATACTAATACCAGCCCATACACGAATTAGTCCACCCTGCAAATTAGTCCTACTAAGTTTGCATGTGGTTTCATATTTATCCTTACATTTAATTAGTCCATCTAACTAATTCTCAAGTCCGGTTTTTCCATAGGGAGTGTAACCCCATAGGTTTTTACTTAGTTGGTAGTAACAATTACTAACATATAGCGGTCTCTAGCAAGACATCTATGCCACCCAACTAATAAAAATAGTTAGTAATCCGACAAACCTTGTGACCAATGTTACCGCATTGCATTATCCCTTTGTCTCCATATCCGGATTGGACACGAGACATACAATTCACACTCGTATATCCAATCCATAGTTTCTCGATCCTGGGAATAGTCATATCCATGCATATAACATCAATATCCTATATTGATTTATCTGCGTCTGGCCAGAAATTCTATAAGCACTACCCCTCGAGTGGCCGCGGATATTTGCTCCCGTTATGTGGGAGGGACAATCCTCTCTACATCACTACAATCTCTAAGCTTGCTTCGTATCATGCCCGATAACTACCTTTATGGCTACCCGGTTAAGGCGCAACGTTTGATAATATCAATGCGTGATATTTCACAACTAGCGTATCTAGTGACTTCAAGTCTAGGGACCACAATACCATTTTCACTACGAGAAGCACTTGTGACTTTACATAACTTGTATGTAGCATTCTCATGGTGCGTCATTCCAGTATGTCATTACCCCTAATGCATACCCATGTGCTAGACTTGATATCCCCATATCAATCTACCCACATACTACTCTATAGTTGATCGTCCTTTTAATCAATATAATCGACTAGGGATATTTTAGATAAACTACACTTTGTAATCTAAGGACTTCATGATATTAAATCTCCATAAATAATACAATGATTATTCTAGTCAAATAATGTTCATACTAAAATAAGATTGCATCTAGGGCATCTATTCCAAAAATTGTCTCTGTGCAACACCCCAAAATCGTGGGATGCCTCCGCCTGAGGTGATTAACCTCATTGAGAACGGATAAGGATCTTCGGTTCATAGTTAGTGCAACCATCGATAACTCAAACATAATTTATTACAAAATTCAAGATAAACCGGTAATGGCGTTTGAAAATTTAGAAGTACATTATTTCGTGAAATTGTAATACTAAATGGAATACTAGATGTTTGCTGCATGAGTCTCTATCTAGCAGTACGAGAACTGTAACACCCCCAAATGGCCCAAGCCGGAGACCCGGGGATGTCACTCCGTACCCGAGAGGAGCCCGGATACAAGGAGATTTTATAACATGGTTCGCAAGCACAAAACATCCACAATAATAATTAAATCCAATTGAAAATATTGCATTATTAAAAATCCAACATCCTAGCCACAAACCGGCATAACAGCTAAAGTGTTTAAATTACTAAAGAATTCAAATTCAAATGAAATACTACTTCTATTATTCCATGTGATGCGCGTCCCCTTCTACGCCAGATAACCATCTTCTAAACATGTGGTGCGGAATGAAAAAGAAACACCACAGTACAAAATCAGCATGAAATACTGGTAAATAAACATCCAAACATGTAAAACGATGATGAGGTAGTTATAAAACAATGACTCATTTGTAAGTAAGAGTTTTTCGCAAACACAGCTGTAATAAAGTTGAATCTTGTATTAAAACATAAGAGTTCCCAATTCCATAATATTTCCAACCAATTTCCATAATCATTAGGAAAATCCAAAATCCGTCGTTAACTTCTTTCCGTTAACAAAAACCAAAAATCCATTATTACTTTGTTGTGACGGGGGAAACCAACCAACCACTTCGCAAGCATCCAAGACCTTAAGTGTCAACACCCCCTTACAGACTTCTTGCGGCCAGAAGAGTGAGTACAAGGAGCTATCTGGGGACTTGCAACCGGATTAAAATAAAAATAAATTGAAACGGAAGACCGAGATCAAACTGTCCAATGTCAATGGTAACCATACCACAATAATCATAAATGTCCCCGCACAACTATTCCACTTTACGTATTAATGCATTATCATTATCATGGTGATATTTCCAAGAAAAACATTTATCAAGTAGAAATCACATAATGCATGTCACATCACATAAACACATTTTGAGACGTAAAGAAATACAATAATTCGTTTTGACACGAAAGAGATAAGCACACTAGGCTTGGCATATTTACTTACCTATAATCTCAAGCAAAGCAAATCACTTCCTAGTAATACTCGACGTGTCCTTCCTCAATGAAATTGTCGCCTACAAATTAAATAGTATCCTAATCAACACATTGCACACGAAGTCCTATAGGTAAACGACATAAATCTCTTACTAACTCTCCCCAACCTTTACTAAGGGGAACAACCTCTTTTATAGAAAAATACACTTTATAGAATTAACGTTTATTATTATAAAACATAGCTATAGTTATATAACTTATAAGATTGAATAAAAATATCATTTTTATTATTTAGAGTAGAGAAGCATATTATTTTACCTCAAAAACACTTTTAATTCAAATAGTAGTTTCTCCCAACCAAACAAGCCTTAGTAGAGAATATAAGTTATAAACTAACTAACTTTATTTAAAAGAAATAACAAATTTATTTGAGGAAAATAGCTTATTCTAATTTGTTATAAACTTATAAAAATAAATTAAAAATATATATTTTATCACCCTCATATTATATTTTATTTTTGAGTAAAGATGAGTACCAAAAAGATCATTCTAAGCTTGTGCAAAAAAAATTGTCCCTTATGGGGTTTGAACCCATGACCTTCTTCTCAAACTTCACCAAAACTTTAAGTGCTACCAACTAACAACTAGGCCAGCTACCTCTTTGTTCCTTCTCTCTTCCCAACTACTAATATTAACTAACTAACCAGATTAAATAATGAGAAACAAAAACAAAACAAAAGAAGAAAGAGTGAGAGAGAGAAACGGGTTTGTTTACCCGAGAGAGAGAGACGGACAGAGATGGTGGCGAAAACGCCGCCGGAGACGCCGCCGGTGGCTGACGACGAGGACGGCGGTGGCCGGCGACGGAGACGGCGGTGGCCGGCGACGGAGACGGCGGTGGCGACGGCCGGGTGGCGGCAGCGGGAGAGATATATATATACATATATATATATATATATAGAGAGAGAGAGAGAGAGAAATTGAAGGAGAGATTGAGAGCTATGAATTGGTATGAGAAGTGCTCTGATATTGGGGGGTTTATATAGGCTAGAGGGTGAGAAATCCGGCGAGAATTAGGAGACCCACTTCGAAAATTTCGATTTTGAATCGGGACCAAAAATTGGCGAAATTGGGTTGCTTGATGCTAAATTATCGAGCATTGATGAGTTTAAATCGAATAGGGAGTGATTTGGGACAAACATCAACGAATTTGGTGAAGATTCGAAGTTGTAATGGTGGTGTTTGGGTTGGAGATGGTGTTCTTCCTCCATGGGAGAGTTTGAGGAGAAGATGACTATTTTTTGGGTTAAAGACACTTTCACCCCCACTGGTTTAGTCATTATACAACTACTACCGCCAAGTTCACTTAAAAGGCACACTTTAAGTTAGGAAAAACTCCATAAAACCCCTAATGGATTACAACATTAAAATTAACTTTCTAAATAATAATAACTAATACCCAAACTTATCCCAATGTCATATTAACACCAAATAATATCATAAAATATAATAGTAGCATATTAACACCCAATACTAATAATAATATTATATTAACACTCAATAATTATAGTAATATCATAAATACCCATTTTCACAAAACGGGGTATTTCATCCTTCCCCCCTTAAAGAGAGCTTCGTCCTCGAAGCTTAAACCAACCTCTCAACAACCACTACGGTATGGGTCTCCACTTTAGGGTATAATAACTAAGCGCAAACCTAAGGCTTCAAAAATGACGTTCTTCAAAACCAAAGGCTTCAAAACCGAAGGATTACATCCTTCCCCCCTTAAAGGAGTGACGTCCTCGGAACTCTAACTATCTCGTCTAAAAGGTGAGGATACTTCTTCCTCATACCAACCCCTGCTTTAATTGTCCATAATACCTTTACAATCCTAACACTCTTGGTACACGTGCCCCTTGTCATGATATCTAGAATTTTAACATGGTCAAATCTTCTGGTTCGGGATCCGATACATGAAATGGTATACAAAACACTCTTCCTTAGTTGCTACACATGGGGCAAGGTATTGTCCAAACCTTTCACTTTTCTCTTCAAGACATAGTCGTACATGATCATTTGATCATGTGGTAAGGCTATGGGGTCGGGATCACAACTATCGCCTATTGATTATTTTCTATCTTATCATGCAGCACTACGAAGATGTAATAATATCACATATATCATGCAATGCAACTCAAATTTGATCATCATTGGCCATTTATAACCAATCTTCCAAGGACAATATTGCTCTTGGGCTTACTTTCCCATAATAGGTCTCACAAAAATTAGTGTTCTCCATATAGGAGTAATATCTTAGTCCCAAAATAGCAACCACAATTATCCAAGTTAAGATTATAACACAATTTTATTTGTTCACGCATTCCAAGTATAAGACAATAATGTCAAAACAAATGAAGTTCACACTCTTAAAACCACTCAACATGAGGTAGAACCTCTAGCAGACCATTAAAAGCATATAACTCTCATATTAGCTCAATCGTGAACAACATCCGATGACCCGACTATGATTTTGGTGACAAAAACCTAATCATACATACCCTATGACATAGTGCCTCAATTACATCAAGATTTAGATTATAACATGGTCAGTGAGATCACGCCCACAACTCAATCAGTGCCAAAGAAAATATCCTCATTGCTTCAATCATTTACCCAAGTAACTATTGCTATTGTCTCATAAACGGCTCTTGACAGAGAGTAAGTTCATAGAATCTCCCAAGTTTGAAATAAAGTAATCTTAGTGAACGTAAACATAACCCAATTAAAAGATATTAGATTATGACTCCCTAAACAATGAAAACACGTCCAAACGAATTATAGGCTCTAAAGACGATTCATAAAAAAGCAGAAATCTCGTTTCCTTAACAATAGGTAAGTGACAAAACTCCCAAACTGATTCCCAAGGTCAAAACTATATCCGAATGGTACAAAACGTTTTATCTAACAAAATAGAGAATCGAAGAGATAGTGCACAAGACTCCAAAGCGACATGGTTCCTCCTATCCTTAGACACTTAACTATAGCCTGTGATAAAAGATGTTACCCGGTGGTTCCCTTTACCGTCGTTTTCCTACCGTCATCTAAAAATTCGCCTCGAGCGAAGGAAATAAATAAAAATAAACCATGTGTATCCAAAATAATACGATACTGAGGCACATACTCCAAGTAACTTATTCATATTCAAATAGGTTCAACAATAACGAGACTCGCAAGCTAGTATCCGAAGTCGCCTTTGGTGATAAATCCTTAAAAACATATTTCTGTTAACAAAGCTCCAAGTACATCGTCCGAGAAGATTACAACAACTATGCGGACTCATTTATCTCGGTACACCATTGATTTATGTAACTTCAAGGAATTCAATATAAGCATGAAACTCGACAAATCTTTTAGAGGTTAATAGCCATTCAATTGTTCAAACATTGGTTTAGTGAAAATGCTCCAATCACATACGGCAAACAACGTTATAAGCCAACTACTCCAACGTGATTATACCCTAATAAGTTTGAATATACCAAATTTTTGTCTCATTGCTAGCACCAAGGTAGTAGAAAGCTTCCAAAATTTAAATCAATAACTCCAATGATAATCGTTACAACATCATAAACTATTTGTCTCGAGAAACAATCCAAGGCTGAATATCGGTACTCCCAATCAGATTAAAATAACAAATACATTACGCTTACACAAAATGATGACACAACCCAACGACTAGCGTAACTCCAAGGCCAAACCATGAACAAAGAAATATGTCGTTCCTCAAATAATAGCTAAGTAACAAGGCTCCAAATAAATATATCTAACACAAAAGTTAACATTCTAGTGACCTAGAATACCGCACTCAGTATCTCCAATGATCTAAAAGATAACAGACAAAACTTAGCCCTTCACCTCAAAATTGTAGTTTCAAATGAGTGATTCCCTCTTTTCCTTATTCTTTTAAGGTCATCTATAGACGAAAATGGAGAGAAACAAATTAAATATAACTTCCACTAAATATAGACGAGACGAGATAAGGATAGGTACGTGCACTAATACAACAATGCGTTTCATCAAGACTAGGTCAAAATACTCCAACCAAAAGGAAACTTCATTATTCTTTGATAGACATTTCAACTAAAATCCCAAGATTACATTTTCCTAACCACTTTAAAATAGGCCCTAAAATAAATTTGAATATTTGGAGAAATCGAAATACATAGTTCTCAAAACGCTTTCAAGGCGAGGGTGGGTGGGAAACCTCTATAGTCCATGCTAACTCTTTAGTCTATCATTTCTCATGGGTCCTCCATAGGTTCCTCCCAAGTCTTGTGAGCTAACAACAATTCACACTTTATGAAGTGCAAATTTATCATCCCATTGGCCTTGATGTAAATATTTTTACTTGGGAAGGTACTAGCCTCCATCATCAACTAAATCATTATACTATCTCTTAATTGGAAATCCAAGAATTCTCATCAAGTAACGACTCCACAATGCAGTAAATCTGAACCAGGACGTTCTTGTATACCCATCTTACAAAAAGTGAAAACTCGATGCTCACACCTATCCAAGACTTCTCCGATAAATTCCCAATTTGACATACCCTCAAAGAAAGGTGTTCTTGTCGGGTGGCTTAGCTGAAAATCTCCTATGGTTGGATTCACTAGATTGACGGTCATATCGACCAGAGTTTAAGGATACTCCTATTTAGACATCAAACATGAACATTACGCTACCATAGGGGTATTCTAAGGCCGAATTCCAAACAATTACACGCTTAGCAAATTCCATCTAACAATTTACCCAAGAATTCTCAAAACTCAACGACAATTATAAGAGACAGCGCAATGCTGGAGATCAGACTTTTGAGCAACGTATCAAGATCCCAAAACTTGTTCAAAAATGAAACCCTGAAGCCCAATTCCAAGTCAATCATAAATGATAAAAATGCTCAAAACTATACCCCGGAAAACAAGACTCTGATGAGATGGTTGTGAGAAACTGTCATCAATGAAAGAAAATTAAACTCCTCATGTACATTATCGATAAATAGAGATCCAAGTATAATGTCAACATTTTAGCATTTCCCAACACATTAAAACTCTCAAACAATCTCTATAACAATTTAATAAACTGAAATCTCCAAAGTAGCCAATTCAACTGCAATATGGATCCGTATAAACACCCCCAAAAGTCTAAACTTCGACAAACTAGATAAGAAGTATCTAAAACCACCAAATTGAAATCACGTCCCCAAACATTTCTCAAACACTTTCGTCTTGAACATAATATAAATACATCTTGTTCCTTCTACATTATTTTTAAAACTCCTAACCAACCCAATCTGCGACACTTCACAATTCCTCGATATGAGGTCGTTTATCCTCCTTTCCCGCTCATACAAACTTTGCTTGAATGGTATTTTCTTAACTACCAAAATTATTTTGAATACTCATTCGTCGGTTTCGAAAAGGTAAGAAATTTTAACACTCTTTGTGTAAAAGCTATTTCTAGTATTGTATGGATGTGGTCTATTGGTAAAATCTCTATATTATAACCTATTGTATCATACACAAGTATCATGGAGTAAAACTGAAATAAAATACATGTCACGTAATGAGCAACTAAGCAAGTAATATAACACATTGATCATACCGTCGACTACACATGCAATTTTCACATAGACTGTACACATCTTATTTCTCATGCTTCTTTAAAAACTATGAAAGTGATCAAACGGGTAAGCAAAATTATCAAATTTTATACGGGTCGACCTCTATGAGTCTAATTTCATAATCAAGAAGAATCAACTCAAAATAATCTATAGAATTTAAGTTATGCAGGGAATAGCATAGCTGCTGTCATAAGCCACCAGAACAGAAACTTCAACTTCACCAAGTCTTAAACTGACTTTACTTTCTCAAGTGGGCTTGGCTCTCACCCAGATATAGCCCTATGTGTCTACCAATCACCATAAAAGTCTTGAGATCCATCCAAGATCTGTAAAGATATAAACTCAAAAATACTACAGATGGCCATTATGAAATTATGCTACTTGAACAACGAACTTTTAAAACTCGTATCTAAGTCTCCAAAACGTACTTAGGATTGAAATTTTTATGGCATGTTCTTGTACATGCTTACTACCTGATAAAAATTCAGAGAAAAAAATAACTAAACATTTAAACACGCCTCCTACACCCAATACCATCTGCTGCAGCGATTCAAACACTACCAACATCAAGTTTCCCGCGTTCTAACTCATGAATGCTTCCGAAACGCAATACAACATCAACTTCAAACCATAGTCCAACCCAATAAAATAAATACTTATTATATTCCAGAATGGATCCTCAAAATGTAAGTATTGTCCTTCACCAATCAGCGAAATTAACCTACGCAAAAATAACCCAAAAGTGGCTTATGCAAAAACCATTGTAAGAAACCTTAAAATATTGTTTGGCCTCATGGTATTATTTCAAAGTAAAACTCAAAAAGCATTAGAGGTCTAAGAAATCAAAGAAGTCCAATATATCTTCTTCTCATTGTTGTTCACACTTGCTTCCGATTCCATGTCTTTCCTAGGGTTATCCTCGAACTCATCATTCTAACTAGGACCTTCCACAATATCCTCATCTTCACTAGAATCTATTATGATCCCTTGCCATTGACCATGAGCCTTCATCAACATTTACACATAAAGTCGGCATTCACCATCCACTCATTTGATAGAAATAATCTTCATAGTTAGCCATAATATCTCTAAATGTGGGCCCCATAGGTAGAGCATTCACCATACAACAAGCTTGGGAAGCGGGATTCCGATATCGAGTAAACTCCAGCGCATTAAACTTATCCTCACAATACTAGCATAACACGCTTCCTTGCGGTTCTCTTAGTCCTACCCATCTATAAAAAGGAAACGACTCCATATACTCTCTTACTCCACAATTTGTATCATAACCCAAAAATATTTGCCCTTATGGAATAAGTACATACTCCCAAAACTTTAATTTTTGATCACACGAGACTTCCGAAAACAATTTCAACTTTTGATCACCCAAACAATAGACACCTAACCTAAACTCCAACTTTAAACCCAAATACTTAGTTAATCGGGTAGGCCAAAATTCTTAGCTAGGAGAGGGTGGGTGGGGATACTCACTTACTAAGCCTATTTTCTAAAGACCTAAACACATAATAGTCCTATTCAAAACTACCCAAAGTCCCAACGGCTTGTCAAATTTTAAATTCTTTTCCTATGTCCATTTTAAATTCCCCTACAGGTTTTAAATTTTCTTTTTGGATAACCAAGCTCTGATACCAACTGTAACACCCCCAAATGGCCCAAGCCGGAGACCCGGGGATGTCACTCCGTACCCGAGAGGAGCCCGGTTACAAGGAGATTTTATAACATGGTTCGCAAGCACAAAACATCCACAATAATAATTAAATCCAATTGAAAATATTGTATTATTAAAAATCCAACATCCTAGCCACAAACCGGCATAACAGCTAAAGTGTTTAAATTACTAAAGAATTCAAATTCAAATGAAATACTACTTCTATTATTCCATGTGATGCGCGTCCCCTTCTACGCCAGATAACCATCTTCTAAACCTGTGGTGCGGAATGAAAAAGAAACACCACAGTACAAAATCAGCATGAAATACTGGTAAATAAACATCCAAACATGTAAAACGATGATGAGGTAGTTATAAAGCAATGACTCATTTGTAAGTAAGAGTTTTTCGCAAACACAGCTGTAATAAAGTTGACTCTTGTATTAAAACATAAGAGTTCCCGATTCCATAATATTTCCAACCAATTTCCATAATCATTAGGAAAATCCAAAATCCATCGTTAACTTCTTTCCGTTAACAAAAACCAAAAATCCATTATTACTTTGTTGTGATGGGGGAAACCAACCAACCACTTCGCAAGCATCCAAGACCTTAAGTGTCGACACCCCCTTACAGACTTCTTGCGGCCAGAAGAGTGAGTACAAGGAGCTATCCGGGGACTTGCAACCGGATTAAAATAAAAATAAATTGAAACGGAAGACCGAGATCAAACCGTCCAATGCCAATGGTAACCATACCACAATAATCATAAATGTCCCCGCACAACTATTCCACTTTACGTATTAATGCATTATCATTATCATGGTGATATTTCCAAGAAAAACATTTATCAAGTAGAAATCACATATTGCATGTCACATCACATAAACACATTTTGAGACGTAAAGAAATACAAGAATTCGTTTTGACACGAAAGAGATAAGCACACTAGGTTGGCATATTTACTTACCTTTAATCTCAAGCAAAGCAAATCACTTCCTAGTAATACTCGACGTGTCCTTCCTCAATGAAATTGTCGCCTACAAATTAAATAGTATCCTAATCAACACATTGCACACGAAGTCCTATAGGTAAACGAAATAAATCTCTTACTAACTCTCCCCAACCTTTACTAAGGCGAAAACCTCTTTTATAGAAAAATACACTTTATAGAATTAACGTTTATTATTGTAAAACATAGCTATAGTTATATAACTTATAAGATTGAATAAAAATATCATTTTTATTATTTAGAGTAGAGAAGCATATTATTTTACCTCACAAACACTTTTAATTCAAATAGTAGTTTCTCCCAACCAAACAAGCCTTAGTAGAGAATATAAGTTATAAACTAACTAACTTTATTTAAAAGAAATAACAAATTTATTTGAGGAAAATAGCTTATTCTAATTTGTTATAAACTTATAAAAATAAATTAAAAATATATATTTTATCACCCTCATATTATATTTTTATTTTTGAGTAAAGATGAGTACCAAAAAGATCATTCTAAGCTTGTGCAAAAAGAATGGTCCCTTATGGGGTTTGAACCCATGACCTTCTTCTCAAACTTCACCAAAACTTTAAGTGCTACCAACTAACAACTAGGCCAGCTACCTCTTTGTTCCTTCTCTCTTCCCAACTACTAACATTAACTAACTAACCAGATTAAATAATGAGAAACAAAAACAAAACAAAAAAGAAGAAAGAGTGAGAGAGAGAAACGGGTTTGTTTACCCGAGAGAGAGAGACGGACAGAGATGGTGGCGAGGACGCCGCCGGAGACGCCGGCGGTGGCTGACGACGAGGACGGCGGCGGCCGGCGACGGAGACGGCGGTGGCGACGGCCGGGCGGCGGCAGCGGGAGAGAGAGAGAGATATATATATAGAGAGAGAGAGAAATTGAAGGAGAGACTGAGAGCTATGAATTGGTATGAGAATTGCTCTGAGATTGGGGGGTTTATATAAGGGTGAGAAATCCGGCGAGGATTAGGAGACCCACTTCGAAAATTTCGATTTTGAATCGGGACCAAAAATTGGCGAAATTGGGTTGCTTGATGCTAAATTATCGAGCCTTGATGAGTTTAAATCAAATAGGGAGTGATTTGGGACAATTATCAACGAATTTGGTGAAGATTCGGAGTGGTAATGGTGATGTTTGGGTTGGAGATGGTGTTCTTCCTCCATGGGAGAGTTTGAGGAGAAGATGACTATTTTTAGGGTTAAAGACACTTTCACCCCCACTGGTTTAGTCATTATACAACTACTATCGCCAAGTTCACTTAAAAGGCACACTTTAAGTTAGGAAAAACTCCATAAAACCCCTAATGGATTACAACATTAAAATTAACTTTCTAAATAATAATAACTAATACCCAAACTTATCCCAATGTCATATTAACACCAAATAATATCATAAAATATAATAGTAGCATATTAACACCCAATACTAATAATAATATTATATTAACACTCAATAATTATAGTAATATCATAAATACCCATTTTCACAAAACGGGGTATTTCAAGAACGCCCCCACCTTGAATATTGATATGCGGTTTTAAAATTGCAAAAGCCGACACAGTTTTGAAGAAAATGATCAGCAAACGGCTGAGTAAGCTAACACCCATAGCAAGTAAACAGATTGTGAGGCATGTGACAGAAATAAAGATTTTGCTAGTAAATAATAAATATCATAAATACGTGAGAATATTAAACATTCACAACAAACCACGTATAAGGTCATATCCAGTCACCATACTAATTTCACATAAATAGTTAAAATCAATTTTTTTAATGCGCTTAGCCAATTTTAATTGATCTTTAGGATTACTATGGTCAAAACGGTTCAAGAGGGCCCACCAACGCTTGGCTGAACCCCTTAAAGGACCCCCCAATGGCCTTGGGCCGGCTGGGCCCCTAGCCCACACGGCTAGGCCGTGCGCTACGGCTGCCCCGGCCCCTTGCCGAACCTAGCTTGGGCGGCAAGGAAGGAGGGGCGGTCCTCTAGGGGGGCCGAACCTCCTTTAAGAGTTGTTGTCAAAACAACTCATTGCCTTGTTGCCCAAGTTTGGTTGTTTCCTAATTGAAAAAACACATTTTTCCAATTGGATGCCCAAGAACCCTAGATCTAAGATCCTAAAAATTTTCAAACTCACTAATTCAAACATCCAATGCAAGAATTAGATCTTGTTTGGTTGAATCACATTCAACATGCATCTAATATGCTTAATTTGTTGATTTTAATGCAATAATCAACAATTATAGGTGAAAATCAACAATAACGTAACACATAAACCACGTTATGCTCTACGACATGTGGCTCTGATAATACTGTAGGGTTTTGATCATGGATACGCAGCGGAACAAACAATAATTTATCCGATCAAGACCCTTCAAGGATCAAAGGAAGATAATTCATAACGATAGTAAAGGATTTGTGTTATGTACCTTGTAGGTCTCCTTTGATGACTTCAAACGCGAAAAGTATCACGTCTCTACGGTTGATCCACGCCTAGGATTGAGATATAGATCCTCCAATCTCCTTGTGCTAGCTAGGATGAATGGAAAAGGAAAAATAAATCACGCAACGGAGCACCAAAAGAAGGCTTCGGTCTCCTTATTGTGGCCGACGGGTAGAGGGGGCGGCAAGGGGGCGGAGGGGTCTCCTTGCTTGCTCTCTTTCCTTGCTTCTCTCCTACTCAACTTATGTTATGAGCATTAGTTGTAGGGAAAGAAGCTATGAACATCATTTATATAGTCCAACAACTCCTTGTTACTACATAAAGGGCCCTCTCCTAATCCTACTCAAGTTTGGATTAGTCCAACTTGCATATTAGTTCTGCTAAGTTAGCAAGTTGTTGCGATTTGATCCTTCTAATTAATTAATCATATTAATTAATTCTCAAGTCTAGTTCAATCCAATATTGCGTGTGACCCCATAGGTTTCTACTTAGTTGGTAGTAACTATTTACTAATATGGAGCGGTCTCTAGCAAGGCATCCATACTACCCAAATAATAGAAATAGTCATCCGGCAAACCTTGTGCAAGTATTGTCTCATCCCTTTGTCTCAATATCCGGATTGGAAACGATACATACAAATCACACTCGTATATCCAACCCATAGTTTCTCCATCCTGGGAATAGCCTTATTCGTGCAAATAACATCAATATCCCATATTGATTTATTTGAGTCTCGCCAGACATTCTATAAGAAATATCCCTCGAGTGGCCTAGGATATTTTCTCCCATTTGTGGGAGGGATAAATTCTATCTACATCGCTACGATATCTAAGCTTGAGAGTGGCCTAGGATATTTTCTCCCATTTGTGGGAGGGATAAATTCTATCTACATCGCTACGATATCTAAGCTTGCTTCTTATTGTGTCCGATACGCGCCTTTATGACTACCCAATCACGGTGTAGCATTTGACGCTACCAAAACATAATATTCCACAACTAGATGATCTAGTGATTTCAAGTCTAAGGATGACAATACCGTTGTCACCGTGAGCAGCACTTGTGACTTTACATAACTTGTATGTAGCCTTCTCGAAAATGGGTCAATCCAGTATGCTATTACTCCTAATGCATACCCATGTGTTGGATCGTGATATCTCCATATCAATCCAACCATATACTAGTCTATAGATGATTGTCCTGTTAATCAGTATAATGGACTAGGGATATTTAAGATAAACAACACAATTGTAATCTAAGTACTTCATTATATTAAATATCTCAATACATAATACAATGAATATTCTAGCCAATTTATTGTTCATACTAAACTAGATTGCCTCTAGGGCACCTATTCCAACAGTTCCATCCATGCAAATGAAATCTAAAACTGAAGGTTAAACAAACTAAATTGCTAACAGATTTCCCTACTTTGACTGTTATATTAGAAACGTATAAGATATTGAAAAAAATTAGGAAGAACAATGACTAAGAAAAAACAAACCCGGTAAAAATTTCTTTGACCAACAAATTTTATAAAAGAAACTAGTAAATCCTCGCGTGCCTTTGCGATAAAAGACATACCAGACTAATACCTCTTGAATCTCTTAAAGCAAGTTAAGATGATATTACAGAACGAAAGACTCTTATTAGAGCATGCATGGTAAGTCAAGACACTAATAAAAATAAATTTTGATTTCAAACTTACCTCTGATTGTTCATATTTCCTTTTATATGTTGCAGAGAGAAAGACTAATAGCAAAAAGTATAGAGATTATTCTTACAGGGTATTTCCTTTTTTCCTTTTAGCAATTTAATTTCCTTGTTTCATAGACCATCGAGTAAATCATTGTAATATTATAGGAGAAAAATATTTATGGGAAATAATCATAGAAATCGCGAGTAATTTTTGTTTGTTTGTTTGGTAAGTCAAAAGAGTAACAACAATATATTACTATTTTGTGTTTCCTATAATTGAATGATTAAATAAGTAAATGATTCTTTCCAATTCGGAGAGAATTTTATGGAAGAAGTGATGCTGGAATAGAAGTGACAGGTCATTCTAAAAAAAGAAGTGATAGGATTGTCATTATGTATATTCCATATATACATTAATGTCAGTCTTGTAATATTCAGTGAAGATATAGTAATTTATAAATTATATCAAGAGATAAAGAACGTTCGAGATTGAAAGTTCGGAAAATCAACGATAAAGATTGCCCCGTTGGAATCGTTTTGGAGGGAAACACCGTTCTCTTTTATTATATGGATGAATAAAATGTTAAAAAAAAATACTCGACAACGATACCGTTTTCTAGAATTAATATACGAGTTTCCCGTCTATATTTTGAACCCGAAAATTACCCAACTCGTCACTCGTAATAAAAATTGAATTTTTTGCATCAAATACTAATTTACCCCTAATAATAAAACGAGAATTACATCATTCCCGCCTTAAACAGAGATTCGTTCTCGAAGCTTAAATCAGACATTCGAACAATTATTCAATGTCAATACGGCATCTCCATGTTTACTCAGCATATAAGATGTAATGCAATATGATATGAAATCTAAGGTGCCTGGAAAATTCCATTAATACTTATTTCCTTAAGGCTTCATGTGATTTTTTGTGTTAATACTTGATGTGATGGCATGATAACGATGCGAAAATTTAAAGGGTTACACTCTGGGCTACTCAAATCTAGAAAGAATTGATTAAACCTGAGTTTTGGAGGACTCTCTTTGATTTGGATTTAGTGTCCTAGGTTGATTTTAGCATTAAGCAACAAGATTGGACTGTTGTAGATATCTATTGGCCTATTCTATTCACTGCAGCTGCTTCAGTTATCGAAATGTGGCACAATAAAAGGTACCATGATGTATCGTTTCATCTCCCTCTTAACCCCTCTGCTATCATTATGAAGTATGCTTTCCAAGTCAATTTTTTGGCTCTGGACTTAAAAATTCAAAGAAAACCCATCTTGCTTTGGTGGATTAAACCTAATCAGGGGTATGTGAAGATCAATGTTGATTGTGCTGGCTTTCGGTACTGGTTTGGCAATTGCAGTTGTGTGTAGAAGCAGTGTTGGAGGTTTGATATGGGGTGCTCAATCCTTTATTGGTAATACTTCAGTGCTCAATGGGGAGTTGAGAGATATTCTTGAAGGTTTGCTGATCTTCAAATCAAAGGGTTAATGAAAGTTGCTATTGAATCTGATTCTGAGGAAGCAATGAGTCTGATCCAGCAGGGGGATGCTAGAAATGCTTTTTGGATTTTGGTGGAAGCTATTAGAAAATTGCTTTATGAGACTGATAGTGTGGTGCTGAGATTTGGAGGGAAGCTAACATGGTAGCTGATTGCCTGGCTAAACATTGTGGGACTTGTTCTTTTGCTAGACAGGAGTATTTGGGAGTTCCTCCAATTTACTGTATTTATTTCCTTGATAGAGATAACCAGTCCTCTTGTGTACCAAAAACAAAATCACTCCCCCAGATCCGCTACCAAAACAAAGGACTTGAAGTTTTTGAGATTTTCCAACAAGTCAAACCGATTCATAATCCTTCCAAAAGAAGGTATCTACTTCCCTTCGTTCTTTCTCCCTCTCCCCATTATCTCAACAGATCCTATATCAAACCAATTCGCATACCACATCTTTCTTCCTATCTGTTGCCATAAAGAGATGGTCGTACGGAGAGAGAAAAATGCTGAAGATTATTCTGACCCACGTCATGAATTCATCTTTGCAATAAACCTTCGGTTGATTATGAAGAGGACTTTGGACGAATGTATGACGAATGAACTTATATTTGATGAAATTCTTGACGAATAAACACAAAACTTGATGAACATTTTGATGAATATGCTTACGTTTGACGAAATTCTTGACCACTGCACACAATACTTAACGAATTTAAAATGATTGCAGCATAAGCAAGAAACTAAGGAGAAGGGTTTTCTCTCTCTAGAAAACTGGGTCTAATGACCTTTCTCTCTTCCTTACACCAAACCGATCACTATCCCCAACCTTTCTCCACTTTCCAACAGTTTCCATCATTCCCACAGCCCTTCAATGGCTCAACCTAATTACCCCTCCGATTACTACTCGATCCAAACATCTTACCAACCCTCTTCCATTCACCCAAAATTCATACTCCACAGAGAATTAATTGAGCTTCCCACCCCTAACCTCCACACTTACCTCCCCAAAAGAATGAAGCTCGAAAAATGTATCGTAGCCTTCTTCGTGGATTATATCGTTTGGGACAGTAAAACCATCTCTTTAGCCCTAAAGAAATTCTGGAAGCTCGCCGGCGGAGTTAAGGTCAAGTTGATTAACGACCATATGTTTCTGCTTGAGCCGGAGGATGACGAGGACCTCGAAGATCTTGTCAGAGGCAGTCCTTGGAACATTCTTGGCTCTTTTGTGGTCATGAAGCGATGGACCTCGAATACGGCCTACGACGATGACCACTTTGCAATGAACGACATCTGGGTTGATGTCAGGGGCATCCCAATGGAATACATAAATAATACTCTCGTCCAAGACCTCGGAAGAGTTATTGGAGAAGTGGTGGACTACGAAATGGCGGATGAGGAAGTTACCTGGCCGTATGTTGACATCAGCAGCAACGAAGAGGATGATGGAGAAAACCACATGCAAGTGGTGAATGGACCCGTGGACGAGAAGCACATTGATAAAATTAGGGTTAAGGTTCGCTTTAACATTTTTGATGCTCTTATTCCAGGGGTGAGCTTCACCCTCGACAATGGGGAAAAAATTGTTGCTTGGTTTAGCTATTCGAAAATCTTTCGGGTTTGCTTTCGATGCGGAAGTGTTGGTCACTCGGAGAACAAATGCCGCCACACACTCACGAGCGCTTTTAACCGCTACAAAGACCGTATTGACAGGGTTAGGCAAGTCTCGGGGTTTGGTACGGTCTCTCATATTGATCAACCTCTATTCACAAGAGCTTTGAGAGGTATGACGAACTCCAATATCAATCGTACCACTAGAATCAGGGTTGCATGGAATCGTCCAAATCGTCGGATTACGGAGAGGAAGGGAGATCACGGGGCCTGGTTCACTTACTTTGAAAGGGTTAATGCAAGGTCAAACCGTGCGTCCCAGGCCCGATCCTCGACTCCTGGTACACGTACGAGTCTTCAAAGGCTTATGGGTGCAATGGATGATGGCTCAGGCCAAGGCGAAGGCGGTCATAATGGGGAGAATCTACCTCTGGAGAACATCAATGCTCATCAACAAGAAGCTGTTGGTGGCGAACCACCTGCAAGACCCCATGCAGCACCAGCAGCCAATGCGGTGAACATTAACATCAGGATCAATCCCACAAGTGAACACAACCATGAGGCGGAGGACAGAAAGGCAAAGAAGGTGAAAGTTATTGAAGACTTGTTTGGGAAATCACCTTTATCATCGAGTAAAGTTCTGGGGAGGAATCAAGCAAAGAATCTAGACATGAATATCTAGGCCAGAACGTTCTCAAAACAAAATACGGGATTGCCTTTATGAAGTATGGATGGACTAGTGAGAAGGTTGAAAAAGGAGATGAAGCAACTAGCAAACCAAACTTCATAACAATCTCAGATTCAGACTCAGGTGACGAGATTGAAGCAGGGGAGGATGGAGAAGCCATGGACATCCAGGGAAATCTTTGGCTCAAAGTCACGGATGAGGAGGAAAACATGGAAGACGATGACGATGAAAGCACAAAGGATGAATACGCCATGACAGTTGCCGATCTAATTCGAAGCAAAATGGTAAAGAAGGTGGATGATGATGTGAAGGAGGCGGTGGAAGCTTCAATGGAGATCGCCGGTGACGATGGCGTTGCTGCTCGCGGCGGGGCTCATGCGGCGCGTAAGAGAAGCGCGTGGGAACGCGGCGAGGCCTCGGGAAGGGCAGAAAACCCTAAGCGTGCAAAAGGGGGGGGAAATTGTGCTCTGACACGCCGTCTTCCTACTGACACAAGGGTGAACGGTACAATCAAAAAATCCTCTCTCACTTTTTTCATTAACGATGCACTTAAATCTTTTTTTAATGATTATCTTGCTGACACTTTTATCCTAACAAGGGATTTGAAATCTTTTAATCAGTATGAATCTAATATTTTATTAACCCTACCCCACTATCTTCCTAACAAATATTTTTCTAATAAAAGCTTGTTGCCTTTCCGTGTCAAAAAATACTTAACTGACATGCATGTGATTAGGGTAGCATATCTTTTTAATCACTTTATTTTTGAATTGTTTCCTTCTGATGCAAATCACCGGTTATCTTTACCAATTTTGCCCTTTATTTTTTTATCATCTTGTCAAATCATTACCCCTCTTTGTCTCTCGGGTCTGGTATTTAATACTCTTGACTTTAGGGACCCGAATACTAACCCTTACCCGGCTGCCTATCATTGGACAGCTCACTACACCTTTCCCCAGCCCACTACTAACCCCCCTTATGCCCACGGACTAAACCCAAACCCACCTTTAATCTTCCCCCCCCCCCCAGGTCTTTTCTACAGCCTCAGCCCAGCCCATCAGAAACCCCCTACCCCCTCGGCTATGGGTAGTTGGTACTCTTACTATAGGCCCAAACCAAGCCCATTAGCTGACCTCTCTCTTACTGCTAAACCCACAAGCCCACATGATCAGTTTGGGCCTGGTGGACCAAAGAGAAAAGCAGCCCACTGCTGCCGTACCTCAGCCCCTGTTGCCGCAAAAAAATTGAAATTCATGCACTCTACCCTTGGATGCTTCCCCACTGCGGCAAAGGCCTCTCTCCCGTTCAAAGGAAGAGGGCCAAGCAACAGATACGGTTTCGATGACGATTTCCGAGCCATCTTGGCTTCGGAAGATCTTGACTCCCCTCCTTCTTCCCCAAGCCTACCCCATGGATTGAGGAACAAGAAGAGGAGTGCTAGCGACGTTCCGGACCTTCAGCAAGATCTTGAGACCCCTACTAAAAAGCAAAAAGGGTCTCTCATCACCAAGCTCTTGGATTCGGAGGCCCCACAGGAAGGGCGAATCTCTAAAGGTACTTTGTTCTCTCTTTCAAAGGTTTCCGTGGCTGTCCTTGAACAACCACGGCAATCGCCATGATCATCGGGAGCTGGAACTGCAGAGGTCTAGGTCACCCTCTGGCAGTTCATTCAGCTCATAAATTGACCTTAGACCATAGGCTGTCTCTTCTCTTCCTTTCCGAAACCAAGTGCTCTACCCTTGAATGTAGTGTCATGTTCAAAGCCTGGGGCTTCGGCTCCACCTGTGGTGTCAACTCCTCAGGGCGCGCTGGCGGCCTCTGCCTTGGGTGGAAGCCTCATGTCAATGTCAATGTCTCTCCTATTATAGCATCTAGTAATCTCATCCTTTGTTCCATCTCTTGCGATTTAGGGTCTTTCTTCCTTGCGTGCATTTACGGATCGCCGTACTATGAACGTAGAAAGGAAACATGGAGGGCCATCGAGAACCACCTGGCCATCATTAATGGCCCCCTCCTTTGTGTCGGAGATTTCAACCAAGTCTTGCATCCTCGTGATAAATGGAACTCAAAATATCGCTGGATTCCTGGTATTAAAGATTTTCGGTCTTTCTTAGGAAATCTTAACCTCTCTGAGATTCGTTTCAAAGGCCCTCATTTCACTTGGACCAATAACAGGCCTCACCCTCACACTACCTTCGAAAGGTTGGATAGGGGCTTCCACAACCCCGAATGGGGCCTAAAGTTTGAAGGATCGTATCTTCATAATCTCCCTATTATGGGATCCGATCATGGTCCATGTATTTTCCACCTCTCATGTCTAGCAAGGCCCAGATTCAGACGCTTCCATTTTGAAGCATTCTGGCTTCGCTATCCCGAGTGTACGAACATTATACGCTCCACCTGGGAGGGGAATTACTTTGGCTCCTCAGCTTTCTGTTTCGCTGCCAAATGTAAAACTCTTAGGCATAACCTCAATATCTGGAGGAGGAAGGGAGTTGGATCTCTTAATCAAAGGATTGTGGAAACACAGCATAAACTTGAAGAAATCCAGACTTCTCTTGACTCCCCAAGTCAGATTCCTCTCGAAAGTAATCTTAGACGGGAGCTTAAAGAACTCCTTACTCAAGAAGAGGTGCTATGGGCCCAGCGTGCTAAAATCAAATGGCTAAAAGAGGGAGACAGGAACACCCGATTCTTTCATAAAACCTGTAAAAAGAGGATTACCCGAAACAGAATCGAAGGTCTCTTTGATAAATCAGGTAACTGGGTTAAAGACCCTGATGGTCTCTCTGATCTCATTTCGGAGCATTTTGAATCTATCTATCTCAAAGCATCCAGAATTCCGAAGGCGGCCATCGACAATTGGGATGGATGGAACTTGAATTTCCCTGTTCTCAATGAATATTGTATTAGTATTTTAAATAAGAATTTCTCTTCGGAAGAGATCAAAGAAGCGGTCTTCTCTATTGGCCCCTACAAATCTCCAGGGCCGGATGGGCTTCCAGGGGTCTTCTTCCATAAAAATTGGGAAGTCATTGGTCCATCCATTGAGGAAGTTGTTCACTCATTCATCAACAGGGGTTACCTTCTCAAGGAATTCAATTACTCCTTTCTTGCCCTTATCCCCAAAAGCCAAAACCCGGAACACCCTAGCGATCTTAGACCGATCAGCCTTTGCTCTTCTATTTACAAGATTATCTCAAAAATCCTCGCAAACAGATTAAAAAAGGTCCTTCCAACCATCATTTCCGAACAGCAAAACGCTTTTGTTCCAGGACGCCTTATCTCGGACAGCACTCTTCTGGCAAATGAATACTTCGCTAAAATAAGAAACACCAATAGCGGAAATATTCATCTCGGGGCCCTTAAGCTGGATATGAGTAAGGCATTTGATAGAGTGAACTGGTACTTCCTGGAGAAAGTCCTCAGGAGAATGGGCTTCCCGAACAAATGGATTGCCCTCCTTATGCAGTGCGTCTCTACTGTGTCTTTTTCCGTTCTTGTCAACGGATGCCCGGGCAAGAGGGTCTATCCGAAGGCTGGATTAAGACAAGGGGATCCCCTCTCCCCCTACCTGTTCATCATATTCCTGGAAGCTCTTAGCATCTACCTCTCCAACCTTAATAACTCAGGTGATTGCCCTGGTATTAACCTTGGGAGAGGCGGACCTAGGCTCTCCCACCTGTTCTTTGCAGATGACTGCCTCAGCTTCTTCCAACCCTCCCTCTCCAATTGTGCAACCCTCAGCGCAGCCCTTGACTCCTTCTGTCGAGTCTCTGGACAAGACATCAATAAAATCAAGTCCTCCCTCACTGTTAGCCCCAATGTTCCAAAAGATCTTGGCTCTATCTACGGGGACTTCATGGAGGTGAAAATCGAAGACTCAAACCAATCCTACCTTGGCTTACCCATCGTTCTTGGGGGTAAAAGGAGGGACATCTTCACTTTTACTAGAGAAGCCATCTCCACCAGATTAGAAGGATGGGCTGGAAAACACCTTAACACTGCAGGCAGGCTCACTCTTGCAAAAGCGGTCCTTTCTGCACTCCCAACTTATGTTTGCTCCTCCTTTAAACTACCCACCACCCTTAACAAGGAAATCTCCTGTCAAATTGAAAAATTTTGGTGGAACCCGGAGAAACAGACCCCACTAAGGCTTATACCTACGGAAACCCTTAACCTTCAAAAATCTAGAGGCGGCCTTGGGCTTAGGAACATCAACTGGATGAACCAAGCCCTCCTGGCAAATAAGGCTTGGAGAATTCTTAACAATCCTAACCTGCTTGTTTCCAAGTTCCTACTCCACAGATATTGCAGGAAAAAACCCCTAATGGAAGTTGGCGGCCCCAGCAACTCCTCTTGGGCCTGGAAAAGCGTTGTTTATGGATGCAACCTAATCAAGAAAGGCTACAGATGGATGATTGGAAATGGGAATAGCGTCAGTATCATGAACGATAGATGGATTCCTGGCCTCAGAGAACCTCTTGTATCAATTCTTGGAACCACTTTCGTAAACCCAGATGCTAAAGTTTGTGACTGGATCATCAGAGAAGATAACAAACAGCACTGGAAGGCAAACGTTATCATGTCCCATGTCCCCAACTTCATTGCTCTCAGAATCCTATCCATCCAGCTCCCTTGCTCCCCGGAGCAAGATAGGATTATTTGGCCCTTTACAAGATCAGGTTCTTACACCACAAAGTCAGGCTACAATTTCCTTTGTGACGAAAACACCCCTTGCCATTTCCCTGCCGGCTACTTCCTCTCTAATCACTGGCCCCAAAACCCCTACGGAAACTGGGGGAAAATTTGGGGTTTGAACATCCCTGAGAAATGGAAATTCTTCATCTGGAAATGCGCCCACCAAAAGCTCCCAACAAGAGCAGTTCTGGGAAAAAGACTTTGTCTTCCTATGAGCACTTGTCCCATCTGCAATAACCATGAGGAAACCTCTGACCATCTCTTCCTTCATTGCCCTGCTGTTATTCCTATTTGGGGAACTCTAACCCCTCATCTCCCCACTGGAACCTGTTTCATAGATACCTTATGGAATATGGTTGTCTCCAAAAATATCCCATCTATTCATACCTTATGGAGTATTTGGAGAGGAAGGTGTGGCCTGGTTTTCAGCAACAAAACCTTCTCTATTGACGAAATCAGGGCCACCATGGAGCAGGAAAAGAACCTCCTAGCTTACAAGGATCCTCCTACAGCTACCCCTCCTGCAGCTCCCTCTCAAGCTCGGAGCAGAATTGTGGTCACAAACGTTAGTAGCAACACTAGTTACCCCAACCCCAAGGATATCTTCGTTGATGGTGCTTGGAAAGCCAACTCCTTCCACGCTGGCTTTGGGATTCATACTTCTGCGCCCGATGGAACTCATTGGATTATTGGAAGGACTTGCTTTGCGTCTAGCGCTCAACAAGTGGAGCTTTTAGCCGTTGAACATGCTGTTAATTTTGCGATTCATCATAATTTACTGTCTATTAATATCAATACCGATTGTGCTAATATCTTAACTCTTCTTCAGAGATCTGCATGCCCTCCCTTTCAGGATGAGCCGATTGTCGACAGGATTCTTTATGCAGCAAGGAACCTTATGTTTTGCAGTATCACAAAAGTTCAACGCGGTATGGTTCGTCTTGCGCATAAGGCGGCAAAATGCTCTCTTTTGGATAATCACCCCATGTAGTTTCTTTTGGTTCTTTGTTAGGTAGTTGTTGTCCTTTGCGGTAGTCTCTTGTTGTAGTAGGTTCTTATTCGGTTGTATTTTCATTTTCCGCCATGGTTCGTTGACGGTTGGAATGTTCTTGGACGCTTCTTGTTGTTTGGTTTATGTTCTCAATGAAGGGGTGATATTTCAGCAAAAAAAAATACTTAACGAATTTTGGACGAATAAACAGTTTATTGAAGAAGAGCCTCAGGTTTGACAAACTTTTTGACGAAAAAACAAAGTTGACGAACACTTTTGACTGCTTGACGACCAGAACCAATTTGGAGTATTGTGCACATTCACGCAAGGTTAAAAAGCAATCTTAATTTGGTGGAAAGACATCGCACCTATTTTCACCTACAACACATCTCTTTCACTCTCTTACGGCCATCTTTCACATGCTCTACTCACTCAATATAAACATGTCTCCTCAAGAAATTGCAGTGCTCGTCAGATGGGTATGAAAATAGCGGTGGCCTCGCACCATTCAAATGATACTACTAGTCGATAGAAATAAAATGTCAGGTCATGGTATATGATCCTGACCTAGAAACAACACTGGTGGTTACTGTATCATCCAAGGCCATCTAATGATAAAAAGACATTCAACCAATCCAGACTCCAGAGAGAGAGAGAGAGAGAGAGAGAGAGAGAGAGAGAGAGAGATGTTACACTACAAAAATAATTGACTAGCACTATGTTTACACTAAACAAAAACTGAACAACAGCTAAATTGGTTCTTTCTGGAAGTGGTACACCGAAACAGCACACTGCTAAAGGCCCTTACGAAGTCAAATAAGAGGGAACCTCACTAACAGTGTTTGTATGCTAACTGCTAGGTTATACTAAACTGCAAACTGGCAAAAGAATACAACAATGCCTGATTGAATGGCTCATGGTGGAAATACATGCTCCTCAGATAACAATTTACACTCACAAAGTTTTGAGGAATGCAGCCGAAAAACTTGGGAAGGTGAAGTACTTCTTTATAGACATTCAGTTTCCAAACGGCCAACATGAAAACATTGTACTACTGCTTCACATAGAGAACAGGAACAAGACCAGCCATTTTACCATCCCTTCCTGGGCGCTTTTTCTTCACCTGCAAAGTTGTGGAATGCAATAAAGCATCAGAACGAAAATATTCACCTTTATGGTGTTATATAACTAACGAATGGAGAACTTCACAAGTGATATGTTTGGCCCACACTCAAGCATAAGATTAGACCACCCATATTCTTAGATGTAAATGGATACTACTTACTACGCCATGCATGGTCATTCATTCAGAACTTTAGTCTGGCCTATTACGTAAACTCTGCATATAAAACAGTCTAAGAAGTATTGCCAACCCTATTCTGTTGTCCTAGTTTCGGTTGATGGTTTTTTAGACTAATATATTCTCTACATTTCCTAACAGTAATATCAAAACAATGAATAGGGTTCTGAATTGTTCACCAACACTGACACATCATCTACAAACCCAGTATGAATGCATGATTCTCAAAAGCATGCATTCGCCGATGATGTTTTCCAGTCAGTCAATTCCGTGTTTTAGGCCTACTTTACAGTATACTATATGCTAGCCAATCCTATGATGTGTTGCTTTACCACGTCGTTAACAATCGTGCAAAAAGCGAAAAGCTTTCTAGGCTTCTGTTCATGGAATAGTAATGAAATTCTTCTTTCTTCAAAAGAAAATTACAGATTGGATTTCTTTCCACTTATATAGATCGCTGAAATATTTTTCCTTATGCCAGTAAGTATTCGTTGCATGTTAGTATATTACCATAAAATCAATAGGTCAAGAATGAGTTATAGTTAAGAAGTGCCTGTTCCAGTAGAAGGGCAATAATGTCTTTTACTATGTACTAGATTGAAAACCACTACCAACCACACTTTGATTATCCAATTCAGTTTTTGACCCAAAACCCACCCTAACAAACAAACCATAGTCCTGCATATTCTCTTATATATGTGTGTGTATGTGTGTTCCTTTAAATCTATTAAAAAAAATTCAGGCCTTCAAGGCCATAATCCCAGTCATGTACTTACATAAAACCAGCCGTCGACTTCATATTGAATTTCAAGTTCTTCTCCTGCTGTCAAATTGAGCTGCAAAAACCATTAATGTTTTGCTCAGCAAAAAGTAGGAATAACTAGATTAGTTTACACTATATCTAATAAAATTGGGTTTTGCTCTTCTAAATACCCACAAAAGCCTGGAGGCACTAGACAAGCTGAAAAAGTAAGAGTTAGAACTCCGGTACATAAAACATGGATATGAACAAGCCACAAAGCTACCAAGTTGCTAATGATGTGCACTATTTGTATTGATAAATGATTCAAATCACCGACAACATATCATCGGTGATTTTGACCGCTTCATGTGTTACCATTGATTAAGAGATAAGTGTATAAATCAACGAATCGGCATTTAATTCATTCCTACAGTTGATTTTCCAGCCATGTTAGAAGTGACAGATCGGTGAAGTATTTTTTCAGTGTTGAACTTGTTCCTATATTGGTTAGCGATGTAGGAAGTGACATATCAGTGAAATATTTTCCGTGATATATAGCACCCCTCATTTGTAATGATCCATATCCACACCGATACCACATTGGGGTATGTACTGAAACTCTTGCATACTTATGACCTATCACCTATATTATCTTCTACTGCATTTTCAGAAAATATTCCCCCTGTCCCAAAACGTTTGTCTCATACTCATTTGATTTTTCACACAGATTAAGGCAGTCAAAAAATCATTCACTACCCACCAATTCGCCCTTGTACATATATGATGACAGTACATGTAGGTCCGTATAAAAAGAATAAGATCAAGTTGTTAAAGATGGGTAAGAGTGGTAGACTGGTAGAAAAGGTGGTTACAATCGCAAAGGATACACAATTTTGGGACAGGCTTAATGAAGTCTATAAAGAATAACAGAAGTAGTTTTTAAGGTTCTTCCCACTGTTTTCTACATCACTTGAAAATACGAGCACTTGACAGAAACTTCTAAATCCAGAGAGTGAGACAAAACACAAACCAAAGCTGGTCCATAACTTGCTTACATATCATACTTCATAAAAACAAGGTTTTAGCAGGCTTTAATCAATTTACCTCGTCATCACCACCAGCAGTGAAATCATACAGTGCTGATCCATGCTGAGAACTGCCAGAAGAAATCCGCTCCTCATCTACGGATTCGAAACTGCTTGCATTCCCAGCCAAGGGGTTCTCAAATGACTCGTATCTTTGATGAACAGGTGACGAGTATGGTGGAGGTTCTTCTCTAATCTGAATATTAAGAAATAGAAATTCTATGAAAGTATGTTCTCAAGAATCCAAAAGGAAGGCAAACTAAGACTACATACCGGAGAACCAACGCCCCCATACATGGAGGAACCTCCAATTGAAGGATTGCTGTATCTGCTTGTACCTGCCCTCTCCTGCTAGAAAGGGGTAAATGTTCTGTTTGTTAGACCAACATACCAAAATTATATAGAGCCATGAAGTTGCAAATTGCAAGCAGTATTTTGAGATTTCTGCGATAAGTTGAACACTTTAGAGACATGTAGTTTGTTTTCGAAACATGCCCTTTTGTTCATTCTTTTTTTCCTAAAACCAAACAAGCACTTCCACATTATCTTTATCTTTCCATCGTGGAATGGGAAACAAAGAGAATATGGCAAAAAAGCTAAACGGGAAGGGTTTGTGAGAGCGTATTTATGTAGCTGGTTACTTTTTTTTTCTATTCTAAACCTAACTTTCTCATAAGCTGAAACAGACAATTGAAACAGTTATAATTACAAGAGACCATAACTAGTAAAAACTTAAAAATACAAAAAGAACAATGACCAAGTGATACAGGAGTGTTTAATTCCTTGCAGACATCCATGCCAGTTGTTTTGGCTCACAGTTCTGAGTTAGCAGCTAATCAGTCGTCTTAGACACATTCTTATGGTCTGGTCCTCTGACTTAATCATAAGTCAAGTCTTACGCTTCATATTGTGAATGTGTAGATCTCTTGTGTCTTTTCAACACTTAAGGGACGAGGAAGATTAAGAAAAACAGCTTAGGAGTGCTTCCAATTCAAGCACCATGCGAAGGCCAACAGAAGCTAGCAAATTAAAAGCAGACCGCCTCTTGAGCTCTGGTGCCTGGCAGAAAGCAGGAAATCATAGAAAAGAAAGTAAGCCACTGGATGTTGTATGTCTCAACCTTATTTGCAACACCGGCCTTCAGTGGGATGGAAACTATTCTCTCTCTCTACAATGCTTCCAATTTGGGCCAAGTTGACCAAACAGTGGGCTCTGGTTTGTTACATAAATGTTTTCCGAAGTTTTATAAAAACCATTGACCTATTGGCTGCAGAAAATGAAGAAGCTTTAACAGCATAACCTCAAGGAGTGAAAGGTATCTCATTCTAGCTACCTACTATCTCTTATACCGTTCACTGGTGGAAAAGGATGCCCCTCTACTCAAAAAACAAGCAGCCTGCAACAAATAACCAGTGGGCCTTGTTTGGGTAAGGTATAAGGGTAGGGGTATAAGGATATAGTATACATGTGGTATCATATCCCGCATTTCGGTAAGGCATAAGCAACGGCATAGAGAAACTGGTTTTGATTAGGATGCACTGTTACTTGTTATAGAATGTTGTGCATCTTGCATTCACTTAGTTTTCAACAAGCTAGGCGAAGACCCCTAGTCGGATCAACCCAATACATGTGACCAAATAACTCAAGAACAAGCATTGATGTATTACCACACTTTTTCCAGGATATAAGCACACTTCAGAGATGTCTCGTGTCTCTGTCTCGTGTCTCTGTATTTCTACTCTCGCTTCCCCGGTCGGATCAACCCAATACTCGTTACCAAATAACTCAAGAACACATAGTGATGTATAACCTTAACTTTTACCACAATTCTCCCAGGACATAAGCGATCTTAGTCTCATATCTCTCTGTATCTCCTATTTTTCCATATCGAGGTAACAAAAATAACTTGATTAGGAATGCAAAGGCATGTCCAAGCCAGAGGGTCACTTTATGCTACTCCCATGTTCCAAGCTGAAGAAAACCATCGTTCTATTATTCGACAATGATGTAAGCCAACCATCCATCCATGCATGTGATACATGAACTTCTTGCCTTCAGCACTTTCTAAGATATCATATATCATCTCATTACGTCAGTACCCTTGGCTATGTGTCGAGGATGATAGATCAGACAGATTATTGCAAGATCCACCTTGGCTATGCTTTGATTTTGATTTCATGTTCAACGGACTTGTCTGTTTAAAATAAAACATAAAAATGTGTTTGCATCGTTGCATGTGAATTTTTGGGCACGAGAAATGTTGAATGTAGGTGGAATTTCCATATATGGACCTTTTCCTATAAAACACCGACACAGAGAGATCATGTGGCTTGGAGAAGCATCGCTGACTTTCAGAAGATAGAAATGTGAAAGGAGGCAACAACAGATAAATACACACACGTGCTATTTGCAATGCAACATCAACCCCACTTCAAATATCCTTATCCACCTGCAGCATCTGCAGAATACCGGCTAGTAATGGTAAAATGGACAAATAGGAAGATGCCACCTGGAAGCTGGCGCATCCAATGACCAAATGAATGGTATATGTCTCTGCAGGAATGATCTATAATACTTCAAGTAGTTTAAACCAGATGGCTACACCATTTGCTTGACCAATTTCTTACTGTGTCACCATACAATCTCTGGTTCAGACAAATATTGGAGCGGTTGGAAAGCGAGCAATATTTTACTTTATCACAGGTGCAATAAAAAACTTATCATATTTTTTCTGAAGCACTCAAATATAATGTGATACTTGGTTGAGTATGCTGCCTTATTACTTTATTTCTGTGGGATTTGCCTAATGAAGTTCTGTCAGCAAAATGCATCACTAGAAGTAGAGCATATGAGGTAGTTTAAAGGTCAACAGTGGAGAGAACGATCATAATATGTGGCCAACTGTTAGCATGAAAGTTCTCGTGATGTAGAACAGAATTGGGGTTGGGGTTTTGGGGATTGGATTTGGGCTCGGAAGTATTAAGAGGAACTGTTTGGGGGCTGGTAAACAGTGGCTGTGCACCGTACGTAAACAGTGGCTGTGAACAGTGCTGCTGAGAGAAAGATGAAGCTACACTTCACCCTTGCAAGGGATCTGCTAATCACAGAACCACATTCACTCAATAATTCATCTTCAAATTCCCATTAATGAAGAAGATTACAATCATATAAATAGAAATCAAACTAAACCCTAATTGCTAAATAAGTAAAACAGCCCTGAGTAATAAAAACTGAAATTATAAATAGGTGCTAGAGTACTGAATAATAACCTACCTAATCCTATAATGCAGGTAAAAATTCTCATAATCCTCAGCCAACAAATCTTGAGCATGATTTTGAAACCCTAGACGTCTTGGATATGAAATTTCATTTATGTACTTTCGTTTCCTTGCAGGTACTGCACATCTCGACTTTGTCACCGAGTAAAAACTTCAATGGTCAAGCCTGATGCATTGTCATATCTAAATATCTCGATACTTTGTTATTACCACCTTTGGAATATACAAGATCACCATCGATTTTACAGATGTTCCAGCATAAGCTATCAAGAATGACTAAAAGTTCGAGAATACGGGGTTGATAGGTTTACATGGTTTGTAAATAGCCATAAGGTACATTACTCTTGCATATTATTGCTTAGATAATAATGAGTTATCAAGCATGCTTTAGGACAGATAATCAGTGACATCTGAAACTTTGCACATATAGCACATTTTTCAAACAACCGGGAATTTAAGTAGTACTCACGTAACTTAACAGTCTAACAGTTGTATTTAACGGAGATTCCACCCCCTGAACGTTTCAAGTACAAGCGACCATTCCTCGCGGACTATGTTTTAATGTAACTCAGCGACAACGTTCACTGTTAGCTACTCTTGCAAAGTGAATACTTGTACATATTACGGTTAGTATTTGTTACTGGTAATCTGACATTGGTGCCTTATACTGTACTAGTTTTAGTTGGTCTGCAAGTAAAACCAAAGAAGAGGATATCCAACCACGGTAGTGATAGTCTAATCTTGGTGGCTAGAACACTATTAATTGGTGCCTTATTACTAACAACACAAAAAGTTGGAAACAAACTTTGGTGTGTGGCAGGAATGATCGTATGTTTCAATAACTGCTAAATTGTTAGGTCAGAGAAAGTTGAGTGTTACACATATTACTAGAATCAACTGTATTTTTAAACAAATATACTTTCTATCTGTCCAAGCAGACACAAACTCCCAAAGCTGAGGATGTCCCTTGCCACTGACAAAAAGTTTACATATGATGCCTCCTTACACCTATGCCAACTCGTACTGACCACAATTTTATGATGCGCTAATCGAGATTTTATTAACTAAATTAATGTGCAATCTTGGAACTATCTAAAGAAACATAGGCTCCGTTTGGTTGGTGGTAGAATATTTTCCCTTATTTTGGTGTTTGGTTCGCCATTTGGCTTGTAAAATCCTTTACCAAGTAAAATGTTTTCACTCAAATGATGTAAAATGATTTACACGTTTAAAATCCGTAA
This sequence comes from Linanthus parryae, assembly GCA_023055425.1. NCBI lineage: Eukaryota > Viridiplantae > Streptophyta > Magnoliopsida > Ericales > Polemoniaceae > Linanthus > Linanthus parryae. The sequence goes on along the minus strand of JALGPY010000043.1, from coordinate 1,041,778 downwards.
GCCATTTCCGGAGAGTGAAGGAGCATGACAACTCATACTTACACCTCCACCACCACTGCCGACTCATACTTACACCTCCACCACCACTGCCGCCACCCAGATCCACCTCCACCGCCACCCACCATAACCACCACCCTTACTGCCGTCTCCGTCCACTGCCACCACAACCAGCATCCTCACTGCCGCCACTGCTCCACCACCACCTTTCCTACCACTGCCTCCGACACTACTTCTCATGATGATACACCACCACAAACTACAGCCACTGCACCACCAACTCCACCACTTGGCCATTAAAATTTATTATAAAAAGATTCATGTTTTGCAAGTGTCAAGCACGAGAGAACGATTGCAGAGAAAATATATTCACAAAAAATATTTACGCGTAGAATGTTTTTCTTTGTAAAACATTTTACTGTCAACCAAACATAGCCATAGTTTCGTTACACTCATACACCTGGCTACGTATCTGTTCATCGAAGACACTTGAATTCCCTCCAAAAGAAAAAGTAATGGGGCCAAATCAACTAACGTGACATCTACGGTTTCAGGCAGAAGGGTTATTTAGATTATATAATAGGTTGTCATTATATTCAAACAGAATATGCTCAACGTTCTAGACAAACAGCTGAACTTATTGTCCATGATTATAGTTGCAGTTGCATAGATATCAAACACAAAATCCTTGCAGTCAACAGTTACCGTGGCTTGAGAAGATCCATAGTTGGATGGCTTCGAACTGAATAATGACGGGTAGTTCATACCACCAAAATGGGATGATATGGACGTCTCAACTGATCCTGCTGATCCAGGCGAAGAACTACCAGATGACCTCCCATCATCATCCTACAATTATAAACAAATCCTTTAAGAAACAAGTTTTCATTTCAAAAAGTTGTTGGGATGACGACAAGTTAGGAATAAGGATAATGTGTTTGTATGCAATACCTCCATTTCTGTAGTCTCTAGCAGTGTTTTAGCCCACATGTCATCATAACTGACTGAAGGTCGAGATATAACATTCTCGTCCTCAACATCTGGAGCATCCGTACCAGCACCAGCAAGGAACTCGTTAACCTAAAATGTAAAATAATTCGATGAGAAAAGAAGAAATGGACGGAAGAGATAGCAACAGTAGTAACATCTTCTTACCCTGCTCACTGCGGGTGCATTCTTTCCCCACAACCCATCGTCACCAAGGTTGGCTGCCCAAATATTTACAAGATCATCATCGAGTGCATCGGGCTCATCATGTGTTTCTTGAGTTTCTTTACTTTCATAAATAAGATCAGAAATCCCAGTGGTAACAGCTATATCGCTCAGGCCGGTTGATGCACTAATGTTATGCCGAGTACGGTAAATGTCAATAAGCTTTGCACTGTTGAAGCATATCAAATAGACAATAATTATAACAAAAAGAACATGACAAATTATAATTAAAATGAAGTTAAATGAAGAGAAGTTCAGCATGATGTTGTGTGCAGCGCGCAGGATGAACTTTTTTTGTTTTCTTCTCTGGATGAATTTGAATAGACTTTAGTTGATGGAACCAATGCACATTAATTATGATGTGGTGATAGCGGAAGATTTAGTTTGCCGTTTGAACCGTCTTTTCTGTTCTTTAAATTTCTTCTACTTGCTTGAGGTAATGCTAGTTCAAAAAACTTATTTTGTCATTTTTGTAGGGAGAAAAGTAATAGTAAAGAGCATTACAAAGGGATGCAACCTTATTCAAAATGTAAAAAAAAGTTGGTCCAAAAAATTGTGTGGATTTTTATCTCTTTCACTTTTTTTTCCGTTCAGACCATGTCTGGGAGGGTTAAGTTGCTAAATCGAGAACTTAGCAAAGTACCTTTGAACTGATACAATCAGAAGCGGCCAAATTAAAATTACCATCATTTGAATCCGTAAATTAAGTGAGAAATAAATTGTCAATTTCCCTATCATTCAGATCCATTATAAAGAATAAATCACAAAATATGCAATTTTCGCGAGCCAAGATGCAAGATCCCCCGTGAAAGTGCCTTATCCGACTGCTACATGTGACCAAAAAATTTCTGGAAACCTAAATCTGAATTCATAGTGAGTTTTTTTTTTTTACTTCAGAAATACAGTTAATGCTGTGATACCACATTCAACATTAAATAAACTCTAGCAGCTCAAAGTACATACTGTACGTCTGTACTACGTCTACAGTGTACCTGAAGTTAATAATCAAGGCAATCCGAATTCGACAGCCCAATTTTCATTTAGTCCCCTAAATCAGCATTGGACCAGTGCAGTAAGCATGTAAATATCACATCTTATCTCACTGTCTTTGTAAATTTCTGCTCTGCATGTCCTCGGCAAGATGCTACTATCTTTGTTTCTTCTTTTGGAATCTTTTGTTAATTTATCATATCACGCAGCACGAAAACATTTTACTATCTTGATTCTTTTATCAACTTCTTCAACAGGGAGAGACAGAACCGGTGTGTACTTTTCTGGGCATGTTATAAGGTTACACCAGTGAAAATTTGCATTACACAAATTCTTACAATACCAAAATCCTGTATATGCAGAGTACGTATGTTAGGACATTAGGTGACCACATCACCAAAGGACCGACGCTCTTTGGAGTCTTGTAAATTTAAAACTATTGATATGCATCTCGTGCCCTTATGAGTCTTCCATAAGCCCTGAAGATTTCATATAGCTCTGTTCAACCTAAGGGTTACTTGTATGTATGGTATGATTCTTTGAAGAAAACCAGCAAAGGCTAATGAAGCCTTAGCATGTTGCTAGTTATAATTGACTTCAAAACGAAAAAAGTTAATCTAACTCTCTACTTATTGGTAACCCATGGGTTATACATGCAGTATTGTGTTTGTAACTGTCATTTTTTCCATTTACAAGTTAAATAGAGAGAGGTAGGGGAACCTTCCGTTTCTTAAATAGCGTCTTGGGCTGGGGCGATTCACAATCTTCATATAACAGCATACATGTATTTTGAGTGCATGACAGGGGAAATTAAAAGAGAAAAAACAGATGTGGGAAAGAGGAGCAGCTGGAGGTACCTTGTTGGCCCTAGAGGTAGATATTTGGTTCTTGGGACATAGCAAAATAAAGAAACAAGATCCAGCAACCTGTCATGGGTTTCATATAGTTTCTTAAGTTCTTCATCAGTCCACTCCTTTTTCGCATTATCGTGGTTCCTTATCTCCCTGAACATTAAATTTCCCATAACTGAGTCCAAAGATCTGATATTATAGATACTTTAACAATTCAAATGACAGAGGATGTAAGTAGAAAATATTACTTAATTAGCTCATCTTGTGCCATGTACATTTCATCAAGAACCTTTAACATTGGACTAATAAGAGATCCAAGGCCAGTACCACTAGCACCTTGGTCTTCCCCGTTGCTGATATGCATTTCTGAAAATTGTGATTGCACTCCACCCTGTGCCAAAGCATGTAGGAACTCATAGATTTGTAGCCTATACGGCTCACCTGATCTAATTGCCATGGTTGTCAGGGCTTGAGCAGCTATAATGCGGACCTGAAGTAATTATATAAACAACAAAGAAAGGGGGTGAAAAAGAACGACATTAGAAAGTACCAGTAACAAAAACAATGTGAATTGATACATCAATTGAATAATGGAATAACATTTCAGGTAGGGACAACTCTCAGTGGCATGAAGGCAAAATCTCATACCTCCCAACTTCCACTAAATGCACACCTCTGGAGTCTAGTCAATGCTCCCGCAAGAGTAGGATTACGTGAGCTGGCAGCAGCAACCATCTTATCCGCGTCTAACATCATTAATGCAGTACCAGGGGGAGTTGCAGATTCCCAAGCGTATTCAGAGGCAGCGTAATTTGCATTTTCCCCAAGGAACCAAACCTGAGAGCATGCTACTACAAAGATTATGGAACGGTAAACAGGATATATACCGCACTGTGTACAGCTTTAACTAGAGCACTTCCATCAAAGATCCTTCTGAGAAGAAAATGCATACCGCTGCTTGAACCAGTCGTTGCAAAGCCAGAGCTGCCTTGGGATCAGATGCAGACACCCTATCTATTGATGTGAGTCCCGTCATTGATCCAGGTTGTGGAGGTGGAAGGTCTAGAACTATTGTAACTGCTTCTAAAGCTGTATGTTTTCCATCAGGGCCAGCTCCTACAAGGCATGTCTGAAGATGCAACAACCATCAGGAAATGATAATATACATGTATTTGGATGAAAACAACCCTCGCAATATCAATAAATATGAACTGTTGTTAATGCTGATTTGAAGTTCTAGGAAGCAATCAGAATACCCAAGGCTAAAGTGAAAGTTAAACACCATTGGGTGCAACTTAACTATCATAAAGAGATGTACTTCTCCCCACTCGTATATATCTATCTATATATCAAAACTTCCATTCCTTTTTCTCTCCATAATTGGTCAGGTCGTATGCCAGGTCAACAGCTAAAGAGATATAGTAAAAGTATACCACAGTCATGAGCTACGTTGCACGGAAACGGGTACGGCAAGACACGGAGACGCCGACACGGCATTTTTCGAAAAATCGAGAAACGCGGACACGGGATATATATATATATATATATATATATATATATATATATATATATATATATATATATATAACAATTTTAGTCACTACCAAGTACCAATAGATCAAAGCATAAATAAGTTCAGACACTACAGGTAGGTCTTTGATTCTTCTCTTCTTTCGTGTTCGCCTCTTCGCGTTTTTCTCTTTGTTTCGCAACCCTGAAGAGTATTTGAGATAGTGTGCGGCTAGGGTTAAGGATATATGTATTGAGAAGATCATACTTGAGAATTTCAGAACAGTCCCTCTAATCTTTAATATATCACAAAACGAACCCCGAGAAATTTTAAAAAATTCCAGACATGTGTGTCTCCGGTTTAAGACCCGCGTGTCGGACGGCTAGACACGCCATTTTTTCCTGTTTTTTGAACCGAAACGCCACCTGGCGTGTCAGAGACGTTTAGGCCGAGTGTCGCAGACGTTTCCACGTGTCGGAGTGTCTGAAACGCGAACCAGAAAATATTTGGAGTATTTTTCCGATCAGTTTCCGAAGCCAATAATTATATAGCACTCTATAATAGCTGTCAACTATAGGACAAGTTTGATCAGAGGGAAACTGAGAAGATGATACCGCACACATGTTTTTAATAAGAAGAAAGTTCCCTACTCCGCCAAAAGAAATGGAAAGCCATATGAGTACAAGATAAATTAACTATTTTTTCAGATAAAAAAAACAGCCAACTGAGTAGCAATGATGACAGAGAACCAGCAATACTTTTAGATTAATGAAATAACTCACTAAAAAGAAGCCAAGATAGAGAAGTTCTTATTGGATTGCACCCCCCCCCCCCCCCCCCCCGGTTTTCTTACAAAATAACTGAAGACTTGAATTCTGTTCAATCAATTAGTGTTTCAGCTCAAACAATATGCTCTCTTACTCCCAAACATTATACAGTTTTATTTCAGAATTGTGAAGATTGGAAGAGCCAATCATTTATCACAGTCCAATCATTCTGATGTAATAATTAGTTATCTCATTCCTAGTAAAAACTCTCACAACGTAAAAGTAAAATAGACGGATAACAATATTTTCCTCCTAAAGATTAATAGACACCACACTCTACTAAGGGCCTCCAATAGTTCAAAGACTATACCTCCACTAATATTTACATTATAACATGCAATTCTCTCATACGAACAGATGGACTAATGAATTGCAATGTTTCCACCATAGTTGTCAAATCGGTATTCAGATAGTGAATCTAAATTCACCTTCATTGAATCGTAAATTGAATGGAATCGTGAATCGTAAAGATTCAGCTTGCACTATTTTTAAGTAGATATAATGAAATATTTCATGGAGCTATAACATTATTGAACAAAACATTCATATTTTTACAAAAAGAAAGCTCAAATTATTGGAAAATTGCATCCATAACTAGTGATTAGGAGTTTCACACATCTAAAAGATAAAGAATAAACTAGATATAGATAGGCATGTAAGCAAGAATAATCTAAATAATAGAAAACTATTAGGCTTGGACTTGAGAAAAAAGCACTAGTAATTTAAAACAAATGCATGTTGCAGAACAACATAAATGTAGGAAGTAATGTTTCGAAGTACTATTTCTTAGACTGATGTTGCAACTCAATTAGACCTTCAGATGAATCGAAGGTGAATCGTATAATCGGTCTGAATCGCAACTGAAGTAAGATTCGGACTCTTGAATCGGGATTCAAATAAGTTTTTTTCCGTTAAAGATTCACTAAGGGATTCGCATCGTTTCATGGGTGAATCGAGTCGAATCATAGGATACAAATCGTGAATGGTAAGATTTTGACAACTATGGTTTCCAAAAACAGATAGTCTCTATCAAAATATTTCACACGTCAGTAGCTTTGATTAAGCTACGTGAATACTTCTTTACTCGAGGACATACTTTTGTTTGTCAATCTTGTTCCCCTGCGGAAGAGTTGCCATCATCCCAACATCCGCCACTCGATTATAACAAAGAATTGGAGTTCTCAAGTATTTTGACCCTATGGACTTCCTTCTCCCACTAAATTTCAAGAATCTTGTACAATTACTTGCGCTCCCCAAACTCAATGAAAATGAGTACGAAAAAAATGACAAGTAAACTAACACATCCGGTGTCCTTCTGAAACATTATGACCTCCATTCTCGTTTTATAACCAACAAACTTCGAGTGGTAAACATAATCCCCTACTCACTAATCTTTCTAATTTCTAACTTGTCAATAATACTAGTCAGGCTCATAGGTATTATATCAATTCTTCCAACCTTACGGACATCGGTTGCCTCTCCCTTCTCCATTCCTTCCACCCTGGTACTGCCTCGTATTAGTTGGAAATAGTGGGTTGCAGGTTTCATGTATCATTTCAGGTTTAATTACTGGACACTCAACTACCAGCTTTGAACTTCACTTGCTATCTTTTCTCTATTTCAGTCTTACTAATCGCTGCAGACCTCTTGCAACTTCCTGCCACCCTTGTCCTTCAACCATCAAGAAACTTGTCACTGTCAGGTTCATACAAGTGCCACAAGAGTTTTTTTCTAAAGAGATATTCTGTATCAGTAATTTTCTTTCTTTACTTGATCACATCTGCTGATGGGGATGACATGCAGAAAATGAGAAATAAGGAAAAAAGCTAATTAATTCAAATCTCTAATGTTGACACAACATTATTTCATACCCTCAACCACATACAGAAACATATTACAACACTAAGAATCTCAATTCAACATAGCAATACAAAAAATAACAAAATGAAGTCAGCAACAAGATAATTCAGGGCATTGAAACCTACTTTCCAAAGTAGCTGAAGGACATCAGCATCAATTTTCCCGGGAACTTTTGTCGCAAATACCCTTGCGATTTCTAGAAGAGTGACAGCCATATCTGGAGTAGCCTAGCAAATCATATGTACACAAAATAAGGCTATCAATCTTTGGAACTATGAATGTACACGGTAGAAATAACAAAATGGCATATTTATATTGCACAATATCCCTGGAGATCAAACAAGATTAAAAGAACACATACGCAACTCATGTCTAAACCAGAAGAACTTCAGATTCTGAAATTTTCTTTATTGAGGACTGTGACTCTATTAAACAAGGCATTTCTTAAAATATTTGAAGTAAACTTCATGACTTCCCTCCAGTTAATTTCGATATGATGTTTCTACCTTCTCCTACCTCTTCGACTTTTTTTTTGGCTTTTAAATCATCTTGAAATGAGACGCAGAGAAATACCGAAGAAAATAGACAACTGAGAATTTCTGGATGTGTCACTGTCTGATGTAAGGATAAATCTATGAGAAAATTTATTTTGAGAAAGGAAAGGGAATACGGAATTTCAGAACTCAAACAGAGTTTGGGTACTGCAGTAGCAGCGTTTTGAAAGGATAAAAACATTGGCTACTTTTAAGAAATTGTTAACGGTTTAGGGTGGGAAAAGAACCTGAAATATTGCTGTCTGTTATCGACTTTTGTCCATAACTGTTCAAAAAGATTACTCCCTCTGTTGCAAAATAATAGTCAGAGTGGACTTTTCACAAACTTTATGGAGATGCTTTCGGACTTGATAAAATTAATAAATTGTCCTTTGTCATGTATGCATTTGGTTTTTGAAAATTGAAAAAGTCAGAAAACGGAAAGGGTATGTGGGGAAGTGAAGTGAAAACGTCTGACTTTTTAAAATTATGATATTCTCAGGAACTATCACAATATAAGTGGGACGGAGGAAGTAGGAAGGTATGAAATAATAATTGTATGTGGGGAGATGCAGTACCAAACAGAGATTTACATGCCACGACGTTGAGCAAGGCGAAGCGAAACTTTCACAAGTTTTAAAAGGAAACGGAGAGGAGAAAATGTCATGATTTCAAAATAATTTCAGTTAAGATGGTTGCAACTCTTCCCACCCATGGGAATTTGTTTTCAAATTGACTGGTTCAACCAAGATATCATTTTCTATGGCGCGCAATGCATGAAAGGATAATTGAACTATTTACAACTTCATTTGCATGGAGATGCCACAGGAAGTCATTGATCCTTATGCAAAAAAGTTCAGTAAATCTTGTTGCGACATTAAGTTTTGCTGAGCTTGGCTTTAACTTATTTGAAGTGGGTTGTCCCAAATTTAAACATGAACTATGCAGGCTTGGTTGGGCTTCAAATCTGTAAAAAGAGGAAAAGGACATCATAGATTGCTCGCTGGCTCGTCATACGGGTAAGGGATTGGAGGGCTTTAAGAAGTTGAACCCCTTGCTTGATTTATAGGGTAACACTTTGAGAAATGTCACTGCAGAACAGTCTTTACAAATCTGTAACAACAGGAAAAGGCCTTCATACACTGCTCGTGGGGAGGTCATACAGGTATGGTGAGCTGCATTGTCATTTGATGCCTTGAATGTAACTTCTTAACAATTGCATAAGTTTGATACCATATCAGTTTGAGGCTCATATCATTTGGCATAATAGCAATCACAGGTGTCGATAGTACTGTCAATGTGGCTTGCAACAAGAAAAATTACATGGGCACTCATTTCTCAGTAGTGTATAATAATTCTAAGTGAGACTTTGCAGATGCTACGGATGCCCATAAACAGGAAAAAGATATGGCAGCTACACACCTTAAAGCGAGCATGTAACGTGAGTAGAATATCATTTAAGAGTGTTGCTGGCCAAGCAGGATCCGAAAGCTCTGAGGCAATAATAGATTCAAGTTCATCAAATGTTTCATGTGGACTTTGCATCCAGATCAGCGCCTTAATCACCATAGCCCGGACATAAACACATTCACATGCAACAGTTGTCCGCACCACTTCCATTAGAGAAGCTAGTAAACTTGCAATTGTATCCTTGCTACCAGTCCCATTGGAGACAGAAACCTTTCGAGCACCTTAAGAAAAAAAAAATAAAGATGAAGAGATCTAGAAACCTTGGGGAGAAACAGTAACCGAACGAACAATTGAAATCTCAAGGTATAGGACAAGAAAGTACAAAGCATTAATAAATGCATGCCTTGAGAACAGCAATATTATACTGTTGCATGTGGCAAAACCGGTTGATAATTCCGAAAGTGGCCTTGACAAACATTTGCTGATACCAAGAAATATCATGGTGTTTCCCAGATATTTAAATTGCATTCCAGTTTCTGGTTCTATCAGATAGCACGAGCAGTTTCCAACCCAACCTTTTGTGTACTGTGGAATTGGGTTTACTCAAGACCATGCAAATATCCAGTGTTACCATGGAAGTTTATCCATACAGCAAAGCCTAGGGGAAAATAGGTGTTGACCTTACATATTGATAAGTATGATAAATGTTAAAAATATACGGATGCAAGAGACTTCACAAGACGTACTCTTACGTAACAGATTAAACATTGCCTTGGCACGAGAAAAGATTATTAATCATGTGAAGTGTCATTGCTCTTGACATATTAAACTAGTGAAGCTCAATGAACATATAAACCGAATTAAAATCATATAGAACCACAAATGCAGGGAAAGATTCAACAAAATTACCAAAACTCGATGAAAAACAATTGGATACAAATGAAAATGAACTGATTTTTTTACCTTCGGCTAGTGGGTTCTCATAGTCATCAATGGACTCATTATACTCGTTAACATGAGCACCTTCATCAATATCCTGTAAACCTACAGCGAAAGCCGCAGCCCGACTTTTACCCATTTCTTGTACAACTCTTGCAGCTGCATGAAGCACAGGTCTCGAGTAACTGCGGAAAGAACCCTCCACCCTGAAGCGAAGTAACATTTTGACAAAGAATTAAAAGCAGCTTGATTAACCAAGTTAAAACACAAATTGAGTACATATGATATAACTACTAAAATATTACTAAACAAGAAGCATTCAGCAAACTCTGAAAAACAATAGAGTACAGCTAAAATACGAGAAATGTAGTCACCTTCTCATTACAAGCTTAAAGAGAGGCTGTGGTCGCCTTGTCTTTTGTGATTTTTCTTTAGCAGGCTTAGGAGAAGGTGCATCTTTAGATTTATCATTTGCTCCCTTGGAAGAAACAGAAGGAGCTTCTGGAAGCTTCAGGATTTCTCTGGTTAGACGATACCAGCCAGCAGCTCGCTCCTCAGTCCTAAGGAAAACTAGTGTAAGCCAAGAATGAACTGCTTTACATATAGTTTTCTTACATACTGGAAACCAAAATTCCAAGCCAACAGAAAATAATCACGGCCATGCAGTTACCTATATAATAAACAAAAAAGTTCCGGCCGCTGGATATGATGATTTCATAGCCGTTAAATCAAGTCTGTTTTAAACCAGACAATCATTTAAAAATGGAGAGACCATACTTCCACTCTTTTTTTCCCATCTCCGTTTCACAGTACCACCTATCATTCTCACAAACAGTATCTCTCCATGACCTCACACAATATCATTGCGGAAATATATACTTAAGTTTGAAATACAATTTTTTCGTTTAGAACATATAAGTATGTGCGCATGTATGTATGTATGTATGTATACAACAATTCGTTTCAGTTGTGCGAATAGGCACGTTATTTACTACTATTCTATAAAGCATAGACACTACAAAATATCAGCCACATCCATATAGGACATTCCCAGAAACCGGGTAACACTTCAAAATGTGTCCACATGTTTAGGATTATTGTCATAGACAATGGAATTCACCAGAGAAACCACAGGTTCTTCAGATCATAAAGACTGATAAGTTTACTATGTACATTGCAATAGACCCTAGAGGCCTAGACACAACAGGGTATTTCAGTTATCTCTCCCTCCTCCACAGTTCTCTCCTTTAAGTAATATGCATTTTAAGCCTCCTTCACTTCAGTAAGGAAAAAAATAGAAAAGCATGGGTACTATAACAAGAATGAAAGGAATAAGTAGCATCGAATCACACTGTTTTTGTTGATCCTGAAAAGACTCGCGAAACAATACAATAAGATTTTGGTAATATTCTTGGTTTTGAAGAATGAAATTAATACACTTCACATTCATTAATGCTATATCTCCACCATGTCTAGATCCTCATTTTCTGAAAATTGCTTTGTTATTCCTACATCCTACTCCATAGGCATATGCTCGACACGTGTGTGTATTCACAGATTATAATTTCTGGTAGGATGACGATCAAGAAACAAATGACTTGTAGAAAAAAGTCTATTACCTCTCGGCATTATCAAACTTTCCCAGAACACAAAGGATTGCTTCAAAACAAACTCTTTCACTTGGATCCAGGAGAAGTTGATAGAGGATAGAATTGAACTGAGACTTGATGTCAGGCCTTTCTGTAGAAAAGTAAAGTAACATGGTAGGAATGGGAGTACATTCAGAGATCCTGAACGAAAATATAAAACACTTACCATCCAGTGACCGAGCTCTTGCTATTGCATGGCACAACCTGCCTAATGCAACTCTAGCTAGAACATCATGTAAATGGAGAATATCTTGCAAAGCCCCTGTTCCATGTGACAGTTAAGCAGAAAAAAAACTGAATCACAATCAAGGTTCTTTTTTGATAGGTAAGAATCATAAAATCAAGTTAAGCAGCAAATACTATAGAAACAACTAATTTAAGACAGAAACATCAGCTAACACGTGTGAAAATACGATACAAGTTTAAAAGATGATTGTTTGTTTCCAATCCAAAAACTGAAAAGTTAAGATAGAACTGGAAGCGTACAATCTGCGAGATAAAGTTGCTTTCAACTACATTGATTCTTGAGACCTTCACTCTACCATACCCATTGATTCTTGAGACCTTCACTCTACTATACCCATTGATTATTGGGAAAAAAATGAGATATTTATATAAGAGATCTTTACAATCTAGTTTCCATAAAAGTATACTAGCTACATTAAGAAGCTCTCACTATTACAAGTGTCATATCAGATATTCGGCACGAAGACAGTGCAATTTCAGAAAAGTTCAACAGGTGAATGACACCAGGTTGCGACCCTGTGATTTGGAAAATACCACGGAGAAACCGAGCTTAAGGGTCACGCCAAAATTCTACCTTACCCTGAGTAATTTTACACCCATTATTAAACACACACACACACACACAGACACACACACACACACACACACACACACACACACACACACACACACAAAAAAGAAAAAGGAAAAGAAAAAAAAAAAAAAAAAAACAATGAACATATTTCCCCTCCTCTACCTGATCGCATCCCCTTTCTTACTTTCACGACCATCATTCTCTCTCTCTCTCTCTGCAAAAAGAAATAACTCGACATCCACAACCAACATCATTTGCAACGTCCCTGTCTCTCGAAATTTCTTACCACCGAAGGAGGATGAGGAGGAGGAAGAGAGAGAAAGAGAGAGAGAGAGGATCGTTTGGTTATTTGTTTAAGAGTCTAGGGGTCAATATGTCATTTCAGAAGTTGAAAATTAGTGTCAGGGGTGGTCCCCACATGTTCCCGGACGGAAAGTGATGGAAGGGTGCTTTTTTGTCAATTACTTTGGTTAACGCAGAGGTGGTTTCAGGTATGTTCCACACCACAGGGTAGCGTTCTGGTAAAGTGCCTAAACAGGGGTGCTTTCTGTTATTCACCCAAATTTAGGGGGGCTTTCCCTTGTTAGTGTAAACACCAAAGATTACGGCCTTGTTTGGATTAGCTTTGGTTTTGATTTTTTAACAGTTTTTTTGGGAATGAGTGGTTGTGATGAAGAAGGGAGGGAGGGAGGGAGGGAATCTTTCCTTCATTCTATTCATCACAGCCAACAATTCTAAAAACCTTAAAAAGTTACGATAAAAAATTATCCAAACAAAACATACGAAATGCATTTTATATACAAAGCTGTAGATAAGGCATGGGTCTGATAAGCATAACCCTCACCTCCTACCGTGTCATTTACAACATTAAATGAAATTCACACTCTTCAAACAACAAATAAAGGATTAAAAAGATTAACATTCGCGTTTGGGGATGGGTGCAGAGCATGTGATCCATCAAGGACTAAGCACTTGCAATGTCTAACTAAAACATAAAAACCGAAGGCCCAGATAGAAGCTCGGAACATATGCCCATTTTCAACACAGAGATGGAACCATTTTGGAAGTGTATGTGTACCTAGGTTCCTACTGTCACTACCATGAGATTCATGGTGACAAAGTTGCAAATACAATAAGTTGAACACAACTTATGACAGTCGAGTTCTATGATTTTTCAAGTTTCACTTCACTGTAATGCTTCTTCAGAATATGGTTGGAAACTGCTCTACTTTTCTCTAAGATTTATGTCATGAACAAGCACGGAGCAGAGGTTTTGGTCACACAATCAGAAAGGTATAATTCCGATTGCTGTCATCATGGTACAATATATTTAAGTGATAATGGATGCCCTTGTGTGTAGATAAATGAATTCTCTTATTCATGTTAACAGGGAGTTGAGAGCTTAAGGCACATCGTACAAGTGTACATGTGAGAAACTTAACTTTAATGGGGTAAAAGTAGCGAAAGGATAGGTAGCTGAGTACTTAGGAGTTAGAAAGCAAGTTATACCAAAGTTGCACAAAAATATGCTTCCGGTTCACATCGATATAACAAATCAGGTGGAAGAATAGGATATCCCAAAAGTATACAAACCCTACCAAACGCAACTTTACAAACAAAACAGCCAAAGTTGGGGATAGAAAACAGGAATAAGATCTGTGGTTGGTTGAAACATCGCCCCTAAAGTCGTGTTTCTTATGTTGTTACACGTCACATTTTATCATGACTTTATCAAATATATTGCAAGTGAGGTGGTATTGCCCTTAGGGAACGGGTCATTCACTAGTACTAACTCTGTTCTCTGTGAATGTACTAACTCTGTTCTCTGTGAATCTTCACAGTTCGACTTTTTTTCCCGTAACTGGATCACTTTCACCCGGTGATTTGGATAACAAAACGATGCGAATTTTTAGTAATTTTTTCATGGTGTTGTAGAGTAAAGATTATCACATTCTTGAATCACATTCTTGAATCGTTTACTAATCAAATAACTGAATCAAAGTGACCCAGTGAATAGTGCTAAAAGCCAGAACTGTGAAGATTCAGAGAGAACAGAGGAAGTAATAGTTATAGGTAAGGACATGATTAAATATAATTGTAAGAAACTACAACCAAAGGAAGCCGTCAAGTATGAAGAATAGTTAATGCGGGAAAATGAGAAATAGATAGCTCTGTGGCAGCCTCCTTGTTAATGTACAATATGCACCTTCTTTCTCCATACATTTCTTTTGACTGTGATTTATAGATTTTAAACCTGCTGCCTTGAGAACTAACTATCCATAGCTTACAATTAGTTAATGTGTATCACAATTTTTTATTAAATAGAATCCTCAAAACAAAAGATCATTGAAGCCATTGTTACCTGAAAGCTAACCGAAAACTGATAAAAGACTTAAGAGGGTGTTGACTGTGGAAATGGGTAAGTTCTATTCTGTGATAGTGGATTGCCTTTCAACATAGAAAATCAAGCGAATGAAGTAAAGTTGCTTCAAATTTTAAAATAAGAAATTAAGATATAATTGTCTAACACACCATAACGTATATATGCAGGAGGTGAGTGAGATAAATGAAAATGGATGTTGAAATGCATCATATCAATTAGGTAACCATAATTACCATTGCTTCCATCATATATTACTAAAACAACTTATAATAGACTACTCCGTGAATGACACTTAGAGAAACAACAGCCAACAGTTCATCAAAGTGAACATGTCCACAGGTATGAACATGAGCCTTATAATGCAAGAAGGCGTTAATATAATTAGAGTGAAGTGCAGAAAAACCTCGCACAACTTTTACGGAAGTAGAAATGGCAGAAATGAGGTCTACAGATTGACAGTCAGACTTGATTCGGATATCAAACGTAAACTTCGTGTATGAAAAAAGATATACACACGAGTTACGAATGAATTTACTTTAAGATGATAAGTAACGAGTGACAGATTTAAATATAGAGGATTAGAAAGATAAAAGAAAATCTGAGGTACCTCCAGGTTGTGCGTGCTTTCCTGTATGGAAAATGAAGAGAGGGGAAAGTTAGTAAATACAAAAGGAAAAGAACAAACTAGTATCAATAAAAGAAATATAAGAATGCAATCATATAAGCTAGTACAAAATCATACTGAATTTTCGAAAGTCTCCAGCTACAATAGGCAAAGAAGAAATTTCTTATCTCCAATCAGTCTCTGGTTGTACTCCAAGGTCAAGCATAAATAACTTATCTCTACCAAACTTATAGTACTTGCTATGTAGAATCTGAGAGACTATAAGATATTCTCCAATTCTCCTAAACATATTAATATGTACTAAGAAACTCATTAATGGATTATAAATTCAGCTTTATTATCTGGTTGACATTTTGTTTTGAATCATTAGATCTTTTGAATCAAAAAGGCTCAAACCTGTTATACAAACCACTCTAACACTTTGAGACTCGCTTCCATTCATTCTATCTCATCTCCTTTGTACATCACAAACTTCTCATACTCTCTCGTCCACAGTTAAAAAAAGGATAAAATAAAAGCAAACATACTTTCACAATTCTTCTACCTAGTTTTTCTAAAATTATATTGGTCTGATATTGATTGAGGGTGAGTTTGTGAGAGCTTTTAGACTCATTAGTCAACTTACAAGTTGATGTGAAACAAGTCTCCGATAATAAAAAAAAAAAAAAAAAAAAAAAAAAAATAAAAAAAAAAACAAAAGAACCATAAAAAAAAAGGTTTGTAGAGTTTGGTAAAGAACGTTGGTGTAGTTAAAAAGTAAGTGATGTGATAGTTTTTTGTTTAATACTACTACTTACCAGTGTACTATTTGATGTGTTCAGTTATAAGCATTCCTCGACAATCATTTTAGAAGACATCATTAGTATGTGATAATTCTTATTGCGAAGTACTGTAAGTACTTCTTTGGAACTAAAGTATATTAAAAAGTAACAATACAGGTGTCACAAAAACAACTCACATAAAGAGGTTTAGTTGAGAGAAATCACAAATAAAAATTAGGGCAAATGACTATGCAGTTTGATGCTTTTGACACTAAACCTCCAGCACTTTCAATTACATAAAAAAATGGAGTTCTTATTTTGAGACAAATAGCCTCCAATCGTTAACAGAGTTAGATTAAATTAGGGAAATTTTCTGTAATTACAGCCCATCACATGACCTCACGTGATGGGTATTACAGAGTTAACAGAGTCAGATTAAATTAGCAAAATTTCCTGTAATTACAGCCCATCACATGACCTCACGTGACGGGTATTACAGAAAATGTTGCTAATGTAATCTAACGTTGTTAACGATTGGAGGCTATTTGTCTCAAAATGAAAACTGCAGGGGGGTTCTCTATGAAATTGAAAGTGGTGGAGGTTTAGGCTCTGTTTGGTTGGCAGTAAAATGTTTTACAAAGGAAAATATTTTACGTGTAAGACATTTTTCGTGTAAAAGTTTTTTCTGCAATCATTTCCTCGTGTTTGGTTGACACTTGCAAAACATTTAGCTTCTGCATTAGATATTAGTAGTAAAAGAATTACATATAACAATAAAAATTAATTGTTTCAACGGTTAGTTGTAAGTGCGTTTGAGTTGAGTTGATTGAGTAGAGGTTGTAGGTTCAAGTCCCAAAAAATGAATTTTAAAAGTGTTAATGGCCAAGTTGTCAAAAGTGTCAAAACTGCATATAGGTTTAGTGTCATTTGTCCTAAAAACTAGTATTTTATGTTTCAACTTTTGTCGAGGACAAGCTCTGTTTACATACGCTTCACTTTATTTACAGTAGAAATTTATTGTGGGATACAAAACAGTACATTTTATTTAACTGAAAGTCTCACATAATATAAAGTGTAGTATGATATAAAGTATAAGGGCAATATTGCCTTTTCGAAAGATCGCATGGATTACATGTTCAAAATCTCCAAAACCTAGCTTTTTCTGGGCAAGATTTTTACACATTTTTCAGCTAGCAAAAAGTTTGTAACAAGCATGCCTTCTTTATTAAGCTGACTTAAAGTACAATTGACTTGTAAGTCAGGAAATAGGTTCATAACAAACAAGGCCTTCGTTTTTTTCTAAAATTTATATTCTTTTATATAATTTGTTTAGGAAGTGCCTTTAGGCACAGGTTCGTCCACTAGTTATATATAAAGGTCTTTCCGACCTAAGCAAAAACAAATAAAGTTGAATTAGTTTCAATTCGTATATGTTGGTTGAAGTTTTCCCAAGTTCAACAGAGGGAGTAGCCCGAGAACAAGTTCAAGCATAGATTAGAGTACTCATATCTGATCAAAAATTAAGTGGAATGGATGAGGATGACTGCACATAAATCTCATTCGGAAAAGCATAGACTCTCAATTTCATTTTAGTGTGAAAAGCTTATTATGATAGGTTGGGTCCAAACGAACAGACACCGTTACAACAATCTCCAATAACAAACATAAATTTGAAGCTCTCAGCTATATAAGTGCTGAAAAGCTAAACCGTTTGAGTGAGTTTCGGAACTTTATTCCAACAAAGACAGCTCCACTAAGCTTTCTCAGAATATTTAATTCATTTTTAGAATCTCCTCAAAAGATGAACGTTACTTTTATATGTCTTTTCATAGGTTAATAAAATACACTCTTCTTTGAAGTAAACTAATTAGTTAGAACATGCGTTAGGCCTGCCTAGATTTTACAGAGTTAAAAACTGAAATGAATCATTAATAAAGGCTATATTTTTTTTTATAAACCATTAATAAAGGGTATAAGTTATTATTTTGGAAAGCTAAGTAACTAAGGCCCAAGGTATAAATATTTCCTTATTTTTCTATGAAAACCAAGTGCGATGAAAGCGTTTTAACTCAGACAACCGGAGTAGCCCAATTTATTCAGAATGGTATCTTATCTGGCTCACGGGACAGGGTAAGCCAAAAAGCTACACCGTACATAAAGGCAAAATGTGGGGGGGGGGGGGGGGGGGGGGGGGGTGCAGAAGAGAGAAAGCAGAAATCAGACTGGACTTCAGGTACACTTCATCTCCTTCCCTCTCTTCCGGCATCTTTCAACACCCAACCTCAAAATCTTTCCCTCTCACCGGCACCAGCTGCAATTTTTGAATAAATTTTATATTTATGAAAGGAACCTCTTCGCCATACTATCAGTAAGCCAATAGTAGACATGCCAAATTAAGTATGTTGTTGGCAAAGGCTATTGACAGAAATGAGAGAAGTGTTTGCTAGTCTCTTGGAAATGCTCACAGAAATGAGAATAGATAGTAAGAAATAAAAGTGACCAAACTACCTAATGCCATTGCCACAGCATAAGGGTCTTTTGTTGCTAACTCTGACAAAATTTCTAAAGCGTGCCTCACAGCTACTGGATCTGCAAATGAAACTCTGCAATCAACAGTAAACAAGTCGTTACGTTAAGGATGGCATATTAGAAATATCTTGAAACACAGCTAGATTCAGATAGTTTGAAGTAACAGTTGTTTGTATACATAATACTTTTAAAATCCTAAATTAACCGGTATAATCAGTCAACCTACAACAACAACAAACCGTTTCCCAGTCTAATAACGGTCGTCTACGAGGATAAGACTCCTCCAATTTCGTTAGTCCAAGGTCATCTTCTCACTTAGATTTAATTTATTTAACTAAATCTTGTCTTAATCCATCTACCTAGGTTTGCCTTGGTCCCCCACCGTCGATATGTAACCTATCTCTTCTCCTACTTGGTGCATCCAAGGGCCTACGATACACATGACCAAACATCTCAGATTGTTCTCTCATTTTGTCTTATATTGGTGTAATGTTTATATTGGTGCAATGTTTAGATTTCTGTTAGACCCACATCTCAGATTTCTGTTTTCCCTTCTTCTAACAACAGCAAAAAAAAAAAAAAAAAAAAAAAAAAAAAAAATGAAAACAGAAATCATCGCCGAAACCAGAGGAACGGAGGAAAAAAAGTGGGTCCCACACCGGGTCAAGAGCGTGCTCACCTCCCCCGCCACCGCCTCATCCAAGCCACCGATTAGGCTCACCCCAGCCACCGCTCCTGCCTTGTTGGAGTTACTAATCTGGTGGCACGTGCCCCCGCAGACTACCATTGGAGATGGCCTAAGCATACATTGTACTCGTACTCAGTCTAAATTGTGGGGATTACACTAGAAAATGGAGTATCCTTAACACATACATGTTTCTGAATAGGAAGATGGGTGGATAGCAGAAGAATACAACTCATTATGTTGGTCCATTCTTCAGCGGCTCTGCTCCATCCACGAAGAAACTTAACTGCATCTCCATTTTCCTATCGAAACATTCCTGACGCTTAGACTAATCCACCAATTTTCCTTTACATATGTAAAATATATACTTCCAGCTACAACATTAGAGCACCATTATCCCAAAAATGTTCGTTCTGAACTTGAATATTTTTTTTCTCGGACATTGCTCCTGCTAATACCCAAAAATCGCATGGGTACTAAGTAGACTAAAGACCTCATATATCCAGCGAAATATATCAAACCCTTATTTTTTTGGTAATAAAAGAGATTACACCACAAAACTACAATGTAAGCCTAACATAGGCCCAGCCCTTTCTATCCAACTCTACAAGAGAGCAGCACCATTCTGGACAACTATCATACCAGCAACTAACAATCTGAAGAACATTACAAATTTTTGCAAGACTATCAGCAACTTTGTTACCTTCCCTCCAGACTTTGCTAATACTGGCTTGAGTCAGCTCCATCAATCTTCTAGCAGAAACCACCATAGCCCAGAAAGGAAGGGTCTCATCACCATTGTTAATGAGTGCCAGAGCTTCTGCACAATCAGTTTCACTAATTGCATTTCTGGCCCCTTTAGTTTGAGCTAATTGCAATCCTTCAATAATTGCCAGCAGCTCTCCATTTAACAGAGAGGTTTCACCAACATCCTTATGGCACCCTGATAACTCCTTAGTTGGAGTCATCTTTCGTATGTAATACATTGCTATTTGTGTGCGTTTCGGTGAAAAGTGATGGAATTTAGGCCAATTCTTGTGAAGAATGAGCTTGTTGTGATTTATTGCTAGTCCGGGCGTTTCTATGCGTTTTTAGATGTTATTTGTCAAATATAATCGCTTGGTATGCTTGTTCATGTTGTCATGATAGGAAAGGATGCTAAACGATTGCTATGAGGCATGAAACGAACTTCGGAAGATGAGAAAAGCTCGGGAATGGCCAAGAAGAATGAGGAGAGGCAAAGTTAGAGGAGCAAAAGTAACCAACCTTCACTATTTTGATGATATCTTGAGTTCTACAAGACCTGCTATAGTGAGACCGGTTCCAAATGAAATTAGACTCAATTAGGTTTCCAACGGTAGGTCACGGAGCTCAATCAAAGGCCGGACGAGAAAGATATGGTCCGCCAAAGATGACGCAAAAAAGAAAAAGAGCTGGAAAAGTTCACTGGACCAGTCTTCAGTATTCGAGCTGTATCTGGAGTTACACATACAATTTTGGAGCAAGGCCTACGCCATTAGAAAGTAGACATACAGGGCTTTCCAACGATATAAGATAGGCCCAAAACGGAGTCCGGATGAAGTAGAAAAGGCCCGCGCAAGATCAGCTTATGAAATCTGTCCGAGAATTGCAAATTCGGCCACAATACATTAAAAATCGTGCCCAGCCCTGTACATGACAATTTTGAGGACCTAAAACACAGTTTTGACATTGCTTTGGAGGTCTTGGAGCTTAGGGAACGATTAGAGAAGCTTGGGAGCACTTGGATCATTCGTTTGGCTTCTAAAACTCCGTTTCTTCTCTAGTTTTGATTATTGATCATGAAAACTTGTACTTTGATCATGTCTAAGCGTAGCTAAACTTCTATTTCGGGATATCTCATAGGGAGCTAGGGTTTGAACACCACGCTTGGTGATTTATGGATCTTGTTTCATGCTTTTAGCTTAATTGAATGTGTTATACTTAGCTATGCTTGATTTATGTACTTAATTCTATCGTTTCTATTGTTTGAGCTCGCAATGGGATGATTATAGGTAGGGGATGTTAGAGAAATCAATATTCGCTACCCGGAAACTTGAATCAAGCACTAGCCGTATCTAGGGTTGAGAAATCTTGCTAGTTAGCTAGAACTAAGAGTAGACCATAAGAACATAATGCTTATTTGAACTTAGTAGACTAGAGAAATCAGGTACAAGAGTTTGAATTTAGGCTTTGGTTGAGAAATCTTCAAAGCATAGGTGCTCATTTGGCTAAGTAGAAGACATTCGTGTTGCTTGAACATAAATCCGAATTGGTGTGAAATCCTTAGTGACCCGTAGAGATATCCTGAACTTTTCCTCATATCAACTAAATCAATTTTAATAATTCGCTTGTTATTTATTTTTTTAGATTAGTTCAACAAACTCAACGCGCTTTGCCCACATAAGGTTAATAAGTCTTAACTAGTTTACGAGAAGTCATTTGGGTTCGACAAACCCGGATTTACCGGAATTATTACTACACTGACAGTCGTGCACTTGCGGTTGGATCGTGTCACACCCCCACAACCAATCACCATAGCTATTCCTGCACCACAGCAAGTCTCTTACCAGCTCCAATCTGAGCACAATCAACATTTATTTTGCACCTGTCCTGTGGAGGCTTCTCCCAAGAGATCAAGATAGGCTTCTTGATAACCTTTTGCACCTCCAGATCCATAATTCTTTTCACTCTTCTTGCACCAGTTACAATGTGATTAATAGGATCACCAGGGAGAACATAATTGCTTTCATGAAGTTGCATATTGTGCCACATCCAGATTGTGATAGCAGCATTTGTGAAAATAATATCTCAACCCACCTCATTATCTGGCTTACCAAAAATCATCACTGAGGT
Organism: Linanthus parryae; assembly: GCA_023055425.1. NCBI lineage: Eukaryota > Viridiplantae > Streptophyta > Magnoliopsida > Ericales > Polemoniaceae > Linanthus > Linanthus parryae. Next base: position 1,019,323 of record JALGPY010000043.1, on the reverse strand, counting down.
TGGCTTCAATCCATTCATCCAACTCAAGGTAACAAAGCTCCTCCCATTTGTTGTCTTCCACTAAACCTTGCCAAATTTATCTAGCCCAATTGCAGTCCCTAATAGCATGTAATGATGACTTACAAATATGATTTCATAATAAACACGAAGAAGAGTCAACAATACCTCTCACCGCTTTGAGATGTTGAGTGCAAAGCCTATCATTTTTTAGCAACCACAGAAACATTCTCCATCTTTGGGGGCCTTTGACACTCCAAATCTTCTTCCAAGAACTATTGGAAGTACCCAAAATACCCCTCAGCTCCTTATAGGCAGAGGAGACAGTGTAGTCCCCTTTACCATTAGCTATGACTGTATCAGCTTATTCAGAGTCCATATGAAGCTCCACCTGTTCTATCAACTGAATTACACTATGAGGGAGCACATTCCTCAAATTCTGCACCTCCCATCCAGTACCTTCCACCCAGTAATCACCCACAGTTTTCAGCAAATCATCCTCATTAACTGCGGTGATGGCCACATTTACTAAAGAAAATTTCCCTAGCCATTGATCCATCCAAAAGAGAGATTGTTTCCCTGAAATGACATTCATACCCCTCCCAGACTTTGTGGCTTCCATAGCTGCATAAATATTCTTCCAAACTCTAGAGTGGTAAGATCTAGGCTTTCCACATCCATATTTAGCTTTGAAGACTCCCACTACAGACTTTCCAGCCTATCTTTCCTAATAGAGCTGTATTAAAAAGGGTTAAATTTTTAAAATTTAACCCCCCCCCCCCCTCCCCCTCTCCCGTAACTTTGCTTAATTGAGTTCTCTCCCAACCCACAAGGGGCAGTTTACCCTTCTCCAAAGTTCCTCCCCACAAAAATCTTTGACAAGCTCTATCAATTTCCATCACAGTACTCCTTGGCGACTTGACAGTTTGCATCGCATAACAAGGAATGGTTTGCACCACTGATTGAATGATGGTGGCTCTCCCTGCAAGTGACAACTGGCTAACCATCCACCCATCCAATCTCTTCCTTACACTCTTCACAAGGAAGAGATAGCTTTTTGCATTATACTTGTGGTGGATAATGGGCATACCCAAGTGGATGCCCAGATCACCAGTGAGAGCAACTCCTGGCTCAAAGCTCTAGCAATAGCAGTAGGGACAGAGTTAGAGACAAATAACTTAGTTTTGTCAAGATTAATAGCTTGACCAGCTTCTGCACAGAATTCAGTAAGCACTTCTTTCATCACATCAAGTTCAGCACTAGAAGCCTCCCCAAACAACGGGAGGTCATCAGCAAAAAACACATGAGTAATGATGGGTCCTCCTCTAGCACACTTCAAACCCTTCCATCTACCAGATTCTATTGCAGTCTGAATTTTTTGTGCTAGAAGTTCCATAACTAGGAGAAAGAGTTAAGGAGATATGGGATCTCCTTGCCTCAAACCCCTTTGAGGCACAAAAGCATCTAACTGCTCCCCATTCCACAAAACCTTCAAGCTAGTAGTGGTCACAATCTCCATTATGAGGGCAATCCAATTACTGCTGAGCCCTAATTGGCTAAGAATGGCATGTAAACAGCTCCATCTTACCTTATCATAAGCCTTAGCCAAATCCACCTTCACAACTGAACCCCCTTTCTTGCTTTTCATATGCTTTAATGTATGCATTGCTTCCTGAACCATTAAAAGATTGTCACTAGCTTGTCCCCAGGCAGAAAGCTAAACTGATAAGGGTGGATGATCCTCTGCAAGAGAGGCCTTAACCTCTTAGCAAGTAACTTTATAATGAATTTAAGAGTTACATTACAGAGACTAATTGGTCTCAGCTGGCCAACTGTCTCAGGGTTATCCACCTTAGGGATTAACACTAAAAGAGTGTTGTTAATGTCCCTTGGCAAAGTGCCAGTACTCAGAGCATTCTGCACCATTTTAACTATTGTATCACCCACAATACTCCAGTTCTTCTGATAGAAGATTGCAGGGAATCCATCAGGGCCAGGGCTTTTAAAGCTCCCCATCTCCATAGCCACTCTGGACAAAGCCACTGAGGTTTCAGTGATTTACGGCAGACTAAATTAGACGAGGCTCTAATTTAGTCAGCTGTTAGAAGGGGGCAACTGGGTGACGAAGACTAATGGTGTCAATCCACAATAGATACAGAGGACCGAGGAAAAAAGCCAATTTAGAATTGCCAACGAGACTGTTGTTAATACAGAGATATATTTTAGGGGGTGTTGTGGGTGAGAGCTCATGCTTGTTGATTCTTTTGCAGGAAGGTGGGTTTATATTTAGCATGGCATGATGAAAGAACAGTCCGCCAAATAAAGATATCATTCCAATTGAATAACGTAAGATAGTACCACCACAAAATTCGTATTAGATTTGTTGACAAACAAAAATCCAGAAAGAGCATAAGAAGCAGAAGATCTGCAGAAGAGAGAGTGAATCAAGCAAAATCTTCATTAAGTTCATTACTGGCTTATTGTTCACGCTTATACAGAGAAGGAAGATAGCAATCAAAACTACACTTTTCTGATAGGTACTTGAACATAAATACTTTTGCTTATTATAACTAAAACCATAACCTTTCTAGTAATTATGAAAATAGACCAAATACTTGAAAGTATTTCAATCAGCAGCTCAATTCCAATAATTCAAAATAGAAACTTCCTGTGTAACTGATTGAACATCACACTTCAGCATAACTTTATAACCAAGAAAAGAGGTGAGAAACTAACCCCTGTACTGCACGATGGAGAAATGCCGGATTTCCAGGATCAAGAGGAAGCCTACGCAAAGCACTAAGAGCAGCATACTGCAAATTACTCCGGATGATAAACTAATAATTTGACAGTAGCAAAAAGATTAAGTCAGTTCAGTTGCATAATGCATAGTAAGACTAACAAATATGAAAGTTAAAAAGATTTCAGTTTGGTGATAAACAAAGTTCAAACATGTTAATGAATATGAACATGGTTCATTATTACTTTTCTCATACAATGAACCCATCAAAGGCCTAGGGGTAAAGGGGTAGAGCTTAACTAGAATCTAAAATCAGGGCATCACAAACTTGAACCATGCCGGTGAGAAAATCTTGCCTACATACGGGTGGTTTGGAATTGTTATTTCCCTACTGGGTGCTAGCTGGAGGTTATAGTCTGCTATGAATCCATTTCTCTTACCTTAACACATCTAGATTAAAAAAGCTAACGACGTCCATAAAGTAAAACGTATTCAGTTCCAGGCTTAGCCCAAGGGGAACTAACTTTAAGGCTTAGCGAACTAAGAATAGCAACTCATATCACGGGAAGAGCTATGCTCAGAGTTACATTACAGATATGGACCGCGATTCTTTAGGAGAAGATGCATCAAGCATATTCAGTCTTTCTTCATTAACCGGATACAGTTTTTAGATCCCGCATTCTCACTTTGAACTAAGAATAGCAACTCATATCACGGGAAGAGCTATGCTCAGAGTTACATTACAGATATGGACCGCGATTCTTTAGGAGAAGATGCATCAAGCATATTCAGTCTTTCTTCATTAACCGGATACAGTTTTTAGATCCCGCATTCTCACTTTGAATGGGGCGTCAATATGACTATCCAACAGAAGCATTTACTGGAAAGGACTTGAGAATACATCATTAGAGTTCATAATAAATTGAAGAGGCTCCTGCTTCTCAGCCTCCATTATTGAGCATTGCACGAGGATGTGCAGTAACTTGGAACATTCAGGGTAGAAATGCTTCATTAGAAGTGCAAACTCAGAAGGCACCACAGGCATAAGATGTTAAAGCCAATAGATGATAACAGTGGCGTTCTTGCCTTACAAGAGAGGTTGCCAGTTCAAGCACCTTCTGTCACTGGTAATCTAGTAATTAGCTTAAGGGACCATACAAATAATAGTGATGTTCTTGCTCCACAAGAGAGGTTGTCAGTTCAACACCTTCTGTCGCTGAAAATGGTTTCACACCCCTGGTTATATACAAAAAGCTATCCAGGAGAGGTTAAACATTGCTTCTAACCTACGAGTCCATACCTAAGATTTGGGGTGGGATCATACAGACTATCAAATGCATAGTTGTCAGAATCTTACGATTCACAATTCGATTTGGTTCACCCATGGAACAATGTGAATCCCTCTGTGAATCTTAAACGGAACAAAAATAATTTGAATCGTACGATTCGTAGCGATTCAGACCGATTCATGCGATTCATCATCGATTCGGCTGGGCCCAAGTTAAGTTAGAGTCAGTCTACAAAGTCATGCTTTTCCTATTTTTGTATGCTTTGCTACACATGTTTGTTTCACAAAAACTACCAAAGCTTTTTCAAGGCCAGTTAACAGTTTCCGTATTATTTTCCATTATCTTGGAATCTTATGTTTCCTAGCTCGACATAATTACCTTCTTTTATTTTCAACCTTTTTATCTGTTGGATAGTAGATGCACAAGGCTCCTAATCACACATTATGGAAGCAATTTTCCGAAAACTTGTGTTTACTTGTTCTTGAAAGATTAATGTATTCTTCGCACAAGCTTATAGATTTGAGGGAGGTGTTCCTATTTACTTAAGAAGATTTGAACCGAATTTTTACAATTCACGACTCGATTTGATTCGCGATTTAGTAAAGCGAAAGTTCAATTCATGATCCGAATCTCGATTTGACAACTATGATCAAATGCGACTTTTTTTCCTTAGAAAACCCTTCTCTCTTTTGTTATTTATCTTAGTTTATTCTTCATTGTCTGCATGTATAACCTAGCATGATATAAGAAAATGGTCTCAACTAAAGTGAAACAATACAAAATACTTGAAGTTCCTGCACGCAATTGGTTTATAAGAGAGTTACAAAAATGCATCAGCAATCGCACCGTACCTATTCCTACATAAGAAATATGACCTAATTTTACAGATTGCAACTCTACTAAACAAGCCTTTTCCCAGCTTATGCAGAGTTGTATATATGGATTGATATCCCCACTTTCTTCATCCCAATGTCATTTGCTCCCTTAGGTTTGTGTTGATCGGTTATGTTCTTGTTGTTGCAATCCAGGTTCTTCTTGGCATCCCTTTACCTCGATCCCATCCTCAATTTGGATGGAGTCCTTCCATCCAAGGACGATACACTTGACCAATTCACCACTAACTATCTTCTCTCATTTTGTCTTCTAATAGTGAAAAGCCCATGGGTCATCCTAATTGTTTACTATGTAATCAAATTTTTCAAGTTAGACCACTCATCCGAGTATTTTCATTATTGCTAAACTTTATCTTTACTATACATATTTCAGTATCGGCCAAAAACTCAATTTCGTGTATCATTGCTGATATTAGAGTAGTTCCATATAATTTACTTTTCGGCACAAGAAGGATCCTACTATCACTCGTGATGCATTTATCCTAAGGATAAATATTCTCTATCTCTCCATCAGTAGTTAAATGTGATTCTAGATATTTGTGATGATCCTTCTTTCGCACATCTTCTCCATCAACTGTCAATTTTCTCTTGCAAACTCGTTCTGCCACCGATGTTGCATTACATATACTTAATCTTCGTCCTACAAGTTCTAATCACAGAAGATGATAATTTATCTCCCCATAACTCTAACCTGTTGTTTAACTCACGTTTCGTTTCATCAGTCAAAACTATATCATTGGCAAATGATAAACGCCACGGAATCACATCCTATATGAAGATTTTTCCTATTTGTTTTGTTCTTTCCATCAAATGCTAAAGTTAAAAGTATAACGTCCACATTAGATCACCCTAGCCTTAAAAATTATTGATTTTATGAAATCATTTTCTCATATCTTAATCTCCCCCCAGCAACACACTGCGAAGATCTTTCCTATTTGTTCTACTCTTTCCATCAAATGCTGAAGTTAAAATTATAACGTCCACATTAGATCTCTTTAGCCTTAAAAATTACTGATTTTCTGAAATCATTTTCTCGGATCTTAATCTCCACCCAGCAACACGCTGCAAAAACTTCATTGTATACTCCAATGATCAATGCAATTCCAAATGCCTCCTTTCTGCTTATATAAAGGCCCATTTCTCCACTCCTTCAGCAATTTCATAGGCGTCAATATTCATTGAACAGACTAGTACCGTTACTACCGTATAGTTGTAATGCACTGCAATATTATAGGCATGGGTTACAATTTAGTGTTAACTACTATATTTATAATAAAAAAAATGTGTTAAAGCACATATCATCACCTATGTTAGCAAATAAAGAGAATAGTGCCAAGGATAATATGTTCTTGATCAAGGGAACAGTAAAGTCGCATTAGTTGACAGTTTCGAACTTTCGATCAAAATAAACTGAATCACACAGCTTTAATGATTCTAAAGTACGAGCATTACCTCCTTGTCACCACCTTTCGTACCAAATATACCTTTCTTAGGCTTTTGAGGTCCATCACCAACCTGCAAACAAGAACAAAATGTTAAGTTCATACGGTCTAAAAGATCTTGCCAGTTCAGTAAGAATTTCTAGACCCATAAGTTGGCAGTAAATAAGGATAAAAGAAAGCACAGCTTTTTATAACATGAAGTATGTATGAGCAGGAAAAGATTATCTTAACTGTGATATTAAAAAAAAAAAAAACTCATCAGTCACTCTGTTCAACCAGAAGCAAATGGTCCTACCAAAATCACCCTAAGAGAGTATGATATTTACAGTGTGACCAAAACTATCGGTGATAGGCTTCATACTTGAAATGGAGATACCTAAATAAGGAGGTACATTTCACGTAGCTTAACTTTGACCCATAGCGTTAGGAAATAGTAGAGACTGTCATATTTGAGCTGTGAATATAGTATCTTGGCCATAGAACATAAATGTATTAAGTCCCCTATCTTCCGCTAGTTTGAATTATGTAATTGTAATCTTATCGAACAATTATATAAATAAAAATAAGGGTAAAGGACACTTTCCACCCCTATAATTTAGTGAAAATACACTTTGGTCCCCCCGACGTTTGAACAATATATCACACCACCCTCGTAACGGAAATATTTAGGACACTTTACTCCCTTCAGTCATATTCCCTCCGTGAAGCCAAAACTGAACATTTTTTTGTCAATTTTGCCCATGTTTGTTAGTGGCCATGTTTTTGATATTTTTGGTATTCATGTTCTTCAAGTTTTTTGTGTTCTTGTTCTTGGTGTTCTTATTCTTGTTCTTCACCACAACAAATCATATCACAACAACACTGAGATGACAACAAAAGTATAAAGTGAAGGAGGCTCAGATCTGCAATTGAAAACAAGCATATTGCACCTACCATGGCTGCAAAATTTCTCAGCAAGTTGGACCAGCGTAAAAGCCCAAGCCCATGCAATTAATAATTGCTAAAGACTAAAGTCTGCGTGCATAAAAAATAGTTCTCACCTAAACAAACCTTAATATAGACTCTGCTTCACAGGGAAGAGAAGTATTTGGTCGATGCGAAGTAGTTATCTTCAAGAAAGTGCTCACAAACTTCAATATGAGGAGTGAAAAGTGTGGATGTCTAAGATAGCAACTCTCACTCATCAAACAAATCATTTGAACTTTCTATTAATCATTTTTGGGTGAAACCTTTTATCAATTGTTGGAATAGGCCTCTAAAATGTCTTAAAGTTAGTATATTAATAATTAAATAACATGCTATAAAAGCGAATCTTGGATCTCTCAAACGCTATCCTTCTTAAGTTAGCTATCCTTCTTAAGTTAATCGCTTCCGCGCTCCTACTCCTGGTCTGCTCTCGGTGACTTAGATCCTATGAGTCAACATGGTCTAGTGACCTGCCCCTAAACTTTTAGAGCTTACAGGCACAGGAGAGAACAAAGATTCACAGGCATACTTGAGAAATGGAATTCAAAAAGCTAACACCAAGCCAAAAAAGAATATAGAACTGTTTGCTTCAGATAAAATACAAGGAGCGAAACAAACCTTATCAAGGATACCAAACACGATCTCATACAACCTGGACAAAATCTCAGAGTTGCTTGACGGAGCATACGTAAGAGCCTTTAGTGCTTGCAGCCTTCGTGCATGAACTTCAAAAGAAAAGGAAAAGATAAAAATTAGGCAAATATCTACCATTTGATAATTATCTGACCACTTTCCAGTAGATGGTTATGAGTTTCATATGCAACAAATAGGCCATGTACCACAGTTATGCCATGAAATACTAAGGTTGCAAACACAGATAGAAGACAGTAATGATACAATCAGAAGTATGCCATTATTGATCTCAATGCAAATAAACAAACATAAATTGGCAATCCCCTTATCCTGTACAGATACCTCAAAAAAAGTGCAACCCTGTAAAAATATTTCAAACGACGGAGAGGAAATGAGAGATGAGCAAGAAGAGAGAAATTGTACTTGTTTCTATTGATTCACTTGAACTCATATTTTGCCTTGTGCTATACCAGTCTTCAAAATTCATGTCAACAAAGCCTTTGCCCCTTTTTTAAGGCCATTCACTCACTTAGGTTTAATTTGATTTAAGTCTTCTCTTATTGTCTCTACCCATGTTCATCTTTATCTCCTCACTTTCGTCCACCACCGTTGTTTGGACTGTAATAAAGCTCCTACTTTGTGCGTCCAAGGGCCAACGACATAGATGACCAGACCACATGATAGGCTTGAACAATTCTCTCTCATTTAGAATTCTATTGGTGCAACATCGAGAGTCTTCCTAATTGTGTCATTGAGTATCATATATGTCCTAGTTACACCACTCATCCACCTTAGCATTCTCATTAATACTACACTCATTTTCTCGTTAATATATTTCTTAACCGCCCAGCACTCAGTCCCATACATCAAAGCAAGTTTTGCAGCGGTTTTATAAAACTTACCCTTCAACGGAACCGGAATTCCGTGGTCACGCAGCACTTCAAATGCACTCCACCACTTCATCTAAATTGCTCTTAACCTAGGGTCGCATCCTCGTCTATATCTCCATCACTGCGTATAAATTACCCAAAATACCTCAAATGATCATTCTCCGGCACCTCTTGTCCACCGAACATTAGTCTCCTCCCCACGGCCCTATTACCACAACATGTTTATTTATTGAGTCCGTATATTAAACTATAGACTTTAATTATTACACACTTGTCCTTTATACTCTAAATTCTCTTCTGCTTCCTACCATGTACAAAAAATCCAATTTGAAATAACCGGGAAACAGTGTCTTAAAACAGTAAATTCTTATGCTTCTTTCTTGGTATTAACAGTGTCCATTCCAACTTTTTATAGCCCTTCATACAGAGAAGCATTCCTCCAATTCAAACAATAACTTAGAAAGAAAGATAACAGAAAAAATGGAAAAAATATCATATGTCTATAATATTTCTTTTGCCAATCCACTAGTACCAGAGAATTAATATACTTAAGAATTCGTTAAGTTCATTCCATCTAATCGAACTAAATTATTTTACAGAATGGCACGCTATCATGTGTATATGAAGCTGCATTTACAAATAAGTTGTGTCTAAATCTGTGTAATATGGTCTTGGATCCATGGGGTTTAATAATAGATGATATCCTACACAATTTGGTATAGTATCCAGGCTTTGGATCGCTTGGTTACAATGAAAGATACCTACTCCAATAAGGACCATGATAACGCCTTCTCTATATTTTTCTCTAGTCAAATCTCCACCAACTCTGTTATTCTAGCACAATTGTTTGATTGTTCTGTTTTCCCACCTGAAGAACCCTCTATGCATCAGTCTGAACTAAGAAATTTCCACGTGAAATACATATTTTGTAAACTAAAATGGGCTCAATAGACTTACAAGGAGAAGTCTACTGATGAGAATTCTTCCTTCAATAAATCTTACTATTTGATGGTTTGGCTAAGGTTTATGCTCCTCACTGTTTCATTGCAACCCTAGTGATTCGGGAGATTCACATGTAACCTACAAATATATAGGCTATCTGTACCCATCTTTTAGTCAATGGGCCTATAGAGATTTAGTAGCAAAAAGATATTGTCCAAGGAAACAAAATCTAACTAAAAAAATTAGGTATACCGGTGGGGTCTAACTGTAGCTTTCTGGCTGTTCATTAGCTTTTCTTACTTAGCCTTTAAGCAACTGTACAACAAGGTTATCTTTATAGTTCTGTTTGTTGGGACCGTGAATAGGATTTTATCTAATTTCAAATCTAACTTTTGATGGCTGCCTCTATAAGCTTAATTTTGTAGTATCTAAACCATTAACGAAGAAATTACATGAGTTCACTATGTATGAACCCTAAAACTCAGATTTCCAACCTTCCCACTCCAATATTCTTGACTCTAACGTTGCATCATTTTGTACTTGGATTAAATCTCCCACACATTTGCACTTGTTAAAGGCATTACTAACTATTATCTTGACAACATTTAGTGCATTCCGGCTCATAGGACCAATCCAAGAAACCAAGCATCATATTGCAGTACAAGTGTGACGGAAGGTATTTACGATGCACTTAAGGACAAGTAGGTGTTAATCTCAGACCAAGTGCCTATAATAATTTGATGACCAATGGAGATCAAAAACTTTGCCATGCTAGGAGCAGGGCTTATAGTCATTTCGGGGGGGCGACATAATATATCCATACACAATATATATGTAACAAATCAAAGACACCCGAGCATATTTCAATCATATAAACTCCTACTTCAGTAAATATGAAACCTGCTATAGTTGTATGCGCCGATGGAAAAAAGAAAAAAGTAGTACAATTTGAGCAATAGAGAAGATCACGATAAGATATAAATGAAGAAAAAATTAGGAAAATACTTTACATTCGACATCTTCATTATTGGCTTCTGAACTAAGCTGATGCACTATGCGAGGTACAACATCAGCCCTGGTTACCCCGCCAACAGCATCAATATCAGCTAAAGCATCCCAGTTTGGGGTAGGAATTCCCCCACCTGGGCTTAGACCTTGTGACCCAGTATCTGACAAAATTCTCGCTAGGTAATAGTAGACATATCGTAGGACAGTTCTATCCTCGCATTGTTGTCCAAGCTGCAAAATGTTTGAATAACATCAGGTTGCTTCACTGTACAATACGTTTTCTCCACTAAATTCTAAAATTAATTCACATATAGAATGCGTCACTAGAAAGACAAGTTTAATACGCGACATTTAAGCTCCCTTGTAAAGTGGAGAAAGAGCTTATGTCGAGAGGCAAGTTTGATATTTTAGCATCCGATGGTGAAAAGCCTAAATATGGTGCATTATTTAAACAAACAACCTCTTATAAAGTTGAATGCCTAGAAAGCACTCTAATGATCACCTAAAAGTTCTCCTAGTTTATGCCTCAAAAAAAAATCTTATAAAGCACTTTACTGATCACCTAGAGCGAGGAAAGTTTATTTAAACAAACAACCTCCTCTAAAGTTGAATGCCTAAAAAGCACTTTACTGATCACCTAAATGTTCTCCTTGTTTCTGCCTCACTAAAAAACTTATAAGTTCTCTGTAAGACAGGGGAAACAGACCATAACCTTTCCTCGCTCACTTGGCATGGAAAATTTGATTCCCTTAAAGGACCTTATCTTGCAGCTGAAATCAGAATTATTGCAATTGATCATCTGGTTTGACAAAATTATCAAAAAATAACCATCTGATTCAACAGAGCTGAGTCTTCATGTCCATATGTTGTTGAATTTTACTGAATTACCTTTCATTGGCTCATGCTCTACGGCTTTTCTTGTCAATTCAGTTGGTCCCCTGCTTCTGGTATTTCAGCTTTGCTACAAGCATGGTTCCGTGCCATATGATATGGGTAAGGAGAGGAGAAATGTTAAGAGGGTGATTCCTGGTTAGTATAAACTCATATCCATAGAACGGAGCCAGCATGTTCTACAGCGTACACTAAGGAGTTCTTTATTGTATGTATTAGAGTTTCTTTGAATAGAGATGTTGCTCTTCCATGCGTATATCATTTAAAGAATCGGGTGAAATTCTATATCTCTCATTTTGTGACGTCATAGGCATTTGGAGAGGATATGAAGTTAAAACTCTTTTATGTGCTATTTTTTTCTTTTTTTAATATAATTTTATTAACTATAATCATAGGGTCATGAACTACACCATACTGTTATAACCCCTCAAAGAAACATGAAAGTTGCACAAACTGGTCTGTTTATCCTTGTAAAATTCCATTGAATATACATACATACATCAGAATGGTGTGCCAGTTCAATATAGTAGTGCCTAATTAATCCTTAGAGATTATAGCAACTGATCGAATGATCTACAGAGCTGCGGGTCGACGTAATTCAAGAAGGGAAGGGATAGAATGTGCAACATGTACCAGAGGAAACTGTTACCATTAAAAGAGATGGCGCCACTGAAGGATCCACAGAATTGTACACCGCAAGTTTGGGGAAGACATGATGCACTAACTGCTTCTGGGAACTTTTCTATACAAAATAATACATATAGGGGAAAAAGAAAATTATCAGAAGACAGCCAAAACCAGCACACATATATATGTGCATAAGAAACATGTTTATCATACTTGGTCAGACGTAGCAGCTAATTCGTGAATACTCCTTGCAAGTTGTGCATAAGAAACTGCCTGCGAGAATTCCAACCACACAATAGATTACATATTTGCTACTGAGCTTGAGAGTATTAAGTGGAAAAAGAATGCACAGTATAGATCTTCTCCTAAGAATTTCACTTGAAAAGCTCAGTCTCAGCAGGGGCAAGACTAGAGGAAGTGATGGATAGAGCACCTTTCTCTTTTGCTTCTGGGGCATGATGTTTGTACGGACTGGATTTAAAGCAGCTTTTGCAGCAGAAATGGTATCGCTCTGGATCTGCATCAAGGTAGCTCTTTTTGACTTCCGATCCGAGTGCGACGATCTCCCGGTACCAGAAGTCGGAGGCAATGCGGCCGTCGACGCTGCCGAAGACGGAGCAGGAGGAGCTGCTGCTGGCGAGGGATCCGAAGAGATGAGATCCATCAGCGTCATTCCAGAAGATTCCTGCACAATACAATTGCAAAACCTCAATCTCATTCATCAACCTCACACCAATTCAATCCAACGTAAATGTTGAAAAATTTCTGCAAATATAAACCCAGGCTCGTTCAGAGGAAGAGATCGCAGGACGGAGAATTACCGTCATGTTTTACTTGCTTCTGACGACAAATGAAGTCGAAGTGATTGTTGTTACGAAATCACGACCTGCTCATAGCCGTGGTGGTCAGTGACGCGCACAGATCAGAAGGAATACTGCTGCTGTATGACAACTCAACAACTTTATGACGACTACTCGCCGGAATCCTTTCACCCTCTCTCCCCCGTCTTCTGTTTCTTCCCATTAAGCATCGAGGGGAAATTCTAAAATCAACACACCTAGACTTCGATTTCCAGAACTAGCAACTTCGCCCCCTAGTAGTTTCACTACGATTTCAGTTTGGTCCATCCTTACCTTTTTCTTTTTCTTTTCCTTTTTATTTTATTGATGATTTTAAATATATTCAGACGTATTTCACACATCTAAGTTGTCATGAAAACAACTTCCCTTACATCACTAGGAGAGAGTCTACTTCAAAATCACTAATAAAATCACTTGCTATAACCCCGTTAGCCAGTAGGTAGGCAGCACAATCCAGTCTCGAACTACTGCAATTATGTTAATGCTATCCCATCTTGGATCTCCTTCTTTGTTGCATTCTTTGAAAAGCCCCAAGTTGTCACTGGTGCACCAAACATTCCCTCAACCATCCTTTTGACTTACTCTTACAGCCATTCGGCGCTCTTAAAGTTCACAGTCTTCTATAGATTGCTCCAGATCTTTGCTGACTTGTACAAACAATACTTGATCCTTATGGTTTCTTGCAATGACAGTCATTCTGGCTGAATTTGACATTATACTAGCATCGCATTGAATCACAATGACCCATCTTGGAGGAGGGATCCAGCCTTCCAAGACTCCACTACTATTTCTCAAAGATTTTTCTTGTTGTCATTAAAGTTTAGCTGAGTGATCTTGTATGAGCTTTTGAAATCTGATGTTGCTACGTTTCTTTTCTTTGAGATGTCTGAAGAAATCTCCTCATTTCTTACTTGCCAGGTACAGTCCATGATTAGAGCCATTAACAGAATGGGGGAGTAATCACCTTTTCAAATATTTGAGCTGTCAAAGATGAATTGAATTAGTTTTTTTCGTGCCATTTGCATCCAGGGGCGGAGCTACTTGAAGCCCAGGGGTGGCAATTACCACCCCTGACTTCTTGAAAACTCCACTAGAACCTCTTTATTTATAGATATTTTGCATTAAAATCGTTAAGAAATACATTAATGCCCCCCAGGAATTAAAAATTTATGCCACATTCAATTCTTGCCACGTCTGGTTCGATTTTCTGGCTCCGCCACTGTTTGCATCCATATTTTCCATTTTGGTCCCCACGAAATAAAACCATAGAGAAGCAGCAAGAGAAAATTTAAAGAACATGTGTGAAGAACTCTATGTACACCCCCAATTCTTTTCTAAAAAAATACCCCCAAATCTCACAGCCGGCCGAACCGTAAATTTGGTAAGTTCCCTCTGCACGAGGAGCCTTACCTCATTTAGAACGGAGTATATTTTTGGCTTCGCATCCAAATCATAAAGAACAACTTCAATTACTTAAAACATCTTATTACAAAAAGGGATGATCAAACGTGGCCTCGAAGTAGTACAACCAATTGTTTCAAAAGACAGAATACAATTAATCCATGACAGCTAAGGTGACTACTATTCGATCAAAGCTTGTGATTCGTCCACGTAGCTCGCAGTTGTACTAACGTGTGGTGTTATAAAACAAACAAAATTCAAACCATAATTTTGCTAAAAATCGAGCTATAGCTGTGTAAGAAATACCTCAATACGTAAACAGATGATTTGGCACATATATATTTTTCAACAAGTACAAAGGAAGAATCAAGCTTTTCAATGTTATCGCAAAGGCAGGTAGATAAAGTAATGATTTGTCTTGAAATTTCGTCCTAATATTTCCTTATTAAATTCCTCATTTTGCAACTTTCTAACCTCTCCACGTTCCACAGATAAACACGTTGCTCGTCTGCCCCATGAGTCCTAGAATTAATCATTGTATGAGAAAATGCAGGGTTCCCAACTGCCTCGGAAATATATGACGCATGATTACATTGTGGGTCTATCAAACCCTACTTCAACTTGTCGATTTAGAAAGCGCCTCTAGATATGACATTCCCGCTTCAATACTCGCCTACAAGACCTTAAGTGTTGACACCCCCTGGAAGTTGGCAACTCTGCTAGAGTAGTACTTGCAGCTCCTCCCTTGTCGTCATGGTAGTACATCCTCTGTATCGCCTCTTTCTCTACACTTTGACTTTTTGACACGTATCTGGGTCACTTTGACGGGGTGATTTTGATCACAAAACAATGCGATTTTTTGGTAATTTTTTCACCTTCTTATGGAACAACTTTTACTCTACAACACTATGAAAAAATTATCAAAATACTAGATCGTTTTGCTATCCAAATCACCGGGTCAAAGTGACCCAGTGAATAGTGACAGATGTCAAAACGTAGAGAAAGAGGCGTTACGGAGGAAGTATAAGACAATAGGCACCAAGGTAGGCCAGAGTTTGGTTCCCTAAACTTTCCTGACAAGAACGTATGGTGTCATAAAGATAATCACCATGGTGAACCAAAGAATAGCTCGTACAAGACATCTTCCACTTTATGTTGCGTAGTGTCTTATGAGTATTTTCTTGAAAAGAGTTGATTCTCAATTCAATTCCAATATACCATTCTAGAAAGGAAGTATGGAATAAAGTAGTGATAAATTCGAGGTAAACATAGCTCATGCTTTCAAAATACAAAATCCGGTTAAACTAAATTTAAAGTAGGAAAAACCACACTTTCGGCATATTGATATGTTGATAACTAAATGATAAATCATTTCACCACATAACTTATTTAGAAAATTTTCTTGATGGTCGAAAGGTCGAGCCAATAACTTAACTTAGCAAGAAAATCCAATCTAAGAACACTCGAGCAAGAACTAGTCGTAGTGTACGAACCCCTTGTCTTTGAGTTCGCGATCTACAAATTAATGTGACACTCAATCAATACTAACATCTACATAAACACACAAATATTTACGCATGCCCTACATGAATGCAAATGAGATGCTCCTAAGATAATGCATAACATACTAGTAGTTACTACTTATTTTGAAATAAAAAAATGTGAGAGGGAGTCAAACCGCTTATGACATTTCAAAGTTGAGATTTTCTGTCTTGACTAATTGGCTTGGTAGAACTACTAATTCACAAAGTATGAAAATACAATTTGCATGGAATGAATATAAATGAATCTAGTTTCAAGGTTAATAATGATCAATTCAATAGCTCTAGCAGATTGACAGTAACGAGGCCAAAACCACTTCTATACAGGGTGGGAGTTCGGAGCAATACTGTTGACTTTCAAGGGGGAAACTCTCACTTACCAAACTTGTTTCGGGATAAGTTTTGACTGAGATAAAGTTCTTTAAATGTATTATCATTGATAAAAAATATTGGAGTCAAAATAATTCCATAAAATTGAGTAGTTAAAGTTTTAGCAAAACTAGTCCAGAGAAAATTGAATATGCATACTCAACTTTGAAAGGTTGTATCTGTTTCTCCACAATAGTTTTGAAGGTGATAATTCTTGGAGATGAAATCTCTTAGAGTCTAGTTTAATAAGATTCTAAATTTTGTACATGAAAAAGTTGTGAAAAGTGAAGTACTGTTCGAAACACACAAATTGTCCATATTCGGAACGAAACGGAGTAGTTAACTTCGAAAAATCATAACAGAATAGAAAGAGCTAGAGCTTTTTTCAACTTGGAATGCTCCTATCAGAGTCTAGGTTCCGGGAAAAATAAAGTTTGAGGAAATTTTAAATTTACGAAAACAGTCCATAAACTCGCTGCCCAGATAATAGTTTGAAGCTTGAGAACAGAACATGAGTTAAGTGCAAGAGTGAGTGCTTACTAACAAGTATGAGTCATGAATCTAACATGCGAAGTCAGTTAATAAGTCATTAGAGGAATGCACCAGAGATACTCTAGAGAATCTGAAGGAATAACAGGATCTATCACATACAGATCTACAACATGAATTATAGCGGAAGATTCATGTGTTTACTGTAACACCCCCAAATTGACCAAACCGGAAATCCGGGGGTGTCACTCCGTACCCGAGGTTAAACCCGGATACAAGGAGGTTTAGAGATATAAAATCCAAACAAAAACTTCCATAAACTTTAAAGTAATACTTTATTTACAATTCAAATCCTTGTGCCACTAACATGGGCAAATCTAGCTAAACAGAGTTCTATATGACGGTTCTAAGAATTTAAATGTGATCTTCTACTTGTATAAGTGATGATTCGCGTCCATGCTAAGCTATGCCCCATCATCTTGAACTGTGGTGCAGAAAACAAAAGAGAACACCACAGTTTCCAAAGTCAGCGGAAATATTGAGTAAGTAACACCCAAGCATGTAAACAGATTATGAAGTAATTTGAAAACTATTTTGTAGTAGTCTTGCTAAAACAAAGTGAAAATAAAAGTTTTGACCCTTTTATAAAAGAAATAAGATGAGAGATTCCAAGTTCATTTTTATATTTTTCTGTAAAACATCTATTATTCAAATAATGGGATTCCAAAACTCATGATATTCCATTTTCCATTAACATCATCCAATCCAAAACCAAATTGTTAATTTGTTGATACGGGGAAAACCAACCAACCACTTCGCAAGCATCCAAGACCTTAAGTGTCGACACCCCCTTACAGACTTCTTGCGACCAGAAGAGTGAGTACAAGGAGCTATCCGGGGACTTGCAACCGGATTAAATAAATTAAATTGGACGAGAGACCGAAGTCAACACGCCCAATGCCAATAGTAACCATACAACCATAATCATCCCCGTACAACTCTTCCACTTTACGTTATCATCGATTATTAGATTGAAGTGTTATTTTTAGAGAACATTTCAACAATTTGAACAAGTATTCAAGTAGCACATATTTTGCATAAAATCATTTTGAGACAAGTAGGAATGAAAAATATTTGACACGAAAAGAGGAATGGGCGCTAGGCCTGGCATGTTTACTTACCTTGAATCTCAAGCAAAGCAAATCACTTCCTAGTAATACTCGACGTATCCTTTGTCAAAATTTGTCGCCTACAAATTTAATAGTATCATAATCAACACATTGTACACGAAGTCCTATAGGTAAGTGAAATAAATCCCGTACTAACTCCCCCCAACCTTTACTAAGGCGAACAACCTCTTTTATAGAAAAATACACTTTATAGAGTTAACGTTTATTATTGTAAAACATAGCTATAGTTATAAAAATATAACTTATAAGATTAACTAATTATTTCCCTTATTATAGGGTAGAGAAGCATATTATTTTGGCAAAATTGCACCGGTAGTACCCATATTATGAATTTTGTTACACTTTCGTACCCACATTTTCAATTGTTGCACTAGCAATACCCACATTTTCAATTCGTTGCACCCATGGTACATTCAACTAACGGATGTTAATCTGATTAACAGAATTTGAACACATGACATTCACGTGACTTTTAATAAGGGCAAGTAGGTCATTGTCCTTACACCCTGATGAGATGATGAGAAGTTGTGAGGATAAGGGAGAGTATAAGATGATGAGAAGTGGATAAGGGTTCGTTACTCTCTTGGTTGCAAAGATATACCGAGAGAGACAGAAATAGCCAGGAAGACTGACAGAGGAGGCGTTAACATTGTTGAGATGGATGAAGCTTCATAGCTGGTTTACTGCTATTTGCGGGATTCGTTGCAGTATGAGCGCTAATAGGAGACTTCGAAGGTATCCTGATTGGGGGTAGGTTTTTTTCTTTGAATCTCGGATATATTCGATTTCTTAAGCTGGACACTCACAAATCAGAGAATAACATATTCTTCAAGAAAACCACATTTTGCATGTCAGTCTTTGCATTGAACTCTGGGAAGTAATCTCCTTCATCGTCTGATCCATCTCTGCTTACAATATCATCATTCAACTCTTGATCTGTGCAGTCGACAATTTCATTGACTTGGTTCACATGAACTTCATAGCCTTCCTTACTAGAAGCCTTGTTGCTGCATTGGCCACCATACTCTACATCAAAGTCCACATATTCTTGAAACAATGCATCATCGTCTTCATATAGGTAGTCCTCATCGCCCAAGAAATCAGAGCGAGATGCATCAGATTCACCTTCATCATCATCATCATCATCATCATCATCATCATCATCCTCTTCATCATCTCTTGGGACAGTGCCACACCTAACACTTACTTCAGGCACCCTAACACCCTTTCCCTTATCCAGCTGAATAGGCTTTGACCTTACATTTGATGCAACCATAAAATTTAATGATTCGTCTTCAATTGGCTTAGAGAAATCAAAGTCTAGGTGGTCCAAGTACATTTCCAACTTTCTACTAGCAGGAATCACTTTCAACATCTCTGTGACATCACTTTGAGCAACTACGGCATTCAGTCCATTACAAATGCTCCTACTAGGCACCTTGTAGTAAATAACTTCCAGACCCACATACCCCAGTGCCTTGGGGATGTCTTCCAATTCCAACCAGCCAAATCTTTCAGTGTCCAGGTGGTCTATGTAGGACACACTGCCACCCACATATCTGGTTGTTGGTTTGTATTCCAAATAACCGCCATGGTATACTTTCAAAGTAAACTCATCCTCTTTACAAGCTTTTCCTGCATCAAAACAGGAAAACCATACGAAGCCCAACATTCAATGAATGTTACAGTACAAAAGAATTATATTATTATATACAATAAAGACAATGTCTTGTCCAGTTAGTAAAGCTATCAATAAATGGACAAAAGAAGGATTTTGTTAGGGAGTTTGCCTTATAGAGTGTGTATTGCGTGCCCCCTTTGTTATTGACAACTTTTATGCCTAGTGTGAGTGCTCACCAAATTCTTCTGGCTTAGAAAGAATGGTACAAAAAGTAGTATCTTGATTACCACCCTTGTTTTATTTTAACATTTTTTTTAATCTTGGCAGGTACTTTTGTGAAAAGGAATGCACACCCTTTAGATATATGAATTTTATTCTTATTAAAACAACACTTAACAAGCCTGTTTGAAGTTAGTATACATATTTGAGAACAACGCTCGGTTTGTTTTGTCATTCGAGCTAGAGCGAGACGTTGTGTCCTTAGAACGGCCGGAGTGTGTATGTTTGGACTGAAAGGTTATAAAGAGTATAACCGTTCATAAAGAAATTGGAATTCAACCAAAACTTATATAAACAAACGCAGTAATTCATAAAGAAATCTTAGAATACAAACATATAGTTAGAAGTTGATCAATTAGAAGTTCGGAAAGGAGACTGTTGAACCTACTGTGTTCAATTAAATGTGATGTCATACGAAAAGCAAATCAAGGTATAGAAGCAAGGAAACAGGCGTAAGGATGAGTAAAGGAGATAAAGTGTGTTTATTGATTCGAGATGTTAAGATGGAAGTTGCAGGTTGAAGCCCCCTTACCTTAGTCTCTGAATTTGCCTATGTCCAACAAATCATGAGTAGCAGGTTTTTGCAAAAAAAAAAAAAAAAAAAAAAAAAAAAAAAAAAAAAAAAAAACTGATCTCCTTCATGGACTGAAGTCAAAAATGAACAAAATTAAATAAACAAGCAAAGCATCACTTTCCAGGTTTCAATTCGAAAGCAGCAAAGAAAAGAAAAATATATGGGAATCTCATTGGTCTAGATGGAGTTATTAGTTATTACAGGTACTCCCGAAATGGTCCATGCATGGGGAGGGATTTCAAAACAAAAACACAGAGATAGAACATATTGACTGTACTGAAATTCAATCCTCTCCTGAGAGCTCCATACCAGCAGTTGGCCAAATAAGGACACCGGATCCTCTAACAGTGGCCATTGACGACCACGCCTCCTTCAAATCGCCTCTCCAGAGCTCCTGATCACCACCGACGACGGCTGATTCGACTGAGTCTTTGTCAATCGCTAAACACGTAAATAGAGCATATCAGTAACCCTAACCGTCGACCTTAATAAGCTAAGAAGTGTGATTATCAAAGGCCTGTGACTAACAAATTATCACGTAAAAAGACTTATTTACCCGCAGTAAATTTCACGTGGCAAGCACGTGATTCAATTCGGTCAGAAAACTTAACGTCTGTTAGTTGAATGTACCATGGGTGCAACGAATTGAAAATATGGGTATTGCTAGTGCAACAATTGAAAATGTGGGTAGGAAAGTGTAACAACAGTCATAATATGGGTACTACCGGTGCAATTTTGCCTATTATTTTTCCCCAAAACAATAATAATTCTAATAGTAGTTCCTCCCAACCAAACAAGCCTTAGTAAAGAATATAAGTTTTAAACTAACTTTATTTAAAAGAAATAACAAATTTATTTGAAGAAAATAACTTATTCTAATTTGTTATAAGCCTATAAAAATAAATTAGAAATATATATTTCATCACCCTCATATTATATTTTTATTTTTTAGTAAAGATGAGTACCAAAAAGATCATTCTAAGCTTGTGCAAAAAGAATTGTCCCTTATGGGGTTTGAACCCATGACCTTCTTCTCAAACTTAACCAAAGCTTAAATCTCAACCTGCTGATCTTCTAGCTTCTCAACCAACAAAGAGTAATCCTCACTGGCTTGTCCTTTCCCAGATGTAGTCCCCTTAGGTTTTACAAACTCCTTCTCAGCAAGTTCTTCCTTTGACAAATCTGAATAAAATTTCCAATGCCCTTTCCCAGTCTGAACTACTCCAATCCTCTGAAGTGCAGTCTCATCTATCAACCCAAAACCTCCAGTAATCTTTTCCTCTCCTTTCACAGGTACATTAAAATATTCAAAGAAAAGAGTTAACAGGTTGGCATATGAAAGAGGATGGTTTCTAGTCCTGGTTGCATACTAAATCATATGCTCCATAAAAACTGTTGGCAAGTCTATCTCAACCCCTTGAGATATCAGATACATCAAAATCAGAACCTTATCAGCCACTAACTCCCTTGAGTTCTCCCTAGGAACTACACTCCTCATCAGAATTTTAAACAAGATTTTGGCTTCACAGTTGAGCACAGAGTGTGTCAACTGCTTTGGACCAGAGGGAACACCTTCAATAAAGAACATCTCCTTTGCCTTATCCACACACTCCTTCCTATCAGGATAATCTCCAACATTGTATTTCCTAGGAATGCCCAAGACTTTGGCAAAAGTCCTATGATCTAACCTCAAATCCACACCAGCCACTTTAGAAGTTAACACCATTTTATCATCACCTTCAGAAACCAAGTTCAGATAAAATAACCTAGTTAACCTAGGATAGACCTTTGAACTAGAATTTAACACCTTCCAAACAGCAGTTTCTCTTAACTTTCTCATGCAGTCTATGTCCAATTTATCCAATAACTCATCAGAAATCATACTACAGAAAGCTACCTTAGATGAAGCATAGCCTTGCATCCAAACAGTTCTAACTTCAGAACTAACAAACCATTTTGTAGGAAGTACATTCTTACCTTGATATCCTTTCTTAGTTGCAGCAGCAACTTGCTTAACCCTAATTTTCTTCTCTGATGGTTTGGTCTTTTCTTGTCCTCCTTCAGTTGGTTTCTTCTTGCTTTCCTGAGTTAATTTCCCATTTTCCTCTTCACCAGTCTTTTTCTTTTCTCCCCCTTTCTTCTTCTCTGACCTAGGTTGATCACCACCCTGTGTATCTTGTTGAGGATCAACACTTGAGCCTTCATTACCCTTCTCTGTTCTAGACTTCTTTGCAGGAGGAGTATCCTCATGCAAACTCTGAGTGTTTTCTGAATCTGAATCAGAAATCACTATCTTCTCCTTCTTATTTTCTCTCTTCTTGGATCTTCCAGAGGGCTTTCCCTGTTGCTGAATTCTGGCTGATTTGCGCTCTATTTTGGGTTTTAGGGTTTTTAGAAGAGAATGTGATTGAGAGGAATTGAGAGAGAGAGAGAGAGTAGAGTTGTAGAGAATTGAGAGAGAATGAGAAGAAAAAGCCCTGACTTTCAGCTTAAGTAGGTTGAAAAGGATGAGTCATAAAAGGACTCTGCTATATCAACATGCAAAATAGGATCTTGAAAAATATTTTTTGGAATATTTTAGAAAATTCTCTGAGTAATTCAAATATTATACAGTTATCTAAAAAGATAAGATATAATATTTGATGATCTTATTTTTTATTAAAAAAAAAATACAGATATTATCAAGACCTGGAGAACAATCTCAAGGCCTTGAGATTTTCTGCAGTTTAAGAAACTTCAAAGCTTTGAGCTATACATTCAAGGCTTCAGAAAGTATAATCTCAAGGCTTTGAGATTTCAGCACATAAATACATATAAGTACTAATACTCCCCCTAAACCAATGCATCCTTGTTTAACATCCCCAATTCAAGCCTTAGAGATGAAAACCTATCATCTGGCAAAGGTTTAGTGAAAATATCAGCAATCTGCATTGAAGTAGAGATAAAATTTAAAACAACATCACCTTGTTCTGCATGATCTCTAAGGAAGTGATGTCTCACATCTATGTGATTGGTTCTTGAGTGCTGAACTGGATTCTTAGAGATTGAAATAGCACTTGTGTTGTCACAATGAATAGGAACATTTCTGAAGTTATAGCCAAGATCTCTAAGTTGCTGAGCAATCCATAACACTTGTGAACAGCAAGCACCAGCTGCAATAATTTCAGATTCTGCAGTTGATAATGCTACAGAATTTTGCTTTTTGGAATGCCAACTGATCAATGAAGATCCAAGAAATTGACAGCATCCAGAAGTACTTTTCCTATCTACTTTATATCCTGCAAAGTCTGCATCTGAATAACCACTCAACATAAAATTAGATCTTCTTGGATAGCAAAGCCTAAGTCTCTGGTTCCATTCAAATATCTAAAAATTCTTTTGACTGCAGTTAAATGACTTTCCTTAGGATCTGCTTGAAATCAAGCACACATACAGACACTGAACATAATATCAAGTCTGCTAGCAGTTAAATACAATAGTGATCCAATCATACCTCTGTATTCCTTTTGATTCACACTCTTACCAGTTTAATCTTTGTCTAAAGAGAGTGATGAACTCATAGGGGTCTTAAGCACCTTGGACTGTGACATATTGTACTTATTCAATAATTCCTTGGTATATTTTCCTTGATGCACAAAAATTCCTTTCTTCATTTGTAAGATATGAAGTCCAAGAAAGAAATTCTTCCTTTCTTCATTTGTAAGATATGAAGTCCAAGAAAGAAATTCAGTTCACCCATTAGGCTCATCTCAAACTCCCTGCACATCAGACTAGAAAACTCTGGCAACAGGGGCAAAAGTCTCCTCATAATCTCTACCTTCTTCCTAATTATATCCTTGAGCTACCAGTCTGGCTTTATTTCTTACCACTTTGCCATTCTCATCAAGCTTGTTTCTGAATACCCATCTGGTTCCAATAACTGATTTCTCTTTAGGTCTGGGGACCAGATTCCAAACCTTGTTCCTTTCAAACTCATTCAGCTCACTCTGCATTGCAATGATCCATTCTGCATCTTCTAGTGCTTCCTTGGTATTCTTAGGCTCAATCAAAGATACAAATGCACTAAAAGCACACAAGTTCTTTAACTGTCCTCTTGTTTGAGTTCCAGTTGATGGATCTGATATAATGTTATCAGCTGGATGGTCTGCAAGGTACTTAAACTTCTTTCTTGGTACCCAGGAGTATTCTCCTTCAAGGCTTTGAGTCCTTGACACAGTAGAGGGAGCATCATAGAAAGTTTCAGCTTCTGTCTCAAGGCTTTGAGATTTTGGTTCAGTAGGAGGTTCAAGGCCTTGAGATTCTGCTGATTAATTCTGCACATTAGTTTTGCCTTTGTCTTCTTTCACAGCATCATCATCTGATTCATGCTTGTTCAAATCTAGATCTGCAAAACTTTCACTCAGAGAATCCTTAGTACTTTCATCAAAAATTACATGAATGCTCTCTTCCACAATCTTGGTTTTTCTATTATAAACTCTATAGGCTTTGCTAGTTTGAGAATATCAAAGAAATACACCTTCATCACTTCTAGCATCAAACTTACCAAGATTGTCTCTACCATTATTATGCACAAAACAGATACAACCAAAGGGTTTGAAATAAGACACAGTAGGCTTTCTACCTTTAAACAGTTCATAGGGGGTCTTTTTCAAAATAGGTCTAATCAAGCATCTATTCAGCACATAATTGGCAGTGTTAACAGCTTCTGCCCATAAAAACTTGGCAAATTACTTTCAAGAAGCATGGTTCTGGACATATCCGCAAGTGTTCTATTCTTCCTTTCAACTACTCCATTTTGTTGTGGAGTTCTAGATGCAGAAAAGTTGTGTGAAATGCCATGCTTTGCACAAAACAAATCAAAGTCAAGTTGATCAAACTCCCTACCATGATCACTTCTAATGGATGCAACAGTTAAATTTGTCAAAATTTGAAGCTCTTAGCACAGTCTTTTGGGGTCTGAACTCTCATAGGACCACACAAGTCCATATGAAGCAATTCTAAGGGTCTATAAGTACTTACAAAGTTCTTTGGCTTGAATGAGCTTCTGGTTTGCTTACCTTGTACACATGCCTTGCAAACCTCATCATCTGAAAATTTCTGTGATGGTAAACCCCTTACCAAGTCTTTTGAGATGAGTTTATTTATGGTATGTATACTAACATGCCCAAGCTTTCTGTTCCAAAGCTTTGAATCTTCCTTCAAGGCCTTGAGGCATTTTAGCTTGTCACCTGCAACACTGTTAGTATTCATAGCATATAGATTATATGATCTAGGATCAGTGAGTATGCAATCACCAGATTTCTCATCTTGCACCACACAATTCTCCTTGTCAAATATAGCTTTATAACCTTTATCACATAACTGAGAGATACTAAGCAGATTATACTTAAGTCCATCTACCAGATAAACATCAGATATAGAATTCGTAGAACCATTACCAATACTACCTATACCAATGATATTGCATTTTGCTTTGTCACCAAGTGTGATTGTTCCTCCAGATTTTTCTGTAAGTTCAGTGAAGAGAGACTTCTTTCACTCATATGTCTGGAACATCCATTGTCTAATATCCATTTATGATCTTTCAAGGCCTTGGTGACATCCTGCAAAAAACAAATCATTGCCTCAACAGGCTGTTAGACCAAGTGCATAACTTTGAGTCATACTCAGAATCAGCCATATTTGGTGGCCTAATTCCTTTTGGAACCCAAATATGCCTAACATGCCCCTTAAGCTGATAAGTATAAGTATTCCTCATAATATGAGGTTCTGATCTTCTGAAGGGACAAGTTAATCTGACATGACCAATTTTTCCACAGTAATGACATTTTGGAGAATGTCTGCTACCGGATTTGACAAAAGTAGTTTGGCCTTTCTTTGGAAAATTTGGATTATAGCCAATCCCACTTTTATGCATTGATTTCAGACTTCCTCCAAGAATGAGATTCAGATTATGTTCTGAGCCTGTAAACCTAGATAGGACCTTCTTGGACTCTTGAATTTTCTCAGTCAAAGAGCAGATCTGTTGTTCTAAATTCTCGGAATGAGTCTTTAGATCAGCATATCTTTCAGTTAAAAGAGTGTTTTGATCAACAAACTCTTTTATCTGTTCCTTCAAGGCTTTGAACCTGCTGTCCAAGGTCTTGAAGTCCTTTTACAGCTTTGTCTTAGAAACTTCAACAGTTTTGTTTAAAAAAACTAGGTCCGGGTTTTCTTTTACCTGCTCATGAATCTTAATCTTTAAAGCAGAAATCTCATTTCTATAACTTTCCTCATTTAAAAACATACTTTTGAGAATTTCAGGAAGTACATCAGAAGGACTAGCAAGTAAATTATTTACCATGTCTTCAATATGTCTGTCTGAAGAATTTTTCTCATCATGCTTTGCCATGAAGCATAAGTTTGCTTGCTCTTCTTCTGTGTCTGAGTCACTTGATGAATCAGAATCACTCCAAGAAGCCATCATGGCTTTCTTCCGTCTGTTGTCACTTTCTTTCTTCTGAAATTTCCTGTTCTTCTTCTTTTGTGGACAGTCCCTTACTAAATGATCTGCATCACCACACTCAAAACAATTCATTACTTTAGTTTTATGTGACTGTGATGAAGATTTACATTTGTAATCCTTGCTGCCTGAGGGTCTTTATCTCTCTCTGTTGTAATCCCTGTTACCATAGTTTCGTTTCTTTTTGAGAATCATGGCCAAGGCCTTGGAGATCAATGCTAAAGCCTCTTCATCATCAGGCTCATCCTCAGTCTCAAGGCTTTGTGACTTTTCACTGTCTTTTGACTTAAGTGCTAGGTTCCTGATATTTTCACTCAAATCACCTTCCACATCCTTCATAGACATTTCATGAGTGAGCAGCTTTCCTTGTAGATCATCTAGCTGAAGAAGACTCAAGTCCTGAGCTTCCTCAATGGCTGTTGTCTTTGGCTCCCACTTGGATTTTGGTAAGCTTCTCAGAATCTTTCTGACCTTCTCTTCATTTGAGAACTTCTTTCCCAATGACTCCAGATTGTTCACCACATCAGTGAATCTTTTGAACATCTCCTTGATGGTCTCATCTGAGTTCATCTTGAACAAATCATATTGGCTCAGAAGTATGTTGATTTTTGTCTGCTTAACCTGGCTAGTTCCTTCATATGTCACCACCAGTTTATCCCATACTTCTTTGGCATTCTTTCAATTTGACACTCTGTTGAACTCATCTGCATTAAGATCACAGTATAACAGATTCATAGCCTTGTAATTTTTTGATACCTTTTCCAGTTCAGTAACTGAAAGATTTTCCTCAGACTTGATGCATCTGACTCCATCAATTGTAGTGTAGTACTCATGAGGACCATTCTGAACTATTGACCATAGTTCCATGTCTTGATCTATGATGATTATCTTCATCAATGCCTTCCAGTGCATGAAGTTATCACCACAGAACAATGGGGGTCTGTTGGCTGCCCTTCCTTGTGAGAATCCACCATCTCCTACATTACTCATAGTCACCAGATTGTTAGATCTAAAACAGTGACACAAGCTCTGATACCAATTGAAAGTGTGTAATGTAGGCTAAATACAGTACCTAAATACTCTAGAAGGGGGGGGGGGTGAATAGAGTATGGAAACTTTTTGCAAAACTCAAAGTTTAACAGAAAGACTTTGTGTGAAACTCAAATCTCAAGGCCTTGAGATTTTAATAAACTGTCTGAAACTTACAAAGGCAAAATAGTAAGCTTCAAGGCCTTGAACTTTAAACAATTCTAAACAGCTTTTGAACCCTAGTTTGATTTGAGTTGTTTGCAGCAGATAATAATCAAACTGTAAAGTAAAGAACACAAAGCAATTTACAGAGTTCAGTCCCAATGGACCTAATCTCTGCCTGAGGGATCTAATCCCACCAGGATTGGGCAAACACTTCTTATTACTCACACAGAAACATCCCTAGATATTCAAGCCTAAGTGATTTCCCTTACACCTATACAGCTTGTGGTTTCCAACCTATCTAGTTCCAGCTACTAACTGTTGAGCTAACAAGAACATCTTGTTGTTAACTTGAAAAACCAACCACTAGGTTAAGTGAGGTTTAAGATAATCTAAAGATACACTGATAGAAGTACAAGTGAAGAACACAGTAAAAAGATGAGCTGTTGAAGCCTGGATGTGTTCTTCTGGAAAACAGGATTGATTTGATCTTCTGGAATCTAGAATGAAGCTTGAATGAATGTGTGTTTGAATGAATGATCTCCCACGAATTTGTCACACCTCTCTGAGTATTCTGCAAGCCTCTCTCTCCTTCAAAATTCAAACCAGTCTCTTTTATCCACAGCTGCAACTGATTGAGAGATTTTAGGATCTCAGTTCCTACAAATCCTCTTTCTGTTTTCAATTGAAATTCAAACAACTCTAAGTGGATATCCGTTGGAGTTTGCTGAGATTGCCTATTGCACGTTTAACAACCCTGCAACAGCATTGAAACACAGCAACAACAAAATCCAGAAAGAAAACAGTGCTATGCCTGTTTGGTTATCCAGTTTCTGATAAAACTGTTTAACAGATTAAAACAATAACCTGTATAACTTCTAACATATGAATCATGAAGAAACAAGTTTAAGACACTTAGAAGTGAGTAAATAATCACAATACTAAGGATCACAACTTGCAAGAAAGAATCAATTTAGTTATGTAAAAACTGTCAGCAGCTCAAGGCATATCTCAAGGCCTTGGAGCTCTGAACCTGCTTCACAGATATTCAAAGTTAAACCCAGATAACTTTGATTCTTCCTGTTTTGATCATCTGCAATTGTGTTAGATATATAAATAGTGTAATCCATAAGTATATGCAGTAAACCACTGATCTATATAATCAGATATCCAATCTGCAACACAGAATTGTTAGAACATATAGCAGAATAGAATAACTCTCAAGGCTTTGAAGTCCAGTCAATATCTCAAGGCCTTGGAATAACTGAGATGATTTGCTGCTTATGTCTTAGTCTTTATCTTTCATCACTCAAAACAATTACCAACCAAAACACATTCAAGGGTCTTTGACTCAACAACGCGTAACTCCAAGGGCAACCCACGAACAAAGAAACAAGTCGTTCTTCAAATAATATCTAAGTAACAAGACTTCAAGCATAGACACCCAATGAAAAATTTAACATTCTAGTGATCCAAGATACCGCACCCGGTAAGTCCAGTTGTCTAAAAAAATTAACCAACAAGTCCTAGCCCCTCACCCTCA
This sequence comes from Linanthus parryae, assembly GCA_023055425.1. NCBI lineage: Eukaryota > Viridiplantae > Streptophyta > Magnoliopsida > Ericales > Polemoniaceae > Linanthus > Linanthus parryae. The sequence goes on along the minus strand of JALGPY010000043.1, from coordinate 989,445 downwards.
TGAGCGATACCCCTCTTTTTCCTTACCCTTCTAAGGTCATCTACAAAAAAGAATGGAAAGAAACAATATAAATATAATCATCCACTAACTATAGACGAGACAAGATAAGAAGAGACACAAACACTAGTGCAACAATGTGATCCATCAAGACTAGGTAAAAATACTCCAATCAAAAAGGGAAACTCCAATATTCTTTGATAGACATCTCAATTAGAATCCCAAGATTACATTTTCCTAACCATTTTAAAGTAGGCTCTAAAATAAATTTGAATATTTGGAGAAATCCAAAGACATGGTTCTCAAAACCCTTTCTAGGCGAGGGTGGGAAACCTCTATATTCCACGCTAACTCTTTAGTCTATCCTTTCTCATGGGTCCTCCATAGGTTCCTCCCAAGTCTTGTGAGCTAACAACAATACACAATTTATGAAGTGCGAATTTATCATCCATTGGCCTTGATGTAAATACTTTTAATTAGGAAGGTACCATCTTCCCTTATCCACCAAATCACTACACTGTCTCTTGCTCGAAATCCAAGAATTCTTATCAATTAACGACTCCACAATGCAATGCCTCTGAACCAGGACATTGTTGTATACCCATCTTCCAACAAAAGTGAAAACTCGATGCTCACACCTATCCAAGAATTCTCCGATAAATTACCAACTTGACATACCCTCCAAGAAAGGTGTTCTTGTCGGGTGGCTTGCCTGAAAATTCTCCGTTGTTGGATTCACTAGGTTGACGGCCATATCGACCAGAGTTAAAGGATACTCCTATTAGACATCAAACATAAAAATTATGCTACCGTAGGGGTATTCTAAGGCTGACTCTCAATCAATTACACACTTAACAACTTCCATCTAACATTTTACCCAAGAATTCCCAAAAGTCAGCGACATTTATAAGAGACAACACATGCTGGAGACTAGACTCTTAAGTAATGTATTAAGATCCCAAAACTTATTCAACAATGAAACTCTGAAGCCCAAATTTGAGCTATTCATAAATGGTATAATGCTCAAAATTATACCCCGGAAAACAAGACTCTGATGAGATGTTGTGACAAACTGTCATCAATGAAAGAAAATTATACTCCTCATGTACATTATCGATAAATAGAGCTCCAAGTATAATGTCAACATTTTAGCATTTCCCAACACATTAAAACTCTCAAACAATCTCTATAACAATTTAATATACCGAAATCTCCAAAGTTGTCAACTCAACCGCAATATGGTTCCGTAAAAACACCCAAAAGTCTAAAATTCGACAAACTGGCTAAGAAGTATCTTAAACCACCAAATTGAAATCAAGTCTCCCAACATCTCTCAAACACTTTCATCTTGACATAATATAAATACATCTTGTTCCTCCTACATTATTATAAAACTCGTAACCAACCCAATGCGTAGGTACTTCACAATTCCTCGATACGAGCTCAATTATCCTCTTTTCCGGCTCATACAAACTTTGCTTGAATGGTATTTTCTTAACTACCAAAATTATTTTGAATACTCCTTCGTCGGGTTCGGAAAGGTAAGAAATTTTAAACCTCTTTGTGTAAAAGCTATTTCTAGTATTATATGGATGTGGTCTAATGGTAAAATCCCTATATTATAACCTATTGTATCATTCATAAAGTATCATGGAGTTCAAGTAAACATAAATACATGGCATCCAATATCAATTATGCATGGAATATAACACACTGATTATCATACAATCAATTACACATACAATTTTCACATAGATTGAACACATCTTATTCTTATGTTTCTTTGAAAATTAGAAAAGGGATCAAACGGGTAAGAAAATATATGAAGTTTGGTGTGAAACTACCTCTCTAAGTCTAATTTCATAATAAAGAGGAATAAACTCAAAATATTCTATAGAATTCAAGTTATGCAGGGAATAGCATAGCTGCTGTCATAAGCCACCAGAACAGAAACTTCAACTTCACCAAGTCTTAAACTGACTTCACTTCCTCAAAATGGTCTAGCCTTTCACTTAGATATATTCCTCTGTTTCTAATCACCACCATAAAGTTTTGAGATCCATCCAAGATCTGTAAGATAGGTAAACTCAAAAAAAAAAAAAAAAAATACCACAGTTGGCCATTATGAAATTCTTCTACTGAACAACGAACTTTGGAAATTCGTATCTAAGTCTCCATAATTTATCTGGGATTGAAATTTTAATGACATGTTCCTGAACCTGTCTACTACCTGATAAAAATTCAAAGAAAAATAACTCAACATTTAAACGTGTCTGCTACACCAAATACCATGTGTTGTACAGATTCAAACTCCACAAACTTAGCGCCCTCGCGTTCTAACACTATGAATGCCTTCTATGCACTAATCAACGATGACGAAACACAAGACAACCTTAATTCTTCAATTCATACTCCAAATAAATAAAACATAAATATATTAAATATCAAGATGGATCCTCAAAACATAAGCATTATCCCTCCTCATGAAAGCAATATTTAATCTATGCAAATCACCAATGATTATCTCTAGCCCAAAAGTGGCTTATGCAAAAACATTCTAAGAAACCTTAAAGTATTGTTTGGCTTCATGGCTTTATTAAAACTAAAACTTCAAAATGCACTAAAAAGTCTAAGAAATGAAGGAAGCCTAATATGTCTACTTCTCATAGTTATTCACACTTGCTTCCGATTCCACGTCTTCCCTAGGGTTATCCTCGAACTCATCATTCTCAATAGGGTCTTCCTCAATCGCAATGTTCTCGCTAGGGTCTTCCTCAATCTCATCATCTTCACTAGAATATATTTCGATCACCATGCTCCTTTTCCATTTCACATAAGCCTCCATCAACAATTTACACATAGAGTCGGCATTCACCATCCATTCACTTTGGTATAAGTAGTCATCATAGTTCAACCTGTTGAACCTAGCCATAATATCGCTATACTTGGCGATAATCTCCATAAGTATGGGCCCCATAAGTAGAGTCTTCACCATAAAATAAGCTTGGAAAGCGGGATTCCGATATCGAGTAAACTCCAACGCATTAAACTCACAATACTGGCATAGCACGCTTCTTTGCGGTTCTCTTAGTTCTAGCCATCGATAAAAAATGAAACGACTCCATATACTCTCTTACTCCACAACTTGTATCATAAATCAAAATTGTTTGCCCTTATGAAATAAGTACATACACCCAAAACTTCAATTTTTGATCACACGAGACTTTCGAAAACAATGCACAACTTTCTGATTACCCAAACAATAGATACTTAACCTAAATCCAATGAAAAGCCTCAAATCCAAACACTCAGCTAAATCGAGTGGGTTAAAGCTCTTAGCCAGGAGAGGGTGGGTGGGGATACCAGCTTACTAAGCCTATTTTCTAAAGACTTAATCACATAATAACCCTATTCAAGACTACTCAAATCCCCAACGGCTTGTCAAATTTTAAATTCTTTTCCTAAGTCCATTTTAAATTCCCCTGCAGGTTTTAAATTTTATTTTTGGATAACCTGGCTCTGATACCAACTGTAACACCCCCAAATTGACCAAACCGGAAACCCGGGGGTGTCACTCCGTACCCGAGGTTAAACCCGGATACAAGGAGGTTTAGAGATAGAAAATCCAAACAAAAACTTCCATAAACTTTAAAGTAATACTTTATTGACAATTCAAATCCTTGTGCCACTAACATGGGCAAATCTAGCTAAACAGAGTTCTATATGACGGTTCTAAGAATTTAAATGTGATCTACTACTTGTATAAGTGATGATTCGCGTCCCTGCTAAGCTATGCCACCATCATCTTGACCTGTGGTGCAAAAAACAAAAGAGCACCACAGTTTCCAAAGTCAGCGGAAATACTGAGTAAGTAACACCCAAGCACGTAAACAGATTATGAAGTAATTTGAAAACCATTTTGTAGTAGTCTTGCTAAAACAAAGTGAACATAAAAGCTTTGACCATTTTATAAAAGAAATAAGATGAGAGATTCCAAGTTCATTTTTATATTTTTCCGTAAAACATCCATTATTCAAATAATGGGATTCCAAAACTCATGATATTCCATTTTCCATTAACATCATCCAATCCAAAACCAAATTGTTAATTTGTTGATACGGGGAAAACCAACCGACCACTTCGCAAGCATCCAAGACCTTAAGTGTCGACACCTCCTTACAGACTTCTTGCGGCCATAAGAGTGAGTACAAGGAGCTATCCGGGGACTTGCAACCGGATTAAATAAATTAAATTGGACGAGAGACCGAAGTCAACACGTCCAATGCCAATAGTAACCATACAACCATAATCATCCGTACAACTCTTCTACTTTACGTTACCATCGATTATTAGAATGAAGTGATATTTTTAGAGAACATTTCAACAATTTGAACAAGTATTCAAGTAGGACATATTTTGCATAAAATCATTTTGAGACAAGTAGGAATGAAAAATATTTGACACGAAAAGAGGAATGGGCGCTAGGCCTGGCATGTTTACTTACCTTGAATCTCAAGCAAAGCAAATCACTTCCTAGTAATACTCGACGTATCCTTCGTCAACAAAATTTGTCGCCTACAAATTTAATAGTATCCTAATCAACACATTGTACACGAAGTCCTATAGGTAAATGAAATAAATCCCGTACTAACTCTCCCCAACCTTTACTAAGGCAAACAACCTCTTTTATAGAAAAATACTCTTTATAGAGTTAACGTTTATTATTGTAAAACATAGCTATAGTTATAAAAATATAAATTATAAGATTAACTAATTATTTCCCTTATTATAGGGTAGAGAAGCATATTATTTTTCCTCAAAAACAATAATAATTCTAATAGTAGTTCCTCCCAACCAAACAAGCCTTAGTAAAGAATATAAGTTTTAAACTAACTTTATTTAAAAGAAATAACAAACTTATTTGAAGAAAATAACTTATTCTAATTTGTTATAAGCCTATAAAAATAAATTAGAAATATATATTTCATCACCCTCATATTATATTTTTATTTTTTAGTAAAGATGAGTACCAAAAAGATCATTCTAAGCTTGTGCAAAAAGAATTGTCCCTTATGGGGTTTGAACCCATGACCTTCTTCTCAAACTTCACCAAAGCTTTAAGTGTTAGCTTTTAACCACTGGGCCAACTACCTCTTTGTTCTCTCCTTCCCAACTAATTATATTAAATAACAGTAAAGTGGAAACAAAACAACAACAAAAAAAGGAAAGAAAAACCCAATCGGGTTGTTACCCGAGAGAGAGAGAACGGGACAGAGATGGTGGCGAGGACGACGCCGGAGACGCCGACGGTGGATGACGACGAGGACGGCGGCGGCCGGCGACGGAGACGGCGGTGGCGACGGCCGGGCGGCGGCAGCCGGGCAGCGGCGGACCGGAGAGAGAGAGATAGAGAGAGAGAGAGAAATTGAGATTGAGAGATGAGGGATTGGTGAGAGAGATTGAGTTTGGTAGCTTGAATGGGTGTGAGAAGTTTCTGAGATTGATGGGTTTATATAGGTAGAGAATTGAAGAATTCAACCTCCATGAGGAAACCCACTTCGAAAATTTTGGTTTTGAATCGGGACCAAAAATTTGCAAAATTGGATTGCTTGATGCTAAATTGTCGAACTTTGTTGAGTTTGAAACGTATTGGGATTGAATTGGAACGAAAATCAACAAGTTTGAAGAGAATTTGGAGTGGTGATGGTGGTGGATGGTACTCTTCCGTCCATGGAAGAGTTGGAGGAAGAAGATGATTCTTTTTAGGGTTAAAGACACTTTCAGCCTACTAACTTTAGGCTTAGTACAACTACCACCCCTTTAGCTAAATAAAAGACACTATAATAGTTATAGGAAAATACATAAAAGCACCTAGGTAGTTTATAACATTAAAAATTAACTTTTAAATAATTATAACTAGTACCCAAACTTATAGTAATGTTATTTTAACACCTAATATTGTTATAAAATACCCGTTTTAACATACTAACACATAATATTACCTAAAATGCACTTAATACTACATAAAATACACATAATACCCATTTCAAAATAACGGGGTGTTTCATTTACCTTGTCTTCCTTAGCTCCTAGCGCAGCGGATGATCGTAGGATGCTTTATTTCACGTGCCCACCTTGCTCCCACAGTCTGGCTCGAATCACTAGGACGAAAGCTATGATCCACACCAAGTTCCACCAATGGAGGCTAGTAGGAGAGAGAGGCTAGGGTTCCTAGAACTGTATTTTGATCAACACATTATCTCTACACAGTAGTGCATTATTATGTCTCACATATCTCATATCATAATGTGTAGGAGGCTGTCTCCTTATATATACAGACTTATACCTAGTTTGCACATAACCCCCTAGGGTTTGTGCCTTTGCTGTTAACCCCACAGGTTTAAGCATTGTTGCAACTAACCCCATGAGATTAAGATAATTGCATTGGGCACCCCACATGGGCGCACCAAATGCTAACATATCCCACTCGTATCCCCCATATTCTGTCAATTGTCATCTCGTAGACCATGAGCACCTACCTTGTCTCGAAGTTCGTGCACCAATGAGTCTGAATCTCCTTTATTATATTCATATTCTGCATGATCCCATAAGATCTTGTAGGTGGTCCCAATGAAAGTAACAAAGAGTGATGTAATGAGAATCTTCCTTTCCATCCATTGTGCCGCTTTGATTAGGATTGGATGCTTTCCTAGCAATGTCCTGGAAGGTCGAATCATTCATAGCCGTAAGGTGTGACGCTAAAGTAGCACCACCGAACCGTTTCTCCACGACACGGATAAAAGTACTAAGGGTATACAGTGTCAATCATTCTTATATGATCGACGAGGCTCACACGACGAGGAATCTCAGGGACTAGTTCTACTCTCTACCTCATGTCACTCATCAGCACGCGTTATCTCGGTAAGATATGCACCATAGTGTTTGGACTCCAATCAGATAACTTGTCTTATCCCATAGGGACCACTATGCAGATATAAGTCCAACAGCCCTTATGGCTATTAACCCGAGTACTGAGTGTTGCACATATGCAATCGAAATCAGTCCTCTCATCCGGCTTTCTCTACGCAGACTATACATGGCTTGCGATATTAACCATGTTCGAATGGCCATAAACCAATCTCACCTTGGAGCTTATTCCAATGCGACAATTAAATCCGTCTAACAGGCGTCTTGCACTAGTGATAGATGTATAGATCATATCATGGGGTACAGTCCTCACATGATAGGCGTCTCATATCATATCACAGGCTTCTAGCACTTCTAGGGATTCTGTCTCATCTTCTACTCACCTGGACTATCCAAGATATCGTAAAGGCGGTTGCTCGTGTGAGGGAGACAACCTAGTGTCTGCGCGACATGTTCTATGCTAGCACGGGATATGTAAACGTATCATACACATATCGAAACAACATGTAGCATAATTAAACAAATCCAATTAAAATCCAATTATCAATGTCTCATATGCTCATCAATCATATTGCCAGTGATCGACTACCGAGTCCCAATTTTCTAAAGCAATCCACAAAGACGATTCTTATGTGGTTTAGGAATGAGAGGTGCCTACTTTTTGGCCCGTATTCGATCTACTCCAAGATTACTCTTCAGGTAGTTATTTCACCTTTTTGTGAAATAATACCCTCTTATATATATTTGGCCTTATCAAAAGAGTACTGTAGCCGTACGCTAGCACTACAGGTTGGTTGATAGCCCATAAGCTTATCAGAAACCTTCTTATCCAAACATGTTTCTGCCCGGTGGCAGAACACGCAATCGTGCTTCGCTTCCATGATCGATGGAGCGGTCTAATACGATTGTGTAACACTTATGCTGCAGTTCCATGCGGTGTGTATGTCATCTAGCACGGACTATAGCCTGAGGCGGATCCAAGTGCATCTAGGTCCCCACCCTCGTCAGCATACATAGCTGGCTAGTCAAAGCATCATCTGCGATAGTCATAGCATGTGATCCTTCGTATAGAGTATCATTTTGGTTGCAATCTTGTGTCTTAAACTGGATCCTGAAATCCAATCCTCCAATTACATGAGGTTTGTGGGGTCTCAGTATATACCATAGTATATAGCAGACTCACACTGTATTGGGCACTTTGGTCATTTGGTCAACCTTGTATGGTGTCTTCTAGGGCACATATTCAGGCTCGTAAAATCATGCAGAGAGCTATAGGAGTATAACATGGCATTGGGTCCATAACATGGAATCGTTCATAGTGTCTTCTTGTTGTCCGCCTTATGCGTCAATATAAGAAGTCCTTTTGAACGAACAAGAATGCATCTCGCCCTACTAATATCCTTCGTCACAAATCGAAAGGGTAACCACCCTATAGTGGATGTGAAATATTCCTTAGACTCTCCTGGAAAATAGTGTGTCATCGATAATAAGTGACGTGATCATCTACTCTCTACCGATGAGAGTGATATGCAGTGGTTTTTCATCCATAGATAAAATATTGCTGACTTAGAGGACTAGTTAAGACCATACATGGACTTAATTAGCTTGCACCTATTTGTGCATTTGATCATATATCTCAAAACCCTGTGGTCGAGTCATACAGATCACCTATCTGATTTCTCCATTGAGAAATGCAGTCGTCACGTTTATCGAGAATAGAGCCTTATTTTCATCATCACAACTATTACCAATGTCTCTGCAAGTCGTATGCCTTACTATGCTTCCGTCTGTGTCACTCTGAGTGACCTTGGAAATCCACTCATTTCCAATAGTCTAATCATCCAGTCGGAAAAGTCAAACTTTTCTTATAAACTTGGTTGGTCCTTTACAGACTCTAACTTTTCCCATAAAGATTACTTTTTGTTCTTCATAATTAGGGAACGATAAGGCATAGTATTCTATCCCATCGTTTATGCAAGGTGATCCTTAAGACCATCCCTTCGATCTCAAACAGTCGATGGGATATGCTCCTACGAGCAATTCCTTTGCATTGGAGGATCATAATTTGCTCTCACCCATATGGATGGGAACCTCGCTTAGAAAGTCACTCCTACTGTCCGATGGATCCTTAAGGGACTAATTCCTCATAATGGACTATGGAACAGGGTGTTTTCTAGCGGTTCCTCCATGCTCGCGGAGATCATCATCTCTAAGAACATTCCCTTAATTATGGACATCTCCTTATGAAAAATCATATATCCTGTGAATCCGTTTACGTTACACTACTAATCGGCTGTTGCGTTTCGAACACGCAACCCCTAGAGTACTCAGAATAGTATGAGAAGATACGTTACTCCATGAAGATACGTTTCTTCCATCTAGGGTCTAAATTTTGTCAGGTGATGAAAGATCCTGGGGCGATATCCTAGGTTCATCTTCTTCTTGCGTGGTGACCACCATGGCCTCCCCTTCGATGTCAAATCGTCGACGGGGTACGCTCCCACGAGCGCTCCTACGCAAAGAGGGTTCTTCTTCAGCATTATCATCATATACGATAGGCTGCTCACTTGGTAAGGCACTCCCACTGTTCTCAAGACCATAGGAATAAATTCCTCTTGAGTAGTGGTGAATTGAGTGTCATCTAGTGGTTCCTCTCCTTCGTAGAGAATACCATCTCCACGTGCTTCTCCCTGACTAGGAAAATTTAGTTAGCTCATAAGCTGCCGATCCCTATGGCCTAAGGTGACCTCATATAGGTTTCCTTTTGTTCCACATCTCGTAGGGCGTAGTGGCTACAGACTTGGTGGGTATTTGGTTGAGTACATGACAGCCGTTTAACAAAGTGTCTCCTCAAGATAGGGAACATGTACTTTGAACGTGCTATCATACATCAAACCACCTTCAGGAAGTATCCTAATCCTCCTATCCGTTACAGCATCCTGCTGTAGAGTGCGGGGAATGCACGGCTGCCTTCCTACTCCTTTCCATCACATAGCACTTGCCATGATAGATACTCGCAGTCTCATTCTGGCTAAGGAGATATCCTTTTGTCCAGACGGTTTTCTACCTTTTGTCGATGCATGTCTGAAGCACCCTTGTGCCTCAGACTTATGTGGCCCAAGCACACATAGTTGAGATGCGTACAATAATCTACGAATGTGATAGAACAGTAAGCACCATGTCTTTAGCTCTAACATTTAATGGATCACAAAAACAGAATGCTCATAGATGATGAGCCTACTACCTATGAAGAGGCCATGAGAGGCCCAGACTCTCAGAAGTGGCTGGAAGCCATGAGATCCGAGATGGAATCCATGTATACCAACAAAGTATGGACTTTGGTGGAACCACCCGGAGGGGCGCGGCCCATAGGGTGCAAGTGGGTCTTCAAGAAGAAGATCGACATGGATGGTAATGTGATTACCTATAAGGGCCGATTGGTGGCTAAAGGATTCAGACAGATTTATGGTATTGACTATGATGAAACATTTTCACCAGTTGCTATGACCAAATCCATCCGAATCCTACTTGCGATTGCAGCATACCATGACTATGAGATTTGGCAGATGGATGTCAAAACAGCATTCCTTTATGGGAATCTCCTCGAGGACGTGTATATGATAAAGCCGGAGGGTTTTGAGGATCCAAAGCAAGCCAACAAAGTCTGTAAGCTGCAACGATCCATTTATGAATTGAAGCAAGCTTCTAGGAGTTGGAATCGACGTTTTGATGAAGTAGTCAAAGTGTTTGGCTTCATCGGGATCGAAGATGAGTCTTGTGTCTACAACAAGGTTAGTGGGAGCTCCGTAGCTTTTCTGGTCTTGTATGTGGATGACATACTACTCATTGGAAACGACGTTCCCATGCTGCAATCTGTTAAAGATTGTCTAGGGAAGTGTTTCTCAATAAAGGACTTAGGGGAAGCAGCCTATGTACTAGGTATAAAGATCTATAGAGATAGATCTAAGAGACTGCTAGGCCTAAGTCAAAATACATATATTGACAAGGTGTTGAAACGGTTCAACATGCAAGATTCCAAGAAGGGATTCTTGCCCATGTCACATGGAATCACTCTTTCAAAGAGTGGTTGTCCTTCCAATGAGATTGAGAAGGAACGCATGAGTAGAATTCCCTATGCCTCGGCCATACGATCTATCATGTACGCCATGTTATGTACTAGACCAGATGTGTCATATGCCTTGAGTATGACAAGCAGATACCAATCCAATCCGGGTGAGAGTCACTGGATTGCAGTCAAGAACATCCTAAAGTACTTGAGAAGAACTAAGGATGTTTTCTTGATATTTGGCGGTGAGGAAGAGTTGCGTGTAAGGGATTACACTTATGCAAGCTTCCAAACTGACAGAGATGACTTTAGATCACAATCGGGATATGTGTTTTGCCTGAATGGAGCAGCGGTGAGCTGGAAGAGTTCCAAGCAAGAGACGGTGGCTGATTCTACAACAGAGGCTGAGTACATTGCTGCAAATAGCGCAACAAAGGAAGCTGTTTGGATCAGGAAGTTTATTTATGAACCTCGTGTGGTTCCTAGCATTGCGGATCCAGTTGAGTTGTACTGTGACAACACCGGGGCGATTGCACAATCAAAGGAGCCCAGATCACACCAGAAATCCAAACACGTGCTCAGGAAGTTCCATCTGATTCGAGATATTATCGATAGAGGAGACGTTCGGATATGCAAGATTCCTACAGATGAGAACATTTCAGATCCACTTACGAAGCCGCTTGTGCAGTGGAAGTATGAAGGGCACACTGGGAGTATGGGCATACGAGATGCGCCAGATTGGCTCTAGTGCAAGTGGGAGACTGTTGGAATAGATGCTCTAGAGGCAATCTAGTTTAGTATGAATTTATTTGTGGCTAGAAAATTCATTGTATTATTTATTGGATATTTAATATAATGAAGTCCTTAGATTTACAATCGTGTTGTTTATCTTAAATATCCCTAGTCCAATATAATGATTAATGGGACAATCATCTATAGACTAGTATGGGGTTGGATTGATATGGAGATATCATGATCCAACACATGGGTGTGCATTGAGGGTAATGGTGCACTGGATTGACCCATCTCTGAGAAGGCTACATACACGTTATGATTAGTCACAAGTGCTTCTCGTGGTGCAATGGTATTGTCATCCTTAGACTTGAAGTCATTAGATATTCTAGTTGTGGATTATTGTGATTTTGGTAGCGTTAAACGCTACACCGTAACTGGGTAGTTATAAAGGCATGTACCATATACAATAAGAAGCAAGCTTAGAGATCGTAGTGGACGTAGATATAATTTGTCCCTCCCACATAACGGGAGCAAATATCCTAGGCCACTCGAGGGATAGTGCTTATAGAATGTCTGGCCAGACTCAAATAAATCAATATGGGATATTGATGTTATTTGCACGAATAAGGCTATTCCCATGGATCGAGAAACTATGGATTGGATGTACGAGTGTGACTTGTATGTCTCGTGTCCAATCCGGATATAGAGACAAAGGGATGAGACAATTACTTGTACAAGGTTTGTCAAGATGACTATTCTATTAGTTGGCTAGAATGGATGTTTTGCTAGAAACCGCTCCATATTAGCAAATTGTTGCTACCAACTAGATAGAACCTATGGGGTCACACGCTATATAGAGTTGAACTAGATTTGGGAATTAATTAATTGGATTAATTAATTAGAAGGATCACTTCGCAGCACCTTGCAAACTTAGTAGGACTAATTTGCAAGGAAGGGACTAAACCGAATTCTAGTAGGACTAGAATGGGTCCTTTAGGTAGTTGGCAAGGATTTGTTGGACTATATAAAGGACACTCCTTCCTTCCTTCCCACACTTATGAACTTATTGATCATAACTTGAGTGGGAGAGAACAAAAAGGAGAGAGCAAGCAAGCAAGAGAGGCTCGCCCGCCCCCTTGCCGCCGCCCGTCCCCGTCGGCCCACAAGGAGGCCGAAACCTCCTTGTTGTCTCGTTTTGCGTGATTTTTCTTCTTCTTCCTCATTCCGGGCTAGCACCAAGGAGTAGAAAGATCTAGAATTCAACTCTAGGCGTGGATCAACTATAGGGAATGTGACACAATTCGCGTTTGAAGTCATCAAAGGAGAAACCCTAAGGTGTGTTATTGATTTCTTCTCTTACCATCGTTATGTCTCTTGAATTGTGATCCTTGGAGGGTATTGCATGGATTATATTTGTTTTTCCGTTGCGCATCCATGATCAAAACCCTGCAGCATTATCATGAATGGTAGAAAGAACATGTAAGAGATTGAGTGCCGGAGACGTCACTCCTTTTAAGGGGGGAATAATGTCACATACCGCTTCAATTATCCTATTGTTACTTGTTTGGCTTACGTGCATTATAAATTCCATACTTGCATTCTTCTGTTGGAAGTTTTTACGACTCTAGAGAAGGGCATACCCAAGCTTCGGGGACGAAGCATATTCCTAAGTTGGTAATGATGAGATACCCCAAGTCAAACCTAAGGGCATTTTATTTATTTGGCATTGTTTGATATTTTCATCTGTCAAAAGTTGTGAAGAATTTCAGTTCTTCGCGTGTTGTCACATATCCGTTAAGTGTTACTAACTTCTCATACGAAAAGAAAATATTGAAATGATCAACTCCTAGCTAGTGTAAAACTGAAAAATTCCTAATTCATTGCACCCTTTTGTGCACTAGCCCCTATAAGAGAAATATCAGATCTTGTAGGCTGGAAACCCCTTATTCACTGCACCAAATTGTAAACCACCCCTAAAAAAGAAAGATAAGAACTTGGATAGTCATTATCTCAATATATTCTCTCTCTTAAATTCTCTCAAGTTCTTTTAAGTGTCCTTGGTGTTCTTCATATCAACCAAGATTGGAATTAGGTAAATCATCTCTCTAGTCTCATTTCAAGCACTTAATGCATGTGATTCTCTTAGCATTTGGTGCGCCCATGTGGGGTGCCCAATGCAATTATCTTAATCTTATGGGGTTAGTTGCAACAATGCTTAAACCTGTGGGGTTAATAGCAAAGGCAGAAACCCTAGGGGGTTATGTGCAAACTAGGTATAAGTCTGTCTATATAAGGAGACAGCCTCCTACACATTATGATATGAAATATGTGAGACATAATAATGCACTACTGTGTAGAGATCATGTGCTGATCAAAATACAGTTCTAGGAACCCTAGCCTCTCCTACTAGCCTCCATTGGTGGAACTTGGTGTGGATCAGAGCTTTCGTCCTAGTGATTAGAGCCAGACTGTGGGAGCAAGATCGGTACGTGAAAGCAAGCATCCTACGATCATCCGCTGCGCTAGGAGCTAAGGAAGACAAGGTAAACACATGAATCTTCCGCTATAATTCATGTTGTAGATCTGTATGTGATAGATCCTGTTATTCCTTCATTGGTATCAGAGCCCTAGGCTTGTTTTTCGTGCCTCGTTATGCGAACCCGAATCTTCTTAGAAAATCGAGTTTCTGAAAGTTCGTAATCCGTAGACGAAACCTATATGGTTAGGTAGGCTTTTTCACAAGGATTCCAAAAATATAAATTTTATAATTTTGGACAAACGATGAATTAGTTATGAATATTTTAAGATTCAGAACGGTATAAATATGGACTGTTTTGATCTGATCTGTAATTCGATTTTTTAAAAAGTTGTTAGAATTGATTTTTGAATACATAATCGGAATCAGGGTGAAGAGACGAGTCCAATGATATAAGTTTCATCGGAAACGGAGGCCGGGAAGGCGGCGCGTGGGCTTCACGCGACACCAAAGCCGCCCCCACGCGCGGCCACACGCCAAAGGGCTGCGGCAGACTGCTGACGTGGCTAGGGGTGACGTGGCAGGTGACGTGGCGGTGCCACGTCAGCACTAGGGATGACGTGGCGATGGCGTGACAGCCATGTGTCTGATGACGTGATGACGTGTCATCTGACGTGGCAGGTGACGTCATCACATGGAAGGTTTGGCTTGCCAGACCCGACGACAGCGCGTGACGGAGGCGGACGCGCCCACGCGCGGCGGCGCCTGAGGCCGCGTGCAGCCTCCTCCCGCCGTCATTTTTCGCCAAATTTTTTTCTACAGACTCAGAATAAAATTTCCTATTTTCTGGGATTTTTTCATAATTTTTGGAAAAGCAGCAAATTTTATTATTTTCCTGATTAATTAATTAGTGTTTAGCACACTTCCCGAGGCAATTAGACGACGTTAAACACACTTTTTTGAGCCCAAATTTTTTCCAGAGACTTAGGTCATTTTTCCCTATTGTCTACCATAGGTGGTGAGACCTTAGTAGGTTTAGAGCAATTTTCAATCTTTTTAGTTGATTAGAATATTGCTTATTAATTTCCAGTAATTAGTATTTAATTCTGGAAATTTCCAGAAAGTTTCAGTATGTTTATTTTATAATTATACATGCTGTTGTGGGTTGAATTGATGTGTTTGATGCATGGATGTGGCTTAGATGGTTTTATATTTGGTTTTGGTTTTGTTTTGAATATGTAATCAAAATACGGCCTGCGTGTCGTGCCTCTCTATATACTCTAGTGTCTTCTCTTCTCATCCAATCGACTCTATGAGGTTACTTCTTATTAGTAATAAAATATTTAGTGAAGATTGAAGAATAGAAGCTTCAAGAGAGGTGGTCAAACCTAAAGCTAGGGCGCAAGGTGCATGGAGCAAATAGACGAACCAAGGAGCTTCAAGAGGAGTACTCGAGATAGGCGAGATCCACGAGGCGAGAAGTTCAAGACTTGCTCAAGACGTACTCTCAATAGTGGGACTGCACCTTAGGGCCCACATCCATTGCATATTTATTTATGCTTTTGCTTGTTTTATGTTGTAACTGCGTGATTGGATATAACTGTATAACCTCGCATGCTAAAGAACTAAAACAAAAGAGCTCACATGATTATACATGATTAAAACTAATAGGGAATCATAAGTGACGATATTTGATTCCTAGAATTGCTACTAGGTTTTGGTGGAGTCCTTATGAGGAACTATGAAATTTTAATCTATGTATCATGGTATTTCGGAGCTAAGAAAATGCTAATATTAATTTCCTATGCAATGTCTCAAGATCAATCGTGTCTAAATCGAAATTGTAAAGGCTAAAATAATGAAAACAAACTATATGACGAGTCGTCGCACTATGTAACCAATCGTTGGAGATAGGTTGTCGAAATACCTACAAGTATGGTCGAACCTGTGATGAATAGTTGTCACAGCAGCACATGATTAGGCTAACCAATAGTGGGAGGCAGTCAATACAATGTCATAGAGCATGCTATGCCAAGGTGGGGAAATAACCTCATCATCAAGTTCTAGACCACTTTGAAATTCAAAGATTGTAGGAATGAGCCAAAGATGAATCTTGGATCCACCTTAGCCATTTGCCTACATTAAAATTGTGAGTAGTGACTCATAAATCCCGCCTTAAACTATGAGTACAGACTCATGTCATAAAAAATGTGCACTCGACCATAGCATCTGAGATTAGCACTCGACTATAGCATCCGAGATTCATGCCATTTTATGATGAAAGGTTTAAGTCATCCGATTATCAATTTGTTGCTATCTCTGCTACGTTTTATGAATATGACATAAAATCGTTGTATGACACACTTTGAAAGTGTCAAGATGCTTGGATAAGACCAAACATTGCTCCGTCCTAGGATCTAAGCAACCAAGTGATTGCTAAGAACACTAGTTCAGCATACCTCTGAAGTCTAAGCAATATATGATTGCTAAAGGCTGTGAATGAAGTATGATCGGTAGATTTAGTCCCAATCCGGGTATTAGGACCGTGAGGAACAGGTGGGGGCAAAGATAATGGAATGAGGGCGCAATATTGGTAAATGGCCAATAGCCCAAGACTGGCAAACGCGAAGGAGGAAAATGATGTTTTCCTAAGACTAGAAGGTCAGACATGGCACTAACTTCTCATCTAAGGATCCATAAGATTATATTTGGAGGAGCAGCCACCAAAAGTTGTTTTGGTCACAGTTTTACTTTAGAATTGGTCATGTTATGTATGGTCATGCGCTCTTAGATTCTAGCATGAATAACGCCTCAGAATCTTTGCATATCACCTCTAGGGTTGTGACTTAAGATTCTGATATGTGGCGCGCTAGATTGAGACACACTATGTCAGGAAAGGATGTTCAGGCTAGCTAAGGTAGGCCTGCTTGGAATATGCCCAAGGTACCCTTACCTGTGTGTGATTCTTGCCTTACACTCTACTAGATCTACGAAGCTCTTGTGTTACTTGAACAAGCTGCTCCTCAACTGCTTGTGGTTCCTGTTCATGTTCCATAATGGGTTCAGTAATTTGTGGTTCTTGAACTTCTTCAAGTTCTACAGTCCTCCCACTTGCTTTTTTAGAGACAAACTCTCTTTCTAAAAACACGCCGGTCCGAGCAACAAACACTTTGTTCTCGGTTGGATTGTAGAAGTAGTAACCCTTAGTTTCCTTAGGGTATCCCACAAACTTACACTTACCCAATTTTGGCCCTAGCTTGTCTGATTGTAAACATTTTACATAGACATCGCAGCCCCAAATCCTCATGAACGACAGTGTGGGACGCCTCCCGCTCCACATCTCATGTGGTGTCTTCATTACTGATTTAGATGGAACACGGTTAATGGTGAAAGCAGCACTTAATAGAGCGTGGCCCCAAAACCATAATGGAAGATCGGTTTGACACATCATAGATCAAACCATATCCAATAGGGTTCGATTCCTCCTCTCAGACACGCCATTCCATTGTGGCGTTCCGGGTGGAGTGAGTTGGGACACGATCCCACACTCTCTAAGATAGTCGTCAAACTCTTGGCTCAAGTATTATCCTCCACGATCCGATCGTAGAGCCTTGATACTTTTGCCAAGTTGCTTCTCTACTTCATTCTTGAATTCTTTGGACACTTCAAAGGATTCGGATTTGACCCTCATGAGGTACACAAATCCATATCTACTGTAATCATCAGTAAATGTAATGAAGTAGACGTAACCACCCCTGGCAGGCGTGGAAAATGGCCCACATACATCAGTATGTATGAGCGCCAATTGCTCACTTGTCCTCTCACCTTTCTTATTTAAAGGGGACTTTGTCATTTTTCCCAATAAACAAGCCTCACATGTCTCATATGATTCAAAATTAAATGAGTCTAGTAGCCCATCCTTATGGAGTCTAGATACACGTTTCTCGTTTATGTGGCCTAAACGACAGTGCCATAAGTAATCAGGATTTAAATCATTTATTTTAATCCTCTTGGTATTAATGTTGTAGAAAGAATTGCTTAGATCAAGGACATACAGTCCATTAAATAATTGTGCAGTAAAATAGTGAATATTATTATAATAAAAGGAACAACAATTGTTCTTTATTGAAATAATAAAGCCTTCCTTGTCCAAACAAGAAATAGAAATAATGTTTCTGCTCATAGCAGGCACAAAATAGCAATTATTTAATTCTAAAACTAATTCTGAAGGCAGAGATAGCTCGCACACGCCTACGGCCAACGCAAAAACTTTTGCTCCATTCCCAACGCGCAGGTTTATCTCCCCTTTAGCCAATCTTCTACTTCTCTTTAGATCCTGCTCATTTCGACAAATGTGAGATCCACATCCAGTATCTAATACCCATGACGTAGAGACAGTTAAATTGACATCTACAACAAAAATACCTGGTCGTGGTGGAATCACTATTCCAAGCCTCTTGTCCTCCAGATATTTTGGGCAGTTCCTCCTCCAGTGTCCAGGCTGACTGCAGTAGTGACACTCACCTTTAGTCACACCTTTGGCGATGCCACCAACAGGCTTAAGGGAAGGTTCCTTGGACTTGGCAACTGACTTGCCTTTGCCCTTGGAGGATGAGGCAAACCTTTTGCCCTTTCCTTTCTGCACCATCATAATGGCCTTGCCCTTACCCTTGATGCTTTGTTCAGCTGTCCTCGACATGTTGAGCAAATCTGGCAGTGGTTTCACGATCTCGTTCATGTTATAGTTCATGATGAACTGTCCATAACTCTCGGGCAGCGATTGCAACACGAGATCGGTTGCCAACTCTTGGCCGACCGGGAACCCCAGTCGGGCGAGATTCTCCAGGTACCCGATCATACGGAGTACATGGGGTCCCACCGGGTTCCTTTCTGCCAGATGACACTTGAACAATGCCTTAGAGACCTCATACCTCTCAACCCTTGCCTGCTCTTGGAAGAGCTGCTTCAGATGCTCGATCATATCGACAACATTCATGTTTTCGTGTTGCTTCTGAAGCTCAGAAGTCATGGTGCATGGCATCAGGTAGGCCGCGTCATTAGCGTCATCTACACGATTTTGATACGCCTTCAGGGCTGCAGGTGTTTGGTTCTCTAGATCTGCTGGAACTTGCTCCTCTATTGCGTACAGTTTCTTCTCTTGCTTGAGAACGATTCTCAAGTTTCTGTACCAATCAAGGAAGTTGGTTCCAGAGAGCTTGTCCTTCTCAAGGACAGATCGTAGGGAATGTTGTGAACTCGATGAGTTGTTTGCCATTTGGAATTCTACAAAAGGAAAATACGCAAGTTTTAGTATTTGTGAATTTTTGACTATATTCAATAATGGCTAGTTTATCAAATATAGCTCCCACTATTTTTCTACGAATTAATAACCCTCAAGATATTAATGCGGAAAATATCCTTATATTTTCTAGTGGGCCAAGATCCATGTTTCATCTCCTTATGAGCTTGCTTTGGCAAGTCACCCATAATTTGACTACTTTAGGTAGGAACAATTCCAATTGCATCCCTTATGCAACTCTTGGTTCAATTGGGAAAATAAGTCCTTATTTATCCATCAATATGGATAATCCCAATTGATTGCCTCTAGGTTTTAATCATATTAATAGCCTAGTTGTGTTCAACCTCTTATTTAAACAGTTGCACATTACTAGCTTGTGCCATCGCATTCCATCATTATGAACCAAGTCGCCATGCTTTGGCACGCACGAACTTGATAAATCATGATGATAATGAGTGTTTAAATAACGAGAAGGCAAGAACACAATATTTGAATTTTGAGGGATTTTTAAATTCAATTTTTAATTGTTTTGTTGATCAATGCGACACCCCGCGCCTCGCCGTGGGGAGAGATGCGGGAATGCCGACGTCCCGCGCCCGAGATCGCTCCCGGGTGCGGGGGAAAAGGAGTGGTAAACAAAACAAACATCGCATAATTATTTATTACAAACCATGAGTCTTCAAAAGTGAAATAATACATACTAATAAACCAGATGAAACATTGTCTAGGTGTTTCAATTATTTAAATACTAGATAAACTAGGTGAGTCCGCGATATCCCCTTAAGCCGAGCTTCCTTCACCTAGACCTGCGGGGGAAAGAAACAAGACCGCAGTTTTTCCAAAGTCAGCACAAACGCTGAGCAAGTAAACACCCCAACATGTAAATCGGAAAGAGGCATATTTTATTTTAATAAAAAGAGGAATAATGAGTAAGTAAACAACATATCATTTCAAATGACCAATATAAATTATCCAACTCATTATTTAATATTCCCAATCCATTTCCATATTTTCCAAAATAAACCAAGTCCATTCATCATCCATATGAAAAATCCACATTTAATATTTAGTTGTAGCGGGGAACAAACCAATCCAAAATATAGAACCAACCATCTCGCATGCAACCAAGACCTTAAGTGTCGACACCCCTTTAAGACTCTAGCGGCCAGAAGGGTGAGCACATGGTGCGACTCGGGGCAATGGCAACCGAGCCAAAAATAATAATCACAATATATAAATGAATTTGAATAGGGTTCCGCCGCACAACTGTTTTCACTTTACGTTATTACGCGTTATTAATTTCATGTGACAAATTTCCAAAAGAATTAACAAGCAAGTATTTGAAATATCAAGTCAAGCATTTAAATCACAAATCACATTTTGAGACGTAAAAATCATAAAAATAATTGGACACTAAAGAAGGACGGGCACACTAGGTTAGGCATATTTACTCACCTCAAGTAGCACGACCAATATCACGATAGCTCCTACAGATACACGTAGCCCTCGTCTACGAATTCGTCACCTACAATTTATAATTCCTAAATTAATTACAAGTCTAATTATGCAAGTATGGTATGCCAAAAATGCTATATCTCCTAATTTCTCATTTGAAATTATCCCCCCCTTAACCCCATTAATTATAAGCTTAAAACAATTATTTAATTAACACTTATATTTTCCTCATAAAAATATTATAACTCATATAAATACAAGCTCATAAAATTATTGAGTAATAAATCCAATATTAAGCTTATACATTCTTATTTTGTAGGAAATAATAATTTAACAAACTATTTATTCACAAATGACTATAAAAGTTAATTCAAACTAATTCAATTATAGCTTATTAGAAAATATATATATATACTATATAATATTCAAAATAAAATTCACAAAAATGCTTATTTCAATAAAACAAGTCATATATAACTATAAATTGATGTTAGATAAATAATTTCTACCTTCTAGAAAAATAATCATGTAATATCAAACAATAGTAATAAGGATTTTTATTTAAAAAGTCTACTTTATTTTTATTTCACAAACTAACTTCCAACTTATTTATTTTTTTATCAATATTAACAAAATAATCTATTTTTCTCAAAATAACAATTTACAAGCAATTTAAACTATTTAGTTAAATATACCGAAATTATCTAATTAAACCAAATCGTACATTTTTATCTTGCTTACAAAAACAACAATATTTCATATAAATATAACTCTATGTAATTTTAACAACATATTTACTTTTATTTAGTCAAAATAATATATATAATTATGCTATATCATTAAATCCAAAAATAACACTTTAAAGTTTACGTAAATATGCAGTTTGATAATATACACACATCACCCCCAATCTTTGAGAAACTAAACATGCAGTTAACATCTTGCCCTCTTCTTTTCAGAAATTACATAAACTACCCCTCTTTATGAACACAAGCATACATCTTCAACCCAACATACCCGATTCGATTTAGAGCTAACAAGATGTGATTTTGATGATTAGAAATTAACCAGAGAGTGATTTAGGACTCACCTACGCGAAAAATCGCGAGAAACGGTCAAGAATCGGAACGGGTCACGTCTCCGAAAGCGGCGGTCGGCGGTGATGAACACCAACGACGAATCGGACGTCCTAGGCTCTGTTCGAGGTTGCTAAAGCACTCCTCGGACCTCCAGGAGTATTTTGGTTCAAACGGGAGCAAGTGGGTCGCTCCGGTTAGCTCGGGTGAGCTTCTCGCCGGATTTAATGGTGGCGGCGGCGATGGTGGCGGGTCTGGTGCACTGCAGCGAGTTGCTGCTGCTAGAGCTTCACTTTGGGTCGAAAATAGAGAGGGTGAGGTGGTTCAGCGGTTCAAACAGCGAGAGAGTGAGAGAGGCAGAGGTGGTGGCGGCGTTTCCGCCGTCGGGGTGACTCGCCGGAGCGGCTGGTGGCTTCCTCGTCGGGGAAGCTGCTGCTGCTGCTGCTGCTCGTGGTGTAGCATAGAGGGAGGGAAGAGGGTTTTCAGAGGTTTAACAGAGTGAGGGGAAGAGGGAGGCTGAGATGGCGGTGTTCTCGTCGGGGTGGGTCGCCGGAGTGGTGGCTGGTGGCGTTGGCGGGAGCAGCTGCTGCTGGTGGTTAGCAGAGAGGCAGAGAGGGAGAAGAGAGGGAAGAGAGGAGGTGGCTGTGGTGTGGTGGTTCGGGCTGTGGTGGTGATGGAGGGTGTGGTGGTGGTGGTGCCGTGAGTGAGTGACAGAGGAGTGAGTGTTGAGTGTTTTGTTTCTGATGATGTTTTGGAGTGAGAGAAACAAAAGAGAGAAGAAGATATTAAATAAGAAAATTTATACTTGGAGAGGTGTATTTCCTCCACCGCCCCAAACATTTTTTTTTTGTCTTCTAGTTAGCTTTGCTAGAATGTTTAGGGAGTACCAAATGGGTTGGTCAATCTAGTGGGTCGGGTACACAATTGCTATATTCACGCAAATCACATAATATGCTAAATAAATACACAATAAAAATACCGGTTTCTATAAAATTATTATACGAACTTCCCGATTGTATTTTCAACCCAAAAATAATCTAACTCACCACTCTTAATAAAAATTAAATTTTATATTTCCCAATTACCCAATTTACCCTTCACAAAAGGACGGGGTATTACATCCTTCCCCCCTTAAAGAAAAGCTTCGTCCTCGAAGCTAAATCCACCCATACTCAAAAGCATATCGTCTCTATAAAATGCAAGTATATGTCTATATGATGATGCACAAATTATATCACGTATATCACGAAATGTACTAGGGTTAATATGAAATGCTAAGATTTATTTTATAAACGTAAGGGTACGAAAGCGATAGGTTACATCCTCCCCTCCTTAGGGAGTGACGTCCCCGGAACTCAATTTACCTCATTAAATAGGTGGGGATACTTCTTTATCATATCATCTTCTGCTTCCCAAGTAGCTTCTTCTGTCTGATGGTTAGTCCATAACACTTTCACCAATTTAACGCTCTTGGTTCGTGTGTCTCTCGTCTTAGTGTCCAGAATCTTGACAGGGTGCTCCTCATATGTAAGAGACGGGTCCAACTCAACTGGTTCAGGGTCTAACACGTGAGATGGGTCTGGAACGTACTTCTTCAGTTGTGAAACATGAAAGACATTGTGTACTCGTCCCAAGTTAGAAGGTAAGTCTAGTCGATAAGCAACTTCTCCAATTCTTTCCAATATGTCGTAGGGTCCGATAAACTTTGGGCTCAACTTCCCTTTCTGGTTGAATCTCGTTACTCCCTTTGTAGGTGAAACCTTGAGAAATGCTTTTTCTCCAATCTGGAATTCCAATGGCCTTCTTTTCTGGTCTGCATAAGACTTCTGCCGGTCCTGAGCTGCTTTCATTCTTTGCTGGATGAGTCGTACTTGATCCGTCATATCCTCGATAACTTGCGGGCCAATTGGCGATCGGCACTTTCTTCCGTACAAAGCTTCATACGGTGCCATGCCAATACTGGCGTGATAACTGTTGTTGTGGGAGAACTCTATCAAAGGTAGTTTGTCAACCCATGATCCTTGGAAATCCATGACACAAGCTCTTAGCATGTCCTCCAATGTCTGAATGGTCCTTTCTGTTTGTCCGTCTGTAGCTGGGTGAAACGCTGTACTGAACCTTAACTGAGTTCCTAATGCTTCCTGAAGAGCTCGCCAAAAGTGAGTGAGGAAATTAGGGTCCCTATCAGAAATTATCGAACTTGGAACCCCATGATATCTCACTATGTTTTTAACATACGCGTCTGCTCTTTGCTCCATGTTCCAGGTGTCCTTCATTGGAATGAACCTAGCTGTCTTTGTTAGTCGATCTACCACTACCCATATCTGGTTGAGTCCATTCTTTGACGTCGGCAAAGCAGTCACAAAATCCATGGAGATAGAATCCCACTTCCAGACTGGTACGTCTAGTGGCTGAACTAAGCCTCCCATCCTCTTGTGTTCGAACTTCACCTTCTGACACGTTAAGCATCTGGCGACGAATTCTGCTACCTCCTTCTTCATGTTAGGCCACCAGAACATCTTCTTCAAGTCCTTGTAGAGCTTGTCGCCTCCAGGGTGTACTGAGTAATGTGTATTGTGCGCTTCACGCATCAATCTCTCCTTAGTTTTTGCACACTTCTGTGGTACACACCACCTTCCTTTGTAGCGAATGCTTCCATCCTCGTGAATCTTGAAGTCGTTGGCTTTTCCTTCAGCGATTTTCTTCTTGATTCTTTCTAGCTTCACGTCTCCAGCTTGGTTACTCCTTATTTCCTCAAGGAAGTCTGGTACGGCTGTCATACTACTGAGCAAGTTCTGTATTCCTCCTTGATCCACTACTTTGATCTCGAGCTTCCTGAATTCATGGCATAGCCATTCTGGCAAAACTATCATGGCGTTCAAGGCATGGCTCGTCTTTCGACTCAATGCGTCAGCAACTACGTTTGCTTTCCCTTCATGGTACTGGATGAGCAAGTCGTAGTCCTTGATGATTTCTAGCCATCTTCGTTGTCTGTTGTTCAGCTCCTTCTGTGTGAAGATGTACTTTAGACTGCGGTGATCGGTGTAAAGCTTGCAAATTGCTCCATATAAGTGGTGTCTCCATATTTTCAGCGCGAAAACTATTGCCGCTAACTCTAAGTCGTGAGTAGCATAGTTTTCCTCGTGGGGTTTCAGCTGCCTAGAAGCATAGGCAATCACCCTTCTATCCTGCATAAGTACACATCCTAGCCCTTTCTTCGATGCATCGCTGTACACTTCAAACTCGCCAGAGTCGTTTGGTAGAGCTAATACTGGTGTTGTAGTCAGTTTCTCCTTCAGGGTCTGAAATGCTTCTTCACATTTGTCGTCCCAATGATACTTCATAGTCTTCTTTGTCAACGCAGTCAGTGGTCTGGCAATCTTGGAGAAATCCTTCACGAAACGCCTGTAGTATCCTGCTAAGCCAAGGAAAATTCTTATCTCGGACACATTCTTCGGCGTTGGCCAATCTTTGACTGCTGAAATCTTTCCTGGATCCACTGATATTCCCTCTTTCGAGATAATGTGACCCAGAAATGGAACACAATTCAGCCAAAACTCACATTTGGACAGCTTAGCATATAACCGTTCTTGTCTCAGAGTCTGTAACACTTCTCTAAGATGTTCCTCGTGTTTCTCCTCGTCCTTCGAGTATACAAGGATGTCATCAATGAAGACGACTAGAAAACGGTCTAGGAATGGCCTCATCACTCGGTTCATCAGGTCCATAAACACTGCAGGTGCATTGGTTAGACCAAAAGGCATTACTGTGAACTCGTAGTGGCCATACCTCGTTCTAAAGGCTGTCTTCGGGATATCCTTCTCGGCTACCCGAAGTTGATGGTACCCTGACCTCAAGTCAATCTTTGAAAAGACACTAGCCCCTTGTGATTGATCGAACAAGTCGTCAATCCGGGGTAGAGGGTACTTATTCTTGATGGTTGCATTGTTCAACTCACGGTAGTCAATGCATAGCCTTAAGCTTCCATCTTTCTTCTTCACGAAAAGCACTGGTGCTCCCCATGGTGAAACACTTGGCCTTATGTATCCCTTCAGTAGAAGTTCTTGCAATTGGTCCTTCAGCTCCTTCAATTCAGCTGGTGCCATCCGATACGACGCTTTCGAGATCGGCGCAGTTCCGGGTGCTAAGTCCAGAGTAAACTCCACTTCTCTCTTGGGTGGCATACCTGGAATCTCATCTGGATATACGTCAGGAAATTCCTTCACGACAGGTATCTCTTCCAACACATTCTCCTTCTTGGACACATCCTGGATGTAGCACAAGTAGGCAGAGTTCCCTTTCTTCACTTGATTGACTATGGTCATTGCTGACACTAGTCTAATACAGGGCTCCTTCTTGATTCCACGATAAGAAATCTTCTCACCGTTGGGTACTCTTAGTCGAACCTTTTGATCATAACAATCAATGACAGCTCGATACTTGCTAAGCCACTCCATCCCTAGGATGACGTCTATGCCTTTGAGATCGAACTTAATCAAATCCGCAGGCAATGTATAGGCTAGAATTTTGACTTCTACTCCTTCAATCACAGTGTCACATACTGCTATGTGGCCAGTGGGTGTTGCTACTGGAATAGATTTTCTAGCAGACTTATTCAAACTCAATTTCTCAGCAAATGATGATGATATGAATGAGTATGATGCGCCAAAATCAAATAATATAAAGGCTGGGTGCTCATGGACAAGGAAAGTACCCGTAACAACTCCGTGAGCAGCTTCAGCCTCAGTCTTTGTCATGAATGCAATCCTCCCCACATTGGCATTCTGAGTTCCAGATCCTCCTGCTCCAGCTCCAGTGTTCACATTAACTCCGTGACCAGTGTTGTTGTTGCGGTTCTGAGCTCCTTGCTGTCCTGCATTCCCCTGGTTGTAGTTTGGCTGCCTTCCATAGCCATCTCCCTGGTTGTTGCGGTTTCCAGGGTTCCGGTTTCCATATCCGATTTGCAGGATTGGTGGTTGCTGGTTCCCATGCTGCTGGCGGTTTCCCAGATAGTTGTTCTGGGGTTGCCTTTGATAGTTCCCTCCTTGGTTTACCTGTTGGTTCCCGCCTGGTCGAGCTCGACATTCATAAGCACGATGTCCCTTCTTGTTGCAGTTGTGGCAGATGACCAAGTTCCCCATACAGTCTCTTCCTGGGTGGTTTTGCTGACATCTCTTGCAGATGTAGCGTCGAACTGGCTGAGCTACCTGCCACTGCTGGTTCTGATGGTTCCCTCCATTGTTTGGCTTCAATTTCTTGTTACTGCTGCTACCACCTGCTTCAGCTGCCTTGCGTTTCCCGCGAAACTCATCTTGCACCTCCTGGACTTGCCACATGTCAGCTGCTCGATCATATGCCTCGTGCAAAGTGTCGTAAGTCCTGCTTCGCATGATCTTCTGCAACTGGAGGTGTAGTCCCGAAATGAACTTGTTGATCTTATCATCTTCATCGGGTACAGTGTGGCCTGCAAACCTCAGTAGTTCCACGAACTTTTTGAAGTAGTCCGTAACCGAGCCGTTCCCTTGCCTCAGATTGTTGAACTCATTGCACTTGAGTCTCTTGACATGTGCTGGGTAGAACCGGGTCCTAAGAGCAGTCTTAAAGGCTTCCCAGTTGAAATTGGGTCGAGCCAGCAAGACTTCTTGAGAGGTGGTCCACCAATCATCTGCGTCATGTGACAGATGGATGATGGCGCAGTTGATCTTCTCATCATCAGGGCAATGCACAACCCTAAGCAGCTTCTCGAAATGTCTGATCCAATTTTCCAGTTCAACGGGATCTTCCTTCCCACTGAATTGGCGTGGATTCAGATCAGCTATTTGCTTGGCATAGCTTTGCCTTCCACGCTCTTCATTACTAACCACTCGGTCCATGATTTGCGTCATCTGGGCCATCTGTGCAGCTAGTTGTTCCACCGTCGGTTGGTTATTTCCTGCAGCTGCCATTTGTTCTTGGCTAACTCTCCTGGTGTAGTAGCGCAGGGGTCTATCAGTCATATTCCTACACTATCACCTATTTTATTATTCCTTATTTTACCAAAGATAAATAGTTAAAGTGAATTATTTCATGAAATGCATGGTATCCTATTCAAATAGCACATACATCACGTCTAATAACCAAAGCAGATAATTTTACTCCACATAATCATGTAAATTTGTATCAACACATGTATCTCATATTCCAAACCAGTCAACTCAAATATCATAAGTCTCAGAACGTCATTCCAAATTGGAAGGACGTGGGTGGGTGGGACATCAATAAGAATAATACTACCCATCCCCCAAGCGGCTTGTCAAATTTTAATTTCCTTATCCTATATTCATTTTAAATTTCCCTACAGGTTTTAATTCATTTTGGATTGCCAGCTCTGATACCACCTGCGACACCCCGGAACTCGCCGTGGGGAGAGATGCGGGAATGCCGACGCCCCGCGCCCGAGATCGCTCCCGGGTGCGGGGGAAAAGGAGTGGTAAACAAAACAAACATCGCATAATTATTTATTACAAACCATGAGTCTTCAAAAGTGAAATAATACATACTAATAAACCAGATGAAACATTGTCTAGGTGTTTCAATTATTTAAATACTAGATAAACTAGGTGAGTCCGCGATATCCCCTTAAGCCGAGCTTCCTTCACCTAGACCTGCGGGGGAAAGAAACAAGACCGCAGTTTTTCCAAAGTCAGCACAAACGCTGAGCAAGTAAACACCCCAACATGTAAATCGGAAAGAGGCATATTTTATTTTAATAAAAAGAGGAATAATGAGTAAGTAAACAACATATCATTTCAAATGACCAATATAAATTATCCAACTCATTATTTAATATTCCCAATCCATTTCCATATTTTCCAAAATAAACCAAGTCCATTCATCATCCATATGAAAAATCCACATTTAATATTTAGTTGTAGCGGGGAACAAACCAATCCAAAATATAGAACCAACCATCTCGCATGCAACCAAGACCTTAAGTGTCGACACCCCCTTAAGACTCTAGCGGCCAGAAGGGTGAGCACATGGTGCGACTCGGGGCAATGGCAACTGAGCCAAAAATAATAATCACAATATATAAATGAATTTGAATAGGGTTCCGCCGCACAACTGTTTTCACTTTACGTTATTACGCGTTATTAATTTCATGTGACAAATTTCCAAAAGAATTAACAAGCAAGTATTTGAAATATCAAGTCAAGCATTTAAATCACAAAT
Organism: Linanthus parryae; assembly: GCA_023055425.1. Classification (NCBI taxonomy): domain Eukaryota; kingdom Viridiplantae; phylum Streptophyta; class Magnoliopsida; order Ericales; family Polemoniaceae; genus Linanthus; species Linanthus parryae. Next base: position 960,202 of record JALGPY010000043.1, on the reverse strand, counting down.
CACATTTTGAGACGTAAAAATTATAAAAATAATTGGACACGAAAGAAGGACGGGCACACTAGGTTAGGCATATTTACTCACCTCAAGTAGCACGACCAATATCACGATAGCTCCTACAGATACACGTATCCCTCGTCTACGAATTCGTCACCTACAATTTATAATTCCTAAATTAATTACAAGTCTAATTATGCAAGTTTGGTATGCCAAAAATGCTATATCTCCTAATTTCTCATTTGAAATTATCCCCCCCTTAACCCCATTAATTATAAGCTTAAAACAATTATTTAATTAACACTTATATTTTCCTCATAAAAATATTATAACTCATATAAATACAAGCTCATAAAATTATTGAGTAATAAATCCAATATTAAGCTTATACATTCTTATTTTGTAGGAAATAATAATTTAACAAACTATTTATTCACAAATGACTATAAAAGTTAATTCAAACTAATTCAATTATAGCTTATTAGAAAATATATATATACTATATAATATTCAAAATAAAATTCACAAAAATGCTTATTTCAATAAAACAAGTCATATATAACTATAAATTGATGTTAGATAAATAATTTCTACCTTCTAGAAAAATAATCATGTAATATCAAACAATAGTAATAAGGATTTTTATTTAAAAAGTCTACTTTATTTTTATTTCACAAACTAACTTCCAACTTATTTATTTTTTTATCAATATTAACAAAATAATCTATTTTTCTCAAAATAACAATTTACAAGCAATTTAAACTATTTAGTTAAATATACCGAAATTATCTAATTAAACCAAATCGTACATTTTTATCTTGCTTACAAAAACAACAATATTTCATATAAATATAACTCTATGTAATTTTAACAACTTATTTACTTTTATTTAGTCAAAATAATATATATAATTATTATCTTATATCATTAAATCCAAAAATAACACTTTAAAGTTTACGTAAATATGCAGTTTGATAATATACACACATCACCCCCAATCTTTGAGAAACTAAACATGCAGTTAACATCTTGCCCTCCACTTTTCAGAAATTACATAAACTACCCCCCTTTATGAACACAAGCATACATCTTCAACCCAACATACCCGATTCGATTTAGAGCTAACAAGATGTGATTTTGATGATTAGAAATGAACCAGAGAGTGATTTAGGACTCACCTACGCGAAAAATCGCGAGAAACGGTCAAGAATCGGAACGGGTCACTTCTCCGAAGGCGGCGGTCGGCGGTGATGAACACCAACGACGAATCGGGCGTCCTAGGCTCTGTTCGAGGTTGCTAAATCACTCCTCGGACCTCCAGGAGTATTTTGGTTCAAATGGGAGCAAGTGGGTCGCTCCGGTTAGCACGGGTGAGCTTCTCGCCGGATTTAATGGTGGCGGCGGCGATGGTGGCGGGTCTGGTGCACTGCAGCGAGTTGCTGCTGCTAGAGCTTCACTTTGGGTCGAAATAGAGAGGGTGAGGTGGTTCAGCGGTTCAAACAGCGAGAGAGTGAGAGAGGCATAGGTGGTGGCGGCGTTTCCGCCGTCGGGTGTGACTCGCCGGAGCGGCTGGTGGCTTCCTCGTCGGGGAAGCTGCTGCTTCTGCTGCTCGTGGCGTAGCAGAGAGGGAGGGAAGAGGGTTTTAAGAGGTTTAACAGAGTGAGGGGAAGAGGGAGGCTGAGATGGCGGTGTTCTCGTCGAGGTGGGTCGCCGGAGTGGTGGCTGGTGGCGTTGGCGGGAGCAGCTGCTGCTGCTGCTGCTGGGGGTTAGCAGAGAGGCAGAGAGGGAGAAGAGAGGGAAGAGAGGAGGTGGCTGTGGTGTGGTGGTTCGGGCTGTGGTGGTGATGGAGGGTGTGGTGGTGGTGGTGCCGTGAGTGAGTGAGAGAGGAGTGAGTGTTGAGTGTTTTGTTTCTGATGATGTTTTGGAGTGAGAGAAACAAAAGAGAGAAGAAGATATTAAATAAGAAAATTGATACTTGGAGAGGTGTATTTCCTCCACCGCCCAAACATTTTTTTTTGTCTTCTAGTTAGCTTTGCTAGAATGTTTAGGGAGTACCAAATGGGTTGGTCAATCTAGTGGGTCGGGTACACAATTGCTATATTCACGCAAATCACATAATATGCTAAATAAATACACAATAAAAATACCGGTTTCTATAAAATTATTATACGAACTTCCCGATTGTATTTTCAACCCAAAAATAATCTAACTCATCACTCGTAATAAAAATTAAATTTTATATTTCCCAATTACCCAATTTACCCTTCACAAAAGGACGGGGTATTACAATCAATATCAACTAATCTATCTATTTGAGTTTGGGCACAACTCCAAATAATAGATCCGGGTTGGCTAATTATCTTATTATCCTAATTGCATGCATCATCCATACACCAACCACAAAATAAAAAGACAATAAAATAAACAACCACAAAACAAAATAAAACGTGATGTGAATATGGCCTTTTTCTAGACTAAGATAATTCCAAGCCAATGAAATTATCTATGAGCTCTAAAAGCAAACACATCTCCATGCGTCTTCATCTTTTGGTCCATCATTCATAGTCATGGGGAATGCTCCATGCTCCATCTTGTGTGGCTCCTTTTGGCTTTAGGCTTCTTTTCTTTAATCTTGGCTAACAATCTACTTTATCTAGCAATAGCTAACAACCATACTAAATAAAATAAATCTCACAAGTTGAGAAAAAAATGGCTCACAGGCCATAAAATCCTAATTAATTATTACAATTAATTGATCAGCTCGCAGGCCGTAAACCAAAACACAAAATTAAACATCCACATCAAACCACATCCTAAGGCCATATCCAATCACCATGCGATTTGCACATAAACAATTAAAATCCAATTTTAACACGCTTGGTCAATTTTAATTGATTTTAGGATATTCTAGGGTTAAAACGGTCCATGGGGCCCAACAATCAAATTGGCCGAGCTCAAAAAGAGAACCGCAAAGGCCTTGGGCGGGCCGGCCCCTAGCCCACGAGGCTAGGCCGCGGGCTAGGACTTCCCCGGCCCCTAGGCCGAGTCTTTCTTGGGCGGAAAGCAAGGAGGGGCGGTCCCCAAGGAGGCCGAACCTCCTTTGGGAGTTGTTTCCAAAAAAACTCCCTTGCTTGGTGCCCAAGTTCGGTTGTTTCCTTGTATTGGAAGAACTCTTTCTTTCCAAAGGATGCCCAAACCCTAGATCTAAGGTCCTAAAATTTCTCAAACTCACTAATTCATGCATCCAATGCAAAAACTAGGTCTTGTTATGATAGATTATTGACAAATTGAATCACGGACTTGATTTGTCTTGTTTTACGTGATAAACAATAAATTTAAAGTGTAAAACTATCAAAACGTAACACATAAACCACGTTTATGCTCTACGACCTGTGGCTCTGATACCACTGTAGGGTTTTGATCATGGATGCGCAACGGAAAAACAAATATAATCCATGCAATACACTCCAAGGATCACAAGTCAAGAGACATAACGATGGTAAGAGAAGAAATCAATAACACACCTTAGGGTTTCTCCTTTGATGACTTCAAACGCGAATTGTGTAACGTTCTCTATAGTTGATCCACGCCTAGAGTTGAATTCTAGATCTTCCTACTCCTTGGTGCTAGCCCGGAATGAGGAAGAGGAAGAAAAATCACGCAAAACGAGACAACAAGGAGGTTTCGGCCTCCTTGTGGGCCGACGGGGACGGGCGGCGGCAAGGGGGGCGGTCGAGCCTCTCTTGCTTGCTTGCTCTCTCCTTTTTGTTCTCTCCCACTCAATTTATGATCAATAAGGTCATAAATGTGGGAAGGAAGGAAGGAGTTTCCTTTATATAGTCCAACAAATCCTTGCCAACTACCTAAAGAGCCCATTCTAGTCCTACTAGAATTCGGTTTAGTCCCTTCCTTGCAAATTAGTCCTACTAAGTTTGCAAGGTGTTGCAAAGTGATCCTTCTAATTAATTAATTCAATTAATTAATTCCCAAATCTAGTTCAACTCTATATAGCGTGTGACCCCATAGGCTCTATCTAGTTGGTAGCATTAATTTGCTAATATGGAGCGGTTTCTATCAAAACATCCATTGTAGCCAACTAATAGAATAGTCATCTTGACAAACCTTGTACAAGTAATTTTCTCATCGCTTTGTCTATATATCCGGATTGGACATGAGACATACAAGTCACACTCATCTATCCAATCCATAGTTTCTCGATCCATGGGAATAGCCTTATTCGTGCAAGTAACATCAATATCCCATATTGATTTATTTGAGTATTGCCTGACATTCTATAAGCACTATCCCTCGAGTGGCCTAGAATATTTTCTCCCGTTATGTGGGAGGGACAAATTCTATATACGTCCACTACGATCTCTAAGCTTGTTATTGTATCCGGTACACGCCTTTATAACTACCCAGTTACGGTGTAGAGTTTAACGCTACCAAAATCACAATAATCCACAACTAGAATATCTGGTGACTTCAAGTCTAAGGATGACAATACCATTGCACCACGAGAAGCACTTGTGACTGATCATAACGTGTATGTAACCTTCTCGGAGATGGGTCAATCCAGTGCGCCATTACCCTTAATGCACACCCATGTGTTGGATCATGATATCTCCATATCAATCCAACCCCATACTAGTCTATAGATGATTGTCCCATTAATCATTATACTGGACTAGGTATATTTCAGATAAACAACACGATTGTAAATCTAAGGACTTCATTATATTAAATATCCAATAAATAATACAATGAATTTTCTAGCCACAAATAAATTCATACTAAACTAGATTGCCTCTAGGGCATCTATTCCAACAAATGCTTCTTCATAGCCTCTTCAGTTTCCCACATAGCTTCTTATGTGAGATAGTTCGACTAGAGAACATCTACTAACATGGTTAGATATGTACGAGCATCCTTGGTTTTTGGGTCTAGCATCCTAATAGGTCGCTACTCATATGAAAGGGATCGTACATACTCTATAGTCTCAGTGTCAAGGATATGAATTGGAATGGGAATGTACTTTTGAGTTGATACACATGGAAGAAATTGTGAACACGTCCAAGATTGGAAGGAAGATCAAGGCAATAGGCAGCCTCTCTGATTCTATCCAGAATGTCATAAGGCTCGATAAATTTTAGACTCAGGAATATACTCACTAAACTTCAATTTTCACTAACATTTTACTTTTAACTTTTGTTTATAGGAAAAGAAAGTCACATCATAAACTATTAAAATACATGAACCCCATGTACGTAGTGTTGTAACTAGAATCCACTTACGAATTCATAATTATAATAAAAACATTAACAAACAAGCAAAAGTTTGTCACTGTTCAATCCTAACTCATAGGTGCTTCCATTTCTACCGTAGCAAATATATAAAGTTATATGATACTAATTCCGCATTTGTAAAATCACCGCTCACGGAGTGAACCAAATGCTTCTCTAGAGGAGTTGAGAGTATATAATACCAGACATAACATTTATCCTACAATAATTACAAACTAACAAGTTATAATAAAACTAGTTTGTCCCTCGCACCCATTGAAAATTCAACCAAGATGTTCTTCCCAAAAAGAATCAGTAAAGATGACATATGTGTTCGCCAGACAACTTTTAGCAAGACATTCATACATTGAAGTCAACCGTCCACAATTAAAAAAATAATGTGTATTGTCAACGAGTTTGTCCCCTGTAGTCATTCCGCTACTAGGCGGACATCACATCGCCTAATACGAGTTTGAATCAACTCTTGCTAAAGTGAATATATTATTCACTAATAGTAACATCTTTCGTGGCTTTAAGTCAAAAGGGACTTATTAGGTTGTCATCATCCACTCACTTAAGCGAAAATACACCTCGCTTAAGGAGTCTGCGCGATATATGTTAAGCTGCAGTAGTTCTACACACATTCGTATGGCACGAATCATGTCAACAAAATATTTATTACTAAATCGTCACCAAACATTAAAAGACATTGAAATAATAGTACCAAATTATCCACCGTTGGATAGTTAAAGTAACATTAAAACACAACTGACTTAATTTTTTTCTCACTATCACAGCTAAACCATCCAAGCACTGTTGGAGCATTAAACAACATCGTTCCAATTATATATATGACTCTCTGCCTTGAAAGGTGCAAAGGCAATCAATTTCACAAAAATTCTCTCCATTTTAATTTAGCTAATATTTGTCTAAACATACACAACCTTATAAGGTATATGAACAAAATGAAAGAGACAAACTTTGTGTCTACCACATGATTTCACTAATGAATTAGACCACACTCAGAATAGAGCAAGTAATAAGATCATCCTCCTTGTGAATAACCAAATAAACCTTATGGATGGATGAAACTAAACCTCTCTCTCTCTCTCAACTCACAGTATAAAAAATAAAATCTCAGTAAGTCTCTCATTCTTTGATTCCCACACAATATATTAAACCCTGGAGAATCTCTTTTAGTCAAACAAAAAAATTAGACTTAATTACAGACACTCAAACTATTTCAAATGGAGACGTGGTACGCATACTCACCTATAAATCACTTGTTCTAAAGATTAGCTTGGGTATACTTTTTGTATTTTGCTTTTTTTTTTTTTACCTACAAGTTGATAGACACGCGAAGAAGAAAAAATTAATTATTTTTTTCTTCAAAATCCCATACATATCTAAAATTTTGTAAAATCAACCATATTTAAATAAATTACAGATATCAAATAATTAATTTATTTATTTCTATGGATAGAATAACAACATTCATTTCTTTAAAAAGACAATATTCACAACTATGTAGCATGTAATGATCATTTCATGAACTTCTCATGAATCAACTCATCCAAGTGATATAGAAAAATCTCACTTTAGTACATGGACATATATTTTATAAAAAAAAAGAAACATGACACAACATTGACAAATACCTACATACTAGTTGAGGAAACTATTAATGAACATCGTCACATAGTAGTACGCATATTTTTTGTGGTTTTGGGCCTCATAATTTTTCAACCAAAAAATTACCCCCAACCTTAATTTGATAAAAAGAAAACTCTCATGGGTTAATAACAATATCACAAACCACCATCGTTTCCTCTCTTTTGCAACTTAATACATTTATATACCTCATGAATGTAAATAGTAGGTTCAAAAATAAATATTTTAGTAGCTAACCAATCTGGTAATAAATATTTAAGTTTCCAAACACAACTTAAGGAGTCATAGTTTTTATCGTTCTTTTTTATATGAAATCAACATTCACAGTCGTGAAATCAAAACATTTACATAGTAGCTGTTAGTGATGTTCATTAGTGCTCACAAGAGTAGACCCTGGTGGAAAATTAACAGTCTATTAATCAAAATGCAAAACAACCATTATGTGTATTTGGAACGCACCATATGGGTCACATATAAACAACCAATGATCCACATGAATTATGAACAAAAAAAGCCACATTATCAGGACATAAGTAACAATAGAAGACACATCTTCACTGGAAACAAAATCATGGTTGTGTTTATTCAATTTCTTTTATCGTTGTTTTCTCATAAACTTTCACCTGTCAAACATCAGCTTCCCCAGGCGTGTCAGATTAGTTGTTGGTGTTTTAGCATGCTAGCTTAGACCTGTAGGGAAATTCGCCGGACAACACCCACCCACAACATATATACATAACCTGGAATTGGCTCTTATACCATTTGTGACAATCCCGTCACCATGTTAAGATACAAATACCGATTTACAATAGGGAAAAAATTATATTACTCCCTTAAATTATGACTTTCAAGTCAATTACAACCCCGGACTTCTATTTCGGTCATTTTAACCCCGAACTATAATTCCATCATCAAAATTTGTCATTATGTCAATTTTTAACAGTTAATCATTTGATTAATGTTTCTTTTTCTGTTGAGAACCAATGTTTAATATTTTTTTATGTAAAATATATTAACCTATAAATCAAAAGACTAGCATACCCTTATCATCTTCAACCTGGTATTTTTAGTAAACCCAGAACTAGACACCTCCCCGACCATTATAATCAAACCCTAAATACACGACAAGGTCCTATGCCACATGGTTGACATGGCTACAGGGTCTGATGCGCTTCAACCAAGGGAAATCATCTCAATATAGGAAGAAATTAGGTTCTCCAGATTGTGTTTTGTTTTTGGATTTTCTAATTTTCTTTTATTTTTTCTCTTTTCCTTTTTCTTTTTTTTTTTCTTTTTATTGTTGAACTAATTTCAGTTTTTTGATTTGGGATTGAGGGGGTGTCTGTAAGTAGATTTGGAATAGTTTTCTTTCTTGGTTTATTACGACTGTTGACCTCCTTAGAGAGAGAAGTATGAGGGAAACTGGTCTACTGTTTCACCGTCGGCAGAAAAAAGCTTGTTCGGTCAGTGTTTGAATGAGGGGGTTAATTTCTGTTGAAAGATGTGGAGAGAGGTCAAGGAAGGGTATGTTGGTCTTTTGATTATAGGTTAATATATTTTACATAAAAAATACAGTAATCATTGATTCTAAAAAGTAATCAAATGATTAAATGCTAAAAATTGACAGAATGACAAAATTTGATGATGGAATTATATTTCGGGGTTAAAATTAATCAAAATAGAAGTTCGTGGTTGTAATTAACTTGAAAGTCATAGTTTAAGGGAGTAAAATGATTATTTGCCTTCACAATAAATCTGCAGTATATTGTTAATTCCTCAAAAAATTCAGACATCCAAAATTCAACTAGCCAGCAGGACACATAGGTCTGCTGAAACCACATGTTTATAAAATCTCTTATTTTTTTGTATGTGACTGAATTCACCAAACAATAATAAGATTGCTAAAAATCTGTAAGAGTCACATCACATATGCATACTTATAAAGTTGCCACTCCAAAAACTTATTTCCCTTACCTCAAAAGGAGTTCGAAGCCAAACTATGCCCTTGTTTCAGATAAAAAATTATAGAGGAATCACCCCAACCTTTGGTGCCCCAATTCAAAACTTTCTAGTGGTCCTCCCACATTTTCTTCATTGAAATTGCCACTACAAGATATGGGTACACAAGGAATTGTCCACCATGTCTTAAGAATCTCTTTGTACTCCCCGATTGAAATATGAAAACAACAAACCCAAACTCCTTGTTCTTCCCTGCACGGAAACCTCTCTTGAGTCTATATTTCCATTTTTTTTTTTGCTTTCTCCAATATGTTAAGGAACAACCCCCTTGCACATCTCAAATCTTACACCCTCTTAGAATAAGTCATCTATAAGAGGATGCTAGATGTCTACACTAAGAATACTTCACAAAGTAGAAAAACACCTACTCTAACTCAGAGTTCAATAAAGATAGTACTAGAATAAACTTCCAACCTCTACGTGACATCTACTAACGACCCATCTAAAATATATATTTTAAACCCAATAATACTTCAAATTTCAATTTAGTTACGAGACTACCAATTTGTTTTATGTCTACAATTAGGCCATTAGAAAACTTGATTATAAAGAGACACATATGCATACACATTTGCGGGTTTATAAAATGACCCACTTTACAATGTAACATATACATTTAAAAACTTAACATATCAATTATTATTATATCAGGTCACATATAAATAATTTGAGATAAATAAGTCGAGAATTATATATTCATGTTCATTTTTCACAAAATAACACCCGCAAATTCACATTTCACAATAGTAATATGTATTTACTTTTTTTAAATAAGAGTCGGGGTCTCACAGTCGCCCTATGAGTGCACCGAATATGAGAGTTGTGAACTTGTTTCTTCAAACATTCCTCTAATTCCACACATCTCATAGGTACACACCTCGAACCTTTAAAGTGAATGCTTCCATCTTCTTCTTGCTTGAAATTCGTTGTTGATCCCTCTACCATCTTCTTCCGCAATCCTTTGAGAAATGTGTCTCCCTTCTGACCCACAATGAATCGGCTAAAATGTATGGTACTGTGGTGATGTTACATAGAAGTTATTCCTTAACTCCCTCTTCGCACAATTTGATGGCCAATTTCTCACGATTTTCTCATATTTTGGCCGGCAAAACCCTTAGTGAACTTATCGTGTGGCTGATCTTCCTACTCCGGGCATCCCCCACAATATTTTTCTTTGCTTCGTGATATTGAATCTGCAAGACATAATCTTTGATTAGTTCCATCCACCTTCGGTGCCTCATGTTCAAGTCCTTCTAAGTAGAAATATATTTTAAACTTTTTTTGGTCCATATACATCTTGCAAGAAGCCCCAAACAAATAATGTATCCAATTTTTCAAGGAAAATAAAGTCACGGATAACTCATTTGGGTTGCATAGTTCTCCTCATATGGTTTAAGTTGACGGACCGCATATGCGATTACCTTTTTGTCTTGAACTAATACATAACTTAAACCATGTTTAAATGTGTCACTATAAACTTAATTTCTCCATTCTCTGTAGGTAGGGTCAACACTAGCGCTGCGATTAACTTATCCTTCAAGGTCTGAAACGCCTCTTCGCACTTGGCATCCCATTGGTACCTAGTCGTCTTCTTCGTCTGACTCGTCAAAGGCCTCACAATCTTTGAGAAGTCTTTTACAAAACTCCGGTAGTAACCTGCCATTCCCACGAAACTTCTTACTTCGGTGACGTTTTTCGGTGTTGGTCAGTTTCTTACTACTTCAATCTTACCTGGGTCTACTGGCATTCCTTCTTTGGTGATTATGTGCCCTATAAAAGGTACATTGTTCAAATAGAAATCACATTTTGATAATTTTCCATACAAATTCTCTTTCCATAAGGTCCCCAAAAAAAATCACGAGGTTCCTCTCATGCTCCCCATCCCCTTTCGAGTACACCAAAATGTCATCAGTGAACTCCAACACAAATTGGTCCAAATACTCCTTCAACACCTGATGTGATTTCTTAACGCGTATGCGCAAGCGCATGATCAAATAATTAAGGGGTGGTATTTCAAGCCCAAGTTACAATCCCTTGAGGACATACTTAAGATTATTTAGCTAAGTGACTAATCTCGAATACAATAACTAGGAGGAAAATTGAGTAATTATCGAGTTCGTCACCCTCAAACAAGTGACTAAAATTGAAATAAACAACTAAGCTTATATTTCTGTATTTTTATTTAATGATATAAATATAGAGAAACCAAACGATCTCTAGATCACCTAGGTTGTAGAAGAATTCTCTTTCAGCTATGTAACACGTTAATCCTATTCTAATTAAGTTGGGTAATGGTATTCACACTATCATGTCGGTTTCCTATCGTTTTATGGGCCCGTTCTAGTAGGCTAACGACTTGCACGACTAATGGTCCTGTCGGTCCACCGTTGCACGGAAAATTCGAATCTCGCCTACCGAATCTATCCACTACGGCCATTCCTACTCACTTTTCCTTTCGCTCTCGATGATTCGGGATGTTTTGCTCATGTTCTTATCACAACTAGGCAGAGCCACTTTCACGCACTCATCTAACTAGCACGTCCGGTTGATCACTCCTTTCACACTAATGATTAAGCGTAGAACAAGAACATGTAACTAAAATAAACATTAACATTAATCATAATCACGTCATATCAATAGACGAGATTCACTGACAAGTTTAAGAAACTAAGAACTCAATCAACAGTACGCATGAAATAAAGTCTTAAACATGGGAAATTATTCGTCTAAACAAAACGCTAGGCTCTCTAGAGACGCCTAGCATAAGTATTTAGCCAATCGTATTAAACTTATTAAAACAAAGTTCTCCATAACAAGATTGAGAGCGGGAAGAAAAATCACACCACGAATGCAAGATTCGTCGTCTTCGTCGTAGTCTCCTCCGTTCTTATTTTTTCTCCTTGTGAAAGGGTGTCCCGTAAGCCGTCTCTCCTACAAAAAATGGTATTTGATCGTTCTTATAGGTTTAGGACCCATTCCCATCGATAACTATCCAAACATTGAATTGCCACCCCAAAATTCTGTCACTTGTACAACCCAATCTTACGATTGGGGTAGGGAAACCGTACAATTGGACCCTCCACTCATACGGTTGGCTGCAAGCATGTATACGATTGCGTCATCTTTTTTCTTCAACTTCGACGGGCTATATCTTTCTCGTCCGAACTCCGTTTTAGCTCTGTGACCTACCGTTGGAAATCTCTTTGAGTCTACTTTCATTTTCCACTAGTGTCACTCCAAATTTAATTGTAGAACTCAAGATATCATCAAAATAGAAAAGGTTGGTCACTTTCGTCCTAGCACTCGAATAACATCAGTTACTGTCAATACAATATGAGAAACCTTACCAAGCGGTTATATTTGACAAATAACATCTAAAAGCACATAGAAACGCTTGGACTATCAATTATGCACTCAAAACTCCAACTTCTACGGTTTCTCCACATTCATAGCGTATTTCTAAAAAAATTCACAAAAAATCACGCAAAATGAAGTGAAACATACAAGAATTATAACTCTAATATAGAGTTATCAAATCCCCCACACAACCATTTTGCGCATCCCGAGAAAATCAAAATAATACCTCACACTATGATCCTTAATCTACCATTTTGCATACACCTACTAGCCATGCAACACAAATAACTCACATACACGACTATGCAACTACATGCTATATACAATGAAATTTGATTAGTAAACAATGCAAATATTGAAACAACACATTTTTCTTTTCTTAGAGATTGGGCAATCCCGCTATCTCTAACCAAATTATCAAGCTCTCACAAGATTCTTTCAAAATTTCAAAACCAATAGCAAGAATTTGAGATAGAATGATCATACTCACAAGCTCACCAAAGGATCCCCAAACATCCACCAATATTACCAAAATTCGGGCACGTCCTTTAGCTGAGATGGTCTAGGAATCCTAAATCCCGCAATATTCTTTCATCGCCAAGTAATTTTAGATTTAAATCGCTTAGAAGCAATTGCATTTGAATGCAAATTGTCCCAGTGACGGGAGACATAACTCCGTGTAATAGGGCTTGACTTTAATTTTCCTTAGACACTCTAATTGGATTGAATCCAAATTCCCCATGTGAATGGAGGTGCATTATGTTGTTCACCTTATATAATCCAAGGAAGATTTTGATTCCTTATATTTTTTCATTATATTCAAATTTTTTCAACCGTGCATTTAGAGAAACTAAGCGTGGGCTTTTTCGGTTAACTTTTGAAACCGCTGTAAGGGATGGTGGATTACACTCCCCAACTTCATTTAGCCTAAAGCAATGTACCACATGGAACCAACTCAACATGAAGATCCACCTTGGGTTTCAAGAGTCCACAAGTTTCCACTCGTAAACAGACTATTCAACCACCTGAGGACTAAATCCTCCTAGCATAAAATATGACCTAAAGATATGCCCTTATCTACTTTCCACATTTTCTGAATATGCGGGACATATTTTCATGAAACCCATGCACAAGATACTAAAATTAAATTATTCTTCACTACGGAGCTTCCTATTCTCATGGACTCTTTCACTGACCTCTTCAGTTTCCAGCTTCATCAATTGCCTTTAACTCAAAGAAATTCATTTTCTTTTGGATTATCTTCACTTTCTGTTATTTTCATTTTTTCTAATTTCCTAACTCTATTATTGAAAACAGAACGAATAGAAAGTTTTTATATATGTCATGATAAGTAGATTGCCTCTAGGTCATACTCCAATAGTATTATGTAAGTTTTTTTGGATTACTTTAATTTGGATGGTTTGTTTTGCTCCTCCATTGTTACTTAAGTGTTCGGGCTCTCTCGAACACGGAGTGGCACCCCAGATTGCCGTTGAGGGGAATTTCAGGGTGTTACATGAATGTTTTGAAATAAAATGGGTTAGCATCACATAGTATCTAAATATAGAGGCTCGAATGATATATAATAATCCTTTACAATGCACTACATGATCTATGTTATTTTGTTCATGAATTTGATAATCACTTAGAAATAGTGAGGGATCCTAAATTGAACACATTCTGACTCATTCTATTTCATTATTCCTTGTCTCAAAGTTTCTAGTAGTATATGCCGTGAAATTTATTGGATTATATTGGTAAACGAACTTGTACTCGTGTGAGTTATATTGTCTACTATACTTTATATCCACTTTCAATTAGTATCAGAGCCCCGATTACTTTAATTTATATTATTTTTCAATTAAGCTAATGTAAAGATCAGGATGCTATCCAGAAAAGACCTCTCAAGAACCGTGATTCGCATGCTTATCTTTAACATTTCCTATGGTGGTTGGGACAACTAGATGGAGGGCTTTCTTATGAGTTAGGGCTGGGAGCTTGTTAATTCTGTGTCGATAGATTAAAAAAAGCATACATAAGAGGAGACTGTCGTTACCAAAGAGAAGGCCCTGTGTTAATGACTTGAAATTTTATGTTATATTAGGTTATTGAACTCTTCATAAGTTGCTTTTATGTGTAATTTATAAAGGGTAAAAGACAAAAACCACCCCTCAAGTATGGGTTATATACAAAAACAACCCTCGTATTTGGGGATATACAAAAACCACCCTTGTCAGAGTTAGGAGGTAATAGTGCATTAACGGAAGGGTAAAAAGACAAAAATACCCCTGAAATTTGACGAAATTACCCTACTATAAAAGCCATTTCCTCCCCTTCTTCTCAACATTTCATAAACCTAGCCAAACCAACCTTATCCATTCCTCTCTCTCTCTTCATCCCATCTTCTCTCCCAACGCAACCCACCTCCACCACCACTGCTATCACCACACAAGCAATTAGAGCAACGACGTGTTCTGCGGCGACGATGGTGTTCGCCGTGGGAACATTCACGACGAGGCAATCGAATTATGTTGTAGCCTGGAGATCAACATTGTCGATCCCCACCCCGGCCCTCCCAACCACCGTCAAACGTCCTTTCGTCGAACACCTGGCGAGTCACCTTCATCCCGCTCCTCACAATCAACGCATCGAACTGCGAGATCTTCGAACATAGCTGCTCAGGCGAGAAATCGTACAAGCACTCTACCTCCCCGAAAGTCCGTAGGAGCTCGAGGACAGACTCTTTGAGTTTCTCGGAGACGAGGATCGTCGGCTTGGTGCGGTCCAGATCTCGAGAAAAAGACAAATCGGAGGAGTTGACTGTTTTGAGGACATTTCTGAGGACCGGCGATTGGAATTAGAGAGACAAATTGGAGCGACGGGAGAGTTTGGGGAAGGGGAGGGTGGTGGATGTAGTGGAGGAATTGGAGAAGGATAGGTGAGATAATTTTCTGGAAGAAGATGAAGATGTTATGGAAGGAGGTGTGAGAATGGAATTCGGAGAAGAAGATGATGCTGACATGGCTTTGCGGTTCTGTCTAGAATTCCTCCCATCCAGATCGAAACCTTCTCCCCCAACTCTCCTCCAACCCCTTGTTCTTCTTAATTACAGGTAAATTTGAAATCGTAATCTTAAATGACATTTCTGGTTCTTGATGGGTAGTGTGCTCCTTGACGTGGGATCTGTATTATGTGCTCCTTGCTTTTGGTTCGTAGTTATTGGGTTTCCTTACAGTGGTGGTGGTGGGGATGTGGTGGTAGTGGTGGCGGTGGTCAAGAACACCAAGAACATCAAGAACATGACCAAAATAATAAAAAAATACAAAGAGGGGCAAAATGGTCATAAAAAGATAGATCGCACCCCATACTAATTGATTTTAACAGAAGGGTGCTTTTCCTCTAACATCCATCCATTGACAGGGGTGGTTTTTGTCTCGACAGGGGCGGTTTTTGTATATCCCCAAACACGAGGGTTGTTTGTATATAACCCATACTTGAGGGGTGGTTTTTGTTTTTTACCCGTTTATATATTATATCCTAATTTATAGAATCATGCTCGTTATTGTAGTTTTGACTGTTTTTCTCTCATTGTTTCGTTGAAAGTGTGCTTTGAAACGCAAGAGGCTAGCTTGAGGGACCATAAATGAAGAGTTGGAAGAGTTTTGGGGAGCCAAGAGACTTGAAGAAGGAATTATTAGCGCTTAATTTGAAGATTCAAGGGCCTATGTTAGAAGATTAGAGACGAACTAGGGGAAATTAATGAAGATGGAGAAGCAAAAGATTTCAAACCACAAGTGAAAAGATGATTCAAGAACCAAATAACGAAGAATATGACGAAATGGGGGCCTATTTGCAGTTTAAGTTACAAAAGGATTCCATGAAGATTTTCTAGCAGCTAGGGGCTATCGCCCATTTATTCCAACGTTGGGGTCACGTTTACATTACTAAACAAGAGCCGGCGGCCTTTTCAAAAGCCTCAGCAAACTCAAGGGGTCATGGCAAGATGCAATTTTTGTGAAATAACTCACACATAGGATTACAATTCGTTCGGGTCAAATTCGGGCAACCCGATCCCAGACCGGTTACAATTCAGGATTGGGCCACGAAAAATATAAAATCGTACGGGTTCGGGCTGTAAGATGATGTCCAATTTAAATCCAGACTCGGGCCCATGAAAATAAAACTCCACTTCGGGCTAACCCGATTTGCCCAGCTCCACCCAATACTACTATAAATACTATGCTAAAAAAAAGTATTTTAGTTTTTATACAATACATATAGTATATGTCATCTACATATCCCAAATCGTGAGGTGAGGCATATTTTCTCAATCTTCAATCCCTAATTCCCCACCAATCATCCAATCTACGATTCTACGTTCCTGAGTTTGGAATTCCTATTCTATCAAGGATACTATGGATCAAGAAAAAGTCAATCAAAGATTCAAGAATTACAGCAGAAGATTTCAGCCGGTCTTTATATATCATGTGAGCATCGTCTTGTAAATCGAGAGCATCGGCTACTCGTCTTACCTCTTCAGAATCTCACGAGTTTGAGGTTGAACATCGTTTCTAAATTTCTGTGATTGTCTCTGAGTCATCTCTTGGCCAAACATCATTTTTGCGATTGTTTGAGAGACTCTGACTCCAGCCCTCAATCGGCAACGAGGAGACAAGTAATTACGGTGAGTATACCTATTAAATTTTCCAATATATATATATTGTCTGAAATAGTATTTATTTCATTAGATCAGTTTTTTTTTTTTATATTGAAGAAGTCTTTCTGATTCAATTATTAGGTTAAGTTACTCGTCTGTGTGATTCGATCCTCTTTGGATCCAGCCCTCAACCTGCTACGAGAAAAGTAATTTAACAGTGAGTAAACCTATTCGATTTTGCAGTATATATATTTTTTCTCAGAAACAAAAATCGATTTTATTAAATCTGTATAATTGTTTCGTTTTTTTAGATTTTCAGATTACACTAAGAGTCACTGTGCTTAACTTGTTGGGTGAAGCTTGTTACTAAGTGGTGAGTACTTCTCAGTTCTCTACTTCTCTTTCAATCTCTCTATTTTTTTTGGAGTTTTAGATGTAACACTTGTTACAATCTCTTAGCTTTAATATAATTTATATGTGTGCAATGGTCTAGTAACATGGGTAAAGTGGATGCAAACAAAAATAGGGTCATTGAGCAAGTTCATGAGAAGATCGAACACGATAGAAATGTAAAACCTAGCAAGGAACAACCTGCCAAAGGTAAAGTGATCGCTACTAATCAGCGAAAAAAACTTTAAAAGTCTGAATCTCCTGTTTGGGATCACTTTACCAAAATAATACCGAACGATGGGTCGACAAGATCCGAGGCAACTTTCAATAGCTGTTAAATGATTTTTCATTGCCTAGTGATAATGGGACATTACTCTTAAAAGACATTTGCTTAAAATGTTCAAAATAACCAGGGAATAAGGATCTTACCCAGCCTCAAATAGCTGCTTTTCGATCAAAGAGGGTGCTGCTTAGATTGTGAATTGAAAATTTAATCAAGTTGTTGGTGTAGGGTTTTGATCATGGATACGCAGTGGAATAAAAAATAATTTATCCGATCAATACTCTCCAAGGATCACATGAAGAGAATTCATAACGATAGTAAAGGATTCATAACAAGTACCTTGTTATTCTCCTGTGATGACTTCAAACACAAATAATGTTGTGTCTCTACGGTTGATCCATGCCTAGGATTGAGATCTAGATCCTCCAACTCCTTGTGCTAGCTAGGAACGATGGAAGAGGAAGAAGAAATCACGCAACGAGGACCTAAGTGAGGCTCGGCCTCCTTGTTGTGGCCGACAGGTAGATGGACCGGACCAATGGGGCGGTCGACTCCTTGGTTTGCTCTCTCTCCTTGCTTTCTCTCCTACTCAATCAATGTTATGAGTATTAGTTGTAGGAAGGAAGCTAGGAGCATCCTTTATATATTCGAACAACTCTTTGTTTACTACATAAAGACCCTCTCCTAATCCTACTCAAGTTTGGATTAGTCCTACTTGCATATTAGTCCTACTAAGTTAGCAAGTTGTTACGTTTTGATCCTTCTAATTAATAAATCATATTAATTAATTCC
Organism: Linanthus parryae; assembly: GCA_023055425.1. Lineage (NCBI taxonomy): Eukaryota > Viridiplantae > Streptophyta > Magnoliopsida > Ericales > Polemoniaceae > Linanthus > Linanthus parryae. Next base: position 941,757 of record JALGPY010000043.1, on the reverse strand, counting down.
CAAGTCTAGTTCAATCCATATGGCGTGTGACCCCAATAAATAGTTTCTCGATCCGGGGAATAGCTTTATTCGTGCAAATAACATCAATATCCCATATTGATTTATCTGAGTCTGGCCAGACATTCTATAAGCACTATCCCTCGAGTGGCCGTGGATATTTGCTCCCGTTATGTGGGAGGGAAAAATTCTATCTACATCACTACGATCCCTAAGCTTGATTTATATTGTGTCTGATATGCGCCTTTATGACTACCCAGTCACGGTGTAGCGTTTGACGCTACCAAAACACAATACTCCACAACTAGATGATCTAGTGACTTCAAGTCTAAGGATGACAATATCGTTTTCACCGCGAGAAGCACTTGTGACTTTACATAATCTGTATGTCGCCTTCTCAGAGATGGGTCAATCCAGTATGCTATTACTCCTAATGAATACCCATGTGGTTGATCGTGATATCTCCATATCAATCCAACCCCATACTAGTCCATAGATGATTGTCCTGTTAATCAATATAATGGCCTAGGATATTTAAGATAAGCAAAAAAATTGTAAATCTAATGACTTCATTATATTAAATATCTACATAAATAATACATTGAATATTATAGCCAATTATTGTTCATACTAAACTAGATAGCCTCTAGGGCATCTATTCCAACAGTCTCCCATTTGCACTAGAGCTAATCTGGTGCATCTCGTATGCCGATGCTCCGAGTGTGCCCCTCATGCTTGCACTGAACAAGCGGGTTTGTAAGTGGATCTGATAGATTCTCATCTGTAGGACACTTGCATATCCAAACATCTCCTCTATCGATAATGTCTCGAATAAGATGGAACTTCCTGAGTACTTGCTTGGATTTCTGGTGTGACATGGGTTCCTTTGATTGGGCGATCGCTCAAGTGTTGTCACAATACAACTCTATTGGTTACACAATGCTAGGAACCACCGAGCTCAGTGATGAACTTCCTAATCCAAACAACTTCCTTTGTTGCGCCATTTGAAGCAATTTTCTCAGCCTCAGTTGTAGAATCAGCCACCGTCTCTTGCTTGGAACTCTTCCAGCTCACCGCTGCTCCATTGGGACAAAACACAAATCCCGACTGAAATCTGAAATCATCTTTGTCGGTTTGGAAGATTGCATCCGTGTAACTCCTTACACTCAACTCTTCCTCACCTCCAAATATTAAGAACGCATCCTTAGTTCTTCTTAAGTACTTTAGGATGTTCTTAACTGAAATCCAGTGACTCTAACCTGGATTGGACTGATATCTTCTTGTCATACTCAACGCGTATGACACATATGGCCTAGTACATAACATGTCATACATGATGGATCCTATGGCCGAGGCATAGGGAACCCTACTCATGTGCTCCTTTTCAATATCAGTGGAAGGACAATCACTCTTCGAAATAGTGATTCCATGCGACATGGGCAAGAATCCCTTCTTGGAATCTTGCATGTTGAACCGCTTCAACACCATGTCTATATATGGACTTTGACTTAGGCCGAGCAGCTTCCTAGATCTATCTCTATAGAGCTTGATACCAAGTATATAAGCTGCTTCACCAAAGTCTTTCATTGAGAAACACTTTCCTAGCCAATCTTTAAAAGATTGCAACATAGGGATGTCGTTTACGATGATTAGTATGCCATCCACATACAAGACCAGAAAACCAACAGAGCTCCCACTAACCTTCTTGTAGACACAAGATTCTTCTTCATTCTGATGAAGCCATGCTCTTTTCATCAAAACGTTGATTCCAACTCCTAGAAGCTTGCTTCAATCCATAAATGGATTGTTGCAACTTACAGACTTTGTTGGCTTGCTTTGGATCCTCAAAATCGTCAGGATGTGTCATGTACATATCCTCGAGGAGATCCCCATACAGGAATGCTGTTTTGACATCAATCTGCCAAATCTCATAGTCGTAGTAAGCTGCAATAGCAAGTAAGATTCGGATGGATTTGGTCATTGCGACTGGTGAAAAGGTTTCATCAAATTCTATACCATGAATCTGTCTAAATCCTTTAGCCACCAATTAGCCCTTATAGGTAATCACATTACCATCCATGTCGATCTTCTTCTTGAAGACCCACTTTCAACCTATGGGCCGAGCCCTTTCGGGTGGTTCCACCAAAGTCCATACTTTGTTGGTTTACATGGATTCCATTTCGGATCTCACGGCTTCAAGCCACTTCTGAGCGTCCGGCCCTTTTATGGCCTCTCCATAGGTAGTAGGGTCGTCATCTATGAGCAACGTGTCACCATAATCAGTCACGAGAAGTCCATACCTCTCTGGCTCCTGACACACTCTACTAGATCTACGAAGTTCTTGTGTTACTTGAACAGGCTGCTCCACAACCTCTTGTCGTTCCTGCTCATGTTCCATAGTAGGATCAATGCTTTGTTGTTCTTGAACTTCTTCAAGTTCTACAGTCCTCCCACTTGCTTCTTTAGATACATGTTCTCTTTCTAAAAACACGCCGGACCAAGCAAAAAAATACTTTGTTCTTAGTTGGATTGTAGAAATAATATCCGTTAGTTTCCTTAGGGTATCCCACAAACTTGCATTTGTTCGACTTAGGCCCCAGCTTGTCTGATTGTAAACGTTTTACATAGACATCGTAGCCCAAAATCTTCATGAATGACACTGTGGGACGAATCCCACTCCACATCTCATGTAGTGTCTTCACAACTCATTTAGATGGAACACGGTTAATGGTGAAAGCTGCACACAATAGTGCGTAACCCCAAAACGATAATGGAAGATCAGTTTGACACATCACAGATCGAACCATATCTAATAGAGTTCGATTCCTCCTCTCGGACACGCCATTGCACTGTGGCGTTCCGGATGGAGTGAGTTGGGATATTATCCCACACTCTCTAAGATATTCGTCAAACTCTTGGCTCAAGTATTCTACTCCACGATCCGATCGTAGAGCCTTAATACTTTTGCGAAGCTGATTCTCTACTTCATTGTTGAATTCTTTGAACTTTTCAAAGGATTCAGATTCGGCCTTCATAAGGTATAAAAATCCATATCTACTTAAATCATCAGTAAATGTGATGAAGTAGACATAAACACCCCTGGCAGGCGTGGAAAATGGCCCACACACATCAGTATGCACGAGTGCCGATTGCTCACTAGTCCTCTCACATTTCTTATTGAAAAGGGACTTTGTCATTTTTCCCAATAAACAAGCCTCACATGTCTCATATGATTCAAAATTAAATGAGTCTAGTAGCCCATCCTTATGGAGTCTAGATACACGTTTCTCGTTTATGTGGCCTAAACGACAGTGCCATAAGTAATCAGGATTTAAATCATTTATTTTAATCCTCTTGGTATTAATGTTGTAGAAAGAATTGCTTAGATCAAGGACATACAGTCCATTAAATAATTGCGCACTAAAATAGTGAATATTATTATAATAAAAGGTACAACAATTGTTCTTTATTGAAATAATAAAGCCTTCCTTGTCCAAACAAGAAATAGAAATAATGTTTCTGCTCATAGCAGGCACAAAATAGCAATTATTTAATTCGAAAACTAATTCTGAAGGCAGAGACAGCTCGTACACTCCTACGGCCAATGCAGCAACTCTTGCTCCATTTCCAACGCGCAAGTCTATCTCCCCTTTAGCCAATCTTCTACTTCTCTTTAGATCTTGCACATTTCGAAAAATGTGAGATCCACATCCAGTATCCAATACCCATGATGAAGAGACAGTTAAATTGAAATCTATAACAAACATACCTGGTGGTGGTGGAATCGCTATTCCAAACCTCTTATCCTCCAAATATTTTGGGCAGTTCCTCCTCCAGTGTCCAGGCTGAATGCAGTAGTGACACTCACCTTTAGTCACACCTTTGGCAATGCCACCAATAGGCTTGAGGGCAGAATCCTTGGCTTTGTCAACTGCTTTTCCTTTTCCCTTGGAGGTAGAGGCAAACCTTTTGCCCTTTCCTTTCTGCACCATCATTATGGATTTTCCCTTACCCTTGTTGATGCTTTGTTCAGCTGTCCTCAACTTTTTGAGTAAATCTGGCAGAGGTTTCACGATCTCATTCACGTTATAGTTCATGATGAACTGTCCATAACTCTCAGGCAACGATTGCAAAATGAGATCGGTGGCCAACTCTTGACCCAACGGAAACCCTAGGCGGCCGAGACTTTCAAGATACCCAATCATTCGCAACACGTGCGACCCCACTGGGTTTCCCTCTGACACATGACATTTGAACAATGCCTTGGAAACTTCATACCTCTCAACCCTAGCCTGTTCTTGGAAGAGCTGCTTCAAGTGTGCGATCATATCGACTGCATTCATGTTCTCATGTTTCTTCTAAAGCTCAGAGGACATTGTGCAAAGCATAAGGCAGGCCGCATCATTAGCTTCATCAACACGCTTCTGATGTGCCATTACGGGTGCACGAATATTATTTTCTGGACCTTAGGAACTTCTTCCTCTAGAGTGTACAATTTCTTTTCCTGCTTGAGAACGATTCTCAAGTTCCTGTACCAGTCTAGAACGTTTATTCAAGAAAGCTTGTCATTCTCAAGGACAGAACGTAGGGAGTGTGATGAACTCGATGAGTTGTTTTCAATTGGAATTCCACAAAATTAGAAATATACAAGTTTTAGTATTTTGTGAATAAATAAATATATTTAATAATGGCTAGATTATTAAATACAGTTCTCACTATTTTTCTCGGATTAATAACCCTCAATATTAATGTGGAAAATATCATTATATTTTCTAGTGGGTCCAAGATCCCTATTTCACTTCCTTTTTGAGCTTGCTTTGGCAAGTCACCCAAAAATCAGTTATTAAGGTAGAAACAATTCCAATTGCATCCTTATGCAACTCTTGGATTAATTGGGTAATAACTCCTGATTTATCTATTCCATAGATAATCCCAACTGGTTACCTCTAGTCTTTTAATCCTATTAAAATCACCTAGTTGCATCCAACCTCTTACTTAAACAATTGCACATTACTTGGTCGTGTCATCACATCACATCATGACAAACCAAGTCGCCCTGCTTTGGCACGCACGAGATTGGTAATCATGATCATGATGAGGGTTTAAGTTACGAGAAGGAAAAACGCAATATTTAAATAGAGGGATTTTGATTTTTCAATTTTAATTGTTTTGTTGATCCATATCAAGTGATCTTCTTATTTTGTGTTGGCCATCACAAATAAAAGATCCGGGTTGTTAATTATCTTATTATTAATTTTGCATGCATCATCCATACACCAACAATAAATAATAAGACAATAAATAAACAACCACAAACAAAAATTAAACGTGATATGGATATGGCCTCTAAACTAAGATATTCCCAAGCCAATAAAAATATCTATGAACCCCAAAAATAGCAAGCTTATTTCCATGTGCATCCATATTTTGGTCCATGCTTCATAGCTTTGTGGAATGCTCCATGCTCCTTTAATTCTGTAGGCTTCGTTCTTCTCCATCTTGACTATCATTTATTTTATCTAATACTAGCTAGCATCTATACTAAATAAAAAGATCTCACAAGTTAAGAAGAAGACAGGCTCGCAGGCCGTAAAACCTAATTAACTTTTACATTAATTTTATCAGCTCGCAGACCGTAAAAACAAACCACTAAATTTAAACATTCACAACATCTACATCTAAGGCCATATTCAATCACCATGCAAATAGCACATAAACAGTTGAAATCCAATTTTAACGCGCTTGGTCAATTTTAGTTTATTTGGACATACTAGGGTCAAAACGGTCTAATAGGCCCATCATCATAATGGCCGGACCATCAAAGGACCGCCACAAAGGCCTTGGGCCAGCCGGACCCTAGCCCACACGGCTAGACCTTGCGCTATGGAGCCCAGCCCCCTTGGCCGTGGCTTACTTGGGCGGCAAGGAGATGGAGGGGCGGTCCCACAGGGGGCCGAATCTCTTAGGAGGTTGTTTCCAAAACAACTTCCTCCTTGTTGCCGAAATTTAGTTTTCCCAAATTGGAAAATCACCTTTCCCAATTTGTGTCATGACCCTAGTTCTCTAGATTCAAAATTTCAGATCCTATGTGATCCAAATTCACTAATCCTTACATCCCATGTAAAATTAGATCTTATTTGGTTGAATCATATTCAAAGTTGCATCAATATGCTTAATTATTTAGTTCTACGCGATCTATTCATAATTTTGAAAGGTGAAAACTTATAAAATTAGCACATAAACTAAATTTTGCTCTACGACCTGTGGCTCTGATACCATTGTTGGATTTTGTAATGGATTACACATCGTAATTAAACAAATAAGATTCGCACGAGACCCACCAAGGATCACGAAGAGACATCATAATGTTAGTGAAGGTTCAAGTAACGATTACCTTGTTTGTCTCATGTGATGATTTCAAACGCAAAATTGTGATCGCGTCTCTATAGCTAGTTCACGCCTAGGATGACGAACTGGATTCCTCCACACCTTTGTGCTAGAAACCGGTAGAGGAAGGAAGAGGAAGAATCACACAACGGAGACCAAAGGGAGGTTCGGCCTCCTTTGGCCAACGGGTAGGAGCGGACGACACAAGGGGGTTTCGGCCCTCTTGTGTTTGTTCTCTCCTTGCTTTGTTCTCTCTCACTCAATGTGTTATGAGCATTAGTCAGAGAAATAAGCTAGGAGTGTCTTTTATATAGTCCAACAACTCTTCGGTAACTGTTTAAAGGGCCCTATCCTAATCCTGTCAATACATGGATTAGTCCAACTTGCAAATTAGTCCTACTAAGTTTGCAAGTAGTTGCCTATTGATCCTTCTATTAATTAATCATATTAATTAATTCCCAAGTCTAGTTTAATCCTTATGCGTGTGACCCCATAATTTTCTAATTAGTTGGTAATAACGTTTATTAACATGAAGCGGTGTCTAGCAACACATCCATGCCACCCAACTAATAGAAATAGTCATTACTTAGACAAACCTTGTGCAAGTATTGTATCATCCCTTTGTCTCTATATCCGGATTGGACACACGGCATACAAGTCACACTCGTATATCCAATCCATAGTTTCTCGATCATGGGAATAGTCTTATCCATGCAGATAACATCAATATCCTATATTGATTTATCTGAGTCTGGCCAGACATTCTGTAAGCACCATCCCTCGAGTGGCCGTGGATATTTTCTACCGTTATGTGGGAGGGAAAAATCCTATCTACATCACTACCATCTCTAAGCTTGCTTTCTTATTGTGTCCGACTAACGCCTTTATTACTACCCAGTTACAGTGTAGCGTTTGACGATGTCAAAACACAACATTCCACAACTAGAGGATCGAGTGACTTCAAGTCTAAGGATGACAATACCGTTGTCACTAGGAGAAGGACTTGTGACTTTACATAACTTGTATGTATCATTCTCGTTGTGGGTCAATCCAGTATGCTATTACTCCTAATGCATACCCATGTGTTGGATCGTGATATCTCCATATCAATCCAACCCCATACTAGTCAATAATTGATCGTCCAATTAATCATTATAATTGACAAGGGATAATTAAGATAAACAAACACATGTGTAATCTAAGGACTTCATTATATTAAATATCTCCATAAATAATACAATGAATGTTTCTAGCCAAAAACATTGTTCAAACTAAAAATATTTCCTCTAGGGCATCTATTCCAACTGTTACACACTTCAATTGTCGCGAGTTGGATTGAGATGAGCAATCACTTCTTGAGACACTTGTCTTGTGAAATTCTACATGTGATTTGAGAAACAGGCTTGAAAATAATTGGAGGATGGTCACTAGATCAGCGTTTTAGTAAGCCAAATTGTAACCCTCCACTCCTAGTGGATTCGATCCCGTCTTACCGGATATTACTTTAAACGATAATCCTATACTTTGGGATTTCTCCAACACGCTACGAGTATCCACATAGGATTAACATAAGGCATTGAAGGCAAACATTCTTTCCCTGTTCCTCATCAACAGTTCTTTGGGTCATAAAGATAACAACATGGTGAGAGTTGAGAAGGAAGCCAAAGAAGCTTTGGAGGTTTTAGAAGCTACATATTAAGGTAACTTCATTGTTAAGGATTAAAGCAGATCAGCCTTGATGACTTGATGGGAAGAAGGACACCAAGGAGAGGATTCTAGCTCTCTGCAACGAAGCCATCAAGTTGTACATGAGATTCTGAGAAAGCCATATTGTGGAGAAAACTCTACAATCTCTCAATTCGCATATGCACTACAAGGTGGAGGTGCTCAAGGAAGTCCTTGGTGAGAAGATAAAACCTTATGTTGTTAGGGATATGGCCAGCAATATTCTCAAATATGAGAATTAGGTGCATGTGAAGGCATATGATCTATCGAAGAACCTTGATCTCAAGTCCTCTAAAAGGCAATATTCATCAATTTTCATGAATCTGACTCTGATTCAGAAGAGGACGATGTGTGTGAACAATAAACTTAACTGCTCACTAGAATATTTATAAGGTTTTTTCGTAAGATGCCAGCAAGAAAACAATCTTCTTAAGAAAATCCTCCTAGTAGTCTAAGAAGACGTTTGTTAAATGAACATGATGGACCACGCAAGTCGGAGCAGTCGAGTGCTCAAGTGCTACTACTATGGGAAAAACGAATAGAATGTCCAAGTCGTACCACTACCCAGGTGGTCACCATTAAGGAAGAAGACCAGCTCAATGAGATAACTAGAGTGATCATTTGGATGAAGAGGATGCATCTGAAAAGAAAATAAGAAAAGTTGCAGCCACATCACTGACGGAAAAAAGACACTTTTTAGATCTCTCCATGTATGTCTACTCCCCTCTCTGTAAATGCTTGCATTTAAGTTTTTCTTGTTAATGCAAGTTGGAGTAACGACGAGACATATGATGTTTGAAATTATGATAATAACCCTGGGGAAGTTTTCATATTTAACAAAGACTTTAAGTGGGAGTTTTACTTACCTCAACATCCTTCAACTCCTTTTGTATGGCTTGTTTTGATTACACCGAAACAATAAAAGAGTGGGTGCTTGTCACCGAAGGTCTGAAGGATGATATCTCATGCTTAGACAGTATTGCTCACAACTATGAGGAATAATATGAAAAGCTCAAAGAAGAGAACAAGGTTTCTCAGGCGATTAGCTGTCTGAGATAGTTGGAAGAGAACCCATTCCAGCACACTAGCTTGCGCAGGAAAGGTATTCCTTAATAACGTGAGTTCAGGAGCTTGAGTCTTAAATAAATAATATCATCATGACTATAAAACAATCTCTTAAATTCATAAGTAAGATTGGTTACTCCAACGCTCGTGCAAGTCAAATGGTGGATTATGTCATCACAAGGGACATGAGAAATGAAGGGTCTAAAATCCCTTGCTCAAAGGAAGAGCCTTTTGATGTCCGGCCAAGTCTTACATGTCTTAGGAGATTATTTATGATGTAGATATTTCTAAAGAATCACCATCTATCTCATCAACTCCCGGGCCTATGCTCCTAGCAATGAATCTTCAGATTTCAGGAACATCAGTTTGCTGATGTGTCATATATGAAATGAAAAGGGTTATCATGCCTCTAAATGCTGGACAATCAATAAAATCCTGAACCTGCTTTTAGAATTGAATTGAAATAGATTTTTTTCCGGAAATAGGGCATACATCTTTAAATTTCTCATCGTGTAAGGATAAGTAACGTAAAAACCAAGGTTCTATTAATCCTAATTTGAATAGGAAATTTAATCTAAAAAGGTATTGGGTCAGGAAGGGATCAGTGGATCACTATGCCATTAATCCGCCTTTGCAAAATTAAAATTGTGAAGAGGTCTTCCTCGCCACATTTTATGTGTTTTCTTTTGTTGAAAAGTGTTTAAAAGAATGTGCTTTTTTCGTTTATGTTTCGTGGCATTTAGCAAGGGGAAGCTATTTTTGTTAGAAAGTATATAAATTTAACATATGTTGTTTATGTGTTTCTTTAACAAAATATAAGCTTTGTATATTTTCCTATTTTATCTAATCTAGTCCCATGGTTAGGAAGTGTTCTAGAGTTATCAATTAATAAGTACCAGATTGTGTTAATGAGTAGCTCAGAAGTTCAGGTGTCATCTATGAAGAAGGCATCATTGGTTATCCGCTCTAATTTTAGTTGTGTGGTGATAGGTAAAAGAGAACATATGAGAATTGTTCTATCCCTATTTTGGGTTGAAAAACTGTAGAGTTTTGTCTCATCATTGCTTGAGGTTGGTTGGGATTTCTTGTATTGTGCCTTTAGAGTAGTCAGAAGCTGGAAACTTCTCTCGTATATTCTTATAGGTACCATGTGAACTCGAGGTTGGGATCATGTGAACTTGATTAAATTATAGGTACCTTATGACAATATATCTCGCTGGCATCATGGACCACATATGCCATTAATCTAATTCTATGAAATGTGTTTCCTCGTACATCTTCTCAATAAGAAAAAATCCTAGGTGTCTCTCTTATGAATCCTCTTAGAAAATTGCTTTCACTGTAAGATTTTCTTAGGATCTTTTCAAATTAACATAGACTACGTAGAAAGCCTTTAGGAACACTGTAGACTTGAGGCCATCACAACGACTTTAATGTACCCATGTTAGAACCTTACAAAATGACTTAGGATCTTTACTTCCTTATTAGGATAACCCTACGGATATAGGTTTTCGAGACTAATCACCTTAGATTCTTTAAGACCATAGTACCCCTTATATAACTTATTAATATTGGTTCCTTTTCCCATGATCCCATATCTTTTTGTTTTGCGTTAAAATTCCAAAATGACCTTATGCATGTCATGCATGAGTGGGAAAAGATGTTTTCATAGATTGTGACTTAAATTTGTATTTTAAAGTCCCGATTCATTTCATTTTTTTTTTTTTACATAAAGTCTCGTACTTGTTGGCCAAGTAATGTTCTCTATAACTATAAATCAAAGAGTTGATGGAAAATCTATTTGAGAGTTCTTCACAGATATCACTTCAGAGAGAGAGTGTGTGACAAAGATCCTCCACCAGGCTCAGTTAGGAGAGACAAAACCCTTATGAGTTCTACTATAGCAATCCATTACCTCTTATCCATAAGAGATAAAGGCGAGATCCTCTAAGGGTTCTCGGGTTTGTAACCATCCCCTCCAGGTAGTTTGACTTAGCATCGAAGTTGTGTAGATTTTTGACGCGATTTACTAACGCGTTTAAACGCAAGCGTACAGCCAAGTAGTAAAGTGAAGTATTTTAGATTTTGAATTATCGAAACCAAGAGAAATAAACGATTACTAGCCAATTAATAATTAATCATATAAACGGGAGGAGTTTGTTTGATGTGAATGTTCGTCACCCACAAAAAAGTGACTTAAAGTAAATAACAACTACATTAACCATTTTTATATGATTTTTCAATTTAAAGGAAGGTATTGTAGTGAATACGATTATGGAGAGAATTAGGCAATCGATGGTCCCTAAGGCTCTTAATAATTTTTGGAACTTGATTAAAACACTCTAGTGATGTTTAGATACACCGGGTTACACTCATCATGTTCTTCTACCGATCTCACATGAATTTGCATTTCGGTCGACTTCGGGTCCTCTTGGTCCACCGTCGTCTACCGTTACGTTCTAGGTGGCTCATTAGGCTCACTCACCAGGTCCTGTCGGCCCACCCTTTTCACTAAGTCCTACCAATACAAACCAAAACAACCCTCACATGGTTAATCAAGTTCTTATCGCTTCTCAATCTCAAAGAACTACAAGATTACTCACTATATTCTTTAACACATATAGAATAGCTCACTATCGTGCAACTATCCCAACAACTAGTATACTAAGGGTGAACAATCCAAGAACACTAAAGATTAAAGTACAAGAGCAAGAGTGACAACTAGAACATCAACTGGAATCAAGCACAAAACTGAATCAAGTCTTCAAATATGGAAAATACTTATCAAACCCTAGTTCTCCATTTCCTAGCTTAGATAGTTTAGCTAGACATATTATTGTTTAGAAAAACACAATAATCCATAATCATACAATGAGGGGGGGGGGGGAGATGAGAAATCAAACAAAAATGTTTCAATGGTGATGATGATCTTCACCTTCAATCTCCGTCTCTAGCTCTCTTTGCTCCAAAGCTGCGTGAATGAATGAAAGGCACATATTTATAGGTCTAAAACTACTTCCCTTTGCTTCAAACTTTCAAGAAATTGCAAAACATGCCAAAAATCACGTTCCGGCCTTCTGTTCGTACGAACAAGCGAGTGTTCGTACGAACACTGCTCGTGCGATTATTTTTCAGTGTGGTCCTGCTTTCTTCCAGGGGATATTTTTTGAGAATTTGGCTTCAAGAAGTATGCTAAGGCATTATGTTCGTACAAAAACTTAAGTGGTGTTCCTACGAACATCATGGGCGAGCAGTTTTTCTTCATCTTCGACGGATCATATCTTTCTTGTTCGATCTCTGTTTTAACTCCGTGACCTATCATTGGAAATCTCTTTGAGTATCCTTTCATTTTCCATTGGTATCACTCCAAAACTAATTGCTGAACTCAAGATACTATCGAAATAGAGAAAATTGGTCACTTTTGCTCCTCTGACTTTGCTTCTCTTGCTTCCTCTTTTGCGTGCTTTGTTTGCAAAGTTCGTTTCGTACCATCGAGCAATCGTTTAGAATCTTTTCCTGTCAAGACAACATAAACAACCATACCACGAGATTATATTTGACAAATAACATCTAAATATGCATCAAAACGCCCGGACGGACAGTAAAGTGCATAAAGCTCATTCTTCTAAGTTCTCTCGACATTAAAAGTATATATCTCGTACAACTACCCGAAAATCACACAAATGATAGTAAAATGTGAAAGAAATATAATAACTCTAACACATAGTTATCAAATACCCCACACTACCTTTTTGCGCGTTCCGAGCAAAATTAAAGTCATTCCTCACACTATGATTTTAAATCCAATGAATTGCATACATTTTTACTAGCCATGTGACACAAAAAAACACACACACCCAATGCAGTCTATATGACTATACAACGTGCAACTCGATTGTAGACAATGCAAGAATTAAACAACGCAATTTTTGTTTTCTTACGAGATTGGGAAATTTCCATACCGTGAACCGGTAAGTCTTCAATATCTCACATTCTCTTAGAGATTCAACAACAAAGAGTGATTGAAAGAGCTTGCAGCCAGTTTTGTTAGACAGAACAAGCACGAGCACTTATAATATGCTTTTACACACTCATCAAACATATCCCTAGTACCTACCATCCGAGCTATTTATCCACATGTTAAAACCGTTGACAACTTATGATGGGTGGGATAGGCTATTTAGAAGCGTAGTCCTAGATGTCTTGATATAGCGCACATAACCCAATTATCACATTCGTTTACAAAAATTTAAGGAATCCCACCTAATTTCACTTACTCCGGCCCTCACTCCCTTAACCCCGGTGCAACGCCGTTCTCGCGGCCACGAATGTGAAAGAGTGGCAGAGTGAATCATAGCTATTTTCCTCGGTTCTTTGAAAATTTCAACACAAGCTCTTTTATTTCCCTTCATTTTTTTCCTTTATCTCTCTCTATATATTTTTCTCCTTTTCTTTCTTTTTTTCATCAACTAACGTAAAATGCATGGGGCCATAATGTAATAATAATAATAATGGTACTGACGAGAAAAAACGGCAATATAGATAATGTGGGGGTGGAATGTGTCAAATCAAGAATGTATAAAAATAATCATCGACACCCCCACACTCGATGTAAACTAACTCAAAAAATAGGTAGTTAAATTAATACGTTCTTTCCGACCGATTCTCCCCATCACCCAAGATATAGAGAATAACATGAAAAACTAGCACGTACTCCTATAAGATCAATCAACCCCACCACATATCGTGCCGAAATAATGTCACGCACTACGGCACTCCACCTGTGATCATGGTGTAAGAACACGATTCACCACCACACCGTAATGTGCTGCCGTCTCTAACTCACCCTCACATCCCCTCGTAAAACGAAATATGTAAGAGTATCCACAATGAATGTATGAAATCCGCACACCCTCACCTCCATAACTCGACTCCCTCTATCATGACGCATATGAAAGAGCCATTCTAAAAAGTGATGAATGTCAAAATGAAAGGCTTCCTAGGCTAGAGGCTGTGAGTAAAAGGGGTAAGTTGATCAAATAGGTAACTAGTGGACCTACAAGTTAGATACGGGATCAGTGGATCCCCAAAAGTATTACTCACACAACTGTCTCGTTGCCACTACGAGGAGGCTAAATAATTACCTAAGTGACGGCGGTGTTCACTAGTCGGATATGTAAGTCTGAGAGGCAGTTACTTGAATTTCTAGTGTGCATTAGCTCTATAAGTCTTCCTACTACAGATTCACGTGGCTGCCTCAATTTGGATCTTCATACTCCTAGGGAATTCTATCATTAAGCCCTCGCCAAGTTCAACTCATTTTGATTGCCCTTTCTAAAAAAATCAATTTTTATGGATTTTTCACTTTTCTTATTTTTTCATTTTTTTCCTAGCTCTATGCGACTGGTCAACTCGACTAACCACATAAAAATTGGGTAGGGAGACTCGATAAAGTAAAATTTCTAAGAAAATGCATAAACTACACAATCCTACCACAAACCAACTCAATACGAACACATAACTATATGTAGCAAGTCGATGCATAACAAGACATGACTAGCAAAGTTAGACACAACTCCCCCTGCAACACCCCACCGAATCGCAAGGCCGGCCGGGCCCCACGTTTGGAAGAGATGTCTCTGCCCGAGGTGATGAGCCTCAATGGGAACGGATAAGGATCGTCGGTTCACAGCTAGTACAACCATCGATAACATTTCAAAACATAGCTTATTACAATTTTAATACAAACAATGACGTTTGAAAAGTCAAGAATACAATTTTCAGTGATATGAAACAAATTACTATGTGATCGATGATCTACATCAAGCTTCTCTATCCAGCTGTGTCGTGAACGTTCCCCCACCTCGATAGCCAACGTGCGGTTTTAAAATAGCAAAAAAGTCGACCCAGTTTTACAGAAAATGATCAGCAAACGGCTGAGTAACTAACACCCATAGCACGTAAACAGATTATGAGACATATGACAGGAATAAACAATTCGCTGATAAATAAATATCAAATATTCGCAGGAAAAGCATTCACAGTTGATTTGGTGTGTCAAACTCCGTAACGATCTCAAATTTCGTATTCCAACCCAAAGATGTGGTCCATCTCGGGAAATCACTGTTAATAACAATTCACAATATTACTTTAATCTCAAGATAATAACTTATCATCGATAGGAAATGAGTCCAGAAATTCATTTTAGTAACTAGTTGATACGGGGCGTGACCATATCCAATCCACAACCTCTTTATCATATGTGCAAAAGCACTATAACAACCATAACTCAATCACAGGAGGTTCACATCACAGCGCCTCATAACCATATCATAATGAAAAGGAGGTCAGAGCCTCATAATCTCATAATCTCATAATCAGTAACCAAACACAATATGTCAGAAATGTATCGTATCAGGGATATGGCACAAACCCACGCACAACGGCTTTCCACTTTACAAAATTGCCAATTTTCTTTCAAGGTATAGAATCGAGTAAGGAGCTCCTAACAAAAGCCAGTATGACACAAAATAATAATCGATGTGTGATGGAGAGATATTCAGATTTGACCAATAAGTAAGCAGTGTGCTACTTTTGGTAACCGAGGCAACGATTTTGAAATTTCGTACTTCCAGCCCAATGACGTGGTCCGTCTTGGGAAATCACAGTTTCAAGTTATTTCACAATAGAGTTTAGATGTTCTCTTTCGGATTGTTATTTATGATTTGGATACCAATTTCATGCCATACTTCAAGAGGAGTATTTCAAAACAAATAAACAACTCAAATAAATCAAGTATGGTAGTAATTTCACAAATAACTCACGCGATACGCGAAAGAATGAAAGGCACGCGAGGCTAGGCATATTAACTTACCAAAATCCAAGCACGTCCTATAAGTCGTTCTCGTCTACGGAAACGTCACCTACAAATCGGAGCTTCTAACTTAATACAATTTCAACAAATATACACCCTATATATATTTCTAGCTCATTTTATTTTTCACAAGAAAATATTCATTTTAACTTATTTATTAACCTAAAGATATATTTTTCTTTAATAATATTCATCTCCAAAATATACTTATAAATAATAATCTAAATGAATTTAAGAGAAACTAATTTTATAAATGAATCTGAAATTAAAAACTGTATTTAGAACCCAAAAGTTTCAGAAATGTCAACTGCCTCCCCCCTAAGTTTCTGAAAAGACATTATAACCCTCCTGAAAACTTTCTGAAAATGATACTTAACTCCCTAAGCATGAACATTCAAACTAACCGATTAAAACGTGGATTCGAGGACTTAAAACTTGATTTCTGATTACTAAAAACAACTCAGAGGAAGATTTCAAGCATACCCATATCAAATTTCGCGAGAAACGGTCAAGAACTCGTACGGGTCAAGATCGCCGTCGGGTCGCCGGAGGTGGAGCTTCGTCGGGGCTTCTCCGCCTGTTCTTGGCCTCGGTTTGGCGGCTTGGATCGTCATGGTTGAACTCCGGCGAGAAGCTCGCCGGAATTCATGGTGGTCTTCGCCGGTGATGGTGGCGGGCTGCTTCGTTGCGACTTCTACTACTTTCTCCGTTGCTGCAGGTGGCTCCATCGAGCAAGTGAGAGATGAGAGAGATGGAGAGAGCAGGGATGGAGAGAGGTGGATGGGCAGTGGTGGTGTCGGGTGATTTTCTCCGGCGTTGCAGGGATGGAGAGAGGTGGATGCCGCTGCTGCTGCTGCTGCTTCTATTTCGTCGGGGCAGACAGAGAAGAGGGAGAGAGAGAGGTCTGGGAGAGAGAGAGATCTAGATGGAGGTGGTGGTGGTCGCGGTTGGGGTGTTCCCGATGGTGGTGGGTCGCCGGAGATGGCAGTGGCAAAGCCGTTGCCGCTGTTGCCTATTGCTGCATCCGGCGTACAGAACAGAGGAGGGAGAGATGGTGGGTGAGAGAGGGTGAGATCAGAGAGGGAGATGGTGGTGATGGTGTCGGGTTGGGTTGCCGAAAGAGAAGAAGTAGGAGAAATAAATAGAAGAAAGAAGAGTGAGGGAGAAGGTGACGGGGAGAGAGAGAGAGAGGGAGTTTAGGGAGTTGAAAAATTGGTGGGGAGTGAGAAATGTTAGGGGAGATTGGGAATGGTGAGAAACATTTCTTTTTTTTTTGTTTTTATTTTAACTATTAATTACCTTTTAGCCTTAATAGTTTTTACTAATTACAATATCACCCCCAACTATTAACTATCTAGTATCATCTAAAGTACAATTACCTCCCCACTAGCTATTTATTTTTGAAAATAAGTGATTGTTCACGAAAAATTACGTCGAAAATATTCAGAAAAAATACGGGGTGTTACACCCCCCCCACACTTAAGCATTTTATTGTCCTCAACGAACTTAGAGATCAACTAGGAGGTTTCCTCGCTTAAATGTGTAGGCGATGGATTTCAAAATTTATCTCACAAAACGTAGACTAGAGAGAGTGTTAGAGGTACTTGGGTGCACGAACCTACATGGGAACCATCGTCGCGAAATTACAACAAGAAGGGGCCTTATGGACCGTTGATAATTTTCGGAGAAGTCTTTACGCGTCAGGACTCCGATGTGCGGCTAAGATATGAATTTTAGCCCTCTCATGCGTGTGGTACTCAACATATTGGAATTTCTCCTCGACCTCGAGCACTTCTCTATTTATTTTATGAATACTCCCGTGGGGATTTTTCTTTCCCCAATCTCGTGCGATCTCTAGCACGCACATCAAGAAGGAAATCCAGTGCGTCTTCTGTACCTGTTTCCCTGCACATTGATTGGAAAAATAAGTTCAATCTATCTCCACCCTCACAATCAGATATAGAGAACTCAAAAATGCAAACAAAAAGCATCCTACTCTACATTGGGTTGCCTCCCAAGCAGTGCTTGTAATTTAAGGTTGACGGCCCGACCATGTTACCTCATGACACTCATAAAGGTGGTTTGGCACATCGTACCACATCCAAATTCTGGCGCTGGATGCTCAGAACTACCTCTTGTGCTTGCACACTCGATGCTTTGCCTTTAGGTTTTTGCGGATCCTCCTGTGTTAGCTCTAGAATTCCGTGCACAACTTGCACGGGAAAAGGCAATCCTATCCTCACCTCATAAGAGTACTGAGGAGTCGGTTTGAAAACCTGAAAGGTCTCCACATTATCTTTGATCCTCATGATAAACTTCCCATTCTCTACGTCAATTAATGTCCGATTGGTAGCTAGAAAGGGCCTACCAAGAATGATTGGAACGTCACCAACTGGCATGTCCAATATCACAAAATCACTCGGCATGATCAAGCTACAAACCCTCACAAGTAAGTCTTCCACCACCCTAATGGCCTTCTTGGATGACTTATCCGTGAACTGCAAATTGATCTTGGTTTTACGCGGTTCCCCCACACCTAGCTTTTTGAACACTGAAAGTGGTATCAAATTGACACTCAAAAGCAGATCACACAGAGCCTTGCTTGTATAGGCCCCGCCAAGTGTAGATTCGATCACAAAACTACCCGAATTTTTTTCCTTCTTGGGTAGCCCATGCAAGAAACATGAACTCACCCCCTCATTCAATTTCACTGTCTGAAAGTCATCCATAGCTTTTCTCTGAAGTATTGCATCCTTGTTAAACTGTGCATACTTAGGTATTTTTTGTAGCACCTCAATCAAAGAAGTGTTACTGTGTAGTTTGGAGAAAATACTGAGAAATCGCCTGTACTTCTCAGAGTCATCCTTCTTCTTCCTGGTTCTCAATGGGAAAGGCAGTTCTCTAGAAGAAGGGGGTGGTGGTAATACCTCATTGGACTTTTCCTCATCATGAAAATCCATGCCCTTTGATTGGTGGACCATGACATGTGTCGTCTCAAAATCGAAGACCTCATGCTCCTTAGCTTTGGATCCTTCAACTATGGAATGACTCGGGTATGGTGGATCATTCAAAGAAACCCCACTGCCAGTGGTAATGGCTTTCACCTGGCGCACATTCTTTGTGTCAGACGGTATAGAGCCAGGTGCTCTAGCAGATAACAGCGCTACAATCTGCCCAAGTTGCACCTCTAAAGTACGAAGTGGAGTCTTCGTGGAATTTAAATCAGATTCCACTGCATTCACCTTAGTTTTCATGCTGTTTATGTTATTTCTCAATTATGTCAATGCCTTTGTTAGTTCGGAGAGTTCAGGGTTTGGCACTATTGCAGGTGCTGGTGGAGCATGTGAAACTGGTGGACTATGCTGAAACTCCGGTGCATATGTAACTCCAGACTGATTTCCATACCTGAATCATGGGTGATCTCTTGTGTCTGTTTTGTAGCTCCCTTGGTTTCAATCCTGCCACTGTCCTTGTACCCCCACAAAGTTCACAACTTCACTTGCTATCTGGGCCAAGACTGCTCAAATTCCTTCTCCTCTACCCCTGCAACTGTCTTCTTATCCTGATATATATGTTGGCTAAATCAGACACAATGTTGCTGATCCCAATCTTCCATTCACTTATTTAGGTTCAGAAAATACTGCCAATCTCCTGGAAGCATAAAACTATGAGTCCTGTTTAGCAAGCTGCTTCATCAATGCATAAGCTCCGTTTTTGTCAACATTTTATAAAAAAGTTTCCCCCAGCTTCTCAGTTGAACAGCTCCTGATTTTGGCGCCCTAGGCCATGGTAGAAGACCTGAAAAATTTTTTAATACCCAAACTTATGATTTGGGCACATTATGATCATGCACGTGAAACGGTCTCATGCATCTACCATAGTCTCATTGGCCTGCCGCCGAAAGCCTAAAATATTGCTCTGCAATTCAATCACCCGCTGAGCTGGATAAAACTTAGCCATGAACTCATCCACACACTATGCCCATGTTGTGATCGAATCAGGTGCTCTTGACTTGAGCCACTTCTCAGCTGCACTCTTCAGACAGTAAGGGAAAAGAATGAGTTTCAACGCCTCATGTGTCACATGCTTGTACTTGATATTCTTGATATATGCATTTAACTTCACAATAAAGTCATTTGGGACTTCATCCCTGTGTCCATAGAATTGTAACTGATTTTTCGATGTCTGAATTGTTGCAGGCTTGAGATCAAAGTGCTCTACCTGAATTTCTGGCACTGCAATTTCCGAATTATGTCCATACATGGATGACTGAAAATGTTTCACCAGTGCGTGTCCGAACTTATTGTACACCGTCTGGTTGTTGCGATATGCTTAGTCAGCTCTTCCAACCACTGATTAAGTAGTGCATTGGTCAACTGTTCACCCATGGTGCTCTGTTTTTGTCTTCTCCTTTGGTCTCTAAACAACTGTTATGGGTCTTCGAATGGGGGCACAAGGTCTCGAGAGATTTTGGGCATTCACTAAATACCTGAAAAGCAAACTAAAAACAAATGAGAAACCAAAATAGAAAATAAAAAAATAAATAAGAGAAGTATCATAAATTAATTTTTAACTAAACTAACAAACAGTTTAATTCCCCAGAAACGACACCAAAAACTTGATGCAATTTACTAAGGCGTTTAAATGCAAGCGTAAGACCAAGTAATAAAGTGGAGTATTTTAGACTCCGAATTATCAAACCCAAGGGAAATAACAATTACTAGCCAATTAAGAATTAATTATACGATACCTAAGTAACCGGGAGGAGTTTGTTCGATTTGAATACTCGTCACCCAAACAAGTGGCTTAAAGTAAATAACAACTACGTTAAATATTTTTGTATGATTTTCAATTTAAAATATGGTGATTGTAGTGAATACGATTATTGAGAGAACTACACAATTGATGGTCCCTAGGGCTCTTAATAATTTTCGGACTTTGCTTAAAACACTCTAGTGATGTTTAGTTACACCGCGTAACATTCATCATGTTATTTAATCGATCTCACATGAATTTGCGTTTCGGTGGACTTCGGTTCCTCTTGGTACACCGTCGTTTACCATTATGTTCTAGGTGGCTCGTTAGGCTCGCTCACCAGGTCTTGTCGGCCCATCATTTTTTACTTAGTCCTATCGATACCAACCAAAACAACCCTCACACAGTTAATCAAGTTCTTATCTCTTCTTAGTCTCAAAGAACTACAAGAGTACTCACTGTATTTTTTAACACGTACACAATAGCTCAATATCGTGCAACTATCCCAACAACTAGTATACTAAGGGTGATCAATCCAATCACATCCAATCACACTAAAGATTAAAGTACAAGAACAATAACTAGAACATCAACTAGAATTAAGCACAAAACATGAATCAAGTCTTCAAATCTAGAAAGTACTAATCAAACCCCAGTTCACCATCAATTTCCTAACTTAGAGAGGTTAGCTAGACATAGTATTGTTTAGAAAGTCACAACAATCCATAATCATACAATGAGGGGGGGGGGATGAGAAATCAAACGAAAAATCTTCAATGGTGATGATGTTCTTCGCCTTCAATCTCCGTCTCTAGCTCTCTTTGCTCCAAAGCTGCGTGATCTAAAACTACTTCCCTTTGCTTCAAACTTTCAAGAAATTACAAAAAAGCCCAAAATATCACGTTCTGGCCTTATATTCGTACGAACACTCATGAGCGAGCAATTTTTCTTCTTCTTTGACGGACCATATCTTTCTTGTCTGATATTTTAGCTCCGTGACCTATCATTGGAAAGCTCTTTGAGTCTACTTTCATTTGCCACTAGTCTCACTCCAAAATAAATTGTAGAATGCAAGGTACTATCAAAATAGTGAAGATTGGTCACTTTTGTCCTCAAAATTTGCTTCTCTTGCTTCCTCTTGAGCTTGCTTTGTTTCGAAGTTCATTTCATACCTCCTAGTAATCGTTTAGCATCCATTCCTATCAAGACAATACGAGCAACCATACCATGCAATTATACTTTACAAATAAAATTAAAATATGCATCGAAACGCCCGAACTAACAATAAATTGCATAAAGCTCATTCTTCTACGTTGTCTCAACATTCATAGTATATATCTCATACAAACTACCCGGAAATCACACAAGATAATAGTAAAATGTGAAAGAAATATAATTCTAACACAAAGTTATCAATTTGTTGCAGTTTGTCTCCTCTTCCACCTTAGCAACTGTATTGTTAATTCTTTTAGATCCCATGTAAGATATGTTTTCCAGTTTAGAGTCAGTTTAGATCCCTCTCTATTCATAGAACTTTTATTATTTTGTCTTCCTGAGTCTATATCGGCCTTTCGTTTAATATCTTTAGATTTAATTCTTTAGATTTATTTTGCATCATATACGTTTTTAAGAAATCCTCCCGTTGTTGAAGTTCGACCTATCTTGAACACTA
Organism: Linanthus parryae; assembly: GCA_023055425.1. Taxonomy (NCBI): domain Eukaryota; kingdom Viridiplantae; phylum Streptophyta; class Magnoliopsida; order Ericales; family Polemoniaceae; genus Linanthus; species Linanthus parryae. The sequence goes on along the minus strand of JALGPY010000043.1, from coordinate 919,282 downwards.
TGATTGACTCTTATCCTGTTGAACCTCTTAGGTTCAAAACCCGTACTGGTAGGTGTTTACGTCACCATGACTATTCTTCTGATATATCATAGTGTTAGTTAATCCAGATCTGTTATCGCCAAATCATGGTGGGTCATTTTGAGTTGATATTTATCTTGTGCTTCAGATCTGTGAGTTTACCATCTTTTCTTAGGGTCGTTTTGTTGTTGAGCTCTCAACTTATAAAGACTTTCATTTTTTTCTTGATCTTTCTCTTGAGTCAATACTTGAACCAGTAAGTTTATAATCATTATTGTTTTCTATAGGTTGCCTACCATACTGGTTCATACACGATTTCATATACTGGTCTCTTATGGAGTTATTCACTCTATGAACACGAAGATAGAGTTGTTCAATATACTAACATAGCGATAGCGAATTCACTTTACGAACTATGGTGGAAATATAATCTTGAATTGAAGGGGAGCATGCGAATCCTTGTGTCCTCAGGTAACCATTTTAACGGGTCAAGCCACTGTGTTAGTTACTAACTGAACTTAAAATGTGCTTGGAATAATATCGCGTTGGGGTGCTACACAATCATGCAAAACCTATGAGCTAATATATATTGGCGAGTAGCCTACTATGTGTTAGCACAAATATATTTATATCAAATGATTTCGTACAATATATTGGTCTAGCACTAGTTTGTGCTATCAGGTGGGGTTTTTATCCTTACTGGGATCCTCAAGTGGAGATTTGCCAGTCAAAATTCTCACTGTAAAAATTTGGTATGATGTGTATGTCTCGTTTAATTGTTCAGTACTTTATCGTTTACTTTACGATTATCGTTTAGCATCGTTGCAAGAATATTTACGAAATGCATTGTAGTGAGATAGATTAGATCTTATTATTTGTTAATCATCTATTATATTGAGTAGCTAAATTGTTCCTTGGAATTTCAAGCATGATTTTTTTTGCAAACTTTGACCTACTATATTTTAGTGACTATTTGACGTTTTTGGATGATTGAACATGTTTTGGAAAACTCAAGCCTCGATCTACAATTCCCTACAATCGGATCCTCTCTCTCATAATTTTCCTAAAAAGTGGAATGGGATACAAATGGACTTCAAACCTTGAATTTTGGTTTTGACATACTAAATGACTTATTTTATCTAACCACCTTTGATGAAAGTTGCCCAAAACGTGATATTTGATCTTGAAGTCAAGTTTGGCAAGATTTGACTTTCTTGAAACCCTGGTTTGACTGAGATGTGTTAGAGGGGTAATTTGATAATTTCATATTAACTTAAAATAAGCAGTCAAGTCATGAAAGATGGCACATCCTCATGTCTTTGTGACAATTTCATAGTAATAGGATCTAGTATGTATCTAGATTTGATGACCTAGTCAATTATGGTTAAATATAGCTTTATTAAACTACATGAACCTTAGTGCAATTAAATGAAAATTATGGCATAGTTATGCAGGTTCATCCACACACCCTAGAACTTATGTGGCTGACCTTTGAAGTATAGTTGAGGCGTTTAGGCATAGTTAGGGACTGTACTGCGAATGATTGACTTGTCATGGGCCATTTGGTAATTTGGGTTGGACAATTAGCCAGCCATTTGCATAGCTACATCCTACTCACCAAGATGGAATGTATTGATAATAGATAGACTGTGTAGATAATTCTGGAGTAGGAAATCATCTCTGGTAGACTACAGTACTTGACTACTATCTACCCAGTGAGCAGTTATTAGTGAAATACCACGATTTGTGGCTACGGGTATTTTGTGATATTAGTATAAGTGTTGGGAGTTAAGTTTGACTTTTATTAAGCTTTGGGGGGGGGTTGTGAATTTTACCTAAAGTTTTTAATGTATTTTAAGTAAACTAGGGATGTTAAAGTGTCTTTTTACCTAAACTAGAGGTGTTCAAGTGTCTTTTTTAACTGATTGGTATAAAATTTCACCCAAAATCACACTGACGTGATTTCTTCCCCGAATTCTCACGTCCCTTCTTCATCAGTCGGATTCTAATCCGATTTCCTTCCCTTCTTTGTCAATTTTTTTCCCCAATTTCTTCATCAACATCACCGATCCTCTCACTCTCACGCCAAATCAAGTCAAAACATCTCTCTCTCTTGTCGCTCTCTGCAATCGCCAAAGACCCCAACGCCTCCATTTCTTCGCCTCCATCGCCATTTCTCTCGTGATCCCTCTCTCTCTCTCTCCTGCCCACCGTCCGGACAGCAGTAGCAGCGGCTGCGCCTCCAGGTGCGTTCAGTTCTTTTCTGTTGGAATAGATGCCCTAGAGGCAATCTTTTTAGTATGAATATTGTTATTGGCTAGAAACATTCATTGTATTATTTATGGAGATATTTAATATAATGAAGTCCCTAGTCAATTATATTGACTAACAGGACGATCAACTATAGACTAGTATGGGGTTGGATTGATATGGATATATCACGATCCAACACATGAGTATGCATTAGGAGTAATAGCATACTGGATTGACCCATAACGAGAAGGCTACATACAGGTTATGTAAAGTCACAAGTGCTTCTCTTAATTAGTGACAACGGTATTGTCATCCTTAGACTTGAATTCACTAGATCCTCTAGTTGTGGAATAATGTATTATGACATCGTCAAACACTACACCGTAACTGGGTGGTAATAAATGTGCTAGTCGGATACAATAAGGAAGCAATCTTAGAGATGATAGTGACGTAGATATAATTTTTCCCTCCTACATAACGGGAGTAAATATCCACGGCCCCTCGAGGGATGGTGCTTATAGAATGTCTGGCCATACCCAGATAAATAAATATATGATATTGATGTTATCTGCATGGATGAGACTATTCCCAGGATCGAGAAACTATGGATTGGATATACGAGTGTGACTTGTATGTCTCGTGTCCAATCCAGATATAGAGACAAAGGGACGAGAAAATACTTGCACAAGGTTTGTCGGATGGCTATTTATATGAGTTGGGTAGCGTGGATGTCTTGCTAGAGGCCGCTTCATGTTAGTAAATTGTTACTACCAACTAAGTAGAAATCTATGGGGTCACACTCCCTATGGATTAGACCGGACTTGGGAAGTAATTAATATGATTAATTAATTAGAATGATAAATACGCAAATACTTGCAAACTTAGTAGGACTAATTTGCAAGTTGGACTAATTCGTGTATAGACATGATTAGGATAGGGGCTTTTATGAAGTCAACAAAGAGTTGTCGGACTATATAAAGGACACCGCTATCTTCCTTCCCACACTAATGCTCATAACACATTGAGTGGGAGAGAAAAGTAAGGACAGAGAGCAGGAACTAAGGAGGCCGAACCCAATTTGGTCCGCCCCTACCCCGTCGGCCACAACAAGAGGGCCAAGCCCCTCTTTTGGTGTTCATTGTGTGATATTCTTCTTCTTCTTCCATCGTTCCTAGCTAGCTTAAGGTGTTGGAAGATCCGGATTCTAACCTAGGAGTGGACTAGCAATAGAGACGTGAATACTATTTCACATGTGATGTTATCAAAGGAGATCCAAAAGGTATTTTGATACTAATCCCTTACTATCGTTATGAATTCTAGACTTGTGATATTTGGAGGGTCTTGAACGGATTAATTATTGTTTATTCCACTGCATATCCGTTATCAAAACCCTACATTTTCTTCTTCTTCTTCTTCTTCTTCTTCTTCGTCTTCTTCTTCTTCTTCTTCTTCTTCTTCTTCTTCTTCTTCTTCTTCTTCTTCTTCTTCGTCGTCGTCGTTCTTCTTCTCTTCCACGTCCGCTGGATTCTTTTCTTCTCATTCTTTTTATTTTCTTTGTTTATTTTTCTTTTTCTTTTATGGGTTGTCTGACCCCATTGACTTCCAGCCCCTTTCGGCCACCAAGCTCCTCCACCACATCGCCACCAAAAACTTCGTCCCGCCTCTCAATCGTCTCGATTTATCTCTCCTACTTGTAAGTCTCTAATTTTAGATTCTTAGTCACTCTTGGTTTCATGTTTTTATCACTTTACTCTTCATGAATCGCTAGATCGTTCATGTGCACGCTTTACCCATAAACCATAGTCTATGTAGGGGTAAATCAATCCAAAACAATAGGTCAACTAAAAACTTCCACTTGTTTTGTGTGTTGGGTTTCTAAGGCGAGTTGTAATCGCCGGGAAATTGGATTGGAGTCAAAGACGAGACTGCTAGAAGCATAATTGGAAGTTCTAGGACTGTCTCACGAACTTTTACTGATCTGTCACTTTCGGGACTAACCGTTTTACAGCAAAATGTTATATTTTCACAAGAATAAACTGCTTTGTCACTAAAGCATTGTGTAGCAATAAACACTTAATCGAGGGCGTTGTTTAGCGAATCTTTTGGAGTGTTGAGTCTCGTTTCATCTTATTGTCAACCGGTAGTTTATCGTTAGAGGATTTTGAGAGAATATGTAATATTATAATATATTATTGGTTTACTTAAATAGTCTTTTATGGAAAATAACATATTATTTTAGTATGCTAAAATTAATTAGCTTTTGAAGATTGAGTTGTGAGGACTAAACCGACATTCTAGTTGGAATTAACATGAGGTAGGGTCGTGACCGAAGGTTGTTGCATCGCATGTAGAGTAGCACACTTGAGCGTTATGTAGAATTGTGTTTAATTAGAATGTTGTTAACTCCTAGGCGACGAGTTCTCAGACGAGGGGTACGTCGAATACTACGGCTGAGTCGCAGTAGCTACTTGTATTTGAGGTGAGTAAACATGCCAGGCCTTGTGTGACTAACGCCCTTTCGTGTCAAATGTTTTCTTCCTAGTTGTCTCAAAATGGATTTATGTGTTATATGCATACTGTGCTATTGAACGGTTGAGTTCTACTTGTTGAAACACTTAATTGAAAATACCACAAGGATCTAATAATTGATGATAACGTAAAGTGAAAGAGTTGTGTCGGGTTGTCTCATGGTTCCTATTCGGTTTGGTCTGGTTATACTCGCCCAATTAATTGTATTAATCCGGTTGCGATGCCCCGGATCGCTCCTTGTACTCACCCTTTTGGCCGCAAGAGTCTTAAGGGGGTTTCGACACTTAAAGTCCTCGATGCTTGCGAAGTGGTTGGTTCTTCCCCCATATCAACTAATTATAAATGTGGATTTTAAGATTTGCTTCTTATTAATGGGAAAAGAATGAATATGAGATTTTGAAATCCCCTAACTTGGATAATGAACTTGTCTTATGAAATATAATGATCTTGATATATCTCATGATTTTTTGTAAGGTTCAAACTTTATTTTTGCTGTGTTTTAGTTAAACTACTACGTGACAAGTTGTTTATTTTTATAAAACGTGCCTCATCATCATTTTACATGCTTGGGTGTTTATTTGCTCAGTACTTATTGCTGATTTTTGAACTGTGGTGTTCCCTTTCTGTTTTCTGCACCACACGTTAGATGGGAGCTTGGCTTAGCGGGAAGCGCGAATCACATCCAGAATTCTAGAATGTTCACATTTAATAGTTATAACGTCTTTTAGTTATCATTTAATTTTTTTTTGGTTAATGCCCGGGTTTGAGGCACAAATATTTGAATTGTAATAAGCATTGTTTCAAAGACTTTATGGTGATTCGCTTGGGATTCACTTTTAAGTGTCCTTGTATCTGGGTTTAATCTCGGGTATGGAGTGACATCCCCCAGACTTTCGAATTGGTCATTTTGTGGGTGTTACAGGTGGTATCATGAGCGGGCAATCCAAAAGAGAAAGTAAAACCTGTAGGGAAATTTAAAATGAATATAGGAAAAGAATTTAAAATCTGACAAGATGTTGGGGAACTGGGTAGCCTTGAATATGACTCATATGTGTTTAAGTTTTAGAAAATAGCCTTAGGAAGCAAGTACACCCACCCACCATCTCCTAGCTAAGAGCTTTTGCCTATCCGATTAGCTAAGTATATGGGATTGAGGCTTTTCATTGGAGTTTAGGTTAGGTGTGAGAGATTGTGTTCAAAGTGTATGTTTGGAGTTATATTTAAGAGAGTTTTCATTATTGTTGTATTCTATAGAGTATTTGGGCGTTTTGGGAGTCGTGTCATGGAAAAATTTGAAGTTTTGGAAATATGATACTTAGTTCATAATGGAGATTGTACAGCTTTTATGATTTATACTTTTTGGAGTAAGAGACATATGGAGTTTGATTTCTTTTGTAGATGGCTAGAACCAAGAGAACCGCGAGGAAGCGTGTGTTGTCAGTTGAGACCCACCCGACTGTGACTCATTGGACGGAGGGCGAGACGCTACCGACGTTTCGTGACCGTGTACTCCAATTCCATGAGAATATGTTAATTGAGTTGGAATTTAACCAGTATCGGAATCCTGTTTTCCAAGCACACTTCTTGGTGAAGGATCTACCTAGAAGGCCTATGTTTGGAAGGATCATCGCGAAATATAGCAATCTAATGAGGTTCAACAAACCAAACTCTGAGGACTATCGCTATCAAGGTGAGCGGAAGGTGGATGCCAACTTTTTGTATGCTATTGGATGTTCATGGTGAATGGCAAAGTTATGTGGTGATCGAGGAAGAATCTAGGGAAGAAGATGAGGTCGAGGAAGACCCTAGTGAGGATGATGAGATCGAGGAAGACCCTAGTGAGGATGATGAGATCGAGGAAGACCCTAGTGAAGATGATGAGGTCGAGGAAGACCCTAGTGAAGACGTGGAGTCGGAGACAAGTGAGGATGACGAGGAATAGACGTATTAGGCTCCTTTTATTTCTTAGAATTTTGATGCATTTTGAAGTTTTGGTTTCGAATAAGGTCATGAGGCCAAACAATGCTTTAAGTCTTAGAATGATTTTGCATAGCCACTTTTTGGCTAGAGATGATTTATTGGTGATTTGCTTGGGCTAATTTTGCTTCAATGATGAAGAACACTACTCATGTATTGAGGATCCGTTTGGAATTTAATAAGTTTATATTTTACTGAATTGGGGTATGATTTGAGATTAAGTTTTTATTGTGTTCTGTTATTTTTGATTAGTGAATAGAAAGCGTGCATGAAGTTAGAACGCGAGAATTTTGATTTTGGTGGTTCTAGAATCTGCACAGCAGTTGGTATTTGATGTAGCAGACATGTTTAAACTTATATTTATATTTTAATGAAATTTTACCAGATATTAGACATGTTCAGGTATCTTCCGTAAACATTTCAGCCCCAAATGAGTTCTGGCGACTTAGATACAAATTTCCAAAGTTTGTCGTACCGTAGCAGGATTGCAAAGTGACTAGCTGTAGTATTTTGGGTTATAACCTATCTTCTTGATCTTTTATGAGTCTCAATTTTTTATGGTGATTATTAGACACATATGGAGATATATGGGTGAAATACTAGCCCATTTTGAGGAAGTTAAAGTATGTTTAAGACCTTGCAAAGTATAAGTTTCTAATCTGGTGGTCTTTGACAGCAGCTGTAGTATTCTCTGCATAACTTGAGTTCTATAATTTAATTTGAGTTGAATTTTCTTGATTATGAAATTAGAATCAGAGAGGTCGTTGCACACCAAAATTCATAATTTTTACTTGCCCTATTGATCATTTTTATAATTTTCTAAGAAGGATTAAAAATAAGATGGGATCAGCCTGTGTGCAAATGCATGTGTAACTGATTGTTTGATGATCAAGGTGTTATATTACTTGCTTAATTTCTCATTAGGTGAATGTATTTCTTTTTACTTGTACTTCCTGATATTATATGAATGATATAATAGGTTATAGTGTAGGGATTATAACTGATAGACCACATCGATACTACACCAGGAGAAATCGTCAAGTCCCTATGGCAGCCCCAAACAACAACAACATGGAGCAGCTCTTTGCTCAATTTGCTCAAATGGCTCAGAACATGAACCATGAAGAACATAATGTGGCCAACTGGGCAAAGAAATTGGCTGACATGAAGCTTGGAAATTTCACAGGCAATGAGGATCCAATGGAGCTGGAAGACTGGATTGATGAGATGGATAAAATCCTTGAATTGGTTGAGTGCCTTGACAACCGCAAGGTCGTTTGCGCGACGTTCTACCTGAAAAATGAGAAAAATATGTGGTGGAGGAACTCGCGTCAAACCTTTTTAGCTCAACCCAACTTCAATTGGGAGCTCTTCAGACTCCTCTTCGCACTTGCTTCTATCCATCTCATGTCCAGGATTAGAAGTACATAGATTTTGTGAATTTGAAGCAGGGAAATGGTTCTGTGACGGAATACTTCAAAAATTTCATGGAGTTTGCCCGTTTCTTAGGCCAGCTGATGCCTGATGAGGCAAAAAATGTTAGAAAGTTCATGTCAGGTCTGAAATATGTGCAGGACATATGATACCCTCCAGGAGGCGTATGATAGAGCTGCAGCTGTTTGGCGCATCCAAGAGGCGCAAGATGAGAATCAAGGAAAGCGAAAGATTGAGAGTGCTGTGGGAAATGGTAAAAATCAGGGTAGAAACAACCATGGGGGTCAAGACAAGAGTTTCAAGCCCAACCATGGAGTAGGGAACCAGGGACAATACCGTGGCAACCAGCAGAACTCGGCAGATTAGCCTCCTCGCCGCTACATATGCAACATGTGTCAGCAGAATCACCCTAGAGTTGATTGCAAGGGCAATGTAATCACTTTTTATAATTGTGGCAAGAGGGGACATCGTGCTTTCGAGTGCCGTACACGAAAAAATTGGAATCAACAGGTGAATAAGGGAGGAAATTATCAAGGGGACCGACATTTTATGGAAACATTCATGGCGAAAACAAGAACTATGGAAACCGCAACAATCAATATAATGGAGGCAACAACTATTGGAGACAGTAGGGGAACAACCAAGGAAATGGGGGAAATAATGGATCTCAGAACAGGAACGGAAACAACAATGCTCCATCTAATGCCAACAACAACAAGGGAACTGGTACAACAAGAACCACAATACAGAATGGGAATGTTGCGCGAATTGCTGTGATGAGCATTACTTAGGCAGAAGCAGCAAATGGAGTAGTTACTGGTACATTTCTTGTACATGGTCAACCAGCATTTACTCTATTTGATTATGGAGTTTCATATTCATTTATTTCATCATCATTTGTGGAAAGGTTGAGTCTCAATAAGTCGTCTAGAATATCTATCCCTGTAGCTACCCGAACGGTCATATAACATTGTGTGAGACCATTTTCGAAGAGGTAGAAGTAAAGATCCTGGCTAGTACCTTGCCAGCGAATCTGATACAATTTGATCTTGGGGGAATATATGTTATATTGGGACTGGATTGGCTGGGTAAATATCGAGCAGTCATAGACTGTCACGAACAAAAGATCAGCATGTAGTACCCCGTTTTTGTTATAGGGGTAATTGTTGACTTTTCGTGTAGTTTAGATGTTAATTATATGGAGAGAGGGGAGGTAGTCGTAGTTTCAAAGAGTATATGCTAGTTAAGATGGGGGTAGAAGTTATATTTAATAGAAACTTTAATATTGTAAGGTCACAGGTTTCATGGACTTGAAATACTAAGTTATTTCAAGGCCTTGAACCAGTTTTCAAAGCCTTGAATCAGGTTTCACAAGCTTGAAATAGCAGAGGCCTTGAACCAGGATTCAAAGCCTTGAAACTGTCTGACCTGTATGCATGTTCTAAGGGGGAGTTTTTCTAAACTCTTATGATTTGATTCTATCTCTATCACCCCTATGCTTTATGTGTTATTATTTGATGATGAATGAAAAACTGTTTTGATATATCTAACATCATTTAATCCATCTGTTTGACTAAGTTTTGTAGGGAAATTTTATGTCCTAGGTTTGCAGGATTGGTTTCCTAATATGGCTTTTGCAGGAAAGGAAACAATAAGAGAAGATGATTCTGTGATCAATTAGACACTCATAACTGTTGGAATTGTGCCCTAGAGGCAATCAATTAATTGTGACATTTATGGATTTACGATTCATTATGTTATCGATATGGAGATAAGTTAACATGAATGAAGTCCTTAGAATATAAGTGTTATATTCTTAAATATCCCTAGTCGATTATAATGATTAATAGGACAATCATTTATAGACTAGTATGGGGTTGGATTGATATGGAGATATCATGATCCAACATATGGGTATGCATTAGGAGTAATGACATACTGGATTGACCCATCTCCGAGAAGGCTACATACATGTTATGTTAAGTCACAAGCGCTTCTCGCGGTGCAACGGTATTGTCATCCTTAGACTTGAAGTCACTAGATTGTCTAGTTGTGGATTATTGTGATCTTGGTAGCGTCAAACGCTACCCCGTAACTGGGTAGTTATAAAGGCGTGTACTGGATACAATAAGAAGCAAGCTTAGATATCGTAGTTGACGTAGATAGAATTTGTCCCTCCCACATAACGGGAGCGAATATCCTAGGCCACTCGAGGGATAGTGCTTATAAAATTTCTGGCCAGACTCAAATAAATCAATATGGGATATTGATGTTATTTGCACGAATAAGGCTATTCTCAGGATCGAGAAACTATGGATTGGATATACGAGTGTGACTTGTATGTCTCGTGTCCAATCCGGATATTGGGACAAAGGGATGAGACAATTACTTGCACAAGGTTTGTCATGATGACTATTCTATTTGTTGGCTAGAATGGATGTCTTGCTAGAGGCCGCTCCATATTAGTAAATAGTTACTACCAACTAAATAGAACCTATGGCGTCACACGCCATATAGGGGTGAACTAGACTTGGGAATTAATTAATTAATATGATTAATTAATTAAAAGGATCAAATCGCAACAACTTGCTAACTTAGTAGGACTAATATGCAAGTTGGACTAATCCATGTATAGACATGATTAGGATTTGCCAAGGTGGCCTAATTCATGTAGGGACATGATTAGGATTAATTTGCAAATAGAACTAATCCATGTATTGACATGATAAGGACTGTTTTTGCAAAAAAAGGGACTAATCCGAACTTGAGTAGGATTAGGAGAGGGGTTCTTTATGTAGTAGGACAAGGAGTTGTTGGACTATATAAAGAACACTCCTAGCTTATTTTTCTCTCTACACACACACCACACATCTATATGATAGAGTAGGAGAGAACAAAGCAAGTAGAGAGAGCAAATCCCACAAAGGGCCGAAACCCCTTGGGATTGCCGCCCCACCCGTCGGCCTACATGGAGGTGTCGCCCACCTTGGCTTGCCTCGTTTTGCGTGATTCTTCTTCCTCTTCCTCTTTCCGGGCTAGCACCAAGGATTGGAAGATCTAGATCTCACCTCTAGGCGTGGATCAACCATAGAGACGTGACACAATTCGCGTTTGAAGTCATCAAAGGAGAACCCTAAGGTGTGTTATTGATTTCTTCCTTTACCATCGTTGTGTCTCTTGACTTGTGATCCTTGGAGGGTTTTGCATGGTTTATGATTGTTTGTGTTTCTGTTGCACATCCATGAATCAAAACCCTACAGTGGTATCAGAGCCACAGGTCGTAGAGCATAAACGTGGTTTATGTGTTACATTTTAGTTGTTTTACACCTTAAATTGGTTGTTTATCGCTTAAAACAAGACAAATCAAGCATGGGATGCAATTTGTCAATAATCTGTCATAACAAGATCTAATTTTTGCATTGGATGCATGAATTGGTGAGTTTGAGAAATTTTAGGATCTTAGATCTAGGGTTTGGGCATCCTTGGGGAAGAAGGAGTTCTTCCAAAACAAGGAAACAACCAAACTTGGGCACCAAGCAAGGGAGTTTTTTTGGAAACAACTCCCTATAGAGGTTCGGCCCCCCTTAGGGGACCGCCCCCTCTTGCTTGCCGCCCAAGCTTTGGCCGCTCTAGGGGCCGGGCGGCCCTAGCCCGCGGCCTAGCCGCATGGGCTAGGGGTCGGGCCGGCCCTAGGCCCTTACGGTTCACCTTTTTGGGCCCGGGCAATTGGATTGTTGGGCCCATGGACCGTTTTAACCCTAGAATATCCTAAAATCAATTAAAATTGACCAAGCGCGTTAAAATTGAATTTTAACTGTTTATGTGCAATTCGCATGGTGATTGGATATGGCCTTAGGATGTGGTTTGATGTGGATGTTTAATTTTGTGGTTTGGCCTGCGAGCTGATCAATTAATTGTAATAATTAATTAGGGTTTTATGGCCTGCGTGCCATTTTTCTCAACTTGTGAGATTTATTTTATTTAGTATAGAAGTTAGCTAGTGCTAGATAAAGTAGATTTTTAGCCAAGATTAAAGAAAAGAAGCCCAAAGCCAAAAGGAGCCACAAAAGATGGAGCATGGAGCATGGAGGATTCCACAAGACTACGAAGGATGGACAAAAAGATCAAGACGCATGGATATGTGTTTGCTTCTAGGGTTCATAGATAATTCCATTGGCTTGGAATTATCTTAGTCTAGAAAAGGCCATACCCACATCACGTTTAATTTCTGTTTTGTGGTTGTTTATTTTATTGTCTTATTATTGTGTGGTTGGTGTATGGATGATGCATGCAATTAGGATAATAAGATAATTAGACAACCCGGATCTATTATTTGGAGTTGTGCCCAAACTCAAATAGATAGATTAGTTGATATTGATCAACAAAAGGAATTAAAAGTTGAATTTAAAATCCCTCAAAATTCAAATATTGTGTTCTTGCCTTCTCGTTATTTAAACACTCATTATCATCATTATTTATCAAGTTCGTGCGTGCCAAAGCATGGCGACTTGGTTGATAATGATGGAATGCGATGGCACGTAACAATGTGCAATTGTTTAAATAAGAGGTTGAACACAACTAGGCAATTAATATGATTAAGAAACCTAGAGGCAACCAATTGGGATTATCCATATGGATGGATAAATAAGGATTTATTTGCCCAATTGAACCAAGAGTTGCATAAGGGATGCAATTGGAATTGTTCCTACCTAAAGTAGTCAAATTATGGGTGACTTGCCAAAGCAAGCTCATAAGGAGATGAAACATGGATCTTGGCCCACTAGAAAATATAAGGATATTTTCCGCATTAATATCTTGAGGGTTATTAATCCGTAGTAAAATAATGGGAGCTATGTTTAACAATTTAAATCCTTGTTAAATATAGTTAAACGTCACAAACTTTGCATAATCCTATTATGTTGAATACTTATGGAATTAAACAAACAAAAACACGACTTTATTTTCTAGAATGGTATAAAATTGAGAATTGTTCTCAAATAAAAGAGAAATTGTTGTACTTCGTAGAACATAATGTTCTCTTCCACCGACTACCAAAATTACACTAAAACCTATGAAAAGAACACCAAAGAATGGTTCTTTGGTTATGACTTGTCTCATGCTAGCTGCCATGAACTCTGAGCTTTGGAAGCAAGAAGAGAGACACGGAGAAGTATGATATGATCATACATTGAAAGAAGCTCTTTCAAAAGAGGGAGCTAGACATGAAAGTTTTGAAGTGTTGCTCCACTTTGGGTTATGCAAATATACTAATTCAATATGATTGAAACATTAGTGAATATGCATTATCTATGAGATAGATAAAGAATAAACGGTTATTCACTCAAGTGGACTAAGAATTGCATTGGATGCAATTATAGTTTTGTTTTAAAGTTGATTTACTCAATATGATTGAAAAATCACTAAAAAAACACTCATAATGGGCATGGGCAAAGCTGTTAATGGTTGACACCATGGGTAAGGGCAAATGGTTTGCGCCGGCCCCATAGGTATAAAGCAAGCCTGTTGCTAAAACCAAGTTGCCTTGGAGTCCCATAGGTGGTGTAGAGGAAGAGAGGCTACCCAAAGTACCTGGAAGTAAGTAGTAAAGGAATTATGAATTCCAATATGGGTATTTTGTTATAGAAATCAATGTGTCTATCTTATCATCATAAGTATATGATACTAGATGAGGATCTCACATTTATAGAAATGTGGAGGATCTCAAGAGAAGAAGACAATTAGATAAGGAAGAAATAATCCTACACGTGGGGCTATGAAGCAAAGGGTTGCTGAATAAGCCGTAGGGAATTATTTCTACCTTTAAGATATTGTTCATGAATTAGACAAAAATGATCATGTCCTCGCTATGAGTAGGACCATTATCATAGTTTCTTTTTTAGACAAGAAAGCTCCTTATCATAATAAAAGGACAAATGTTGTTCCATTTATTCTGATATGCATTGTTATAATGCAATTTTGTCTAAGTGGATTCTATATCCATGTTCATGATAATTTCATCTATAACATTAATACCTAGAGGTTTTCATATAATGATATGAACTTCACTTATCTTTAGCATTATCGTTTAGGCCCCATAAATAAGAGATACATATCTAGAACTCCATGAGGATGGATTTCTGGGACTCATTTGATTATTGAATCATATGAGACATGTAAGACTTATTAGGCAAAGATATGATCTTTTGGGAATCATACATATTGATGTATGAAGGCCACTAAGCACAAATACTAAAGATGGTTTTATCACTTCATCATATTTACTGATAGGATCAGAGAAATATGGATTTGTGTATCTTATGAAGAAACAAATCAGAATCCTTTGAATTGTTCAAAGTATTCAGGAATGAAGTAGAGAACCAGCTTGACAAAAGTATTAGGGCTCTACGATTGGATCATAGAGGAGAGTACTTGAGCCAAGACTTTGACAAGAATCTATGGGAGTGTTGGATATGATCCAAAACTCGCTCCACCTAGCACGCCACATGGGTTTGGCGTGTCTAAGAGGAGAGTTCGGACCTTGTAGGACATGGTTTGGTCCATGATGAGTCAAACAGAACTTCCAGTTTACTTTTTGGGGCTATGTTCTAATTACAGCAAATTTCGTCCTTAACCTTGTTCCATCAAAACATATTATGAAAAACACCATATGAGATATGGACTAGGAAAGTGTCCTAGTATGTCATTCATAAAGATTTGGGGTTATAAAGTTTATGTAAAAGAGTTTACAAATAAACTTGGACCCAAGTCGGATAAATGTTTTGTGGGATATCCTGAAAAGGATATTATTTCTACAACCTAATCGAGAACAAACTGTTTGTTGCTCGAACTACAGTGTTTCTAGGTAGAGATTGTCTCTAAGAGAAACAGTAGGAGGGCAGTAGAACTTGAATAAGTTCAAGAACCACAACAGAACATTGATCCTTTTTGATGGAACATGAGCAGGATCACAAGGTGTTGTGGAGCAACCTACTCAGATAACACAAAAACCTCGTAGGTCAGGTAGGACATGTCAAGGGACTAGAGAAATAAGGATTTCTCATAACCTGCGATATATTGCTCATCAAGATGAGCCTACAACCTATGAGATGGCCACGTGTGGCCATACTCTCAGAAATGGCTTGGAGCCATGAGATACGATATAGAATCCATGTATACCAACAAAGTATAGACTTTGATGGAACCACCTGAAGGGTAGGACCCATAGGGTGCAAGTGGGTTATGAGGAAACCAACATGGATGGTAATATGATTACCTTTAAGGGAAAATTGGTAGGAAAATGATTTCCTGTGAGTTCATAGTATAGACTATGACGAAATCTTTCCAATTATGATGCTTAAATCCATTAGTATCTTGCTTGTAGCAATCTATTTATAGATTGAATCAAGCTTCTAGGAGTTGGACTCTTCGAATTAATGATGCAATCAAAGGATTTTGGTTCCATCAAAATTGAAGATGAGACTTGTGTTTACGAGAAGGTTAGTGGGAGCATAGTTATATTTCTGGTCTTGTATGTGGAGACATACTTAATCATTGGGAATGTTGCCCCTACTTGGCAGTCTTACGCAGATTGACTAGGGAGTTGACTTTCTAATGGTAGACTTAAGCGAAGCAATCTATTGAGGTAGATCAAGATGGTTGTATAGCTTAGGTCATAGTACATAAATTGACAAAGGTATTGAAATGGTTCAACGTGAAAAGAATATTGATTCTTTTCCAATGTCACATGGAATTAGTCTTTGGAAGGCTAATTTTCTTTCCAATTAGATTGGGAATGGACCGTATGAATTAGATTCACGAGATACGCCATAAAATGTACTAGGCCAGATGTGTCATAAAGCATGACACAAAGATACCAGTCATAACCGGGTGAGGGTCACTGGATAATTATCAAGATTATCCTTAAGTGCTTGAGAAGAACTAAAGGATGAATTCTTGATAAATAGATAATATGAAGAGTTTGCTGTAAGGGGTTACAGTGATGCGAACTTCAAATCTGACAAAGAAGATTCAGATTATAAGTCGAGTTTTGAGTTTTGCCCTAGTGGGAGCGACTGTGAGCTGGAAAGGTTCCAGGCAAGATTCAGTCACTAATTCTAACATAGAGGACTGAGTAAATTACTGCATGAGATGTACTTACTCAGAATATTCAATCTCAATCAAATTGTTGATATAGGAGATGTGAATATTTGCAAGGTGCCAGCATATGTCTCGCCCCTACGCAGTGTAAGCGTGGAAGGCCGCGCTAGATTAGTAGGCATATGATGCAGGAGATTGACTCTAGTGCAAGTGGAGACTGTTGGAATTGTGCCGTAGAGGCAATCAATTAATTGTGACATTTATGGATTTACGATTCATTATGTTATTGATATGGAGATATGTTAACATGAATGAAGTCCTTATAATATAAGTGTTATATTCTTAAATATCCCTAGTCGATTATAATGATTAATAGGACAATCATTTATAGACTAGTATGGGGTTGGATTGATATGGAGATATCATGATCGAACACATGGGTATGCATTAGGAGTAATGGCATACTGGATTGACCCATCTCCGAGAAGGCTACATACATGTTATGTTAAGTCACAAGCGCTTCTCGCGGTGCAACGGTATTGTCATCCTTAGACTTGAAGTCACTAGATTGTCTAGTTGTGGATTATTGTGATCTTGGTAGCGTCAAACGCTACACCGTAACTGGGTAGTTATAAAGGCGTGTACTGGATACAATAAGAAGCAATCTTAGAGATCGTAGTGGACGTAGATAGAATTTTTCCCTCCCACATAACGGGAGCGAATATCCTAGGCCACTCGAGGGATAGTGCTTATAAAATGTCTGGCCAGACTCAAATAAATCAATATGGGATATTGATGTTATTTGCACGAATAAGGCTATTCCCAGGATCGAGAAACTATGGATTGGATATACGAGTGTGACTTGTATGTCTCCTGTCCAATCCGGATATTGGGACAAAGGGATGAGACAATTACTTGCACAAGGTTTGTCATGATGACTATTCTATTTGTTGGCTAGAATGGATGTCTTGCTAGAGGCCGCTCCATATTAGTAAATAGTTACTACCAACTAAATAGAACCTATGGGGTCACACGCCATATAGGGGTGAACCAGACTTGGGAATTAATTAATTAATATGATTAATTAATTAAAAGGATCAAATCGCAACAACTTGCTAACTTAGTAGGACTAATATGCAAGTTGGAATAATCCATGTATAGACATGATTAGGATTTGCCAAGGTGGCCTTATTCATGTAGGGACATGATTAGGATTAATTTTCAAATAGAACTAATCCATGTATTGACATGATAAGGACTATTTTTGCAAAAAAAGGGACTAATCCGAACTTGAGTAGGATTAGGAGAGGGGTTCTTTATGTAGTAGGACAAGGAGTTGTTGGACTATATAAAGAACACTCCTAGCTTATTTTTCTCTCTACACACACACCACACATCTATATGATAGATTAGGAGAGAACAAAGCAAGGAGAGAGAGCAAATCCCACAAAGGGCCGAAACCCCTTGGGATTTCCGCCCCACCCGTCGGCCTACATGGAGGTGTCGCCCACCTTGGCTTGCCTCGTTTTGCGTGATTCTTCTTCCTCTTCCTCTTTCCGGGCTAGCACCAAGGATTGGAAGATCTAGATCTCACCTCTAGGCGTGGATCAACCATAGAGACGTGACACAATTCGCGTTTGAAGTCATCAAAGGAGAACCCTAAGGTGTGTTATTGATTTCTTCCTTTACCATCGTTATGTCTTTTGACTTGTGATCCTTGGAGGGTTTTGCATGGTTTATGATTGTTTGTGTTTCCGTTGCGCATCCATGAATCAAAACCCAACAATAACAGCTTCTCAATTTGTTTAAAGACAAGATCACAACAAAATCTCTGAAGATTATGATCAACTATCTGTTGGAGAAGGCTGTTAAGAGAGTCAAAGTTGTTGCCTACAAAACAGGAAGTTGTTGCTGAAAATATGGGAAGATTTGCAGAGCCTCAAAGTTGTATAAATAGAGCTCATTTTGAAGCAACAATACACAACACTCAACGGGCAAAAAGAGAAACACATTTCTGGATTGACAAGCATCAAAGAAGTTCATTATTCTCACAATCCATCTCACAGAAGATCGCTGCATTCTTCACTGCAGTTTTATACTTCAGTGTTCTTATGTCTTGTGCTTTATTTGTAGATCATTCTTGTATTACTTCAAGCTCTCATTATCAAGGATTTTTCAAAGTGAACAATATATAATTCTTAGTTAATCAGTTAGCTCGATCAGGTACTAGATAGGTTAGTGTTAACCACAAGCTGTAACAGAGTAAGGCATATCTCTGTGCTTGAGATCTAAGGCTTAGCTTTTGATTAATAAGAATTGCGTTGAAAATCTTGCAGGGAGAAGATGCTAAGGTATAGACATAGGTCCAAGTGGACTGAACTCTATAAACCACTTGTCTCTTGCATTCACAATTTCTCTTACATACTTGGTTCTTTCAGCTTTCAAACTAGTTTGTTTTCAAGGGTTTGAAACTCTTTCAAAGCCTTGAAAAAGACTTGTCTATTTTACTTTAAACTGTATTTCATACTAAAGGCTTGAAACTGTTTTCAAGGCCTTGAATTGCATTGCACTCCATAGAAACTATTCTCCTCCACAAGTTTTGCAAAAAGTTGGCATACTCTATTCACCCCCCCCCCCTTTCTAGAGTATATGTGTTGCATCTCTATCTGCATACTCCCCTTTCAATTGGTATCAGAGCTTGTATCATTGTATAAGATTTAACCATCTGGTGATCATGAGTACTGCAGGTGGTGGTGGTTTCTCACAGGGAAGAGCTGCTAACAGACCTCCTCTATTTTGTGGAGATAATTTTTCTCACTGGAAAGCTCTGATGAAAATGTTCATCATTGATCAAGACATAGAGCTATGGACCATTATTCAGAATGGACCTCACACTTTCTACACAGAGAAAGATGGGAAAAATCCGAAATCTGAAGACTCTCTTTCTTCATCTGAATTAGAACAATTCTCTAAGAATTACAAAGCTATTAATATCTTGTATTGTGCTTTGAGTACAGATGAATTCAACAGGATTTCAGGCTGCAAGACTGCCAAAGAAATCTGAGATAAGCTTGTGGTGACATTTGAAGGAACTAGTCAAGTCAAGAAAACAAAGATCAATATCTATCTCAGACAATATGAGCTACTCAAGATGAATGCAGATGAGTCAATCAGAGAAATGTTCAAAAGATTCACAGACATAGTCAATAACCTTGATTCACTTGAAAAACATATTTCCAATGAAGAAAAGGTGAGGAAGATTCTGAGAAGTCTACCAAAGGCAAAATGGGAACCAAAGACTACTGCAATTGAGGAAGCTCAATATCTCTCATCACTACAACTGTTGCGGAAAATCCACTAAAAGAAAACAATTTCAGAATTATGTTAGTATAAAAAGATGAATTGGAAAACCTCATAAAATAAATAGATAAGAAATTAGAAAAAGAGATGGAAGAACTTATCGTTTTTGTAGAAGATGAGGAGATTGATGGTGTAGGCTAAGGCGGTCGAGGACCTATCTTTAGGATAGTAATTTCCCCCACTACACGGTGCAAAATGGGATACATGGAAATTCTACCCACCGATACAATGCCTACCACGGTGGAGAAGTAACAAGATTGCACTTCTTGTCTTCTCCTAAATTAGAACCCAACCCGGACATGAGACAAGTGATTGAAGAAGAGACACAAATCTGAAAACTTCATTTGACACAAAATACATACTTGTATTTATAGGAATCAAATGGTGCTTGAAGAATCTTTTAGGAAAAGACACTATGAAAAAACACAATTATTTGTTAAAATCACAACTATTTGAAAGAAGACATCTTTTCATAAAAAGTCACAAATTTAAATTTAAACATAAATATAATATTCTGAACTTTTATACAACAATCCCCCACTAAAAGTTCTCAAAATATTATACTCTAAAATCAATCAAAACGAAAGTAAATAAAGGTTGGGTATAATACCACGTATCGCCAACGCTGGACTCGGCCTTGAACTGTGGTTTGAATAGAGACTTATATCCGTAAGGATAGTAAGAAACTATTCACGTAGGTACCGGGTTCTAATTATTAAAGATGCAGCGCTTTATTAATGGGCCTTGCGTTAAATCGGTCTTAGCAAGTACCCTCAGGGTCTTACCGAGTAACCCCTAGAAAGCGACCCTCACTTTCTTACTTGCAAATGCAGACTCATCGAGAGCGTTCACAACCGCTTAATCGCTCCACCATAAAGGCTATGAGTTCTTTTAAGGATATTACGTCCAACCTACTATAATTTTTGTGAATATACATTGCATTAGTCACATACGGAACTTTGAAGGAATAGCTTTCATTTCTTAGTAAGAAGTTTCTACCCCCACTATTCCTTAAATGATGCAATGCACTGGGAATGTAGTCTCACACTAAAAGTTCCGCGTGTAGTCTTTTAATTGAATTGCCCTTGAACCTCCATGCATGTGATTTTCTGTAATGACCGACATCATCATGATGAGGTAGGTTTCAATTTAGACACCTCTAAAGATCGGTAATAGCCCCATATCTCCCATGAGTTTGAATTCATCAACCAAATAAAATTTGGTTGGAAATTCACTCATTATCTCAATTTGTCATGACAATTTGTCACAAACGACACATCCCATTTTTGAGATTTCTCATAATATGAAAACTACTCCATGCACCATTTATATTTTCTTGTAGTTGACATTTGTTGAAAATTTACTCATACATTTGTCAACTTCACAAACATAAGTTAGTAACACAATAAAATAATACAACGATATTGAACGCGTTATGTTAGGAATATGAAAGTTATTTTTCTCTCGCATTCCCCATCAACTATAAAAATTGAACCATTGCATTACGTTGCACATTGTTATACGTCGCCAACATATTCCAATTGATCAGACTACGCTTTTCCTCGAATACCATTTGCACACGTTAATGGATATGTTTAACATCTGCTTCTCTTAGACATGTAGCGATTATATTTCCTGCAAATAATGTGAGACTTTGTATAAAGTTCATCAACATGTTAATGTCTAATTTCATTAACAGACAAACAAGCGGTAAAATATAAATCAAGATTGAAGTATACATTAAACAACTAACTTATAGAATTTGGTTTTTGTTGATGTTCGTTCACTTAACTTCCATGAGATGTTTCACAAGTACTGTTTGGTTGAAGGAATACTCAATTCAACTCTTTTTTTTTTTTTCAGTTATGTAACCAACCAACGTGTGCTTTAAAGTTTACACATAGATCACACATATGAAAACAAGTTACTGCAAACTGAAAAACCACATCATGTATCAACATAGCCATATAAATTAATCAAATAAAATACTTATCTGATTGATGCGATGCCGAAATATCATGATTTATTTTTCTTTCCTCCATCTTCTGTTGCGAGACTTCTAGATGCTGGTAGGTTTTGTGCCAGAAACGTTGTCCAATTTGAAATGCAGTTACTCATTGTCCATGGACTTTCTCACAATTGTCCTTGTACAGTGCAAGCTTGATACTCATCGTGCACCAGCCTTTTTCTGATATCGAGTAGTTTCGTCTTACTCGAATATCCTCAGTTGCTTCCCAACGGTTCAGTAATTTTAGGAGTTACCTTTGATAGCAATCCATAGTAAACTCTTCATGGTCCGAGAAGTCGCGAATGCGTACTTTATCCATAGTTCAAATAAGCATTTGTCCCGACATTTGCTTCACGATAGGGTCCAGAATTCACATCTTAATGTTGTGGATGGTGCACATAAACTCCTATTTCAATATAACCACAGAATACATAATAAAGTAGAATGACAAAATATATCTTGTGGCAAATTTCATATGAATTAAATGATGCGATCAAGAGTAACTTATATGCATGTTTGCTGTATCACTTTGCTATTTTCACTGGTGAGTCCGGGTGAGAGTCGTGAATTGCAATTTGCCTTATATGCTTTTTTGGTTCCCACGCAAAGCGATAATCTGAAGTCGTTCACATAGAACAGTCCAGATATCCTTGTTTGTTTAACAACCGTTGTGTTTCCTCATCGAAGCAACTGCTTTCGTCTAGTTTTGTCTAGTGACTAGTGCTGATCAAAATTTGAAACCGCCTCCGAGTTCATCATAAGGTCTGTCCATGCATTTGAATTCTCCATAGAAACTGATGGTTCTTGATTGAAGCTTGACAACGAATCAACATGACTTTTCACGTTTTATTTTCCTTACAAATTGTTTCACATGATAGTTCCACGACTGGGCATCTGCTTCCATCTTTATCTTCAATTGATGAAACTTCATTGTTTCTATCTTCAACTTTCTCACATTCTGAAATTAGATCAACATAAAATTTTCTCTTTGCGGAGATAAATTACTATCCCAAAATTGTTGTGGAAAATCCACTAAAAGCAAACAAATTCAGAATTATGTTAGTATATAAAGATGAATTGGAAAAACTCATAAAATAAATAGATAAGAAATTAGAAAAAGAGATGGAAGAACTTATCGTTTTTGTAGGAGATGAGGAGATTGATGGTGTAGGCTAAGGCGGTCGAGGACCTATCTTTAGGATAGTAATTTCCCCCACTATACGGTGCAAAATGGGATACATGGAAATTCTACCCACCGATACAATGCCTACCACGGTGGAGAAGAAGCAAGATTGTGTAGGGTTTTGAATCATGGATTGCACAACGGAAGCATAAACAAACATAAAACCATGCAAAACCCTCCAAGGATCACAAGTCAAGAGACATAACGATGGTAAAGGTTAGAAATCATAAACACACCTTTGGGTTCTCCTTGATGACTTCAAACGCGAATTATGTCACGTTCTCTATAGTTGATCCACGCCTAGAGTTGATCCTAGATCTCCCAAGTCCTTGGTGCTAGCCCGGAAGAGGAAGAGGAAGAAGAAATCACGCAAAACGAGACCCAAAAGGAGGGTCTCGGCCTCCTGTGGCCGACGGAGACGGGGCGGCGGCAAGGGGCGGTCGGGCCTCCTTGTTGCTTGCTCTCTCTCTTCTTTTGTTCTCTCCCACTCTTTGTTATGTTCACTAATGATCATAAGTTATGTGTGGGAAGGAAGGAAGGAAGGTCCTTTATATAGTCCAACAACTCCTTGTTAACTACCTAAAGGACTTATTCTAGTCCTACTAGAATTCAATTTAGTCCCTTCCTTGCAAATTAGTCCCTACTAAGTTTGCAAGGGTTTGCAAAGTGATCCTTCTAATTAATTAATCCAATTAATTAATTCCCAAATCTAGTTCAACTCTATGTAGCTTGTGACCCCATAGGTTCTATCTAGTTGGTAGCAACTATTTGCTAATATGGAGCGGTTTCTAGCAAAACATTCATTCTAGCCAACTAATAGAATAGTCATCTTGACAACCTTTGTACAAGTAATTGTCTCATCCCTTTGTCTCTATATCCGGATTTGACACGAGACATACAAGTCACACTCGTATATCCAATCCATTGTTTCTCGATCCATGGGAATAGCCTTATTCGTGCAAATAACCTCAATATCCCATATTGATTTATTTGAGTCTGGCCAGACATTCTATAAGCACTATCCCTCGAGTGGCCTAGGATATTTGCTCCCGTTATGTGGGAGGGACAAATTCTATCTACGTCCACTACGATCCCTAAGCTTGCTTCTTATTGTATCCAGTACACGCCTTTATAACTACCCAATTACGGTGTAGCGTTTAACGCTACCAAGATCACAATAATCCACAACTAGAATATCTAGTGACTTCAAGTCTAAGGATGACAATACCATTGCACCGCGAGAAGCGCTTGTGACTCAACATAACGTGTATGTAGCCTTCTCGGAGATGGGTCAATCCAGTGCAACATTCCATAATGCACACCTATGTGTTGGATCGTGATATCTGTATATCAATCCAACCCCATACTAGTCTATAGTTGATTGTCCCATTAATCATTATATTTGACTAGGGATATTTAAGATAAACAACACAATTGTAAATCTAAGGACTTCATTATATTAAATATCCAATAAATAATAAATGAATTTCTAGCCACAAATAATTCATACTAAACTAGATTGCCTCTAGGGCATCTATTCCAACAGTCTCCCACTTGCACTAGAGCCAATCTGGCGCATCTCTTATGCCCATACTCCTAGTGTGCCCTTCATGCTTCCACTGCGTGAGAGGCTTTGTAAGCGGGTCTGACAGATTATCATCTGTAGGAATCTTGCATATCCGAACGTCTCCTCTATCGATAATATCTCGAATTAGATGAAACTTCCTGAGCACGTGCTTGGACTTCTGGTGCGATCTGGGTTCCTTTGATTGCGCGATCGCCCCAGTGTTGTCACAGAACAACTCAACTGGATCCGCAATGCTAGGGACCACACCAAGTTCAGAAACAAACTTTCTGATCCAAACAGCCTCCTTTGCTGCGCCATTTGCAGCAATGTACTCAGCCTCTGTTGTAGAATCAGCTACCGTCTCTTGCTTGGAACTCTTCCAGCTCACCGCTGCTCCATTCAGGCAAAACACATATCCCGATTGTGATCTAAAGTCATCTCTGTCGGTTTGGAAGCTTGAATCAGTGTAACCCCTTACACCCAACTCTTCCTCACCGCCAAATATCAAGAAAGCATCCTTAGTTCTTCTCAAGTACTTTAGGATGTTCTTGACTGCAATCCAGTGACTCTCACCCGGATTGGATTGGTATCTGATTGTCATACTCAAGGCATATGACACATCTGGTCTAGTACATAACATGGCGTACATGATAGATCCTATGGCCGAGGCATAGGGAATTCTACTCATGCGTTCCTTCTCAATCTCATTGGAGGGACAACCACTCTTCGAAAGAGTGATTCCATGTGACATGGGCAAGAATCCCTTCTTGGAATCTTGCATGTTGAACCGTTTCAACACCTTGTCAATATATGTACTTTGACTTAGGCCTAACAACCTTTTAGATCTATCTCTATAGATCTTTATACCGAGTATATAGGCTGCTTCCCCCTAAGTATTTCATTGAGAAACACTTTCCTAGCCAATCTTTAACAGATTGCAGCATGGGAATGTCGTTTCCAATGAGTAGTATGTCATCCACATACAAGACCAGAAAAGCTACAGAGCTCCCACTAACCTTCTTGTAAACACAAGACTCATCTTAGTTTCTGATGAAGCCAAACTCTTTGACCACTTCATCAAAACGTCGATTCCAACTCCTAGAAGCTTACTTCAATCCATAAATGGATCGTTGCAGCTTACAGACTTTGTTGGCTTGCTTTGGATCTTCAAAACCCTCCGGCTGTATCATATACACGTCCTCGAGGAGATTCCCATAAAGGAATGCTGTTTTGACATCCATCTGCCAAATCTCATAGTCGTGGTATGCTGCAATCGCAAGTAGGATTCGGATGGATTTGGTCATTGCGACTGGTGAAAAGGTTTCATCATAGTCAATACCATGAATCTGTCTGAATCCTTTAGCCACCAATCGGCCCTTATAGGTAATCACATTACCATCCATGTCGATCTTCTTCTTGAAGACCCACTTGCACCCTATGGGCCGCGCCCCATCGGGTGGTTCCACCAAAGTCCATACTTTGTTGGTATACATGGATTCCATCTCGGATCTCATGGCTTCCAGCCACTTCTGAGAGTCTGGGCCACTCATGGCCTCCTCATAGGTAGTAGGCTCATCATCTATGAGCATCGTGTCACCGGAATCAGTTACGAGAAGTCGATACCTCTCGGGTTCCTTGTGCACTCTACTAGATCTACGAAGCTCTTGTGTTACCTGAACAGGTTGCTCCACAACTGCTTGTGGTTCCTGTTCATGTTCCATAATCGGTTCAGTGATTTGTGGTTCTTGAACTTCTTCAAGTTCTACATTCCTCCCACTTGCTTCTTTAGAGACAAACTCTCTTTCTAGAAACACGCCGGTCCGAGCAACAAACACTTTGTTCTCGGTTTGATTGTAGAAGTAGTAACCCTTAGTTTCCTTAGGGTACCCCACAAATTTACACTTATCCGATTTAGGCCCTAGCTTGTCTGATTGTAAACGTTTTACATAGACATCGCAGCCCCAAATCCTCATGAACGACAGTGTGGGACGCCTCCCACTCCACATCTCATATGGTGTCTTCATGACTGATTTAGATGGAACACGGTTAATGGTGAAAGCTGCACTTAATAGAGCGTAGCCCCAAAATGATAATGGAAGATCGGTTTGACACATCATAGATCGAACCATATCCAATTGGGTTCGATTCTCCTCTCGGACACGCCATTCCATTGTGGCGTTCCGGGTGGAGTGAGTTGGGACACAATCCCACACTCTCTAAGATAGTCGTCAAACTCTTCGCTCAAGTATTCTCCTCCACGATCCGATCGTAGAGCTTTTATACTTTTGCCAAGTTGCTTCTCTACTTCATTCTTGAATTCTTTGAACACTTCAAAGGATTCGGATTTTTCCCTCATAAGGTACACAAATCCATATCTACTGTAGTCATCAGTAAAAGTAATGAAGTAGACATAACCACCCCTGGCAGGCGTGGCAAATGGCCCACACACATCGGTATGTATGAGCGCCAATTGCTCACTAGTCCTTTCTCCTTTCTTATTGAAAGGGGACTTTGTCATTTTTCCCAATAAACAAGCCTCACATGTCTCATATGATTCAAAATCAAATGAGTCTAGTAATCCATCCTTATGGAGTCTAGATACACGTTTCTCATTTATGTGGCCTAAACGACAGTGCCATAAATAAGCAGGATTTAAATCATTTATTTTAATCCGCTTGGTATTAATGTTGTAGACAGGATTGCTTAGATCAAGGACATAAAGTCCATTAAATAATTGCGCACTAAAATAGTGAATATTATTTAAATGAAAGGAACAACAATTGTTCTTTATTGAAATAATAAAACCATCCTTGTCCAAACAAGAAATAGAAATAATGTTTCTGCTCATAGCAGGCACAAAATAGCAATTATTTAATTCTAAAACTAAACCTGAAGGAAGAGATAGCTCGCAAACGCTTATGGCTAACGCAACAACCTTTGCTCCATTCCCAACGCGCAGATCTACCTCCCCTTTAGCCAATCTCCTACTTCTCTTTAGATCCTGCATATTTCGAAAAATATGAGATCCACATCCAGTATCTAATACCCATGATGTAGACAAAGTTAAATTGCCATCTACAACAAAAATACCTGGTGGTGGTGGAATCACTATTCCAAGCCTCTTGTCCTCCAGATATTTTGGGCAGTTCCTCCTCCAGTGTCCAGGCTGACTGCAGTAGTGACATTCACCTTTAGTCACGGCCTTGGCAATGCCACCAACAGGCTTTAGGGCAGGTTCCTTGGACTTGGCAACTGACTTGCCTTTGCCCTTGGAGGAAGAGGCAAACCTTTTGCCCTTTCCTTTCTGTACCATCATAATGGCCTTGCCCTTACCCTTGTTGATGCTCTGTTCAGCCGTCCTCAACATGTTGAGTAAATCTGGCAGTGGTTTCACGATCTCGTTCATGTTATATCATAATGAACTGTCCATAAATCTCGGGCAACGATTGCAACACGAGATCGGTTGCCAACTCTTGGCCGACCGGGAACCCTAGTCGGGCGAGATTCTCCAAGTACCCGATCATTCGGAGTACATGGGGTCCCACCGGGTTCCCTTATGCCAGATGACATTTGAACAGTGCCTTTTAGACCTCATACCTCTCTACCCTCGCCTGCTCTTGGAAGAGCTGCTTTAGATGTTCGATCATATCGACATCATTCATGTTTTCGTGTTGCTTCTGAAGCTCAGAAGTCATGGTGCAAAGCATTAGGCAGGCCGCATCATTAGCGTCATCAACACGCTTTTGATACGCCTTTAAGGCAGCAGGTGTTTGGTTCTCTGGACCTTCTGGAACATGCTCCTCTATTGCGTACAATTTCTTCTCTTGCTTGATAACAATTCTCAAGTTTCTGTACCAATCAAGAATGTTGGTTCCAGAGAGCTTGTCCTTCTCAAGGACAGATCGTAGGGAATGTTGTGAACTCGATGAGTTGTTTGCCATTTGGGATTCTACAAAAGGAAAATACGCAAGTTTTAGTATTTGTGAATTTTTGACTATATTCAATAATGGCTAGTTTATCAAATATAGCTCCCACTATTTTTCTACGAATTAATAACATTCAAGATATTAATGCGGAAAATATCCTTATATTTTCTAGTGGGCCAAGATCCTTCTTTCATCTCCTTATGAGCTTGCTTTGGCAAGTCACCCATAATTTGACTACTTTAGGTAGGAACAATTCCAATTGCATCCCTTATGCAACTCTTGGTTCAATTGGGCAAATAAATCCTTATTTATCCATCCATATGGATAATCCCAATTGATTGCCTCTAGGTTTATTAATCAAATTAATAGCCTAGTTGTGTTCAACCTCTTATCTAAACAATTGCACATTGTTACGTGCCATCGCATTCCATCATGATGAACCAAGTCGCCATGCTTTGGCACGCACGAACTTGGTAAATAATGATGATAATGAGTGTTTAAATAACGAGAAGGCAAGAACACAATATTTGAATTTTGAGGGATTTTTAAATTCAATTTTTAATTGTTTTGTTGATCAATATCAACTAATCTATCTATTTGAGTTTGGGCACAACTCCAAATAATAGATCCGGGTTTTCTAATTATCTTATTATCCTAATTGCATGCATCATCCATACACCAACCACACAATAATAAGACAATAAAATAAACAACCACAAAACAGAAATTAAACGTGATGTGGATATGGCCTTTTCTAGACTAAGATAATTCCAAGCCAATTGAATTATCTATGAACCCTAAACAAACACATCTCCATGCGTCTTGATCTTTTGGTCCATCCTTCATAGTCATGTGGAAAGGCTCTATGCTCCATCTTTTGTGGCTTCTTTGGCTTTGGGCTTCTTTTCTTCAATCTTGGCTAACAATCTACTTTATCTAGCACTAGCTAATATCTACACTAAATAAAATAAATCTCACAAGTTGAGAAAAAAAATGGCACGCAGGCCCTAAAACCCTAATTAATTATTACAATTAATTGATCAGCTCGCAGGGCGTAAACCAAACCACAAAATTAAACATCCACATCAAACCACATCCTAAGGCCATATCCAATCACCATGCGATTTGCACATAAACAGTCATAATCCAATTTTAACGCGCTTGGTCAATTTTAATTGATTTTAGGATTTCTAAGGTTAAAACGGTCCATGGGCCCAACAATCAAATTGCCCGGGCCCAACAAAGTGAACCACAAGGCCCTAGGGCCGGCCCGGCCCAAAACCCACAAGCCAAGGCCCGCGGGTTAGGGCCGCCCGCCCCTAGGGCGGCCAAGCTTGGGCGGCAAGCAAGGGGGGGCGGTCCCTAGGGGGGCCGAACCTCCTTGTGGGAGTTGTTTCCAAAACAACTCCCTTGCTTGGTGCCCAAGTTTGGTTGTTTCCTTGTTTTGGGAGAACTCCTTCTTCCATAAGGATGCCCAAACCCTAGATCTAAGATCCTAAAATTTCTCAATCTCACCAATTCATGCATCCAATGCAAAAATTGGATCTTGTTATGATTAATTATTGACAAATTGCATCCCATGCTTGATTTGTCTTATTTTACGTGATAAACAATCAATTAAGGTGTAAAACAACTAAAACGTAACACATAAACCACGTTTATGCTCTACGACCTGTGGCTCTGATACCACTGTAGGGTTTTGAATCATGGATTGCACAACGGAAGCATAAACAAACATAAAACCATGCAAAACCCTCCAAGGATCACAAGTCAAGAGACATAACGATGGAAAAGGTTAGAAATCATAAACACACCTTTGGGTTCTCCTTGATGACTTCAAACGCGAATTATGTCACGTTCTCTATAGTTGATCCACGCCTAGAGTTGATCCTAGATCTCCCAAGTCATTGGTGCTAGCCCGGAAGAGGAAGAGGAAGAAGAAATCACGCAAAACGAGACCCAAAAGGAGGGTCTCGGCCTCCTTTGGCCGACGGGGACGGGGCGGCGGCAAGGGGGCGGTCGGGCCTCCTTGTTGCTTGCTCCCTCTCCTTTTGTTCTCTCCCACTCTTTGTTATGTTCACTAATGAGCATAGGTTATGTGTGGGAAGGAAGGAAGGAAGGTCCTTTATATAGTCCAACAACTCCTTGTTAACTACCTAAAGGACTTATTCTAGTCCTACTAGAATTCAATTTAGACCCTTCCTTGCAAATTAGTCCCTACTAAGTTTGCAAGGGTTTGCAAAGTGATCCTTCTAATTAATTAATTCCCAAATCTAGTTCAACTCTATGTAGCGTGTGACCCCATAGGTTCTATCTAGTTGGTAGCAACTATTTGCTAATATGGAGCGGTTTCTAGCAAAACATCCATTCTAGCCAACTAATAGAATAGTCATCTTGACAACCTTTGTACAAGTAATTGTCTCATCCCTTTGTCTCTATATCCGGATTGGACACGATACATACAAGTCACACTCGTATATCCAATCCATAATTTCTCGATTCATTGGAATAGCCTTATTCGTGCAAATAACCTCAATATCCCATATTGATTTATTTGAGTCTGGCCAGACATTCTATAAGCACTATCCCTCGAGTGGCCTAGGATATTTGCTCCCGTTATGTGGGAGGGACAAATTCTATCTACGTCCACTACGATCTCTAAGCTTGCTTCTTATTGTATCCAGTACACGCCTTTATAACTAACCAGTTACGGTGTAGCGTTTAACGCTACCAAGATCACAATAATCCACAACTAGAATATCTAGTGACTTCATGTCTAAGGATGACAATACCATTGCACCGCGAGAAGCGCTTGTGACTCAACATAACGTGTATGTAGCCTTCTCGGAGATGGGTCAATCTAGTGCAACATTCCATAATGCACACCTATGTGTTGGATCGTGATATCTCTATATCAATCCAACCCCATACTAGTCTATAGATGATTGTCCCATTAATCATTATATTTGACTAGGGATATTTAAGATAAACAACACAATTGTAAATCTAAGGACTTCATTATATTAAATATCCAATAAATAATAAATGAATTTCCAGCCACAAATAATTCATACTAAACTAGATTGCCTCTAGGGCATCTATTCCAACAGATTGCACTTCTTGTCTTCTCCTAAATTAGAACCCAACCCGGACATGAGACAAGTGATTGAAGAAGAGACACAAATCTGAAAACTTCATTTGACACAAAATAAATACTTGTAATTATAGGAATCAAAGGTTTCTTGAAGAATCTTTTAGGAAAAGACACTATGAAAAAACACAATTATTTGTTAAAATCACATTTATTTGAAAGAAGTCATATTTTCATAAAAATTCACAAATTTAAATTAAAACATAAATATAATATTTTGAACTTTTATACAATAACAACTTGATGACCTACAAGGGAAGCTCCTGACACATGAAATATCCATGAATGAAGATGATGGAGAATTACCAGAAGGTGTCAAGAACTTAGCACTCAAGGCCAAAGAGAATGAGAAAATTCAAAGCCTTGAACCTGAAGAGGATGATGAAGATCCATTTACTTTGATTTCAAAAGCCTTGACCAACATCCTCAAGATGAAGAAAAACATTGGAAGCAGAGACTTCAACAGAGAAAGACACAGATCATACAGTAGCAAGGACTACAAAGGTAAGTCCTCTTCACAAAGTAAATCAAAAGTCATGAACTGCTTTGAGTGTTGTGATGCAGGAAACTTGATAAGATATTTCCACACAAGAAAAGCAAGAGCTTTCAGAAGAAAGACCATGACAGGAGAAAGAAAGCTATGATAGCTTTATGGAGTGATTTAGATACCTCAAGTGACTCTGAATCTGAAGAAGAACATGCCAACCCATGCTTCATGGCCAAGCATGATGAAAGTTCTGAGAAGAACATTGAGGTAATGGTAAAATGTTTGATTTCAAAACCAAAGGAAGCTCTCTCAGATTACCTCAGAACAATGTTTTTAAATGAAGAGGACTATCTAAAGAGATTAGAATTTTGAAAGAAAAAGTCCATGAGCAAGAAAAAGAAAATTTACAACTTGTTTGTCTGAATCAGAATCTTGAAATCTCTCAGAAGAAAACTGACAGTGATTTCAAGGCCTTGAAAACCAGTTTCAAAGCCTTGAAAATACAAGTCCAGGAAGTAGCCATAGAGAACTCTTTACTAAGTAACAGCCTTGTTAATATGAGACATCAAGTTGATGAATTAGATAAACAAAAGACTACTCTTACTGAGAAACTTCAAGATTATGAATTAGTCAAAGTCAAGCTTGCAGGCTCAGAACACAAGTTGAACTTGATTCTTGGAGAAAGCTCAAAATCTGTTCACAAAATTGGTATTGGATACAATCCAAATTTTCCAAGAAAGAACAATACCAGATTTGTGAAAGCTGGAAACAAAACTTCTCCTAAGTGTCATTTTTGCAATAAAAATTGGTCATGTGAAGATGAATTGTCCTTTCAGAAGAAGAGACCCTCACATAATGAGGAACACATTCCCATTTCAACTCAAAGGAAAAGTCAGACAGATTTGGGTTCCTAAAGGGATCAGACCACCTAACATGGTTGATCCTGAGTATGAGTCCAAATTTCACACTTGGTCTAACAGCTGGGTAAGGCAGTGATTGGTACTTGCAGGCTGTCACCAATGTCAAAGAACAGAAGTGGTTTATGGACTGTGGTTGCTCAAGACACATGAGTGGGAAGAGGTCTCTATTCTCATAATTGAAAGAGAAATCTAAAGGTTCAATTACTCTTGGTGACAAAGGCAAATGCAACATTCTTGGTATTGGTAAAGTTGGTACATGTTCTGAAAACTCTATTTCTGATGTATATCTAGTTGATGGCTTGAAATTTAACTTGCTTAGTGTATCTCAGCATTGTGATAATGGCAATAAGGTTATCTTTGACAAAGATAAGTGTGTGGTGCAAAATGAGAAATCAGGCAATTGCATTCTCACCGGGCCTTGAAAGCTTAAAGTTGCTGGTAAAAGCTTAAAGTGACTCATGGTCTTGAAAGAGGATTCAAAGCTTTGGCACAGAAAGCTTGGTCACATTAGCTTGCATACCTTGAACAAGTTGATCTCCAAAGATCTGGTAAGAGGATTACCATCCATAAAGCTCAAAGATGATGAAGTATGCAAAGCTTGTGCTCAGGGTAAGCAAACCAGAAGCTCATTCAATCCAAATAAATTTGTAAGTACTAATAGACCTATTGAATTAGTTCACATGGATCTCTGTGGTGTTATGAGAACTCCAACTCCAAAAGGAAAGAGGTGTATGCTAGTTATTGTAGATTATTATTCTAGATATACTTGGGTTATGTTTCTCAAAGAAAAATCTGAACCCCTCTCTAATTTTCAAAGCTTTGCAGAGAACTTCAAACCTTGAAAAATCTACCTATGCTTCTATTAGAAGTGGTCATGGTAGAGAGTTTGATCAATTAGAGTTTGATTTGCTTTGTGTTAAGCATGGTATCCCTCACAACTTCTCTGCTCCTAGAACTCCTCAACAGAATGGAGTTGTTGAAAGAAAGAGCAGAACTCTAGAATACATGTCAAGAACAATGCTCTTAGAGAACAAACTTCCAAAAAATTATTGGGCAGAAGCTGTGGATACAGCAAATTACATTTTGAACAGGTGCTTGATCAGACCTATCCTGAAGAAAACCCCCTATGAATTATTCAAAGGGAGAAAGCCAAACATTTCATATTTCAATCCCTTTGGATGCACTTGTTTTGTCCACAACAATGGAAAGGACAACTTGGGTAAGTTTGATGCAAGAAATGATGAAGGTATATTCTTTGCTACTCTCTGACTAGCAAAGCTTATAGAGTTTATAATAAAAGAACCAAGCTGGTTGAATAAAGTATTCATGTTATCTTTGATGAAAGTTATGATGTTTCTTTGAGTGAAAGTTTTGCAGACTTGAATTTAAACAAGCATGAGTCAGAAGAAGAAGCTGAAAACTCACTTGGTTTCAAGAAAGATTCAGAAGGAAGCAAAAAGCCATTTTCAAGACCTTTAAAATAGGTCTTAAGTCCTTGAAAATAAAGATCAAAGCCTTGATAAGGTTGAACAGAAAGACATGAATGATCAGGCCACTACTTCAAGACCAGAGTAGCAATATGGAGAACCTGAACCCTGGTCTGCAAGAAAGAGATTTAAATATCTCTCATCTCATCCAGTTGACAACATCATTTCTGATCCATCCACTGGTACACAAACAAGATCACAGCTGAAGAATCTTTGTGCTTTTAATGCTTTTATCTCTTTTGTAGGACCAAAGACTGTGAAGGATGTTGGAATAGATGCCCTAGAGGCAATCTAGTTTAGTATGAACTTGTTTTTGGCTAGAACATTCATTGTATCATTTATTGGATATTTAGTATAATGAAGTCCTTAGATTTACAATTCTGTTATTTATCTTAAATATTCGTAGTCCATTATAATGATTAATAGGAAAATCATCTATAGACTAGTATGGGGTTGAATTGATATGAAGATATCATGATCCAACACATGAGTGTGCATTAAGGGTAATGGCACACTGGATGGACCCATCTCCGAGAAGGCTACATACATGTTATGTGAAGTCACTAGATTGTCTAGTTGTGGATTATTGTGATTTTGGTAGAGTTAAACACCACACCGTAACTGGGTAGCTATAAAGGCGTGTACCGGATACAATAAGAAGCAAGCTTAGGAATCGTAGTAGACGTAGATAGAATTTTTCCCTCCCACATAACGGGAGCAAATATCCGAGGCCACTTGAGGGATAGTGCTTATGGAATGTCTGGCCAGACTCAAATAAATCAATATGGAATATTGATGTTATTTGTACGAATAAGGCTATTCCCAGGATCGAGAAACTATGGATTGGATATACGAGTGTGACTTGTATGTCTCGTGTCCAATCCGGATATAGAGAAAAAGGGATGCGACAACTACTTGCACAATGTTTGTCGGATGAATATTGTATTAGTTGGCTAGAATGGATGTCTTGCTAGAGACCGCTCCATATTAGCAAATTGTTGCTACCATCTAGATAGAACCTATGGGGTCACACGCTAGATAGAGTTGAACTAGATTTGGGAATTCATTAATGTGATTAATTAATTAGAAGCATCACTTTTCAACACCTTGCAAACCTAGTAGGACTAATATGCAAGGAAAGGACTAATCCGAATTCATGTTGGATTAGGAAGGGCCTTTAGGTAGTCAAAAAGGAGTTGTTGGACTATATAAATGATGCTCCTAGCTTCCTTCCCACACTAATGCTCATAACATAAGTGAGTAGGAGAGAACAAAGGAGAGAGCAAGCCAAGCTAGAGAGGCCGACCCCCCCCCCTAGTTGACTGCCCCTACCCGTCGGCCACAAGGAAGCCGTGGGCTTCCCTTGTTGCTCCGTGTTGCGTGATTTCTTCTTACTCTTCCTCCGGTCCAATCTAGCACAAAGTAGAAGGAAGATCTAGATCTCAACTCTAGGCGTGGATCAACCATAGAGACGTGACACAATTCACGTTACAAGTCATCACAGGAGAAACCCTAAGGTGTGTAACATGATTCTTCGTTTACCATCGTTATGATTCTCTTCCTGTGATCCTTGGAGGGTATTTAATGGATAATTTCTTTTTCCGCTGCGTATCCATGATCAAAACCCTACAGTGGTATCAGAGTCACGGGTCGTAGAACATAGACGTGGTTTATGTGTTACATTTTGATAGTTTTACACTTTAAATTTGTTGTTTATCGCGTAAAACGGACAAATCAAGCATAATGCAATTTGTCAATAATCAAACAAAACAAGACCTAGTTTTTGCATTGGATGCATGAATTAGTGAGTTTGAGATATTTTAGGATCTTAGATCTAGGGTTTGGGCACCAATTTGGAAATTAGTTTCAAATTTGACTTTTTGGACTTGGGGAACAAGGAAGGAGTTGTTTTGGAAACAACTAAGGAGGTTCGGCCCTAGGACCGCCCCTCCTCTTTCCTTGCCGCCCATGCCACCCAGGCCGAAGGCCTAGGCGGTCGGCCGACCTCACTGGTTGGGCCGACCGGCCTAGGCTTGGACCAGGGCGGCTCCAAGAGGGTTCGGCCATGGTAAAGAGGGCCCCTTGGACCGTTTTAACCCTATAAATCCTAAAATCAATTAAAAATTGACCCAGCGTATTAAAATTGGATTTTAATCATTTATGTGCAAATCGCATGGTCGTTGGATATGGCCTTAGGATGTGGTTTGGTGTGATTGTTTAAATTTGTGATTTGGTTTGCGGCCTGTGAGCTGATCAATTTAAGTAATAATTAATTAGGGTTTACGGCATGCGAGTCGAGTTTTTTTTCTCAACTTGTGAGATTTATTTTATTTAGTATAGTTGTTAGCTAGTACTAGATAGAATAGATTGTTAGCCAAGATTGAAGAAAAGAAGCCCGAAGGCAAAAGAAGCCACAAAAGATGGAGCATGGAGCATTCCACATGACTATCGAGGAGGACCAAAAAGATGAAGACGCATGGAGATGTGTTTGCTTTTAGGGTTCATTGATATTCCCATTGGCTTGGGAATATCTTAGTCTAGAAAAGGCCATATCCATATCACATTTTATTTTATTTTGTGGTTGTTTATTTTTCTTGTCTTATTATTTTGTGATTGGTATATGATTGATGCATGCAATTAGGATAATAAGATAATTAACAACCCGGATCTATTATTTGGAGTTGTGCCCAAATTCAAAATAGATAGATCAGTTGATATGGATCAACAAAATAATTAAAATTGAATTTTAAAATCCCTCAAAATTCAAATATTGTGTTTTGCCTTCTCGTTATTTAAACACTCATTGTCATAATGATTTATCAAGTTCGTGCATGCCAAAGCAAGGCGACTTGGTTCATAATGATGCAATGCGATGGCACAAGCAAGTAACGTGCAATTGTTTAAATAAGAGGTTGGACACAACTGGGTTATTAATATGATTAAAACCTAGAGGTCATCAGTTGGGATTATCCATGAGAATGGATAAATAAGGAGTTATTTGCCCAATTGAAACAAGATTTGCATAGGATGCAATTGGAATTGTTCCTACCTAAAGTAGTCAAATTTTGGGTGACTTGCCAAAGCAAGCTCAAAAGGAGATGAAACATGGATATTGGCCCACTAGAAAATATAAGGATATTTTCCGCAATAATATCTTGAGGGTTATTAATCCGTAGAAAACTAGTGGGAGCTCTATTTAATAAACTAGCCATTATTGAATATAGTCAAAAGTTCACAAATACTAAAACTTGCGTATTTTCCTTTTGTAGAGTTCCAAATGGCAAACAACTCATCGAGTTCACAACATTCCCTACGATCTGTCCTTAAGAAGGACAAGCTCTCTGGAACCAACTTCCTTGATTGGTACAGAAACTTGAGAATTGTTCTCTAGCAAGAGAAGAAAAACTGTACGCATTAGAGGAGCAAGTTATAGCAGGTCCAGAAAACAATGCTCATGCAGCCATAAAGGCGCATCAGAAGCGTGTGGATGGCGCTAATGATGCGGCCTGCCTCATGCTATGCACCATGACCTCTGAGCTTCAGAAGCAACACGAGAACATGAATGCAGTCGATATGATCGAACACTTGAAGCAGCTCTTCCAAGAGCAGGCAAGGGTTGAGAGGTATGAAGTTTCTAAGGCATTGTTAAAATGTCATATGGATGTAGGAAACCCTGTGGGACCTCACGTACTCCGTATGATCGGGTACTTGGAGAATATCTCACAACTAGGGTTCCCAGAAGTCCACGAGTTGGCCACCGATATCGTGCTGCAATCGTTGCCTGAGAGTTATGGATAGTTCATCATGAACTAATAACATGAACGAGATCTTGAAACCGTTACCAGATTTACTCAATATGTTGAGGGCAGCTGGACAAAGCATCAACAAGGGTAAGGGCAATGCCATTATGATGGTGCAGAAAGGAAAGGGCAAAAGGTTTGCCTCATCCTCCAAGGGAAAAGGCAAGTAGTTGCCAAGTCCAAGGAAGCTGTCCTTAAGCCTGTTGGTGGCATTGAAAAAGGTGTGACTAAAGGTGAGTGTCACTACTGAAGTCAGCCTGGACACTGGAGGAGGAACTACCCAAAATATCTGGAGGACAAGGGGCTTGGAATAGTGATTCCACCACCACCAGGTATTTTTTTTTGTAGATGTCAATTTAACTATCTCTACATCATAAGTATTGGATACTGGATGTGGATCTCACATTTGTCGAAATGGATCTAAAGAGAAGTAGAAGATTGGCTAAAGGGGAGATAGACCTGCGCGTTGGGAATGGAGCAAAAGTTTTTGCATTGGCCGTAGGCGTGTACGAGCTGTCTTTGCCTTCAGGATTAGTTTTAGAATTAAATAATTGCTATTTTGTGCCTGCTATGAGCAGAAACATTATTCATATTTCTTGTTTCGCAAGGAATGTTTTATTATTTCAATAAAGAACAATTGTTTTTCCATTTATTTTAATAATATTCACTATTCTAGTGCGCAATTATTTAATGGACTGTATGTCTTTGATCTAATCAATCCTGTCTACAACATTAATACTAAGAGAATTAAAATAAATGATTTAAATCCAGCTTACTTATGGCACTGTCGTTTAGGCCACATAAACGAGAAACGTGTATCTAGACTCCATAAGGATGGATTTCTAGACTCATTTGATTTTGAATCGTAAGAGACATGTGAGGCTTGTTTGTTGTGAAAAATGACAAACTCCCCTTTCAATAAGAAATGTGAAAGGACTAGTGAGAAATTGGCACTCGTACATACTGATGTATGTGGGCCATTTGTCACGCCTGCCTGGGGTGGTTACGTCTACTTCATTTCATTTACTGATAATTTCAGTAGATATGGATTTGTATACCTTATGAAGGAAAAATCCAAATCCTTTGAAAGGCTTAAAGAATTCAAGAGTGAAGTAGAGAAGCAACTTGGAAAAAGTATCAAGGCTCTACGATCGGATCGTGGAGGAGAGTACTTGAGCCAAGAGTTTGACGACTATCTTAGAGAGTGTGGGATCGTGTCCCAACTCACTCCACCCGAACGCCACAATGGAATGGCGTGTCCGAGAGGAGGAATCGAACACTATTGGATATGGTTTGATCTATGATGTGTAAAACTCATCTTTGATTATCATTTTGGGGCTATGCTCTATTAAGTGCAGCTTTCACCATTGACCGTGTTCAATCTAAATCAGTCATGAAGACACCACATGAGATGTGGAGTGGGAGGCGTCCCACACTGTCGTTCATGAAGATTTGGGGTTGCGATGTCTATGTAAATCGTTTTCAATCAGTCAAGCTAGGGCCAAAGCCGGATAAGTGTAAGTTTGTGGGGTACCCGAAGGAAACTAAGGGTTACTATTTCTACAATCCAACTGAGAACAAAGTGTTTGTTTCTCGGTACGATGTGTTTCTAGAAAGAGAGTTGTCTCTAAGGAAGCAAGTGGGAGGACTGTAGAACTTGAAGTAATTCAAGAACCACAAAACACTTACTGTGTAACATGAACATGAACCACAAGAAGTTGTAGAACAGCCTGTTCAAGTAACACAAGAGCTTCGTAGATCTAGTAGAGTGAGCCAGGAGCCCGAGAGGTATGGAATTCTGGTGACAGATTCTGGTGACACAATGCTCATAGATGATGACCCTACTACCTATGAAGAGGCCATGAAAGGACCAGACTCTTTGAAGTGGCTTGAAGCCATGAGATCCGAGATGGAATTCATGTATACCGACAAAGTATGGACTTTGGTGAAACCACCTGAAGGGGCGCGGCCCATAGGGTGCAAGTGGGCCTTTAAGAAGAAGATCGACATGGATGGTAATGTGATTACCTATAAGAGCCGATTGGCAGATTCATGGTATTGACTATGATGAAACCCTTTAACCAGTCGCTATGACCAAATCCATCTGAATCCTACTTGCTATTGCAGCATACTACGACTATGAGATTTGGCAGATGGATGTCAAAAAAACATTCCTCTATGGGAATCTCCTCGAGGACGTGCATATGATACAGCCGGAGAGTTTTGAAGATCCAAAGCAAGCCAACAAGGTACGTAAACTGCAACAATCCATTTATAGATTAAAGAAAGATTCTAGGAGTTGGATTCGACGTTTTCATGAAGTAGTCAAAGAGTTTGGGTTCATCAGAAACGAATATGAGTCTTGTGTCTACAAGAAGGTTAGTGGGAGCTCTGTAGCTTTTCTGGTCTTGTATGTGGATGACATACTACTCATTGAAAACGACGTTCCCATGTTGCAATCTGTTAAAGATTGGCTAAGAAAGTGTTTCTCAATGAAAGACTTAGGGGAAGCAGCCTATATACTTGGTATAAAGATCTATAGTGATAGATCTAGAAGACTCGTAGGCCTAAGTTAAAGTACATATATTGATAAGGTGTTGAAACGGTTCAACATGCAAGATTCCAAGAAAGGATTCTTGCCCATGTCACATGGAATTACTCTTTCAAAGAGTAATTGTCCTTCCAATGAGATTGAGAAGGAACGCATGAGTAGAATTCCATATGCCTCGGCCATAGGATCTATCATGTACGCATTGGTATGTACTAGACCAGATGTGTCATATGACTTGAGTATGACAAGCAGATACCAATCCAATCCAGGTGAGAGTCACTGGATTGCAGTCAAGAACATCCTAAAGTACTTAAGAAGAACTAAGGATGCTTTCTTGATATTTGGCGGAGAGGAAGAGTTACGTGTAAGGGGTTACACGGATACAAGCTTCCAAACCGACAGAGATGATTTCAGATCACAATCGGGATACGTGTTTTGCCTAAATGGAGCAGCGGTGAGCTGGAAGAGTTCCAAGCAAGAGATGGTGGCTGATTCTAGAACAGAGGTTGAGTACATTGCTGCAAATGGTGCATCAAAGGAAGCTGCTTGGATCAGGAAATTTGTTTCCGAACTTGGCGTGGTTCCTAGCATTGCGGATCCAGTGGATTTGTAGTGTGACAACACAGGGGCAATCGCACAATCAAAGGAGCCCTAGTCACACCAGAAATCCAAACACGTGCTCAGGAAGTTTCGTCGTATTCGAGATATTATCGATAGAGGAGACGTTCGGATATGCAAGATTCCTACAAATGAGAATCCGTCAGATCCACTTACAAAGCCGCTTGTTCTGTGGAAGCATGAAGGGAACACTAGGAGCATTGGCATACGGGATGCATCATATTGGCTCTAGTGCAAGTGGGAGACTGTTGGAATAGATGCCCTAGAGGCAATCTAGTTTAGTATGAACTTGTTTTTGGCTAGAATATTCTTTGTATTATTTATTGGATATTTAATATAATGAAGTCCTTAAATTTAAAATTGTGTTTTTTATCTTAAATATCCCTAGTCCATTATAATTATTAATAGGACAATAATCTATAGACTAGTATGGGGTTGGATTGACATGTAGATATCATGATCCAACCCATGGGTGTGCATTAAGGGTAATGGCGCACTGGATTGACCCATCTTCGAGAAGGCTACATACATGTTATGTGAAGTCACAAGCTCTTCTCGTGGTGACAACGGTATTGTCATCCTTAGACTTGAAGTCACTAATTGTCTAGTTGTGGATTATTGTGATTTAGGTAGCGTCAAACGCTACACCGTAACTGGGTAGCTATAAAGGGGTGTACCGGATACAATAAGAAGCAAGCTTAGGAATCGTAGTAGAAGTAGATAGAATTTGTCCCACCCACATAACGGGAGAAAATATCCGAAGCCACTTGAGGGATAGTGCTTATGGAATATCTGGCCAGACACAAATAAATCAATATGGGATATTGATGTTATTTGCACGAATAAGGCTATTCCCATGATCGAGACATTATGGATTCGATATATGAGTGTGACTTGTA
Organism: Linanthus parryae; assembly: GCA_023055425.1. Lineage (NCBI taxonomy): Eukaryota > Viridiplantae > Streptophyta > Magnoliopsida > Ericales > Polemoniaceae > Linanthus > Linanthus parryae. The sequence goes on along the minus strand of JALGPY010000043.1, from coordinate 877,017 downwards.
TTTATCGTGTCCAATCCGGATATAGAGACAAAGGTATGCGACAACTACTCGCACAAGGTTTGTCGGATGACTATTCTATTAGTTGGCTAGAATGGATGTCTTGCTAGAGACCGCTCCATATTAGCAAATTGTTGCTACCATCTAGATAAAACCTTTGGGGTCACACGCTAGATAGAGTTGAACTAGATTTGGGGTTTAATTAATATGATTAATTAATTAGAAGGATCACTTCGCAATACCTTGCAAACTTAGTAGGACTAATATGCAAGGAAAGGACTAATCTAAATTCATGTTGGATTAGAATGGGCCTTTAGGTATTCAACAAAGAGTTATTGGACTATATAAAGGATGCTCCTAGATTTCTTCCCACACTAATTCTCATAACATAAGTGAGTGGTAGAGAACAAAGGAGAGAGCAAGCCAAGCTAGAGAGGCCGACCGCCCCCTAGCCGACCGCCCCTACCCACAAGGAAACCGTGGGCTTCCCTTGTTGCTCCGTGTTGCGTGATTTCTTCCTCTTCTCCAGTCGAAGCTAGCAAAAGGATAAGGAAGATCTAGATCTCAACTCTAGGCGTGGATCAACCGTAGAGACGTGGCACAATTCACGTTACAAGTCATCACAGGAGAAACCATAAGGTGTGTAATATGATTCTTCCTTTACCATCGTTATGATTCTCTTCTTGTGATCCTTGGAGGGTATTTAATGGATAACTTTTTTTCCCGCTGCGTATCCATGATCAAAACCCTACAAAGGAAGCATTACAAGAAGCAGACTAGATAATAGCTATGCAGAGTGAACTCAATGAGTTTAAAAGAAACAAGGGGTGGAACCTAGTTCCTCCACCAACAAATCAGCCTGTCATTGGTACCAGATGGGTTTTCAGAAACAAGTTGGATGAAAATGGCAAAGTGATCAGAAACAAAGCAAGGTTAGTTGCTCAAGTTTACAACCAAGAAGAAGGTATTGATTATGAGGAAACTTTTTATCCAGTTTCCTGGTTAGAAGCAATCATAATTTATTTGCTTTTGCATCTTACAAGAACATGAAACTGTTTCAAATGGATGTGAAATGTGCATTCTTGAATGGATACTTGCAAGAAGAAGTTTATGTTGCACAACCTCCTGGTTTTGAAAATGATAAGTTTCCAGATCATGTTTACAAACTTGACAAAGCTCTTTATGATTTGAAACAGGCTCCAAGAGCTTGGTATGAAAGATTGTCAAATTTTTTGCTTGAAAATAATTTCTAAAGATGATTGGTAGACAAGACCCTTTTCATAAAGACTCGTGAGAAAGATTTACTTGTAGTTCAAATTTATGTTGATGATATTTTATTTGGAGCTACTAATTATCTTCTTTGCAAAGAATTCTCAAGTCTTATGAGCAGGGAATTTGAAATGAGCATGATGGGAGAGTTGAACTTCTTTTTTGGACTTCAAATACATCAGTTGAAGAAGGGCATCTTTCTGCATCAAAGCAAGTACACTAGGGACTTGTTAAACAAGTACATCATGTCTCAATCCAAAGAAATCAAGACTCCTATGATTTCTACACTGTCCTTAGATAAGGATGAATCTAGTAAGAGTGTCAATGTGAAAAAGTATAGAGGTATGATTGGATCATTACTTTATCTTACTGCTAGTAGACCAGATATCATGTTCAGTGTGTGTAGATTTCAAGCTGATCCAAAGGAATCACACTTAACTGTTGTGAAGAGAATATTCAGATATCTCAAGGGTACCAAAGACTTAGGGCTTTGGTATCCAAGACAATCTAGCTTCTCTTTGCATGTATTTTTAGATGCTGACTTTGCAGGTTACAAAGTTGATAGGAAAAGCAATTCTGGAACTTGTCAATTCATTGGATCCTCCGTGATCAGTTGGCATTCCAAGAAACAAAACTCAGTTGCTTTATCAACAGTTGAAGCTGAATATATATATGCTGGAGCATGTTGTTCACAAGTATTGTGGATTGCTCAACAGTTGAGGGATCTTGAATTTGATTTCAGAAGCATACCCATTAAATGTGACAATACCAGTGCAATATCAATTACAAAAAATCCAGTTCAGCATTCAAGAACCAAGCATATTGTTGTCATACACCATTTCATCAGAGATCATGCTGAGAAAGGTGATATTGTTATTGAATTTGTTTCTACTAACATGCAAATTGCAGATATCTTCACTAAACCATTGCCAGATGAAATATTTTCAGCTCTAAGACTGGAATTAGGCATGCTAAATAAAGATGCATTGGTTTAGGGGGAGTACAAGGTAAGGAAGGTAAGTTATTATGTGTTTCAAAGATTTGAACTGATTTTCAAAGCCTTGAAAATGCTTTCAAAGCTTTGATTTTACTTGTTTCAGTATTGCAACGTTTCAAGACCTTTAAACTATTTTCAAAGCCTTGAAAATAAGTCTGATAACTGGTTAGTGAATAACTCTTGGATCATTCAGTACTGGGTGCTATCTTTGTAGATATTTGCTCAATATTGCCCCTACCTTTTTCAAAATTATTTATCAGCCACATCTGCACTACTTAGGTAGCATCCTATTTAACCAAAAAACCTAAATGTTTTCTTATATGGCTGCTATGTATGTTGTTTACCGTGGTTGTTTTTTCGAGCGCTTCCTTTGGAATCTAAAACAGTCGGTACGTTAAAATTTACAATTTTGATATTATTATTATTATTATTATTATTATTATTATTATTATTATTATTATTATTATTATTATCTTCTTCATCCTCTGTGGGGCTCTTCAGCAATTTAAACTGTACGATATCTTTCGATCATAATATGTTTGTTTATGTAGAAAGTAATTGATTTGTTGTTTTCTCGGAGGAAACATAAAGGGTTTAGCACTTAACCATTGTTGGTCACTTTGCCTACTGCTTATTTAGGCTCAAATTGAGCAGTGGATCGACTTTGCGGCTCTGGAGATTGATGCAAATACACTGAATTGGTTTAGACCAAGAATGGGATGTGCTGTTTACCTGCCTACAGTGAGGTGATTCTTGTTGCGTTTATCCGGGCTTTGCTTTCTTTATGAAATTTTCTATGGTATGTGTTGGGGTATAAACTTCCTAAACCGTAGGACAACAGTTTGGCTGTGTTCGCAACCGCGAGTGACAAGCCAATAAGAAAACAGGTGAATAATTGGGGGCGATCATAAACAAAATCAAATAAATTCACTTACATTTAAGAATGAAAGCATAAAACTGTTATAAATTATTTCAAACTGAAATCATGCTTTCAGATTTGTTTCATAAATACACCAACTTCCTGTGATATCTAACTATTAAACTGATACTTCACTTTGTTCCACATCTGGAAAGAAGAACTTGAGTTTGAGATGGTATAGAGTATCCCTGAACTACACATGTTGTCACAATTTCCGTGATATATGAACTTAGTGGCCATGAACTCAGAGAAAAAGGGCAGAGATGTAATGAGCGAAAGGTTATACTAATGCATCATTTCAGTTATCTTTGTTTTGTTACTTAGTTGTGGAAATATACAGAAACATGTTGCTAATATATGCATTATTATTTGCTTGATGACTTCAGTACAAACATTAGAAAGAAAAATCAAATAGTAGTACTTAAAATTGGTTTATGTGAAGTTTTAACCGTTACCTAAAAATGACCTTACTTGAGTTGGATGAAGGCTTCTTATGTACTTCACTTTCAACTGATTCCAATCTTCATATGTTGTATAGAAATTTGAGAAAATATCTTATACGGCTCATGATAGCAGGATGATAATATGGATATGCAAAACTGAAATTCAACAATGAGTTGCATCTTTTATCATCTTTTTCTGCATATCCTGACCCCAAACATGTATAAGCGTTTGATGTTCAGGACTAAAATGCACAACAACATTTGGGCTGGCTCAGATTCCCATATAAGTAAAATTTATGTTTTATAACATCTTGTAGGTGAGTTTCAATAGTGTTAGGAAGAGACTTGAAGTAGCGCTTTTCATTTTGTGCTTAGGGATAAAGAATCATTCTCTTTAGTCTGATCACAGGTTCATTGTGTCATAATGCAGGTTTGTGGCGTCAACGAAAAGCATGCAGATAACGTGGGGTTGGCAGCAGAGGGTGTCTACCTTCCAGCTGCAGAAAGCAAGTGAAATGAACATTTATGATGTAACATTTGAGATAGGACTTGTATTTGCATCAGCTTCCACTCTGGAAAAATTCGATTGAAACTGTGTACCTAAGACTTCGGACATTGACCATTAATGCAACCATAATACCAACTTCAAAATAAAGACCAAAGGCGCGCAACGCGCGCGACTTGGTTCCTAGTTATATTTAATAAGTTTAGAGATTACCCTTTGATTCCTACAATTTCATATTACTAATTTAATGATCATTTTTTTTCTGTAAATTTACTCATCACTTACAGATCACTTTATTTGTAACTAATTGATTTAGTCTATTTCAACTTTTATATTTGAGCAAATAATCTAGTAGAAATAAAAACCTGAAGCTATTTGGTATGCACATATAATCTGAATAAAAATGTAAGGGCATTCCAACTAATGTAGATTTTACTATAATATTTACGAATGTTGATATTATTACAATAAATCGTAGTCACGTGTTGGGACAAATTGATAGTTGATACATTTTAAAATAGTAAATATTTTATTTCAGCAAGTCAACTCCAAACTATCTCAATGAATAGCGACGGAAGAATTTACATATTATTAACTATCTTAAATTGATATATGGGTCAAATATGCACGAGAAGATAAAATAAAGTAATTTTATCACATTTAATTTAAGTCGTGCTAGAGGGACAAAAAATCAAACAAAAATTTGAACAAAACGTGATGTGGCATCTGCCACATATGTAGATGCCCAAAAATCGCCATGATTTATTCTTTTTATTTTATTCATAATATTCACCCGATATTTTATTTATGACGTGATTTTATCCACGTCATTTTATGTTCAGCTTTTTGTATTTTTTTTGTTCACCTAGAATTTCTTTTAATGTCTTTGAGATTTACTTATCAATATGTTTAAGCAGACATGTGTGTGAACATAAATGTACGTACATATATAAAATTCGAGCTGGTTGTGACATTCCCACTGTTGCTGTCTCATCATTATCCATTTATTTTAAAGTTTAATTTTTTCTAGAAATGTTAGTGACGATTGTCAATTATTTTAAGATTTTTCTCAACCTTTTCAGGAACTGTAAGTTGAAATATGTTCACCTTTTTAGTTACTTAATTTTCAGTTTAAGAAGCATTTCTTTTATTTCAACAATTATGTTTTAAATGCTCTACAACAAATCATACTATCATCATATAACGGGTAGGGCGGCAAGTTTAAACCAAGAAAACCACAATCCGAACCGAGCAAAACTAACCGAACCGCTTAAACCTTGGTTAAACCGAACATACCAATATTTACAAAAGTGATGCACCCAAAGCGGAAAATTCTTAATGTTAAACATGATTTTGTTTAATTTTTTATTTAGCTCTTAGGATTTATGAAAAATATGTTCTAAACATAAATTAAATTGGGATTAAATTATTTTAACCATTACTTTACTCTATATATGTGTAGTTTTTCACATAGTTTTAATTTTTTAATGTTAGGAATCTTATTTCAGAAAATTGTACATACTAATATGTATGTAGACACGCAAAATTTGCAGCAAATTAAATAGTGCCACGTCTCTATTATGACCTAATTAAATGGTGGGATAAAATTGCACTTATCGTCAAAGTTGCTGTCCTTAAAGCAATAAATAATAAGAGGACTAGATTGTAAATGAGAATAAATTTATTTACAGCCAAGGACTGCTTATGGAGACGCCACGTCATTACATGACACGGCTACAAGTCAGCAAGTAAGGCCAACGCATGACGCCACTTATCAAATTGATGCAGAAAATAAATAAATAATAAATATTATTTATTTTCTACCTTGGCAAACAAGTCAGCCCATTGCCTATATAAAGGAGTCATCTCTAGGCATATGACACACAAAGACACACAATTACACACAATTACATCTTGCAAGAAGGAGAGAGCTCTGAAGATCAAGCTATTGAAGCCCCGATGAGTTCATACATCATCAAGATCATCATCAAGCCCTTCAAAGTTCTTCATCAAGTTCTTCGAAGATCATCATCGAGTCCTTCAAGCCGTTGAAGATCTCCATCCGCGTTCTTCAAGACACTCGAAGATCTTCAAGCCGTTCTTCGTGTTCTTCAAGGCGTTCATCCGGTTCTTCATCAACATCGAAGATATTCATCCGTTTGATCCGAGATCAAGCCTCTAAAGCCCTCGTTCGACGTTTGTGTTATTTGAGACCTTCATTGCGTTCTTCGTCAAAGTCGAAGGCCGCTCATCCGTTCGATCCGAGATCAAGCTGCGAAGCCCTCGCTCGACGTTTCAGGAGAAGAATCAGGGGATTTAATTTCTGTTTAGAAAATTATTATCAGAGATTGTAATCCACTTCATCAAATTATCAATAAAATACATTTGACACCGAATTTATCGATTTTGTTTCCATTTTCATAAATTTGTGTGTACAAATTTTGGCACGCCCAGTGGGACCACTCTGCTCCTCATCTCTTCTCCTCAATTACAAGCGTTCGTGATGTCTCCTACGAAGGATAACGAACTTCCATCACCTAAGGCTGGAGACGCCAAGTCTTTAGCTTTGGAAACAAACTCTGGAATCCAAGCCACTCGTCCAGTAACTCTTAGTATGTCTAAGGCAATGTCAATTGATGGGGGCAAGGAAGATGGTGTTGCCTTGAGGAAGTCACAATCACATGTGCCCACCCCTCAAGAGTCTTCTGCTGCCAACAAGTCTTGCGAGGAAAATTGCGAAAGTAACTCTAAATCCGGCACTAAGGGTAGTCAGCATAATCCAACATGTGATCATGATGATGAGATCAGTATGCACGTCATGACTACTAGTGCAGTCCCTCTTGAAGAGCAAGTAGCGAACCTCACCAAGGGCCTTAAAGAAAAGAAAATTGTTGAAGTTCGTGACGTTCAACTCGCAAAGCTGATTGCAAAACTTGACACCCACGAAGAAGCAAGTCAAGTGTTTGAACATGCTCCCAAGGTCACACCAGAAGCTAGAACGACGGATAGTGGACAAGAAGCGCGTCCAAGTGTGCAATTGTCAGCCAATGGCACCATTCCTCTCGATCAACTACAAGATATCATCATGAACACCATGAATGGGAGGCATGGGGTACCGTTGAGTTCATCTAGGTCCTACGTCAAGCCTTACACGGAGAGAATCGAGAAGTTAAGCATGCCTGATGGTTACAATCCTCCTAAGTTTCAGCAATTCTCGGGCAAAGGAAACCCTAGGCAGCATGTTGCCCACTTCGTCGAGACATGTAACAACGCTGGAACCGATGGAGACTTTCTCGTAAAGTAGTTTGTGAGGACCCTTAAAGATGACGCCTTCGAGTGGTATGGTCAGCTTGAGACGAGGTCCATCGATAGCTGGGGGAAGATGGAGCAGGAGTTTCTCAACCGTTTCTACAGCACAAGGCGAACCGTTAGCATGACCGAGTTGACTAACACTCGCCAAAATAAATACGAGAAGGCCATTGACTACATCAACCGTTGGAGGAACTTGAGCCTTAACTGCAAGGATAGACTCTCAGAAGGTTCGGCTATTGAGATGTGCATCCAAGGCATGAATTGGGGTCTGCGATACATACTTCAAGGAATAAGGCCAACTTCCTTCGAAGAACTTGCCACTCGCGCTCATGACATGGAACTCAGCATCGCGTCAAGTGGAAGCCAGGGACCACCTCCTTTTGAAGCATGGAAAGATGGAGGCAAACAAGATTATCATAAAGGCGGGAAGTTCACGCTTAAGGCCGCCAATCAAGAGTCCATGGTTGTCACCACCACGCCAATAAAGCTATCGGATAAGGGAAAGAAGAATTATATGGTCAATTCTGGTGCAGAAAAGACACCATCACGACCTACACTCAAGGAATTGCAATCAAAGATGTATCCGTTTGCCGATGATGAAGTTCCTTCAATGCTCAAACAACTGGTGGAACAAAAGATCCTTCAACCTTTGGAGTCAAAGCGACCTGAAGAAGCCGGGAAATTTAACGATCCTACGTATTGCAAGTACCATCGCCTCATTGGTCATCCTACCACGAAGTGCTTCGTACTTAAGGATAAGATCATGCAACTTTTCAAGGAAGGGAAGGTCTTGTTGGAAGAAGAAATTGGAGCTGCTACAACAAATTTGACCTCCATCTCGGTTGAACCCTTTGACTTGCGAGTAGCAAAGAACTCTTGCACAATGCTTCTAGGGAAATCACCTATCAGCGCCAAGAAGGAAGGAAAGCAGCAAAGTCATGCACAAAGAACCTCTTCTCAAAATGGGGGCAATCGTTGCATAAAGACGAAGGTAAACAAACCCAAGGACGGACGAAGGGTGAAAGTTACTCAAAAGAAGAGGTGGGTCCAACGTCAAAGTAAGCCAGCACTTTATAATGATCATTATACATGTTCATGTAATGAATTAAAGATGCGTGAGGTGGAGAAGGTATGGAAAAGGAAGAAACCCCGGCCAACACAGCTCTCTCCAGACAAGTCTGCTATTTCCTTAAAGCATGAAAAAAACTCAAGATGAAGGATTCCTCCAAGGCACGAAGCTGAAGAAGAATTCTCCAAGTGAAGTTAAAGCGGCCACATCACAGAAAATAAAGAACTCAAGTGTGAAGACACTAGTTCATTCTTTAGTTCAATGGCCACGGAGGATTCACAACAAACTAAAGATAAAGCAAAGTGATGTGAAGCGCATGGACTTCACTGCTCCAAGACCAAAAAATTGATACAAGAACGCTCCTGGAAAAGAGCCTAAACTTTCTCCGTCTTCTCATATGAAGACTGGTCAAAGCTCCTGGATAAGAGCCTAAACTTTCTCGATCTTCGCATGTGAAGATTGTTTACAACTCCTAAGGCACGAGCATAAACTGCTTGAACGCTCCTTTAGTACGAGCATAAGCTGCTTTACCGCTCCTTTAGTACGAGCATAAACTGCTTTACTGCTCCTTTAGTATGAGCGTAAACTGCTTCACAGCTCTGGCACGAGCATAAACTGCTTCACTGCTCCTTTAGTACGAGCATAAACTGCTTTACTGCTCCTTTAGTACGAGCATAAACTGCTTTACTGCTCCTTTAGTATGAGCATAAACTGCTTCATAGCTCGGGCACGAGCATAAACAGCACCACCGCTCCTTTAGTACGAGCATAAACTGCTTTACAGCTCCTTAGGCATGAGCATAAACCGCTTCACTACTCCTTGCACACAAGAGTATAAACTATGAGTGCATCCAATTGAACTACGCTCGACTTGATCCTGAATAAGGTACGTAGGCAGCTTAGGGGCATCGCCTCGTGTTCAGTCGCAACATTAAAAAAATTAAGGCATTCTGGCACGAGGGTGTTACTATGGCGGTGCTGCTTGGCATAGATCTTCCTCATGGTGGTGACGACTTGTTTCTAGTATTTTCTCACGCCGTTGCCTGCGCTTCTCATATCTGGTTGTGCTTTATGGGTAAACTATTGTCCGAAATTCCAGTTGACTTGTAAGAAGGCTGGGTGTTTCGTGTTTCCCTTGCGAGGAATTGTGCAAGTCGAGCATTATGAGAAGAACTAGTGTAGGACATGGAACAATGTGTATCTCACAAGTGATTGGTCATTTTGAACCATGAAACTTTATATGACGAATTCTCATTTAAGATAATAAACTCATATCTTCAAATGGGGATGTTGTGAAAAGATTCTGAAACATGTCCACATAACAAACATAGCAAATTAATGTTATCATGTCATGAGGGTATGATGCAGCCATGAGAAGCTTCAAACGCATGTGCATGAGAAAATCATAATGAAAGGAATGAGAAGAGGAAGACAGTGGGCATGATAAACAACTTAATAAGAGTCCAAAACTAGCAACTAGTGTATATGTTTCATGACTGGCTCAGTTTATTACATGGACTGTCCTTGGCAGGAAATCACGACAATCTATCACATCAACAATATGACGGATCCATCGCTGCATTATGCGTCATGTCTAGGTCGTCTTAAAAAACACATCGACTTGGTCGTTTTGAAGGACTTCATGAAAAGTTCGCCTAAGCAAACAATGGAGGCTCTGTCGCAAGATGGAACTCATGACTAGGTCGTCCGGACAGGAACAATTTCTCCCAGAAGCTTCGTTTCTTGAACACGGTCCGTCGCTTGCTTGGACGTCGTGGCGACGAGACATGGTGGATCCATTGCTTGAATTTGACACGGTAGCTCCGTCCTTGGCGGGAACTCATGACTGCTCCGATGCTTGGAGGGATATCATGGTATATCCATCATTTTCATGGCGATATGGCTCCGTTTCTCAGATTGACATCATGGCTAGCTCGCCTAAGTGGACATGAGGAATCGTCGCCTGGGTGAGGCTCATCACTTCGTCGCCTCAATGGACATGTTGGCTTCATCGCTTAGCTTACGCTTGGGGGCTTCAAAGACGCTGCATCCCTTGAACATGGTATCTCGATCGCCTTAACAAACAAGGACGGATGCTCGTCAACTGAACGAGCGAGGACTGTTGTGACAGCCTCGTATTCCCGCCGGGGAGGAAATACGAGAACGCCACTCCGCACCCGGGATTAAGCCCGGATGCTAGGAACAATGGTAACTGAAACAAACACCAACATAATTATATATTACAACTCACAAATTGTCTTAACACAATATTCAACTTACTATTACACAAGGTGAGATTAACTAAGAGTTCGCTTTATTTAAATTACTACTAGACATCACATGATACGATGGCTCCCTTATGCCGAGCTCCCTTCTCCTAGACCTGCGGGGGAATAAAACAAAGACCGCAGTTTTTCCAAAGTCAGCGAGAAATGCTGAGTAAGCAAACACCCAAACGTGTAAACAGATTATGAGGCATACTTTCATTTTGAAAAATAATGAGGAATAGATATCCAATAAAGTAACTTATCATGATCTCACGTAGTGAAGAAATATAGTAAGACTTCTTTCTCAAAATATGAGTCCTTCAACTTTCCTTTGTATCTCAATACGGGGGATATATTTCCCAAACTTTTCTTATCTTTATTATAAACTTCCTTTTCTCAAAACTCATTTAATCATCTTGTTGATACGGGGATAATCTATCATTTCTTTTCCTTTCCTTTCCTTTCACTAGCAACCATGACCATAAGTGTCGACACCCCCTAAAGACTCCTCGCGGCCAGAAGGGTAAGTACATGGAGCGACTCGGCAGGTTGCGACCGAGTTAAATATATAAGTAACCAAATACTGTTCACCCGCACAACTATTTCCACTTTACGTTATTACGCATTATTACTTTTCATGTAAGAGTTTCAAAAATCATTTATCGACAAGCAAAGCAAGCTTTCAAGTAATAAGCATAAAGCAAATATTCATTTTGAGACGAGATATAATAAAATCACAATTTCGACACGAACGGAGATAAGGCTCTAGGCCTGGCATATTTACTTACCTCACGTAGCAACCGCACATATCACGAGATAGCTCCTACAGATAGACGTAGCCTTCGTCTACAAACTCGTTTCCTACAAATTATAATCCCTAATCAAATCTAAGTTTCAACTATCATGTATAAGGCAAGTAATGCGATGTATGTTCTAAATATTAGCTAACTTCTTATTTTAAGTTTTCAAGCCAACTCAAACTCCCGGTTTATGTAGAATTAGTACTCTATTATTTTAATTTTTCATTTAGCAAACTAAGTGGCAAACTTATAATTAGTTAGAGAATTATTAAATAAACTCATATTTAATTAAACACGTAATTAGGCATGAGCCTCCCTTTCAAATTGTAAATTTTATTATTATTTCACAAAATAATTTGGTTAACTTTAATACAATAATAGCATATAAATTTCAAGACAAAGTAAATTCTTAGTTTTTATCCAATAGTTAGAAAATAATTAAAACGCCTCTTTTTCCTTACAATATATATATATATATAAATATTTAATTCATAAAATTTTCCCATGAAATGCTTTATAGTTATTTAGTCGTGATAACTTTTCTAAGTTATATAGATATTACATTTTTCTTACATTACTTGGATAGTTATATATTTTTATTTATATAAATCAACAATTTCATTAATTAGGAGCTAAAGTCTCATTTAAAAATATCTATTTATGTTTAGTTCATAACGTTGCAAGTAAAAGATTATAAACATGGCCAAATTTACACAAATACTCTATTCTTACTTTATTATACAAGATTATATATTTATACATATATGAGAAAATCATAAATAATCTCTTTTAGTTTGTTTAAGAAATTATTATATATTTATTTATAAAATCAGATTATATAAACTATAACAAGATCCCCAAGTTTTATAAATATAACACTTACTTACCCCCTAGCAGCTTAATTAGTTTCTGAGTTAACACTTAGTACCCTAAACTTTCTGTTAATGACAAAATCAGCCCCCCTAACCCCTTTCATCGTTCTTCATCTTCTTCCCCATCTCCAAAATCATGAATCTTCAAATTCAAGTCTACCCATACAATTTTGATGTTATAAAACTTTAATTCAGGTCTAATTAACTGGATTCAACCCAAAAATCGACTAATTTGGTTACCGAATAGAGGAGTATTCCGTTGCTGAAGTTTCGTCGGAACTTCGCCGGAGAAGATGGTGTTCCGGTGGTGGGGGTGGCTGTTGCTGGTCTTCTGGAGTGTGCTCGGACCCCTAGGAGGGTGGACGAGAGCCGAGGGACGGAGGGGAGAGAGAGAGAGACCGGCGGCTGGGGTCTCCCGTCGGGTCGGGCCTGCGGGTCCGATCGGCGGTGGCCTTTGGCCGCCGCTGCTTCTGGTTCTCCGGTTGTCTCTGGTTCCAGCGAACAGAGAGGAAGGGAGAAGGATCGAAGGGAGAAAGAGAGAGAGGAACAGAGGGGTGGTTGTGCAGGGGTTTCTGTGGAGATGGCGGCGGTGATGGAGGTGATGCCGATGGGGATGATGGTGGTGGTGGTGGTGTTATCTCTGCTGGGTTTTGCAGGGAAGAGGGAGAGAGATTGAGAGGGAGGTGGGTGCAGAGAGTTGTGGAGGGAGTTAAGAGGGCATGGTGGTGATGGTGGTGGTGCCGTAGGTGGCCATGGTGGTGGTGTTGTGGGTGGTGGAGATGGAGGTGGAAGATGGTTCTATTTATAGTGAAATTTGGAGAGGAGGGTGATTAAAATATTTGAGGGAGAAGATGAATTGTAAGAGGAGGTAGGAGGAGGAAGGGGGTAGAGGTGTAAGAAAAGGATGGTGATGGAGGGGTGAGGAAGGAGATGGTGAATTTAATATGAGAGTAGGAGGAGGAAGGGGATGTATTAAATTAGAATAGTTATTAAATTAGAAGAGGGGAGGAGGAGTTGGGTGAGTGAGTGTGTGTGTGTGTACGGGTGAATGAAGAGAAACAAGAGGGAGGAGGTTGAGAAAAATGTGGGAGGAGGGATGGTGATGTGTGAGGGAGGAGGGGGCTGCCCGTGAGTGTGAGAGAGGGAGAGAGAGAGAGAGAGAGAGAGAGAGAGAGAGAGAGAAAGAGAAAAATAAGGGAGAAAAAAAATAAGAGAAAAATATGGGAAGAGGTTGGGGAGAGAAATAAAATATAATAATAATAATTTTTTTATTAAAAATACGGGTAATACGGTATACATCACCGGGTTATACGGATATACGGGTCGGGTTATGTAAAATACGGGTTAAAGATAATTATACTATACGTATATACAAATATTCTTCTAAAATACAACTAACTCCCCAACTTTTAATTAAATTCAATATTAACTCTTGTAAACTACAGTCACCTCCCCTAAACCTCATTTCAACTAATTTATTACTTCTCAAAACTTTAAATATAACCCAATTCTTTAATTTAGTTGATTTGAAACTTCTTAAAACTACAATTAAGGTCCCTCACTTAGTTTGATTAATATATATAACTTCTTTAAAATACAACTACATCCCTATTCTTTAAATTATCAACTTCATATTCTTGGAAACTTTAATTATAACCTTCTAAATAATATCCAACTACTTTATAACTTTCTCAAAACTACAATTATATCCTTATTCTTTGATTTAATTAATTCATAACTTCTATAAATCACAATTATACTCCCAAACTTTATGTAAGATTATCCAATTAGCTTCTTGTATAAAATCGGGGTATTACATCCTTCCCCCCTTAAACTGAGCTTCGTCCTCGAAGCTTAAATCAAATACTTGATGGGAGTGAAATCCTTTTATGTTAAACTAGCATATAAGATATAATGGAGTATGATATGCAAATCTAATATGGCATGCAATCGTGTTACTACTTTTGTGATGTAATGTGTGAATACTTAGTGTGATGGCGTGTTGGGTTATGGTATGAAAATTCAAAGGGTTACATCCTCTCCCCCTTAGGAGAGTGACGTCCCCGGAACTTAAATTACCTCGTCAAATAGGTGTGGGTATTTCTTTCGCATCTCATCCTCAGCTTCCCAAGTAGCTTCTTCTGTCTGATGGTTTGTCCATAGGACTTTCACCAGTTTAATGCTCTTGGTACGTGTGTCCCTCGTCTTGGTATCTAGGATCCTGACTGGATGCTCCTCGTATGACAAAGACGGGTCTAACTCTACTGGTTCAGGGTCCAAAACATGGGATGAGTCAGGTACATACTTCTTCAGCTGTGAAACGTGAAAAACATTGTGTACTCGCCCCAAGTTGGATGGTAGATCTAGTCGGTAAGCGACTTCCCCAATTCTCTCCAGAATGTTGTATGGTCCAATGAACTTTGGGCTAAGCTTCCCTTTCTGATTGAATCTTGTTACTCCTTTTGTTGGCGAAACCTTAAGAAACGCCTTTTCACCCACTTGAAATTCCAACGGCCTTCTCTTCTGATCTGCATAAGACTTTTTCCTGTCTTGAGCTGCCTTCATTCGTTGTTGGATAAGCCTCACTTGATCCGTCATCTCCTCGATAATCTGTGGACCAATAACTACTGTTTCGCTTATGTCGCTCCAGCACAAGGGCGTTCGACACCTCCTTCCATACAAAGCCTCGTGCGGTGCCATGCCAATACTAGCGTGATAGCTGTTGTTATATGAGAACTCTATCAGCGGCAGTCTGTCAACCCATGATCCTTGGAAGTCCATTACGCAAGCCCTAAGCATGTCTTCTAACGTTTGAATCGTCCTTCCTGTTTATCCATCCGTAGCTGGGTGGAAAGCTGTACTAAATCTCAATTGGGTTCCTAATGCTTCTTGCAGTGCCTTCCAGAAATGAGAGAGGAAATTAGGGTCCCGGTCCGAAATGATCGAGCTTGGAACCCCATGATACCTTACTATATTCTTGACATACGCATCAGCTCTCTGCTCCATGTTCCACGTATCCTTCATCGGGATGAACCTTGCTGTCTTCGTTAGTCTGTCTACTACAACCCAAATTTGATTGAATCCATTCTTCGTCGTTGGCAAGGCAGTCACAAAATCCATCGAAATGGAATCCCATTTCCAAACTGGTACGTCCAAAGGTTGAACGAGTCCTCCCATTCTCTTGTGCTCGAACTTCACCTTCTGGCATGTCAAACATCTAGCCACGAACTCTGCTACTTCCTTCTTCATGTTTGGCCACCAAAATGTCTTCTTCTAGTCTTTGTAGAGCTTGTCGCCTCCAGGGTGTACTGAGTAAGGTGTGTTGTGTGCTTCACGCATCAGCTTTTCCTTCGTCTCTGCACATTTCTGTGGAACACACCACCTTCCTTTGTAGCGAATGCTTCCATCCTCATGAATCTGGAATCCTATGGCTTGTCCTGCTGCAATCTTTTTCTTGATTCTCTCCAATTTCACATCTCCTGCCTGGTTGCTTCTTATCTCTTCAAGGAAGTCTGGTATGGCTGTCATACTCCCGAGCAGGTTCTTTACTCCTCCTTGACCTACTACTTCGATTTCGAGCTTCCTGAACTCATGGCATAGCCAGCCTGGCAAGTCTAGCATGGAGTTCACTACATGGCTCGATTTTCGACTCAATGCGTCAGCAACCACATTTGCTTTCCCTTCGTGGTACTGTATTCGCAAGTCATAGTCTTTGATGACCTCTAGCCATCGTCGCTGCCTGTTGTTCAGCTCCTTCTGAGTGAATATGTACTTTAGGCTGCGGTGATCTGTGTAGAGCTTGCAAACAGCTCCATACAAGTGATGTCTCCATATCTTTAAGGAGAAGACTACTGCTGCCAACTCCAAGTCGTGAGTGGCATAGTTCTCCTCGTGGGGTTTCAGCTGCCTTGACGCATAGGCAATCACCCTTCTTTCCTGCATAAGCACACATCCTAGCCCCTTCTTCGATGCATCACTGTACACCTCAAACTCACCTGAATCATTTGGAAGAGCCAATACTGGTGCTGTAGTTAATTTCTCCTTCAGGGTCTGGAACGCCTCTTCACAGCTTTCGCTCCACTGGTACTTGACTGCTTTCTTTGTCAACGCAGTTAATGGCCTAGCAATTTTGGAGAAGTCCTTCACAAAACGCCTGTAGTATCCTGCTAAGCCAAGGAAACTCCTTATCTCGGATACGTTCTTCGGTGTTGGCCAATCCTTGACCGCTGAAATCTTTCCTGGATCCACTGATATCCCCTCCTTCGAGATGATGTGACCCAGAAATGGAACGCGGTCCAGCCAAAACTCGCACTTGGACAACTTAGCATACAGCTGTTCTTGTCTCAGAGTCTGCAAGACTTCTCTGAGATGTTCCTCGTGGTTTTACTTGCTCTTCGAGTACACGAGGATGTCATCAATGAAGACGACTACAAACTTGTCTAGGAATGGCCTCATGACTCGATTCATCAAGTCCATAAACACTGCAGGTGCGTTGGTCAAACCAAACGGCATCACAGTGAACTCATAATGTCCATACCTCGTCCTAAAGGCTGTCTTCGGGATATCCTTCTCGGCTACCCGAAGTTGATGGTACCCTGATCTCAAATCAATCTTCGAGAAGACACTAGCCCCTTGTAATTGATCGAACAAATCGTCAATCCGGGGTAGAGGGTGCTTATTCTTGATGGTTGCACTGTTCAACTCGCGGTAGTCAATGCATAGCCTCAAGCTTCCATCTTTCTTCTTCACGAAAAGTACTGGTGCTCCCCAAGGCGAAACACTTGGTCGTATGTATCCCTTCTCCAGAAGTTCTTGTAGTTGTTCTTTCAGCTCCTTCAACTCCGCTGGTGCCATCCGGTACGGTGCTTTCGAGATAGGTGCGGTTCCAGGCGCCAAGTCCAGGGTAAACTCCAATTCTCTTTTAGGTGGCATTCCTGGAATCTCATCTGGGAATACGTCAGGAAATTCCCTCACGACTGGTATCTCTTCCAACACGTTCTCCTTCTTGGATACATCCTGGATGTAACACAAGTAGGCAGAATTGCCCTTCTTCACTTGCTTGACTATGGTCATTGCTGACACTAGTCTAATGCAGGGCTCCTTCTTGATCCCACGATACGAGATCTTCTCCCCGTTCGGTGCTCTTAATCGAACCTTTTGATCATAACAATCAATGATGGCCCGGTATTTACTAAGCCAATCCATCCCTAGGATGACATCTATGCCTTTAAGATCGAACTTAATCAAATCCGCGGGCAAGGTACAGGCTAGAATTTTCACTCCTACTCCTTCAAATACGGTGTCACATACTTCTATTTGGCCAGTGGGTGTCGCTATAGGGGTGAATATGCTAGATGACTTATCCAATCCCAATTCCTCAACAAATGATGATGATATGAAAGAGTATGATGCACCGGAATCAAATAATACGAAAGCTGGGTGATCATGGACAAGGAATGTACCCGTGACAACTCCATGTGCAGCATCAGCCTCAGTCTTGGTCATGACTGCAATTCTTCCCACATTGGCATTATGGGCTCCAGCTCCTCCTGCTACACCAGCTCCATTGTTGATGTTAGCCCCCTGACCAGCGTTGTTGTTGCGGTTCTGGGCTCCATTCTGCCTAGCGTTCCCTTGGTTAAAGTTCTGCTGCCTTCCATAGCCATTTCCTCCATTGTTCTGGGGGTTTCCAAAGTTCCCATATCCAATTTGTAGGGTCCTGGGTTGCTGATTCCCCACTGGTTGCGCTCTGCATTCATATGCTCGATGTCCCTTCCTGCCACAGTTGTTGCAAGTGACTACGTTTCCCACGCAGTCCTCTCCTGGATGGTTCCTTGGGCACTTCTTGCAGAAATAGCGGCGAACTCGCTGAGTTGCCTGGTTTTGCTGGTTTCCTCGATATTGTCCTTGATTGCCTCCGCCATTGTTTGGCCTAAGCCTCTTGTCTTGACCGTTCTGGTTGCCTCTAGGCGCGTTAGTGTTGCTTCCTGAACCCTCCATCTTGCGCTTTCCCCGTATGTTGTCTTGGATCTCCTGAATTCGCCAAAGGTTTGCTGCCCTATCATAGGCCTCCTGCAGAGTGGGGTAGGTCCTGTTGGACATATCTTTTTGCAAGTGCAGGTGTAGACCTGACATAAACTTGTCGACCTTTTCTTCCTCATCAGGCACCATGTTTCCTGCAAACCAAGCTAGTTCCATAAACTTCCGGAAATACTCGGTCACAGAGTCACTTCCCTGTTGTAAGTTCTGAAACTCTCGCCTCTTATTGCTCTTCACGTGAGAAGGATAGAAGCGAGATCTGAGGGCAGACTGGAGGGCTTCCCAATTGAAGTTGGGTTGGGCCAACATGGTTCTCGTGAGGTTCTCCACCAGAGATTGGCCGTACTTTTCAGATAGAATACTGCACAGTTGACCTTTCGGTCTTCTGGGCATTCCACGTATTCTAGGACTTTGTCCATCTCCATGATCCAGTCCTCCAGCTCGACGGGATCTTCATTCCCCATGAAACTCGGCGGTTTCATGTCTGCCACCTTCTTGGCCCAGTTAGGTCCTCCCTGGGCTTCATTAATATTCATCACTTGAGTCATCTGGGTGAAAAATTGCTCCATGCTGTTGTTTTGTGCCATCTTTTCTTGTTGAGCTCTCCTGGTGTAGTATCGCAGTGGTCTATCAGTCAAATTCCTACACTATCACCTATTGTATTATTGCGTATTCTATCGCGGGGTAATGAACTTTAGATGATGAAATGCACACTTATCTCTTCTTATCACACGAATATTACTCATAGAGTATTCCCTAACAAGTAAAATTGAAGCATGCATCATTTAGCAAATAATACACATAACTTTATCCTTTCTATTTCCTTCTCATAAATCTCAAATTATTCTATTCTTTTCACCATCAAGGGAGTGATATTCGTCCAAAATACGATCAATTCTAATAAAATATCTCATGATCAATCAGTCATCGCAAGTATTATCAAAAAATAAATTACCTCTGGCAACTAAAATAAAGGTCGCGGGTGGGTGGGACTTAGTAAGACTCAGACTACCCATACCTCAATCGGCTTGACAAATTTTATATTTTCTTGCCCTAAATTCATTTTATATAACCCTACAGGTTTTAATTCCTTTTTGGATTGCCTGCTCTGATACCACCTGTGACAGCCTCGTATTCCCGCCGGGGAGGAAATACGAGAACGCCACTCCGCACCCGGGATTAAGCCCGGATGCTAGGAACAATGGTAACTGAAACAAACACCAACATAATTATATATTACAACTCACAAATTGTCTTAACACAATATTCAACTTACTATTACACAAGGTGAGATTAACTAAGAATTCGCTTTATTTAAATTACTACTAGACATCACATGATACGATGGCTCCCTTATGCCGAGCTCCCTTCTCCTAGACCTGCGGGGGAATAAAACAAAGACCGCAGTTTTTCCAAAGTCAGCGAGAAATGCTGAGTAAGCAAACACCCAAACGTGTAAATAGATTATGAGGCATACTTTCATTTTGAAAAATAATGAGGAATAGATATCCACTAAAGTAACTTATCATGATCTCACATAGTGAAGAAATATAGTAAGACTTCTTTCTCAAAATATGAGTCCTTCAACTTTCCTTTGTATCTCAATACGGGGGATATATTTCCCAAACTTTTCTTATCTTTATTATAAACTTCCTTTTCTCAAAACTCATTTAATCATCTTGTTGATACGGGGATAATCTATCATTTCTTTTCCTTTCCTTTCCTTTCACTAGCAACCATGACCATAAGTGTCGACACCCCCTAAAGACTCCTCGCGGCCAGAAGGGTAAGTACATGGAGCGACTCGGCAGGTTGCGACCGAGTTAAATATATAAGTAACCAAATACTGTTCACCCGCACAACTATTTCTACTTTACGTTATTACGCATTATTACTTTTCATGTAAGAGTTTCAAAAATCATTTATCGACAAGCAAAGCAAGCTTTCAAGTAATAAGCATAAAGCAAATATTCATTTTGAGACGAGATATAATAAAATCACAATTTCGACACGAACGGAGATAAGGCTCTAGGCCTGGCATATTTACTTACCTCACGTAGCAACCGCAAATATCACGAGATAGCTCCTACAGATAGACGTAGCCTTCGTCTACAAACTCGTTTCCTACAAATTATAATCCCTAATCAAATCTAAGTTTCAACTATCATGTATAAGGCAAGTAATGCGATGTATGTTCTAAATATTAGCTAACTTCTTATTTTAAGTTTTCAAGCCAACTCAAACTCCCGGTTTATGTAGAATTAGTACTCTATTATTTTTATTTTTCATTTAGCAAACTAAGTGGCAAACTTATAATTAGTTAGAGAATTATTAAATAAACTCATATTTAATTAAACACGTAATTAGGCATGAGCCTCCCTTTCAAATTGTAAATTTTATTATTATTTCACAAAATAATTTGGTTAACTTTAATACAATAATAGCATATAAATTTCAAGACAAAGTAAATTCTTAGTTTTTATCCAATAGTTAGAAAATAATTAAAACACCTCTTTTTCCTTATAATATATATATATATATACAAATATTTAATTCATAAAATTTTCCCATGAAATGCTTTATAGTTATTTAGTCGTGATAACTTTTCTAAGTTATATAGATATTACATTTTTCTTACATTACTTGGGTAGTTATATATTTTTATTTATATAAATCAACAATTTCATTAATTAGGAGCTAAAGTCTCATTTAAAAATATCTATTTATGTTTAGTTCATAACGTTGCAAGTAAAAGATTATAAACATGGCCAAATTTACACAAATACTCTATTCTTACTTTATTATAAAAGATTATATATTTATACATATATGAGAAAATCATAAATAATCTCTTTTAGTTTGTTTAAGAAATTATTATATTTATTTATAAAATCAGATTATATATACTATAACAAGATCCCCAAGTTTTATAAATATAACACTTACTTACCCCCTAGCAGCTTAATTAGTTTCTGAGTTAACACTTAGTACCCTAAACTTTCTATTAATGACAAAATCAGCCCCCCTAACCCCTTTCATCGTTCTTCATCTTCTTCCCCATCTCCAAAATCATGAATCTTCAAATTCAAGTCTACCCATACAATTTTGATGTTATAAAACTTTAATTCAGGTCTAATTAACTGGATTCAACCCAAAAATCGACTAATTTGGTTACCGAATGGAGGAGTATTCCGTTGCCGAAGTTTCGTCGGAACTTCGCCGGAGAAGATGGTGTTCCGGTGGTGGGGGTGGCTGTTGCTGGTCTTCTGGAGTGTGCTCGGACCCCTAGGAGGGTGGACGAGAGCCGAGGGACGGAGGGGAGAGAGAGAGAGACCGGCGGCTGGGGTCTCCCGTCGGGTCGGGCCTGCGGGTCCGATCGGCGGTGGCCTTTGGCCGCCGCTGCTTCTGGTTCTCCGGTTGTCTCTGGTTCCAGCGAACAGAGAGGAAGGGAGAAGGATCGAAGGGAGAAATAGAGAGAGGAACAGAGGGGTGGTTGTGCAGGGGTTTCCCGTGGAGATGGCGGCGGTGATGGAGGTGATGCCGATGGGGATGATGGTGGTGGTGGTGGTGTTATCTCTGCTGGGTTTTGCAGGGAAGAGGGAGAGAGATTGAGAGGGAGGTGGGTGCAGAGAGTTGTGGAGGGAGTTAAGAGGGCATGGTGGTGATGGTGGTGGTGCCGTAGGTGGCCATGGTGGTGGTGTTGTGGGTGGTGGAGATGGAGGTGGAAGATGGTTCTATTTATAGTGAAATTTGGAGAGGAGGGTGATTAAAATATTTGAGGGAGAAGATGAATTGTAAGAGGAGGTAGGAGGAGGAAGGGGGTAGAGGTGTAAGAAAAGGATGGTGATGGAGGGGTGAGGAAGGAGATGGTGAATTTAATATGAGAGTAGGAGGAGGAAGGGGATGTATTAAATTAGAATAGTTATTAAATTAGAAGAGGGGAGGAGGAGTTGGGTGAGTGAGTGTGTGTGTGTGTACGGGTGAATGAAGAGAAACAAGAGGGAGGAGGTTGAGAAAAATGTGGGAGGAGGGATGGTGATGTGTGAGGGAGGAGGGGGCTGCCCGTGAGTGTGAGAGAGGGAGAGAGAGAGAGAGAGAGAGAGAGAGAGAAAGAGAAAAATAAGGGAGAAAAAAAAAATAAGAGAAAAATATGGGAAGAAGTTGGGGAGAGAAATAAAATATAATAATAATAATTTTTTTTTATTAAAAATACGGGTAATACGGTATACATCACCGGGTTATACGGATATACGGGTCGGGTTATGTAAAATACGGGTTAAAGATAATTATACTATACGTATATACAAATATTCTTCTAAAATACAACTAACTCCCCAACTTTTAATTAAATTCAATATTAACTCTTGTAAACTACAGTCACCTCCCCTAAACCTCATTTCAACTAATTTATTACTTCTCAAAACTACAAATATAACCCAATTCTTTAATTTAGTTGATTTGAAACTTCTTAAAACTACAATTAAGGCCCCTCACTTAGTTTAATTAATATATATAACTTCTTTAAAATACAACTACATCCCTATTCTTTAAATTATCAACTTCATATTCTTGGAAACTTTAATTATAACCTTCTAAATAATATCCAACTACTTTATAACTTTCTCAAAACTACAATTATATCCTTATTCTTTGATTTAATTAATTCATAACTTCTATAAATCACAATTATACTCCCAAACTTTATGTAAGATTATCCAATTAGCTTCTTGTATAAAATCGGGGTATTACAACTGTGGCTCGGTCGCCTGAATGCATGAGGACAGTTGTTCTTTGGCCTGGACGTCGTCATAATGCATGAAGGTGATGGCTCGACTACGGAATTGAACAAACGAGGACGGTGGACAGTTCACCTTCATGGACATGGCAGCTCCATGCTTGGGTGGACCTCACATCGGCTCGATCGCTTGAATGGGGTGGTACCTTCACTGCTTGAAATATCGCCATGGACAAGTCGTTGTGACTCCAATACATTAGCTGTGTCACTTAACAGGACACACCTACTTGTTTTCTCAAGGACATCGCGGCGCTTTGGAACACGATGGCTCTAAGTGGCTTCAAGAGGGTCGCTCCATCGCGTTAACATGATAGCTTCGTTGCGTGAAGGGACACGATAGCTCCATTGCTTGAATGGACGTAGTCGCTTTGTCAGTGGGGGACGTCATGGCAAGATCGTCTGAATGGATACAATAACTTTGCGAGTTCAAAGATCCGTCGCTTGAATGGACATTGTTGCTTCGTTGTGTGGGGAACGTCATGCATGGTTTCATCGCGTGAATAGGAGAGCTGAATTCATAGGACACTACCAATCATGGGTAAATCCCATTGGATATAGTAGTTTGGCCGTCGCTAGAGCAAAGATTGTTGGTCAAGGAACATCAAAATTCACAGA
This sequence comes from Linanthus parryae, assembly GCA_023055425.1. Taxonomy (NCBI): domain Eukaryota; kingdom Viridiplantae; phylum Streptophyta; class Magnoliopsida; order Ericales; family Polemoniaceae; genus Linanthus; species Linanthus parryae. The sequence goes on along the minus strand of JALGPY010000043.1, from coordinate 853,119 downwards.
AAACTTGTGGAAGTTGATGGTTATGATCACAAGGCGCACCTCCATCATAGAAATCCTCGCGTCGCACGAAATCGCATGGAGTTCTCCAATCATGCAATCAATATACTCCTCTTATTATGGGTATGTTACAAGATCATATTTGGTAGTAAATCTGGCCGCTTCACTTGACTTTGGCGCAGAAAAAAATAATAAGAGAAATCTTCGCCTAGACAGCAGGGGAGTAATTGTACCATGGCAGCAATAACTCCATTGTGAAAACAAAAAGCGCGGTGCCAGATCAACAATGATGAGTTCAATAACACAAAGGTGGTTGTGATAACACAGAGCTTCGTAAGCGAGGATAAATAAGGACTGCTTTATACAACGGCGGCAACGGATTAACACCCGAAAATAAGAAATAAGAAGGTGGCGACTAGCAAGTCAGGACCTTCTCGTCTTCTCTGGTCCGGTTAAAACGACCAGTTGGTATAGCCGTCGTTCCTTCGTTGGAAACGGTTGTTTCCTGGAAAATAATGAAAGTAGCTCATTCACCCTTGAAGCAATTGTCAGAATGAACTAGTTGAGTAGACGTAACAACATCCGAAGTCCGAGAAGCCAAGATAAAGAAGCTGGTGGCTTAGTAGACGCGACCGTGTTCTTCCTGCAAGAAGAAAAAAACACTTTTAGAAGAGAAGTTACAAAAGAGATCAAGAACAGTTAAGAACAATTAACTTTGAGCACTGCTACTATCAAAGGGCGCCAATCTCTTTTATAGAGTGAGTGAGGCGGTTAAGAATATTCCAGAGGTATTCACACAAAGGAAGTCAGACTACTCCTCTAGAAATTCATTAGAAATAGTGAATTTATTTCTAAAAATAATGGATCTACCATGACGAAAAAGAATAATTGTCTTTCGCATATTCTGCTTCATTCCTTTTTAAACAGTGATTGTGGACTTCTACTATAGAATACAACACGGAGAAGGAAAATTTGGGTCGAAGATTTGTTTTACCATAAGTCTCGCATCACTCATTTAAAAAAAGGTGACTATGATTTTCTTTTTTTAAGGAAATTTAAAGGGGAAAGAAATCCAAGATATATTATTCTTCTGCTGTGGCCATAGCAAAAAGAAAAAAGGAAAATGGTGTGTTGTACGCAATTGACCAATGCCAAGAATTTCCAAAATTCAAAATTTCACGCGAAATCCAGAAATTACAAGTCCAACTCTCGGCGACTGATGTTTCGGTCCAAGTCAAGATCAACAAATCCATAATTTTATCGAGACTCGTTCGCCAACGAGCCAATAGTCGATGAGACCAAGTCTCGAGAGGGCATTTGTAGACACGCAAAATTTGCAGCAAATTAAATAGTGCCACGTGTCTATTATGACCTAATTAAATGGTGGGATAAAATTGCACTTATCGTCAAAGTTGCTGTCCTTAAAGCAATAAATAATAAGAGGACTAGATTGTAAATGAGAATAAATTTATTTACAGCCAAGGACTGCTTATGGCGACGCCACGTCATTACATGACACGGCTACAAGTCAGCAAGTAAGGCCAACGCATGACGCCACTTATCAAATTGATGCAGAAAATAAATAAATAATAAATATTATTTATTTTCTACCTTGGCAAACAAGTCGGCCCATTGCCTATATAAAGGAGTCATCTCTAGGCATATGACACACAAAGACACACAATTACACACAATTACATCTTGCAAGAAGGAGAGAGCTCTGAAGATCAAGCTATTGAAGCCCCGACGAGTTCATACATCATCAAGATCATCAGCAAGCCCTTCAAAGTTCTTCATCAAGTTCTTCGAAGATCATCATCGAGTCCTTCAAGCCGTTGAAGATCTCCATCCGCGTTCTTCAAGACACTCGAAGATCTTCAAGCCGTTCTTCGTGTTCTTCAAGGCGTTCATCCGGTTCTTCATCAACATCGAAGATATTCATCCGTTCGATCCGAGATCAAGCCTCTAAAGCCCTCGTTCGACGTTTGTGTTATTTGAGACCTTCATCGCGTTCTTCGTCAAAGTCGAAGGCCGCTCATCCGTTCGATCCGAGATCAAGCTGCGAAGCCCTCGCTCGACGTTTCAGGAGAAGAATCAGGGGATTTAATTTCTGTTTAGAAAATTATTATCAGAGATTGTAATCCACTTCATCAAATTATCAATAAAATATATTTGATACCAAATTTATCGCTTTTGTTTTCATTTGCATAAATTTGTGTGTACAATGTAAACAGTAGGTTTAACCGAAACTGAACTGCATAAAACCGAGACCCAACGAGAACCGAACCAAACTAAATTGAACCGAACGAAGTCGTGAAAAATGTAAACCGAACCGTATGTGCAGTATAACACCGTGCATCGCACGGGTTAAAAACTAGTAAATCCCTAGTGTGGAATGGAAAGAAAATAATTGATAATACTAAAGAGAAAAATGACATGTATTAAATATTGTACTGTAAGTAATATATATTGTACTGTAATTATCAGCACATTCAAAAAATTTTTTTACCTTCCCTCAAAAAAAAAAAAAAAAAAAAATCTTTTTACCCCTCAAACAAAAAAAAAAAAAAAAAAATCTTTTACCACTTAACTTGTAGATTTGTCCCGCACATGATTCGTATTGACCCACTTCAACAAACATCAATATCACATTAAATTCACGCTAAATTATTTCAAATAATTCACGATAACCTATACTGGATCTAACTTGTAAACTTACTACCACTGGCTAAACAATATTTTTCTACTAATGGAATCTACAAGAGTCAAAACACCCACCGTCACTATCTCTCCCTCACTACTACACTGGTCATCTTTATAGTGCAGAGTGTAGTAGGCACTGAAAGCTTCATTTGCTGGTCAGCACTGCTCGCACTTCCAGAGATCTCATTTGCAGGTAACTCCATTTGTTTCTAAGCTTTGTCTCTTCCGTTTTTGTCATTAGCTTCTTCATGTTCAATTGCTTTCTTCCACTTCTTCTGTTTCGCGTCAGTTTCTGAATCCTTAAGTTCAAGATCTAATTCGACATAGACACCACTGTAATAGATCTAGCTCTAACATCGATTGCGTCTGGTTCTCGTGTAAGTGACTTGAAGTTGTGCAGGTAATGGAACATTTCGAGTTCGGAGTTAGTAGTATAGTGCAACACCGACTTCTATTACTTGTTTTGAGCTTGATTTGTGTAATGGACTGTGAGTTGAATCTGTGAATGTAGTGCCTCTCCGATCACTGTTTGTTCTTATCACAACTTAAGATTGTGTTTGTTGTCTCAGAGAAAGATGAATCATGTGTAGACCTTGTTCGTTAATACAACTGTAGAAGAAATTGAATCAGATCACTAAACTTAGTTTATCTTTATTTGTTAATGCAACTGTAGAAGAAATGGAATCAGATCTAGGCACTCCCAATAGAGAATATACTGCCTTACTTTCATATTCAGTTCAACACCATTTACATTTTTTCTTTATCTGTGGGGTCTAATTTTCACCTGATCTCATCTTACATTTTTATGCAATAACTGAATGTTGACTTTTCTTTCAGAAAAGATATTTTCCCCTTCAATTGCTATCTTCACTACAAATTTACCCATACAACCTATCTCGCGAGTTTTGACAAGAGATTAACTAAAAACTGACGTGGCTTGGGAACTTCTATACCTGTAATATTGACAAGTCTTTCTTCATTCTGTATATATCTTCTATACAATCTCTTCTCTTAGTTGAATATGGTAAATAATTCTTACCAAATGTGGAATTTCATGTTGCAGCCCCCAAAAGTATCATGGGCTCCAAAAACAAAAAGCCTCGAAGCCCAGTCTCTATCATCATTGTACTTGGGCTGTGCTCATTTTTCTACTTTCTGGGATCTTGGCAGAAGAGTGGTTTTGGAAAAGGAGATGGTATAGTGTTAGAAAAAACTGAGCAAGCAGACTGCAATACGATTTTCAAGCTGGATTTTGAAAGTCATCACAGTATTGATGTTCCAATAGTCAGCGCTTTAGTTCCGAAAGCTAAACTATTCAAGCCTTGTGACGTTCGATACACGGACTACACTCCTTGCCAGGAACAAGACCGAGCTATGACCTTCCCTAGGGAAAATATGATATACAGAGAGAGACATTGTCCCCCCAAAGAGGAGAAGTTGCACTGTCTTATTCCAGCTCCCAAAGGATACATGACGCCATTTGCTTGGCCGAAGGGCAGGGACTATGTCCACTATGCTAATGTTCCGTACAAGAGCTTGGCTGTTGAGAAAGCAGTTCAGAACTGGGTGGAATTCCAGGGTAATGTGTTCAAGTTTCCAGGTGGAGGAACTATGTTTCCACACGGTGCAGATGCATATATTGATGAACTTGCATCAGTTATTCCAATTGCAGACGGTTCTATTCGGACAGCTCTGGATACAGGTTGCGGAGTAAGTTGGTTTGCCTCACTTTTCTTACATTAACCTTTACTTGTATGCTTTTCTGTGTAACCGTTTTCAGATCCAACGACACTCAACAAAAGTTGACGATTTTGTTTGTTAACATCTCTTAGATCTTCTACTAGTTGAACTGCTTACTTGCTAGGAGAGTGGAGTATTGCTCTATAAAGCTGCTGACATGTGTTCAGATATTCTTATTATGATTTTTGTGGACCTCCGATAGATTGCTAGTGAACTCTTAAGATATTATTCCTTTTGGTTGAAGACGAGGCTAAGGACAGAACTGTTGCATACATCCTAAAATAGAAGAACTAACACATTATAGTAGAGTTAAATTGTGCGTTTTTAATTAATCTGATCTTTTGGACTCCTGTGTAGAGCGTCAGGCAGTTTGCAAGTTTAATTTAATAACAAATATTGGAATACATCTTAATTCAACTACTTCAACCATCAACTGCAAAGGATAATAATTGTGACTCATTTGGTTCACAGTAGAGCAAAATTAAGTTTCTAACACTATTGACATGTCACTGATGTGGAAAAGTAATAATTAAACAAACTTTACTAAAAAAAACAGACTATCAAAACACAAAGATAAGCTCAGAGTTAATTTTAATACAACAGAAACCTCCGCTATAATTGATAATTTATAAATGCTATCTTAATATACTAGAAAGAAAAGACAACAAAAATGACAGAAACAATGACAACTTTCAGAGCATGGCATTATTATAATGATAATGTATCCATGCATCGCAGGGAATCGACTAGTTACAGTAATGACGATTTGTGGACATAAATGCAGCCTCGCGAAGGTTGCATTCTTTCTATATCGTTAGTTGCATTCTTTCTATATTGTTAGAAGCCAACTTTTCACATGAAAAATATCAGCTGTCAAGTTATGACCAAAACTGCTACATGATGAGGAGAACAATAGTCTATTTCAGTTTAGTGGCTTTGTTTTGGGAAATACATTTGAGTTTGGTTTATTTGAGTTAAAGATCTGGTACTGGCAATATCTTAAGAAAATGGATTACAATTTGTAGAGAATCCAGCTAGGGTATTTGTAACCAACTCCACTAATTTTGTGTTTTGCTTAAAACATTGAATATATGTTAAAAAATCCTACTTGCTCCATTATACTGAGAGCCATTGGTCCACAACTACCTGAGCTTAGCCCCAAATACGCTGATAACATCTTTTTCTTATTTTTCTCCCGAAATCCCATCTTTAAGGATCACTAGAGTTGTTTGATCTGGTTACACCCACTAAAGAAAGAAACTTTCAAGGCCATCTTGTTGGATAATGTCTTTTGTGGTATTACAACAAAATGTGGTGAGGTGGATATAAATCTCCGGAATCTCCATGTCTAGAAATTTTTGGTTTCCAAAGGCCCTAATCAATGGCTAGTCAAGTTCGTCTTGCATTACATTTGACACCTCTAGTACCGACTATAAGAGTTTAATATGGGTAACTATCAAAATCTTTTCATCGTTTGCCCAATCACAGGAATCCACCAAGTATGAAGAAGTGATAAAATGAAAGTTGGAACCTTTGAACTTGAAACAACTACAAAGTCAAATTGCACCATGTGAACCATGGCTTTCCAAAGGAAATTCAGATTTCTTACTGATTGTCCTTTTCTTCAGATAACTTGTTTTTGATAAATGAAATGTGATCTCATGTCGGCATATGACCCGGTTCTTCCGCACTCCATATACATTTCAGTAAAACTAATTTCACGTTACAAAAACCACCCATAATATGAATTGACCTCCTTTTCTCTTGACAGGTATAAGATTGGTATTAACTACCACCCAAAACTGGTGTTGCCTATCATCACTAAGGCTAATTTAGTATCAACCTTAGGCCTGTTGCTAAAATAACTCTCCGAAATATCAACAAAGCCATATCCAACAAAAGAAGACAAGTAGGATTCTGAACTTCTATGAAGGTAAAAATCGAATCGAGTGAGACTTCCGCTCTCATCAAAAGCCACGAAGATAGACTGTCCAGTGTCCATTGTTAGAATTTTCATTGTATAACAACTCTTTGGTTTAATTGTAATTTTCTTCTAACTATCCAGTGCTCTGTATTCTGCATGCGGTTACATCTTGTAAGTTCATTCCTGGACTCATAAAACTAATTTTAACACAGGTTGCCAGCTGGGGTGCTTATATGCTGAAGAGAAATGTGTTGGCAATGTCGTTTGCTCCAAAAGATAACCATGAAGCACAAATTCAGTTTGCACTGGAAAGGGGTGTTCCTGGTGTCATTGGTGTTCTTGGAACAATACATCTTCCTTTCCCGTCCAATTCATTTGATATGGCTCAATGTTCTCGTTGTTTAATACCTTGGGCATCTAATAGTAAGTTCTTGGATTGTTGGCGAAGTTCTCTAATCATACTTGTAATGTTTATATTCTCAAGTGTGTTTTGATCAAATATACAGTTACCCTTCAATTAGACACAATAAGCCATTTATCCTACTAGTTCCCCTTCCATTAGACACAGTAAGCCATTTATCTTGGAATCCCACAAATTATATACTTTGGATTTGTATCTCGTATGATGTGCATTATGCTTCACACTTCTTGTGCTACTTAGGTTTTCTGTATGCATGTGTGTTAGCGAAAACATGACTTAGTCATATTAAACCTAAGTGAGCAAATGGCATTGGATAGACGTAAATGAAGGAGATTGATCCATGTAGCTGAAGTTTGGTGATTCTTGTTTTTGTTCTCGTCACCGTCGTTGTTTCTTAATGAAATCTAATTTGATCTGTTGTGCTTCTGGCCGGGAAAGTTATAGAATTCCTCAATCAACTCCTAAGCAATACATTTTTCACTCTTACATGTTAACTCATTCAGTGGTGATTTAAGGAAGTGTGTGGGGATTTTAAATTATGATTTTGGTGTTGCACATTCTATCAGTTCCTTAGGTACTGTGTTATTTTGCAGTAGTGACTGGCTCTCCATAGTTTGTAATTTAATGTTGCTGAACTTTAAAATGCAGATGGGATGTACTTAATGGAAGTTGACCGGGTTCTCAGACCAGGTGGATATTGGGTTTTGTCTGGTCCTCCAATAAACTGGAAGACATACTACAAGACGTGGCAAAGGACTAAGGAAGATGTCAAGGCAGAGCAAATGAATATTGAAGAGTTGGCTGAGCTTCTTTGCTGGGAGAAGAAGTACGAGAAAGGTGATATTGCTATATGGAGGAAAAAAGTGAATGCCAAATCATGCAAGAGGAAGTCTGCTACTACATGTGATTCTGCTGATGCTGATGATGTCTGGTGAGTCGGACAATAACATATGTTTCTTAAAACATCCTGCCTTTAGCCATCATGACTAGCAATTATGGGAATGGCAAAGTTGTGGTCTGAAAACCAAAAGTCTTTTCTCTGAGAAATTGTCTCCCTGGTCATTTATGAACAGTTGGAAATAATGTGCTTGATATAGTGTTATCAAACCTAAGAGTCCCAAGTTCTCTTTCAGTTTCTTTTACGATGGAGTAATCAGTTGTATTGGACCCCATTGCTTTGGATGCTAATATGATACTATCATTTAGAATGAGACTGAAACATTCTATGTTGATGGCACAGAAATATGTTGGTCAGTGGGCATCAATTTTGTTGTTTGTGTGTCGTTTTCGATTCTTAATTCCTTTCACCTTTTTACTGTAGGTACAAGAAGATGGAGTCATGCATAACTCCCTTCCCCGAGCCTATTGGTTCAAGTGAAGTAGCAGGAGGGAAACTCGAGAAATTTCCTGCTAGGCTTTTTGCAGTTCCTCCAAGAATAGTCAAAGGATCTATTACTGGGGTCACACCTGAATCTTACCAAGAAGACAACAAAAAGTGGAAAAAGCATGTGAATGAATATAAAAGAATCAATCGATTAATTGGCTCTGCAAGATACCGGAACATAATGGATATGAATGCAGGCCTTGGAGGGTTCGCAGCTGCTATTGAGTCACCAAAATCATGGGTGATGAATGTTGTGCCAACCATTGCTCATAATACTCTTGGTGTTATATATGAAAGAGGTCTTATTGGCATATATCATGACTGGTATGGCCTCTTACTTACTCTATTCATATTCTCCTTTCTCATTTCTAATGCCCAGTTTAACCAGTCTTTTCTGCTTTGAAGTTCTTGTAATGGGAATGTGTACTGTTGTTGACATGGATGGGCTTTTCTTGAGGGTATTTGACTCTAAAGTTTTAGGACTTTTAGTAACTGAAGATGTTTTCTTACACTGTTTAGCAATATTGTTACCTGGAAGGAAACAATTTGTGATTAAATTATGCTTTTTCTAGAGAAGATTTTGGTCTCAAGAACTTATCCATCTGAACTGGGCAATGATTCTGTAGCCCTGCTTTGTGTTTGTTCAAGGAATCGGAAAATTACAGAGATACATACACTCTCGCTTAAACACTCTTTAGTTTTTGAGGTGACAAACAATGGCGTTGATTCATAGTTTCCTTCTTTTGGCTTAGTTATCATAGGTATTGCAAAGAGATGACAAAGAAAATTCTGCTTCATGTGAATTTTTCTTTCCTTTTGAATTCGCAGGTGCGAGGGCTTCTCTACTTATCCCAGGACATACGATCTCATTCATGCAAATGGTGTATTCAGCTTGTACCAGGACAAGTAAGTCTCACCATCTTATTAACGATTTAAGGTCTAGCAGACTAGTACCCAATTCGGATTTGTCATGCTCAATATTTTTTAATTCATTTGTTACATAATTGATAATTTCAAGCCATTAAAAATAGTTGAATATCACAATCAATTGAATACCCGAGCAATAAATAAATCTGTTGAATACCACAACTCTCACCATCTTACAGTATTTACTTTTGGCTATGTACCGGAATATATTGCTCCCTTAAAAGTCAATAGTGCCATGGAATACTCACCGATCCATTTGTCAAAAGTTCCATAACTTTAGTTTCACATTTTTTGCTGTTTCGAATAATTCTTATCCACATTATATCAGGTGTGAACTAGAAGATATCCTCTTAGAGATGGACCGCGTACTGCGGCCTGAGGGAACTGTACTAATTCGAGATGAGGTTGATGTCATGAACAAGGTGATGAGCATAGTCAGAGGGATGAGATGGGACGCCAAATTGGTTGACCACGAGGACGGACCTTTTTTTCCCGAGAAGATACTGGTTGCCTACAAACAATATTGGGTCGGCAGCAAAGGAAACAGCACATCCCATTGATGATTAACACATTAATATGTTGAAAGCAGTCTATGAAGGGTCATCGCTATCACAAACAGAAATCAAAGGTTTCTGCTGAGAGCGCATTTGAATGTGTAATTTATGTCATTAATAACTGTAGATCAGATGAAAATTTTGAGTCTACATATTAGGTGTTTTGTATGGTGAGCAGGCGAAAAGGATTTTGGTATAAGATAGTTTTCCCAATTGTTGGGTTAGCGACATAAATTTGATGTGCTTGATCACACTGAAGTAGTTTGTTGTGTTATAGAAGTGTAATAGTTCTACCTTATTGTATGGTTGTTTTAAGTTATAGATTCTTTTGGGTAAGATGTGAATCATTCAGAATTGGTTATGGCTTCTTTGAGACATCTATATATCTATATAAAAGCAAACCAATGAGAGAGGTTAATTCTCCTTCTGCCACATAGGATTTCAGAAAAATTATCAGTATGACATGTGTCGTGTTATGTGGCAGAACTGGCCAATTAAATCTTGACAACTCACTTTCAAATGACATGTAAGAATATAACAACCAATTACATGTTGCCAACTCAATTTAAATGGCACGTCATGCATAGAAAATTAATTTTCCATGAATCTTTTCAAATATCTAAGCATTGATAATTGAACAATTCAATTTTCATTTCTCTATGCATTGTAATTAAAGAATATTCATATAACTTTATTTTCCAATTTTCAGTTCAATGAATCTCATAAAAAAACATCTTCATCCACACAAAAGAAAAGAGTTTCAGAAAAAGGTAAAAATAATACGACAAACATAAATCCATGATAAAGAATACCACATATTTTTTCATTTATTTATGTTTTATTCTTTGTATAGCTATGTCTTTAATTTTAATTTGAAAGAAGAGCTAGAAATGAGCTTTCCCTATGCATTGTAATTAAAAAAAAACTCCATCAATACAAAAGAATAGATTTTCAGAAAAAATGTAAAAAAAATACGACAAACATAAATCCATGATAAAAAATACCACATATTTTTTATTTATTTATGTATTATTCTTTATATAGCAATGTCTTTAATTTTAATTTGAAAGAAGAGCTAGAAATGAGCTTTCTCTATGCATTATAATTAAAAAAAAAAATCTTCATCCATACAAAAGAATAAAGTTTTAGAAAAAAGATAAAAAAAATATGACAAAAATAAATCCATGATTAAGAATACCTCATATTTTTTCATTTATTTATGTATTCTTTGTATAGCAATGTCTTCACTTTTAATTTGAAAGAGCTCGAAATGAGCTAATAAACATTAGAAAAACTATAAGCTGTAGTGAAAAAAAAAGATTTCAATTTTTAGGGAATACTGTTATTTTTACTTTCCCCTCAAACATTATTCTTTCCTTTAATTAAAAAATGTATAAAAAATAATTTTACAGGATTTGAGAGAAAGGTTCAGTGTGACATGGGTTTTTTAAGTGGCCAATTTACCTATTATATCTTCAAAGCTCACTTTCTAATGACATTTAAAATTATAAATATTTAAAACATCTTATTTTCATGAATCTTTTCAAATCTATTATCAATTCACTTTTCACATTCCTAAGCATCGAAGTTAATTATTATTTAAAGATTTTTTTTTTTCAATACGCACAATGATTCTCATGTCAAAACAATGTTATCCTATAAAAAAGACTATAATTTTTTTTACTTAAGAAAACAAATACAAAAACGGCAAATGATAATCAAACACTGTATTCAAATATTTATGTATTCTTATTTTACATGACAATGTATTCTATTTATTTAAAAAAAAGTGAAAAAAATGAGTAAAGAATCATTCAAAACCTAAAGAAGCGGGATTTGATTTTAATCTTTTGGGGCATATGATTATTTTTGTAGATTTTCTTGACAATTTTTTTATTTTTCATGACATAAGATTTGAGAAACACTATCAGTATGATACGTATCATGTTATGTGGCACAATTGAATATATATATATATATATATATATATATATATATATATATATATATATATATATATATATATATATATATATATATATATATCTTCAAAACTCAACTTCTACTGACTTATAAAAGTATGAATACTTAAAAAACCAAATTCCCATGAATCTTTTCAAATCTTTGAACAACTCATTTGTCATTTTCTATGCATTGAAAATGAAGTATTATCTAACGAATTCTTATTTTCCAATACCAAACTCAATGAATATCATGTAAAAACAATTTGATCTTACAAATATATTATACAAAAAAACAAAAGAACGTTAAAGATAAGACAACAGATATAAAGAAATGCCAGTGATAATCGAACATAGTATTCATTTATGTGTGTATTCATCTTTTACATGACAATGAACTCACATTTATTTGAAAGCAAGTGAAAAAATGAGAAAATTAGCATTCAATAAGTAAAAAGGGATGAGTGAAAGATTTTTTTTTTAATCTTCTAGGATATACCATTATTATTTAGTTTTTTTCTGGACAATTTTATATTTCTTAGGGGCATAAGATTTGAGAAAAAATATTAGTATGACACATATTATGTTATGTGACAACCATGGATCTTGACAACTCAACTTCTAATGACATGTAAAATGATAACAACCATTACCAACTCAATTCTAATTACATCTACACAAAAAAACTGCATTTTTATTAATGTTTTCAAATCTTTATGTATCTGTAATTGGACATCTTATTTCGTAATTTCTTACATTTGGAATAAAAGGTGCCGAAAGACTTATTGTTTTCTAACTCTTTGTTCAATGAATTTTGTGTCAAAATAATCTCCTTCCATACAAAATTATAAAAAATTAAAGAAATTGCCTAACATAAGAATTAAAGGTTCTTAACATAAGGTTGCTATCAAAAAAATAAAGACACCGTGAGAACTAACAAATTTCATGAAAGTATCCTTACTTCTAATTCAAAAAAAGAGCTAAAATGAGCAAATAAACATTCAAAGCATAAAAAAGTAGGAGTAAAAACAAAGATTTAAATATTTTAGGCCATTCATTTATATTTCAATTTTCGCTTAACAAAATTTTATTTTTTTTATATAAAAAGCATTCAAATATTTAAAATGTGAGCGGAAAGTATGAATATCGATATATTTTAAATATACCATGATCAAACATACATTTCAAAAGAATGATAGTGAAAACCGAACATCACAATTTTATGTTTATGAGATGTAACATAATGTAACATAAAATGATTAATATTAATTAAACAAATAAATTGTCAGAATATGAGCATGAATGCCACAAATTTAATCTAATCTAATATTTATTTATTCTTTTTTTTTTTTACTTCCTTACTTGTGTGTGTGTGTGTGTGTATATATATATATATATATATATATATATATATATATTATATATATAAATGTATATATGTATGTATGTATGTATGTATGTATGTATATATACATATATACATACATACATATGTATGTATGTATGTATGTATGTATGTATGTATATATATATATATATATATATATATATATATATATATATATATATATATATATATATATATATATATATAGAGACACATATATGGAGATAGATGAAAATTATGATAATGATTATGAATTCAATGTAAATATCTTTATGAAAGTGTTCAATAATATTACATAATAGTAATGTGTCTCTCACAAAGAAAAATAAATACAAAAGGGCAAGGAAAGGGAACATATAAAAAAATAACTAAAAAATAAGTAATAATAAATTAACATCTTAAAAAAAATAACTTTTGTTTATTGGACCATACCCCTTCACTTAAGCTATTCGTTTCTCTATGCATAAATAGAAAAAATAAAAATTAACTTTGAAATAGAGTATATGGAAGTGTGAACAACAAAATTATATATACATAGAACAAGAACAGAATACCAACACACACTAATAAATTAATAAACTTAGAATGTAGAACAAACTCATTCGAATTAATTAATAATTCAAACCATAATCTCTTACATCAAACTTTTCTTATAGGCATTGGTATATAATGAAACTTCAACTTTTAATTTTAAAGTGAATACTTTTTACTACAATTTTTACTTTTTAATGTAATTTTTTTGTAAGTAAATGTACAATTCAATTAACTTTACATGATAGTAATGTATATATCACAAAGAAAAAATAAATAAAAAATCAACGTATTATAAAATAAACTAAGTTTATTAAATAAAATAGGTTATAAACAATTAGTATTGAAAAAACTTAATTTTAATAAAAACATAGAAATGACAAATAAACGGTTTCCATTCGTCTTACACTTAGAACAAAACTTTTGTTTCTTAATACATGATGAATTGGAACTACAACTATTGATATTTTTAGTGCAACACTTACACTATATTTTTTATTTAACATTTTAATCTTAAATTCAATTTCGTAACCTTATATGATAACAGTGTATGTGTGTATCACAGATAAAGAATAACCAAAAAGACAACAAAAAATTAATTAAAAATTAACTAAACAAAGTAGGCATTAAACACTTAACTTTGAAAAAATTAAACAAAAGCAACATTAGAAAGGAAGCAACACAAAGTATGAACCGAACGAAATAATTACATATATATATCAACCCACACGAATAATTTTAAGAACCTTAACTTACATAACTTTTTACATTCACATCAGATTCTTCATTATCTACCGTCTTAAGGCAAAATTTTATAAATGCATTACTCCATATCTCATGGACGTAATTATTGATTTTTCCTTTTTATGTTTCTTAATTTGTTTGGTTCTCAATTTATTTAAATAATTAAAAATACATTTGTTGTTAATTATAAATAAAATGTTTATATATTTTTTTTATTGAAAATGGACTATGCAATCTCATCCCATGTGCAGTTTAGCTATGTAAAAATCTCACTTATATGTAGTTACAGGATCTTAACCCATCCGATTTTCACACAACACCCACATACTAGAAGCTCTAAGCCTCTCTTTTTTTATTTTACGAGTAATTTCTAAAACTTATGTTAAGTCGTAGTCAACACCAGTTTATCAAATGTCTCATTATAAGTTAAATTATATTTTTTTTTTATAAAATTACAGTAATCGCCAATATCTCTAGGTTATCATTTCCGAATTGTGTATACCAGTCGGGACGGGAAAAAAGTTATACATGAAACATTTCTTTTATACAAGAAAAGGAAATACTTACTCTCCATTAGGCTATGAGAGTTCATCTTAATTAGCCAACATGGATGATGTTAGACCAATAAAAGAAAAGGTAACTTAATAATGTATGTTTTATTCCTTTAAATGAACACTGAAGCTTGGTATATTGTTTGAATTGTTAAGGCTTGTGAGTAATTCCAGTGAACAATTGACACAAGATGATAATTTTTTTTGCTCAAATTGACAGGAATGACTACATCTTGCTTATTGTTTTCTGATATGGTTATTTTATGAGATAAGTATAAGTAGCAGAGTTTTTTCTATAATATATTATTTTTATGAGTTTTAAAATAATAGTAATATGCATATTGTTTCTTTGATTCTAGATTATTATTTAGTATTCTTGGTTCGTTATTAGAGACTCCTTCAACATTAGAACCACATCTTCATCAAATGACAATTTACAACTTTAAACCAACAGTTTGTTAAAATTTGAATTCTTTAATGGCCTTTATGCTTAACATGTGTGCAGTTAATATAAGCTTCTTAAAACGATTTTTTCGTAATTTAAAGAAATAGATTTTTCATACTCCAAATAATCTTACTTAGTTTTCAATAAAACGAAAAAAATCTACATGCACAGCCCGCGCCATGGCGCGGGGTTAAGACTAGTATATATAAAAGCAAAGCAAATGGGAGGCTCATCCTCCTTATGCCATGTGAGATTTGAAACGAATTCTTGATATGACACATGTTATGTTAGAAGATTAAGTGGCAGACACATTGACATTGCCAACCAATTAAATTATGCCAATTCATATATAAGTTACACATAGAATTGCCAACTCAATCTTCAATGACATGTCATGCATTGAACCTTATTTTTCAGGGTGAATCATATACTTTGAATAATTCTTTTAGTTTCTCTATGCATTGGTAAAAGATACAACTATAACTTTTGGTTTCTTTCACTGAATAACTTTCACTTTAATTTATGCTTTTTTGTTTTTGGATGAAAATATTATTTTTGACTTCAACGTAAATATCTATATGAATGTGTTCAATTAAATTACCATTACATGATAGTAATCTATATATCACAAAGAAAAAATACAACTGAACAAGAAAAATTAACATATAAACAAAATTAACAAAAAAATAGGTAATAATAAATAAACATCTTTTAAAAAATTACGTTGGACCATACATACACCTTCAATTAATTCTCAATGCATAAATAACTACAACTTTTGATTTTAAAGTGAATCTTTTACACTGACACATACACATGAATGTGTTCAATTAAATTAAATAAACATTACATAATAGTAATCTATCTATCACAAAGAAATAAATACAAGTGAACAAGAAAAAGTAACATATAAAAAAAATTAACAAAAAATAGCTAATAATAAATTAGCATCTTCCAACGCATAAATAACTACAACTTTTGATTTTAAAGTGAATGTTTTACGCTGACACATACACCTCCTATCAAACTTTTCGTTTCTCTATGCACTGATAAAAGAATAAAAACTAACCTCAGAAACAAAGCCAATGAAAGTGTGAACAACACAAACAAACAAAAAAATTGTGAAACAAAAATATATTTACAGACAACAAGAACAAAATACCGACCCACACTAATAGATTAATTAACCAAAAATTGTAGAGCAAACCCCTTCAAATTAATAATTCCAACCGTAACCTTTCAAGTCCAATTCTTTTCTTCTATGCATTGGTATATAATGAAACTTCAACTTTTAATTTTCAAGTTAATACCTTTCACCACAGTTTTTTCTTTTCTGAATGTAAATTTTGTAAGAAATTGTACAACTCAATTAACCCTAAATGATAGTAATGTATCTATCACCAAGAAAAAATTAAATATTCAAAATATATTTAACTCAATATAATGAGTTATAGATAAAAAGCATTGAAACATAAATGGGTTACATTAACTTTGAATCGAATTTTCGCTTCTTAATGTATTAATGAAAATTAAAACTACAGTTATTGATATATTTAGTGCAACACTTACACTATATTTTTATTTAATTTTTTATACATAAATTCAATCCAATTAACCTTCTATGATAACAACGTATGTGTGTATCACAGAGAATGAATAATTAAAAAAACCAAGAAGGAAAATTAATCTCTCTCATTGCTTTGCTTTTATATAGATATAGGTTCCACCCCGCGCGCGTTGCGCGCGGTGTGGCCTTGGCATGTTTGCTTGTCCGATGGGCGGAGATATACATTTGCCACTGCAGGATTATTATGTACCGCGTTTGGATGTTATTTTATCGGGCGTTGTTTTTCTGCTCTGAACTTTGTTATTGTCTCACTGTCATTGCAATCGATACTTATGTAGTTTTGGTAGCATATTTTGAGTACGATGTTTTACAACAACACTATAGTCGCACAATACATCTGTGGGTGCATCACATTTGTAGTAATTGGATTCGCTGATGGCAATTGTCTTTTTTTTCATATGTATTCAAGGTAATAAAATTCGTAGATAGTAAATTGCATATACACGAGATTGGAAGAACGAGATAGTAGACATAGGGTATTTCAGCATCATAGTCAGGTAGTACTGGAGTTGTAGACATGCGTGTTATTGATGGCAATTTAAATTGGCTATATAGATATTGGTTGCACGTGCCTTTGAATCGGGTATTTTATTCTTGCTTCGAAATTGATAATTGTCTGACTGTTATTGCAATTCATACTTGTGTTATTTTGGCAACATATATCGAGTACTATGTTTTATAATGACATCATGAATCCCTAATTCCTTGCTTGATGTGCAGTGACAGCAAGCAATCTTGGCTGTAAAACACATGTATTATGTAGTTACAGCCTGATAATAAGAAAGATTGACAAACTTTACCATCGCTTTGAAAACAAAGAAGTTAGGAATCCGTCATACTTATAACTTATTAACCCTATCCAAGGTCAACGCTTGCCACCTTTCCCAACCACCCAACATTTATCTCCTTCTGATTTGGGTTTCATCATTTAGATGCATTGTTTGATGTAAATTGAAGATTTCTTCAGTAGATTGAGTGAGATTTGAAGAATCTCGTGCTTCATTCACCTGTCCTGCAGATTGCATTTATTGGAGATATGTTTGTTTGAATATGCATGTCAATCAGTTTAATAAAATAACATGGACAGGTGCTATGTATTACCAGTTCATGTATAACCTAGTCCATTGTCAACGCCTATTATCTTCCCCAATCAGCCATTATTAGTCCTTCTGCTCTAGGTTTCATCATGTAGATGCATTGCTTGATGTGTATTGAAGATTTCTTAAGTTAAGTAGGTTTTGCAGTATCTGGTGCTTGATTGACCTGTCTTGCAGATTGCATTTATTGGAGATGTGTTTGTTTGAATATGCATGTCAATCAGTTTAATAGAATGATGACATGAACAAATGCTATATATTACCAGTTCATGCATAACCTAGTCCATTGTCAACGCCTATTATCTTCCCCAATCAGTCATTATATCTCTGCTTCTGCTTTAAGTTTCATCATGTAGATGCATTGCTTGATGTGTACTGAAGCCTGTATTGCAGATTACATTTATTGAAGATGTGTCTGTCTGAGTAATCATGTTAAGCTGTTTAATCAAAGGTCATGAAAACTTGCTATGGTCTTTTGAGTTCCTTCCTTAAGTGTGGTATAAAAGCATAAGCAGTTGGCCTAATTGACAACATACTGTGATGCAATGGATTCTGCTAAGGAAAATACTGATGACAAATGGAGGAAGACTGCTAAGATAAAGAGCAAGAAGAAGATGAGGAAAAGTAAGAAATATCAGAGCGAGGAAGAATTCACAGAGGGCGAGTCTGAGTGGGAGAGTTGGACTGAACATGGTTATGTCGTCGGGAAGGGCTCGGACACTACAGTGTACTCAGACACGGAGGAAGAAGTTGACTTCTGGGGAATTGACACGGCCTCTTCATATCCGCTGAAGCTGAAGGGTTCTGACTCTCATTCTTCCAGTTCAAGTAGGAAGAAGAAGGAAAAAGTGACAGCCAAAGGTAGCGAAGACTCGCAAATGAAGAAATCAACTCTTCCACTAAATGCGACATCAGAGAAGGGTGGCAAGAGAAAGAACACCGAGGAAGATGTTCAAGAGTCGTGCAAAAAGAAACCGAGAGTATAGAGTTCTTTGTATGTTATGTTATGGTGAATTCTAGTATGCCTTATGAGCAGTAATGTTGAGCTTGGTGATGTTTACTTTGCAATGGAGTTATGAATTGATGTCATCTTGGTTTATGATTCGCATATCAATGCAGCTTTTGCTTTTTCCATAATTTCATACTCGTTTAGAATGATGTATTAGACTATGTTATTCATGGATTGACACATATATTTTATATTTAGCAAACAATGAGCGACAAAGCAACGAATTAGCATCGCGTGTTCATACTATTTGAACGGAATAATACTGTAAATAGTATGCAGATGTGTGGCAAGAAAAAGAAACAGAAGAATCCATTCGCTCTCTTTAATAGGCATACATCGAATAATTGTTGGAAGCAACCATCTGCATCAGATGAAAGTGTAGCGGTGTCAAGTGATCACAGGAAACTCGATATGGACTGGAAAAAAAAATGTTTGGCTATTATGACCAGAAGTTGTTCTTTTTTAGGTACTCACGAAGGTTCTTTTTTAGGCTTTACCAGTTGACATGGAATTCACTATCTAAATAATGATGTTAATTCTTTTTAGTATATTAGACAAAAATCATATCCATGAACTTGATTCTCCACTTTCTTCTAAAAAGATTGTGGTTCAACCAAATTTAGAAAGATCTTATCTTTTGCTGAAATTGACACGTGTGTGTTTAACAAATTCATAGTACCAGTAGTACCTTTTTTGTATATACAAATTTATACTTTGTCATTTGTATTAACATAAATTTATGTTTTATCAAGAGGGTGTTATCTCAAGTGACAGAACATTTAATGATTATTGCATGAGCTTCTGACTTCAAAGGTAAATCTATATGTATGTGTTATATATATATATATATATATATATATATATATATATATATATATATATATATATATATATATATATATATATATATATATATATATATATATATATATATATATATATATATATATATGTTTTATGAGGCTAACCTCTCACGTTCACCTTCACTCTTTTCCTTTGAGTTGAATGCCCCCATCTCCTTTAATAGTATAACTTGTACTATCTCTGTTTCTTCTCGAATGTCATGGTTTAACCTTTTACACATAGTTGTGTCACTTTAACTTGGTGATTTAAATAGTTAAACAATATACTTTTTCAGTTTATTTTACTCTACCACAGCATGTAAATATCACAATGTGTTTGTATCATTTTTCTAATCAAATCACCGGATCAAAGTGACTCAGTGAATATTGACAAAAAAAACAAAAAACAAAAAAAAAAAACAAAAAAGAGAATAATGGTGTTTCTAAAGAGACATTGTTGATAGAATTATTAGCAAGTTTATAAGCAAGTTTCCTTATGTGTTACAGTGAATCTTAATATGGTTAGAATTGTTTCCTTATGCGTTACAGTGAATCTTGGTTTGAAAAAAATAGTTTTTAGATTGAAGTAGTAAGAATTTAGTCTAAGATGTGTGGATAACATCGTGTTTTCGCCTCATATGAAGAAACTGTAAAAAAAAACTACCAAAGTCGGAATTTTTCCCCGTAATAGTATATGTTCAGTCATTGTTTACATTGTCACAAGAGTGTGCTCTAAGATAGTTTCAATAGCTAGCCCAAATATCATGGCATTCATGATTTCAGTTTCATCTTGTAGCTGGCCATAGACATGGCCGTTGTAGTCAATGGTTGGATTTTTGTTCGTCTTAGCACGTGTTTTCTATTAATTTGCTATTCCGCTGCATAATTGACTTTGCAATTAAAGATAAAATGAGTAGTGCAGTACGTAGATATTTGCAGAAGGGTTTAACGAAGGATTACAACAGGAAGCATGTTAGTGCAGCAATGAAAATTTGGAATTTAGAAATACAAGATGACAGCAGTAGAAACATCAAAGCGGAATAGAACATGTACATGATTTGCAGCTTTATATGCCTTGATTGTTGGTGGGTGAGGTATGATGGGGTTGCATTGCTCAAATGATGTCCCTTTATCAGGTGTTCTGGATACGGCGAACCAGCCACCTTGTTAACCGAGGATTCCTGTTTTGTGTGCATCTAATCACGCGGACGTAGAATTTTGTTGCGCTAGAAGATGAAGTAAGCTCCGACCTTTGAAAGCGGTGGAAAGTGGCTTGGCTTCAAAGCCACATAATCTCCGTTTCTAATTCAATCCCTTCGATCAATGATATTACTTCACACTGGGGACTACCTCCCTTACTATAATAGGAGTATTGACAGTATCAATCCCTAAGTATCCATGATAGGCTTTAGTGTAAGCAGCTGGGAATAAGAAGGGGGTTCTTTCTTACTGGGGGAAGATCGGGTTAGAGGTTGCAGCACTACCGTAGGGCAAAGAGCACTTAACTACTTGAATTTTGGTAGTCTAGGCTCTTTGCATTTGCTGAGGCTATGAGATTTTGTTGTTCCTGATAAGGAAACAAATCAATCAATGTGGCTGTAGTCAGTGTGTGTCGCTGTATTAGAGATTGTGTAGATTAGGCAATCATAATACCTGTTCAGTCATTGTTGACATTGCAGCAAGTGTGGTATCCAAAAAGGTTTCCACAGAGAGTCCAAATATTGTAGCATCCATAATTCCAGTTTCATCTCGAAGCTCCACATACAAGCGACCACTGCAGTTAGGTCCGAGTTGTTGTTAGCGTGCATGTACTTGTTTTGCTGTTATAGGATATGTGGATGTAGCTATATGTAGTGGATATGCTGTGCAGTAGCAAAAACGTTGTATATAATGGATGTTGGGTTTTTTTAGCTAACCACGGTATTGTGTTGCAATCAGCGTTTCCACAGTTTCTACAGGTTTGACAGATGCGTTCACGTTTGCAATGTGGGCAAGCATTGAGCCACGGCTGTTGAGTTGTCGGTATTGCACGTATCGATACTCGTAACCATGTCTCAGCATGCAGTGGCTGTTACAAGAATGAGTAGATTGTATTTTAGTTGCAAGTATTACGATTGTAAATGTGTGAGTGAATGCAAATACTGTCTTACCACCGTTCGTCTTGCATCTGATATATTGTTGACCTGCATTGCAAATTGCTGTATTTCTCCTGTGTGGTTATGGAATTGTTTGGCATCACCAGTGAACTGTTTATATAGTGCCTTATGTACTGTGTACTCTGCTAATCATATTGTGAATCATAAAACGGCACACAATTGAATGCTTATTGAATATTTTCCGTTATCAAATGGGGGATCTTGGATGTTACAAAACTGCTGAGAGTTGCAGTGAATGCAGGCATGGTAGCTGTGTTATTAATCATGTGATCAGTACGTGGTGTGTTGTTGATGACAAATGTTTGGACAGAAGATTGTTGTATGCCAAGTGTTTGTATTGCATGTTAGATCAGAATTTTGCATGGCCGCAACTTGTGTGTTGAGTTCTGAAGCAAGAGTAGCAGATGTCAATACCAGTACTGTAAGCAGCAGAACCAGTATGCTGGAACGATGCATATGTTGGCATGCAATTTTTAGTACATTGGTAAGCTGCCCAGTATGTTGTCTATCAACTGTTAGTGTTGAAAATTAAATTGCAAGTACATATGGTAGATTATTGGCACGATGCGTAATTGATTTGCTTATGATATTTATATGGCTTGAAGTTGTCATCATTTTTTTTTTTTTTTTTTTTTTTTTTTTTTTTGTTTTTTTGTTTCTTTTTGGCCATATTATCAAAACTATTGTATCTGATGCCGATTAACGGTGAATCCACATAATTTGAAATGACATTTTGGGATAAGGACGAGCAGAAATTGGTTAGCATCTGGGGATTAGCATGTGTCAATGAAACTATCGAAAGGGTGATATAGAAGGCGACGGCAGATGAGGATTTAATAGTGCGATTATCGTATTTTCTTGCGGAATATGCAATTATGGATTAGTGACGTAATTAATTGGTATCTGCAGTTGTGTTGTTGTGGTACTCGTCCAGAAGTATTCTGGCATTATTTATACATTCGGTGTATCTGCTGCATTATACATGTTGTATCAGTATCTGGTTATTGGAGGTAGCGTTGAATTATTTGAAATGTAGTTGGGACTTCGTATTATGCAGACTGAATTACAATATTATGTGGACATCCACTGATAACAAAGCGTTGATTACAAGAACATACAAGACGATCTTGGCATATTATTTTATTTATTTTGTCAATGAGGATATATTTTCATGTGTAAGCGTGCATCAAGCTTCAACTACGTAGCGTACAATCCAATCATTTATTGGAAACCCATTCCCATTGTTGCGTCGGGAAAGGAAGAAGTAAAATCTTCTTGTGCCACTGTTCGTGTTCACGGTCTCAAGCACGCTTTGTTGTTCCTTGAAACGATCACAGTGGTGAAGATAATGAGCTAATTGGGTATGGAGTATAATTTTGGATTGAGAAATTGTGTTTCATACCTCAGATGACACTGATGACATGGTTGTTGCATTTATCCCTAATACAGTGTCAACTGGCTGTCCGAAGATGCGTACCTCGAGTTCAGCAGTACCGTCATGAAGTTGCACGGTTATACGCCCCCTAGGGAAAAACAACCAAAAAACAACATTTGGCAGTTAGATTTCGTGGCCTCTTTAAAAAAGGTGTAAAATTCATGTTGTGCAAAATTAGGTTGATACAGTCTACGACGTAATGGTTGTTAGTGTCATTATATACCATGGTATAGCATCGCAGTCATTATTTTGGCAAGGAGAGCATTGAAATCTGTTGTTTGGAGAACGATTTGCAGCACGATTGCACAACTTGCATGCGTAATACCATGCTTGCTGATTTGTCGGTAAAGCGTGAACGTTGGCTTTTACCCAAATTTCGCGTACTGTAGGCTGCAGTTGATCATAAGAAGCATACAATCTAAAGTGAAACTGTTGGGAAAGCTGCATTACTGAGTCGGTGATGATTGTTCATTAGTGAAGAAAATTCTTACCGGTAATGTTGGCAGATCGACTATTGCACAGAGTTTCATTTCTTGTTCGTATGTTTGATCACAATACAAACTGTGAGGCTCGGATTAACTGTTGTTGCAAGGTGCAAACAAAGCTTATGGGAGAAAGCAATGTTGCCTGGTTGTTGTGCAGTATGAAGTAGAATTGATTTGTATGATAGTATTTATAGTAACATTTTTTGCGGGGGTTGTTGGATACCTAAACTATATGTAGTATAGTTATATAATGTTCTGTGCTAAATGCTTTTTCTTTTCTCTTTTTTTTTTTTTTTTTTTTTTTTTTTGCTACCATTTGCAATATCATACTTAACTGATTACGTGAATAACAATACGTGTGGGGGTTTTTTTCTTAGATAATTGTTTTGTATTGAAATTGACACATGCTATAACACTCAAATCAGCTGGTGTAGGTGATAATGTCATCTGTATAAAATTTGCATATGATGGCACACAGTTCAAGAACATCAGCAAGCTACTTATTTATCCGTGTACACAATTAACTGATAATCTCTTCACACACTACAAAAAAAATGATCAAATACGACAGCCAGAAACTGTCGTTTCTGGAATAAAAACCGTCGTATTTGTTTAATACAACGGCCATCTGGCCGTCGTTTGGCGCGGCGTCGTTTTTGACTATACGACGGTAGATGGCTGTCGTTTCTGACAAATTACGACGATCAATGTTTAACCGTCGCTAAAAAGAGGAAAATACGACGGTACATTTAAGTACGACGGTTCTTTTTTTGGCTGTCGTATCTGATGTTTTACGACGGTCCTTGGCCGTCGTTGTAGGTCTACACTTACGACAGTAAAGGGATTTGACCGTCGTATATCTAAATATTAAATTTAAAAAAAAAAAATCTGCCATATGCTTACTAATTAAACAATCCCACAAAATCATTCATACTTTTTGCACTATTACATTCAGAGTAAAATTTTATACTACAATTCAATAGACACATATTCGTGTCAAAAATCATGGAATGGAAGTATTTCTTAATCTAATATTCATTTTACAAGACCCAGATAAAATTGACATGTAGAAGTACATTTTAATGTGATTGACTGCTTCCTTGAAACTTATGGGCCGAATGTCCCTAGTTCTTTTGTGTTGTCCTTGAACAAACCAAAGCATCGTCCTGTAAACAAAATTCAGTGAGCATATCAAGAAAATTGTGAGAAAAGATGGTGCAGGACTAAAAATTAAATGAAGCATATAAAGTATCCTGATAGCCAAGAGTCTCCTTAGAGCAAAATCAATTCCTACAACCTAAGGGTCTCCTGATAGCTCAGATTAGAAAACAATTAGCTTCACTGTATGACACACAATTCAGCTAAGAGTCTAAAAGATTGAGGATGGCCACATCGTAATTTAGTTACAGCAACTTTACATACTTAAAAGTCTGATCCAGCCTGAGATATACTATTCTGGAATCAAAATGTAGTTAAATTGTTCTTAATGTGAACTAAGTTTTCAAGCACTAAAGAGAAGTAGGAAGCCTTACTTATCAGGGCTCAAGTGGTGGTGTTGTTTCTGTTCCACCATTCTCTTCAGCTCTTGAAGGGTACGATGTGGTGGTGTTTGGTGGCGGCACTAGTGCTGATGGTGTTTTGCTGCTAACGGCTGTAAAATCCAGACTCAATCTTGGCCGTACACATGGCCTTTTGTCCTGCTGAGATGCCATGGTAGTTCTTTAGCTAGAGTAAACGGTGTCATTGAGTGAGAAGACACCGTTACAATAAATGGGTCTAGTAGATATTGAAATGACAAATAAATTTGATAGTAAGCATCCATCCTCTTTTCTAATGATAAATGATGGAAGCTCAAAACTGGTAGCAGGGTACTGAATAAGAGAAATTGAAAAGGTACGTTGGTTAAAGGCCAAGATCTTCTTTCAAGAGTGAATTTTCTTGGCACTTCCAAAAACTTGGTTTTACTGGGCACATTTGATGCGCACTGAAACCAGAAACTAACATGTTAGCAAAACGTAATACAGGCAAAAGATTTTCAATGTCGTGTACCGTCCCTTATATTGTATTCATATGGAGTATTAATTTATGCCTACAGTGTTACTATGCCTAAGAACTCCCCCTCCAGATCTTTAAACATGTCAATATTGAGGTTTCATTTACAGGAATGTCCCAGTGGTTTGGTCTTTCAACATTCTCTACCATTGTTTCAACAAAGACACTCTTTGTTTTAAGTACTGTAGTCACACAAAAAAAAAATTCCTGCCTCACATACATGATTTTAATCCTATGTAAAATACCACTATTAAATACTTCACTTGTGAGCATATACTGATCAGAGAAAGCTCGATAAACCGTACCATTAGGTCCAAACAAAGTTTAGGTCCTCAACAGGTTAGACGTCACTCAAATTATGTAGAGAATTCATAATTTCGTGGAGCCTTCACTCCAGGAAAGCTTTCAAACCATTCTTTGCTTTGTAATTGATTAATCTATTCGAAGAATTTTTTTCCAGGGGAGACATGAACGTGCAGATAATTTCTGGCACATCTTTTGTAAATTTTTGGTACCAAATTGAAGTAGCTTTTTTGAAGTTATGGGGAGCAATAACTCATGGGCACAAAAACAAGACTTTCACAAGGAATCAACAAGCCCTAATATCCTATTTTGATGAAGAGCTTCTTTAAGATGTGATCTGATCTGTCCAGATCAGCAACACGAAATACTCAGATTCAACACTCTGTATCTCTACGGATTTCATAGCCCTATCATACTCAGATCAGAATTCACTTCCTCAAAATAAAGTAAAGGAGATCAATACAAATAACCTCACACAGAGCTGGTCTTTAAAACTGTCAGTCGGTTCATAAAGACGAACACGAGCTTCAATGTTCAGAACTTTTGCTAACATAAATTTACTTTTATCACTTGGGAGAACGCACAGCGTGTCCAAATCAGGGGTTCTCGCTTCGTCGATTCTCATAGGGGTTCTTCTTAAATGGTGGATGAAATACGTAGAGAAAGAGAGAAATACCGAGAGATATTCAAGGAGAGATGAGAGATCGAGGTACTTACCTGAAGGCTCCACAAACGCTAGGGCTTCTTCTCTAATGATGAAGGTAGGCGCAACGACGGCTAGAGAACGATCAATTTATGAAGAATAGGTTACCAAGAAACAATGGAAAATCGATTAACAACCAGAGACGCAGGGTTCAACGACCGATGGAGAAAATCGATTGAGAGAGAGAGAGAGAGGGAGAGATGAAGGCCTGAGTGAGAGAAACGAAGGGTATGAGACTTTGAGTTATACAGTCCATTTGATTGAAGATTTTAGATAAATGCGAATTATTGAAATATTTAATTAGTAATACCAATACGGCACTGTATGGTGGATACTACATACCACGGTCAAAATAATAATAAATGTAATAGTAATGTAATTGACCGACGTTTATGCTATATACTTACGACGGTCAATTTTTAGGCCGTTGGATTTGGTACTTAAATACTACGGGAAAAGAGATGGCCGTCGTATAAAACACTGATGCCACGGTCACAGGACGGGTGTTGTTTTACTTTTAGATACGACGCTTTATGCTCCCGTCGTATTTAATGGCCGTCGTATTAGGCAACTTTTTTTGTAGTGACAGCATGGTATGATACATTTTTTCTGAGCAATATCATTGGAAAATTATCAAGAACTAAGCTGAATTGGTATTTGGGGAAACCAGTTGAATGTGAGGTGGCAAATGTATAAGATGCGTATCGATGATAAGTAATCAGTGGATAATCAATACATTTTATTGAAAGAATGATGTTAGCTGTAACCAGTGGTGGTTATTCATTGCCACCATATGTTGAAGAACACATCGACCACTGGAAAGTTGGAGAAGCATCTGGGGCTGCGGAGGTTTAGCGCTAATGGCTTAAATCGGTCTCTCAAAACAGAGAGGTCAACTATGATATGGTGTATTGTAGTTACATATTAGGTCTTATGAGCAGTAGTGTCAAGTTTGCTTACGTTTATCTTGTAATGGGCTCATGTACTGATGTAATCTTGGTTTATGTTTTGTCTGTCAATGCAATGTTGATTTGTGATGATTTCATGTTCGTTTAGAACGATTTATTATACTTTGCTAACTATAAATTGTATTGATTCTAGTGGAAGGTTCTAGTGTTGGTTTCAGTGTTCTTGCCGTTGCTGTTGTTATATGATTCGGAGGAGGCATTCTTGTATATGCATTGTGTTTGGGTGTTATTTGATTAAAATTATGCCGTCAATAGTCTCCACACGTGCATGTGAAATTCCCTGTGACAATGCGGGCAACGAATGAAGAATGCATATGTAACAACATGATTGATTTACATCTGTGACTTCGTATGCGTTTATTGCATCTAACGGAGGACATGAGGGCAATACATGATTTGTGTTTTGTGGAGTTTGTATTATCAGTCGGGGATGGCAGCTTGCGCAAGAATGACGAATCCTTATTAAAGCTACTGCAATCAATGGTTGTGCCTTTTGTATATGAGAGAACATTGATTATCATTTTCATTGGATATGTTTACCTTAACTTTGAAAGTGATTGCTTCAAGTCTGACTACCTCGTCAAACTAGCTGGCTTGACATCAAGGATTGTCTGCTTTGATCTTTGGAATGAAATTTTACTTGATAGACGCCCTGGTAACACACACGTCTACACAAGTTTTGATCAGTTGTCCTGTGACATTGTTACGAAAGTTAGATCCATCTGCCAACATCCTTTGAACGTCTGCCTGTCGGATGGGCGGAGAGATGTGTTTGTCATTGCAGGTTACTGTAAATAGTTTTAAGATTTGTAGGTACATTATATTTAGAGTAATCGGATTCATAGCTGATAGTAGTCTTTTTATTACATGAATAGTTTAAAACTTGTGAATATTACATTCGAACAACAGGAAGGTAGACATTTGATATTGCGGCATTGCAGTAAGGAAAGTACATTAGCAGTGAACATGCGTGGTATCGATAGGAGCCTGTACCATACTTTCCTTCAGCAATGGTTGTTATAATTGTTTAGTGTGCTCTTCGAACTTGGCGAACAACCCACCTTGTTAATCTTGGGTTCCTGTTTTGTGTGCATCTGAGTATGCGGATGTAGAATTTTTGTGATGTGCCTCTTGCATTTGCGGCTAGTAGGATATTTTGTTGTTCCTGAATATGAAATTGTAGTTGGTGTTGTTATGGATTGTAGATGTTGCATATTTTAAATGATAAGAATACCTGTTCAGACATTGTTGACATTGTGATAAGGGTGTTGTCTAACACAGTTTCAACAGGTAGCCCAAATATTGTGGCATCCATGATCCCAGTGTCATCCTGTAGCTCGACATAGAGGCGGCCACTGCATTGAAGGGTTGTGTGGTTGTTAGTTTGCATATATTTCATGTAACGGTACTGAAATCCAGAAGTACATATGTGTGTGTAAAGAATAAATGTAGTATACAACAGAAGAATTGTTGCACATATTGTATGCTGAATAGTTGTCTAACCATATGATTGCATCCTGGGTAGCATTGCCGCATTTATTGCAGATCTGTCCGAAGCACTCACTTTTGCAGTTTCGGCATGCATTGAACCATGGCTGCTGTGTTGTTGGTATTGCGGTTATTGATACCTTCATCCATGTTTCTCTGTATAAGGGCTGTCATATATAATTTAATAGGTGTTAGCTTTTTGCAAATGTTATGCTGTGGACAAGATAACTAAATGGATGAAATAACTCACCAAAGTTGCCCTAACAGCTGATATGCTGCTGAGTTCCATTGAAAGCCGTCGCACCAATTCTGTATGTTGATGATAGTCTGGATTGTGGAGCGACTGCTTATATAGCATGCTTGCTCTACTTAGTTAATTGAACTATGGTGTACGTGATAGAATGGCACGCACTACAATGTTTTGCATATACCGAGGCTGCCACATGTCGATGAAATGAAACATGTTCAGCAAAGTTGGGATGAACTTATATACGAATGTTAAGTGCGGTGCTGTTTGCTATAGTGTCAATATAACTTAGTGATATATGCATGTTATGTAGCAGGATGCAGCTTCGATTTTCACATGTGGTAGTCGAGAATAATTTTCTAGTTGATGAAAGACTTTATCCGCTTCATAGTATGAACTCTGTATTCATTTGTTATTACAAGTGTTATCATAAGCTAAGTGAATGGCATGGCATATTGTCCAAAATTCATTTTCCGGTTCGGTTGCCTAATTTGTCCTCTCAAGTGAGTTAACCATCCAGTTATCTTTGTGGTATCGGTATAATGGACTGACACTCATTTTATTGGCTGTAAAAGATGCAAAGCTATGAACATTTATATGTACAGTTGCTGTGCTCGTCGTTTATGAACAATAGAATTCAGGTAGGCGTGCATTACTTATCGGAATCGATTACACAAGTTTACTTAGATAATTTGCAGGGGACAGCGACGAAATTCATTTACGTGGGCACGTTCCGACAAAATTATTTGTGTATTGATTGTTTTTTATTTCGGTCTTTTTACTCAATAGAAGAGCATATATACAATATGAGATTTGCGACGTCTGACAACATCACTATGTAGGATGAGTTATCCTCTTGTTTAGCATAACGGTAGACATATAATTATATGGTGGATATAGTTGGGATTTTTTTATAGCCGGAGTAGATATGGAACAAGTAATCCTTGTCTGTTTGTGCTGTTGTGGTTTTAGTCAATTATAGGATTCCGTGCACTCCGCAGCATGCATCAATAATGGCAGAGTAGAAAATATAGCAAACTTTATTTAATGCAACAAAGCTGGAGGGAAACATGGTACTACATCACATATCGTACAACAAAGGGAAATGAAATATAAGAAAGTGCATAATGTGAGCAATTTATTTTGATACAGATGCATCACTGGATCTTATTCATTATTATTGCCATTGCCTCGTCGCATTCATGCAATCTCAACCTGGCGGACCACCCACCTAGTTATTCTACAGTTGGTTTGTTGGGTGCACTTCAGAACACGCACATAGAAAGGTCTTGATGCACTGTTTGTGTTGACATTGATGATGAGAGACTGGCATTCCTGGTGTTACATTATGACATTGAAGTGAGACATAAATTTCATTGTAAATATGTTATGAATGTTTTATTATGTAGTTATATGGAACTATATTGACACCTCCGGCGTCATTCGTGCCAAGGTTGCAACTGTTGTGTTAAGCACAGTTTCTCCAGCCTGCCCAAACAGCATAACATCCAATATACCGGTGTCATCCTTAAGCTCAACCATGAGACGTCATCTGTATCGAAAAAAGTATTTGTACATAAAATATTGATCTAAACATCTTGCAGTGTGAATTTGTATGTGCTATAGCTGGTTAACCTGGGAGTAGTCTTTGGTTGAGAGCTCTTGCAGGTGGAACAGTTCAAATGAATACGCTCTCGCTGGCAGATATCACATGCATTGAACCATCCCTGCTGTGTTGTTGGGATGATGCGAATGCAAACTCTTATCCAAGCTTCATTGTATGTTTCCTGAGAAGAATGTGGCAGTGATTCAATTTTATATCACATTGTTGTAAAGTAAGGGTTTACACAATCTGATATTGGAAAGTAATATGACAGCAGTATTGTGCGAAGTAATGATACCAATGACGACCGAAGTTCTGCAATCGTGGATGGTGTCATGATGTTTGGTCTGGTGATTGAATGTTGGTGGTGGAATTGTTGGAATATAAGATGCGTTGAATGGTTCTGGATGTGGGTCTTGTTTGGGGAGGTAATGGTTTATATAGTGCATAACTGGTAGGTGGGAAATTGTCTATGAAGTCTATTAAGCGTATGATGTGGAGTAATGTGCTCTTATTAGCAAGAATTACATGTATTGTCAATCGGGGCCTCGAAGATTGTGTCATCTCCATGCTGATAGTTAGAAATTAGTGAAGGAGGTGTATTTCTATACAAATTCAATTACGTAGTGTAGTTTGCTAATTGTCAATTCACCAATAACATGATAGTAGTATATCACACCGATATATACTGTAGTATCATAAATGTCATATTCTGTGAAATGATCACGGTGCAGTTTTACAAATCGTTAAAGTTGTTATGGTATTATTTGTGCGAAGTGTGTGGGTACAATATTGTTGTATGCCAAGTGTTTGGGTTGCGTGGTAGGTAAGTATATGTTCAGAATGCATGTGAGGATGCTAGGTTGTAAAGCATTCAGAGTATTTCATCATCATTTCACTGCAATTGTCAGTTTTGCATATTTAAGTTGTCCATTTGTTGGCACACATTTCTACTTCATGGGGAAGCTGACAATAACATTACACAAGCTGCACTGGTGATGAACATATTGGTATTGTAATACAGAGCATCAGTCTGCTGTATGGTTGTTCAAAATTCATATTAATGCATTTATGCAAATCAATGTGTAAGTTGCAAGTTATATTTGACGGTTCTACAAACTCATCTTTACTTTGTTAGGTTCAATATATGAGGAAATTCCAGGTTCTGATTCAGGACAGTAAAGATTGCGCAAGTTAATAAGAGTTGTGAGTATAAGCATTTGTACTAACGGTTATTAATGGAAATAGAATTGCTGCCAAATATACAATGCGTTTTGGGAAGTGAGTTTGGTATAAGTTATCAGTTATAAGTAGCTCAAATGTATCAGTTTGTTATACTGAGTTTCTTTTTAGATGAATATACACAGTTATAAACTATTAATTAGGGTCAAGTTTATTACAAGTTGCGTCTGATCTGAATTCGTAGGTTTATGTGGTGTTGCTATAATACTGTTATGCGCCAACTGTTTAAGTTGCATGTTGGATGCGAATTTTCTAAGTTTGCATGTGATGTCAGTATGTTTCCAAAGTTGAATAGCAACTTTTGATGTTTGTGTGGTCATGCTCCTACTACCTACAATGTAAAGAATTAGATGTTGTCATCCCAGTGAGTGCGATAGATAGGATAAAGTGATTACACGTGCCGGTATTGAGTAAACTATGGCATATAACTTAATTTAAGCCAGTATAAATCTTGAATGTAATAGTTAGTGCAATGTGATCTGGGCAAAGAAGCATTGTGTGAATATTCGCTTATCTTTTGAATTTGTGTAGACTGATCATGTCTACAAACTATTGCGGTGACGTGTTTGCAATGCTACATGGACTTATGTGGTAGTACTCTGTCTTACCTGTATAGACCACTAATCAGGTTGTGCATGGGGTCAATTTGATGTTTTAAGCATAGCGGACCTTACCGCTTGATTGTACATGTGGTTGTAACGATATAAAATAAGCAACACCAGATACAGGAATTTCGAATTGTTAAACAATCAGACGATGAATATTTATTCAAGCTACGATACAAATAGCTAGAATTATGCAGCTAATCCGTATCACTGGGTGACATGTAACGACTACACGCTTCTAATTTGTCCTTTGTAATCAAATCATGTATTATTTCTGGGGCTTCATACAGGATTTTGCATTCATCTGATTGCTGTGCCCCCGTACTTGCAAGCTGTTTGGCAACGCTGTTTTCTATGTAGTCGATATGATTTAGTGCTATGTGCATATCTCGTAGCAGAATATGTCCCCGATTGATTTGATTTCTCATACCTGGAGGGAAATCTCTGACAAAATGGAATATCTTTATTGCTTCATAGCATGAAGTCTGTATTTCTATGTTACTCCAGTTCTTGTCATAAGCTAAGTGAATGCTGTGATAGATTGCCCAAAGTTCACTCTCCACTTTATTTGTTGCATCTAATTTCCCTATGAAACCAAGCAACCAGTTATCTTCATTGTCTCGGCAAACTGCACCGATACCACCACTGCTGGTCGCAGAAGCTGCAAAGCCATACACACTTATCCTGGCAATCCCTGTGTCAATCATATATTATGCACAAAATTACACCAGAAATTATAAAACCTATGCACATTTATTTTATCGGTGATTAACATGATTAAATGTATTGGTACTTACTTTGCAAATTAGGCACGCTCCTAGGAGGGATTTCACCTCGAAAAGTTGTTGCACTGAGTAAAGTTCGGGACGTAGCAGATGAGTCTGATGACTCCTCCTTTGGTGTTGACATCGAGGGCAGTGATTGTTAACTTTTTCAGATTTGTCTAGCTGGTTGTTGTGGTGGTGTGACGTTGGTTATTATGGAGGGGGAGAGATCTAGTTTTATAGTTAACAAATAATGGAACGCACTTCAATAGTAGCACTTGGATATGTTGGCGTGTCATCTGGTGCTCACATATTCTGATCACGTATATAAATTTATATACGTGTAATTGTGTCCACATTGATACATGTGACTTGGATATGATTGAAGTGGCATTGGAGTACATTTGGTGTGCCTCTGTAACTATAAACGTCTCACGATTAGTATTTGCTTCGGTAACAGTATTAACACGGTTGAACATACAGCAACTTTATCGAACATGCACAAAATGCCGTAATTGCGGAACTACATCACCATTTACCATACGTATTGGTATACGCTTATGTGATCGTCTAAATCAGATGTCACAAAATGACTGTATTGGCTGCATAAATGCGACGAGCAGCAACTGGAGTATTTCTACCAACGGGCTGTACACGATAATGCTGTATGCCAACAGTTTGTTATATGTATGAAATAACAGCTTTGTGAGGTTGCATGTGATGACACTGATTTGTGAAGGAGGAAAAGCAGACGTCTCTGTATGCAGTGCATTTCACAGATTGATCACATCGAAGCTGGCAACATCTTGGCACACATTTTAAGATTATTGGAATGCTACTCAAAGATTAGGATGGGTTGTTGAGGTACTGTAGGTATAGTGATAGCAGATAATAGATGTAATGAAGTTGAAATTCAGTCAATATACTTCTTGGCTTGCAGAGTAGTCTGGATTTGAAGTTGATTGCCAAGCTGAAGAGTAATATAGCAAATTAGTGATTATATTGTATTAATGTATTTTTTTTCTGTGTATTATTGATACAAGTGTTTATCTGGTTTAACATCTTCTTGCGTCCAGCTGCACCAGGAAGAGCATTCTATCGGATGACAGACAACAATCAGTCGACACAACTTGAGATGGCATCGAGCGATGATGAATACCAAGAACAACAACAAGAAGGCAGTTCCGAGGAGGTTGGCGAAGCAACGGAGACAGAGGAAGAAAATGCAAGTGCGGTCAAGGATATATCTGAAGAAGAAAGTACATGTGGAAGTGGCTACATGCTGGGTAAATGTTCGGAGACGACATTATACTTTGATGAGAGCGAAGATGACGATGGTTGGGGGTTCTTGTATTGTGATGTTCTGAATTGCTAATGGTCTTATGAATGGATATAGAAAGTAACAATAGCAATTTGGACTGTATCGTTCGCGGATAATATCAGCACGGAATATTATTCAATCGGAGCTTTATTTCATATACAGATGAGAAATATATAGATACATTGTACCCTGAAACTGCTGCAGTTATTTGTGGTATAGTATATGATAGCACGTAACTCTTTAATGTAACCTATGGTGGGAATTGTATCTATCTACATGGAACAATAAATACAACATAAAAAAGGATCTATGCAATGCATTCAGTGGGTGCAGATTAGAACAGTCAATGGGCTCTTCATCTTCTAATACGATGCTGTGGCTATAAAAACATTCCTAAAGCTTTGAAAACTATTATATCAGAATAGCTATGGACAAAAAAGAGGAAGCTGTAAGTAGGTCTCCAGAAATTGTGGAAAACAAATTGAGGAGCAAGAGGAAGCGACACGATGAAGTCAGGAAGGGGAAGAAGCCGAAGCATACTGTAAGCATGGAAAATACTGAGAGTGAGAGCGAATCTGAGTTGGAAAGCTGGCATCAGCACGATTATGTTGTTGGAAAAGGATCTGAAACTACAGTTTATTCAGGAGAAGACGACGAAGACGACGCATGCGATAGTGATACGGCAAGATCTTACGAAAGAAATAAGAAGGCTATTTTAGCTATCCTGCGGCGACAGAGAGAGGCAGGACGTAAAAGCAGAGCAGAGCGACAAGAACTACTGAAAAGGAAAGCTGACGATGTTAATGAAAAAATCTCGAAGAAGAAGCGTAGAAAATAAATTAACTGTTAGATCTTATTTGTAGTATGTCATATAATTTAAATTATGGATCTATTACTTGGGTATGTGTGACTATTGTAAATTTTGAAGTTCATATTAAGGATGTTTACTTTGGTTGATTTCATTATGGGAAGTTATTAATTGTCATTGCATAATAATACCACGGAAAGGCACAAAATAGGAATTACATGGGAAAAATATGAACAGAAGTACTGCTGCATCTTGAATTATCAGATGTTTGGAATTCTATACAATCCAATGTATATTATGAATGGTATATTTCGTGTTACTGTTGTCTATTATTCATTGTACCACAGGCATTATTTTTTCTGTAACATGGAATGGATGCTACTACAGATATGCTTTGAACATAGACGCATGGTATTAAGAGTGTGATTGTATTCCCTTTGGACGTCTTCTATACAAAAGCATGTTTGCTGTACTCTATGATACAAAAAATAATAGTCTACCGATAATTTCATCATGCATTACCAATTGAATGGTAGAAGAGTACATAATATTTAATCAGATACATATTATTCATTGTACCACAGGCATGTTTGAATGTTGTCTATTATTCATTGTACCACAGGCATTATTTTTTCTGTAACATGGAATGGATGCTACTACAGATATGCTTTGAACATAGACGCATGGTATTAAGAGTGTGATTGTATTCCCTTTGGACGTCTTCTATACAAAAGCATGTTTGCTGTACTCTATGATACAAAAAATAATAGTCTACCGATAATTTCATCATGCATTACGAATTGAATGGTAGAAGAGTACATAATATTTAATCAGATACATATGTGTCATTAAATACTATGTATAAATATCACAATGTGTAAACAATGACGATAACCTAAAATTGGCTGCAATGAACCAAACAACTGACTATACTATATATCTCGGGGAAATTTAGGTGTGGGGAAATTACCAGCGGAGCAACACTCGTCAAAAAATACATCTCAACACAAATTGAGTGTAGATATCTGATCGACATCAAGTTTTACTGAATCAGATGATTTGTACCACACATGTATTAAACATTTTTTCACAAAAGCCTAATAAAACAGGCAAAAGTTAGCTTCGTTCTGATTACATTAGCAATGCAGGTCTGCAAAAGAAAAAAACACGCATAACATAACAAAGAGCATACATAGATAGTACAGATGCTTGCTACGCAGGACAAATTACTGGCGGTAGACTGTTGCCCGAAACAGTGGAATCATGGGATCAATCAATTCAAGCACGCATGCATCATTAAGCGCTAGCTGAGAGTGCAGCACGTATTTAGACCAAGCGAGACGACGGTGGAAAGGATTTCCCGCGTGCGTGAAACCACATGTTGTTTCCCATCTCATATAGCCATTATCCGATGTTTCTAGCCATACTTCTTTCGGAGTGCCAGTCAAGTAATCCCGTACAAAATATGTAGGAATGTTCTGCATGATTTAAAATAACCTGTTGATATGATGCATCAATACAAATGTCTCAAGGAATTGGAAATTAGGTACTTACAACTCCACCCTTTTTCGTAGTGTGAGAATGAATGATGCGGAATGCAAAGAATGGCACTTCAGTGTTGTGAGCTTGCGCACGAGCCAAAGCATGATTTTCATGTGGACCTATTCGAAAGACATAAGAATTGAGCCCGTAGTTGATCTCCACAGCAGATTCATCCATGATGCGGATCTTGAAATTCAAATTGCGCTCATATTTGAACATAAGTACAGCCTTAGGAGGGATGCGATAAGCACTGGAAAATTGAAGCCATCCCATGCCAAAGTAATGCTCGTTATCAACTTGATCGATGCAGATATTCCACGATGCCCCGTTGGGCACATGTAGGCGAAACGATGGGTGCGATGCTGTGGTAGTGACGAGCAACATACTTTGGAGGGATCCGCTGCATAAGGAAAATGATTATTCAACAGAGGTAGCTAATTGATAAATTGTAATTAAGGAAAACATATACAGAAATTGCATGATATTGTTACCAGTGTGGTATCTTTCGTGTTAAATGGGTCGTAAAGCTTGAAGAAGCGAGGTGCTATTTCTTTAATGCCAGTAGCAGCGTTGCTTTCCTGCTTAACAATACTGTGGTAAGTGATTTCGGTGCACATGGGATCCATTATCCTTACATCATAGCTCAGATTCGCTCTAAATTTGAAGAAGACAAAATGTCCTAAACTGATTGTGTTGCATTTGACCAGAGTTTTCCACCCATTGCTAAGACACAGTTCATTGTTGCCTGCAAGAATCGTGGTGTTGAAGATTGCTCCGTTGGGAGTTCGTAGCTGGACAATCTTTCCAACATCTTTCTTCTATACATCAACAAAGATGCGAGGCAAGGACTGGAAGCGGAACAACGGTTGATTAGATTGTTTGCTTGAAATAATATCGTTGAGTTGCTTGTATGCAGAACATGTAATAAGTAACTATGATCGAACTTAATCATATATTGGCATTAGGAGCTTTATATATAAGCTTACCAGTCTGTCATTTTCTGGATTACTAGATACGATAACTTTGAAGAAATTCATAATGATTCCAGGGTCGAAGTCTTAACTGCTAATGTTTGATCATAGAATGTAGGCTGTGTATACAAATGGCAACCACATCAGTTCTTTAAGAAGTTCATATTGAATCACACACGCACACACACACACACATATATATATATATATAAAAAAAAGAATGCCAAAAAAAAATGGGAGGGATGATATCATAGTTCCATGTTGTCACGGTAACACGAACATAACGTGATTCAAAGTGTCCAATAATCGGTGTATTCTGCATTTATTCATTTACGCGATTAGGATCTTCAAAAGAACTAATTTAGGGAAAAATTGCATGTGCATCTTGAGTATGCATACTTTGATCAAACAGCACATACGAGAAAAAGTACGAATATAATGTCAAAGGGGTGAAACAAAGTATCACTATTGGCACGCAATTGCAAACATTGCAAACTGAACTTGTTGAATACAACAACACAAACAACTGATAGTTGATTTCAATAAGGTGCACACACAGGAATGAGCGTGTGTTCTTATGGATTTGTGCAAAATCATTTTTCGTATGTGAACTTACAGATTTGGAAGAAAACCCTAAACAAAACGTACCTAAAGCAAGAGAAGCTTGGCGGCGATACCTAAGACTTGCAATCTGAAGGGTTAGATGGAAGGAGCAGTGGGTGGTTATGAATACCCAAACGAAGTTGCGCACGATTAATTTATTCTATTCGACTAAAATTGCAGTTCAAGCCCTCCAGTGAGTAGATATTTAATATTATGCATACGCTTGGCTGGATTTTAATCAAGAAATAATACATAACAGTTTATTTAAAAATTAGACAAAAGATTATTATGCATAAATTGGAGTCTGATCTTGCATTGTCCTGAGGTTGGAATCTTACTTATAGTTGATTTTATTAAGATTTTGTACTCATCAAAGTTTAAATTGCTATGTTATCTATCACACCAGTCTGATTTGTGCGCATGTTTATTTAACTGACTGCTGATTGCAGCAAAACAATGTGAATGTCATAAGTTTCGTATAGATGTCTACAGAAAACGTCTATTTTACAATGCTACGAGATTAATTAGACGCCAAGTCGATTAATAGATGCAATTACATGAAATATAGAAAATTATTGACGCCAAACAACATTGAATCGTTGGCAAACATTGTCAAGCTGGATGTCCCAAAGAGATGGATCTGCGAGAAATAAATATAAGCAGTGGCGTAGGAAAATGTATGAAGGAAAAGCAGCGATATAAAACAAACAAAACATTATATTTTATATTAGACATACGTCGTCCCAAAAGTGTACCCAAAAAAATACCCAGGTGTCTGCTGCGATTGGAGACATTACCCTATCCTTGCAACTACAACAGAAGAGGAAACTATACAGTATGGCATCTTCACATGCATAAAGTGACTTCCATGTGTTGCTCTGTAACTGCACAAAAAAATATTAGCAAAAGGCATAAAAGTAACAACTGTATTAGCACAAGTTGTTAATTTTATGCATTGCTGTCTCCAGGGCTCGCTGCTAAGTATAGTCCTTATATGTACATGCATGTTTGATCATATAGTTTTACAAGCCTTCATTACAGAGTTAGTTTCATGCAATCTCAACCTGGCGAACACTCCACTTGTTAAGCCAGCGTGGATTCTTGCTGTTGGATGGAGCCAGGCGGAAGTAGAATCGTTTGTCCACCGCTGCATCATTCGCCTTTGACAACACATCGCTTTGTTCCTGCATGATAATATAAGATGACTACATTAATTAACATCCCATGGAGTCAGCTGCATTTCAACTCGAAATCGCGAGACATATGGGTGTAGTTAGCTTACGTCTGGAGTCATTGCAGATAGGGTAATCGCACTTTTTTTTAACACAGTTTCAACAGCATGTCCAAATATAGCAACCTCAAGTTCACCACTGCCATCGCCAATTCGAACTCCGAGACGCCCCCTGCACGATATCAATTTATTTACATCTCAATTACAAATCACATACTTACTTGAGAAAGACACGGTTGTTCACAAATAAACTGCTGCGTATAAAACCATATTTGGTCTGAGTTATTGGATTGGTAAACATTAACTTCAGAGGAATTATGTGGGATGGGACGTGGCATACCATGAAGCAAAAATGCAGTCATTTTTTGCACAGCCCGGGCAAGCAAATACTTTGCCTAGCACGTGGTTGGTAGCCCGGTTGCACTTGTTGCATGCGGTATACCACGGTCGCTGACTACATGGTGCTACAACAACAGACACCCTCACCCAGATTTCATCAGAACCAGTCTGCTGCAATGCAAAACAACATTAATTCAATCGAGAGCATAATGGATAAACTTGCCCGCGGTTACAATGCTAGACAGGAGAAATTACCGGAGTACTTGGTAAGTCTGCAATCCTGACAAGTTTGAACTCAGATGTAGAAGTATTGGCAACTTTCTTCTTCAGTAGCATCCCAGGGTCACTAATAGCATCAATTTTCTCGTAGTTAGCATCGCGCCTGCAAGATATTTAGATTGTTAACATATACCACTGGACGACAGGCTATGAAGTACATATAAGTAGATAATGAAGGCAGTTTACCAATCCAAAAATTCATCAACTCGTGCATCGGGAACATCAGACAAGAGCATTGTAGACATAGTAGTTTTCAAGGAGAATCCTGGGAGACATGGGCAAAACCATTTATGAACATAGCAGCAGGAACAAACATAACATATCATATGTCAACATTTCAGCAAAAAATATCATGTCGATACCGGAGTATTTCGATGCCACAACATTAGTGACGATGACAACCGGCTGGGACTTTGCTAACTTGGCCAGTTTTTCTGCATCAGTGGTTGCTATGTCATCCCAAGCCGAAAGGCACACTGGATTCAAACTGTTTGGCAAGACAAATAAAGTTAGAGAAGACAACAAATAGATAGAGTAGAAAAGATAGAGAAAGGGGGAGGGAAAAGAGACCACAGGATCTCATCGATTACATGACAATTATCAGCATCATAAATAACTAAATACATATTACATATATATAACATATATATTTGGTATCTGCATTCCATACTGTTATAAAACGAGGTAAAGTTGATGAAGCCGAGGAACAAACAAGTGTTATGCATACTCGTATTTATTCATCAGGAAAATCAATATTCTGGATTGCATACATTGATGGTTCATTACTCGCAAGTCACATTACATAAGCTTAATGTTGATTTGGTATGCTTTCATTCTTCTATTATTTTCCAGAGCATAACAAAGCAATAGTTGCAGTGTAGCAGACAATAGATAATTCTACTATTGATTTAAGAACTTCTGCCGCCTATAATGTGGCCACACCTAACTAACAGGAATAGACGCAGAACAGTATATTAGAAGTAAGCAAGGCACATTGGAGAACTTACGTATCGTCAATAACAACTATATCTCGAACCTTCGAACGAGCAGTCGAATCCTTCCATGGCACTGTTTTCGGAGACATGACAGCTATGATTATCACTGCGACATCTGCATATGGATACATATATTGTGAGTATGTAATTATTAATGGAACGAAGGAAGACAGCCACGGTAAGCAAAACAATAACAAACGTAATTAAATAAGAGCAACACATAAAGAACACAGCAAGCGATGCAGTGCTAAAAAATTGGGGGAAACTACCAAATTTATCAGGTTTCCCGATGAAGTCGCGGGCCTCAGTCAGAGTCTTGATGTTTTACGCAGTACTTGCTGTTTCATCTGCGGCACCTTCAACTGGCACAATTTTCATCTGAGGATCCAGAACAAGGACATAATCGTGATCAATGTAGCGATGTTGCGGGTTAACACGGCGTACAACTCCATCACTGAACCAGTATGCATGATATGGATGTAGCTGTTTGTCAAACGATTCAATTTCAGCGTCAAAAGCTGTAGCCTGTATCTTTTTGCCTTGCACAGGACAAAGCAGGTAACGATAAATATGACACAGGTATTG
This sequence comes from Linanthus parryae, assembly GCA_023055425.1. Taxonomy (NCBI): domain Eukaryota; kingdom Viridiplantae; phylum Streptophyta; class Magnoliopsida; order Ericales; family Polemoniaceae; genus Linanthus; species Linanthus parryae. The sequence goes on along the minus strand of JALGPY010000043.1, from coordinate 810,550 downwards.
GTGATGTCGGTGTACTACTCGTTAACTAACCTCGCTATCGCAAAGGACATATCGCTGATACTTTGTGTTGCCAAATCGAGCTGTTTTTGCACGGTACTTCTCAACGACCCGAAGTTAAGCTTCCATTCTTTCAATTGATCAGTTAAGGCAGATAACTTCAGCATATCACTTTCCATCCCTAGTTTACAACAGCAACACACGAACAACATATCTCAGCACCACATTTGTAGTTACATGCTATTCAGATGGTAAAAAAACTTGATGCATAATGACGCGATTATTTAACCTTGTAGCAAGTACATTTGATATAGCAAAATGACACGAACAACAAATTTAAACCACAATAATGCAGCCAGGCAAGATTATAGCAAGTACATATTCGGAGCCATAATTTCATGTATGGTATTTCCAGTGACACAGACGAAAACATGACAAAAAACAAGTATAAAAACTAAACAAACAAACACACACACACACACATATATTATATACGTGTTAAAAAGTAGTATATATAAATGTATATGTAAGTATTATATGCATATATGTATGTATGCATCTATGAATATATATATGTATATATGTATATGTATACATATATATATGTATATATATATATATATAGTATATGCAGTTCCTATTGTGAATCTCTATTCTTGTTGCCCCGATGCTCGACGCAGCAGATGTTTGTACACAACATTCTGGGTACTGTCAACAGTTTGGATATTATCAAGTGGATGTATTAAAATTTTCACAGACGCAGACAACGTCGCTCGAGACAATGCAACATAGAGTTGACCGTGCGAGAATACTGGTTGTGGAAGATAAATACCAACATACTGCAAAGTTTGTCCTTGGGACTTGTTAATTGTCATCGCAAAGCATGGTCGGACTGGGAATTGTTTTCTTTCAAACTCAACTGGGTAGTTATCCGTCTCAGATGGCCTGAGTGGTATCCTAGGTATAAAGACATCCTTGCCTTTATTATGACCTATAGCTATTTCAGCATGTATGACATTAGGGAGGAGATTTTTAAAAATAAGTTTAATACCATTAGACAGCCCGGCGGATGGATCTAAATTTGGTAACAACATCACAGGACAACCACGTTTTAAGAGCAACTCATGAGGGGGCAGTCCATTAGGTGTAAGGGTATGTAAAAACTCTAAAGAATGATTATCTCGGCTGCCATGAAGACAATGATCAAAACTTGTGTAGACATGTGTGTTACCAGGGAATCTACCAAGTAAAATTTGATTCAGTAAATCGACACAGTCATTCCTTGGTGTCAATATGGCTCGGTCGACGAGGTAATCAGATTTCAAGCAGTCGCTTTCAAAGTTAGGGTAAACACAGTCAATGAAAGTGTTAATCGATGTTCTCTCATTTACAAAAGGCACAACCATTGATTGCGGTAGCTTTAATAAGGATTCATCATTTTCTTGTAAGCTGCCATCCCCAACTGATAATAGAAACTCCGCAAAACACGGATCGTGTATTGCCCTCATGTTCGCCGTTAGACGCAATAAACGCATATGAGGCCACAACTGTGAATCAACAATGCTGTTACATATGCACTCTTCCTTCGTTGCTCGCACTGTCACAGGGAGAACTTGCCTGAAATCACCACCGAAAACAACAACCTTCCCTCCAAGTAATTCGTTGCTCGAGCATATATCGCGGAGCATAGATTCAAAAGCCTCGATATTCTGCTTCTTTGCCATTGTGACCTCATCCCATATTATTACACTTGATTGTCGAATTAGCTCTGCTAAGGCAGTCCGCTTCCCAATGTTGCAGCAACTTTTCTCTTTTGTGTCCAGAGGCAGCTTGAAGCGAGAATGCGCTGTTCGACCCCCAGGCAAATTGGATGCTGCAATACCTGTGCTGGCAGTGGCCAATGCAATATAACCCATGCCACGAATACGAGCGAGGATAGCTCTGTAAAGGAATGTCTTTCCAGTGCCACCAGGCCCGTCAACAAAGAAGCACGCACCTTTCTTCCGCAAAACATGATCGATGATTACATCATATGCAGTTTGGTGGTCCTCATTCAATTGATTCGATGCCGCAATGTCTTCAGTAGGGATAGGAATTTCTAACTCTTCATCGATCTCTCGATTCAGCGGTGCAACTTCATCGGAACCATTGATATCCATTGGCAAGTTATAATCTCTTAACTGCCTTCCCATTGACTCAAGAACCATGTTTACATGTCTTAGGGTTCTCGAAAGGATCTGACCTTCACTGTTGGCTTCTCCACGACGATAGTCTTCAGAAAGCTTAGCATAAAATCGTTCCCACAGCTGCCGGGGATTACTCGGCTGGCAGAAAACCAGAATGGTGGCAAACAGTCGTCGTAAAGTGTGTGGCATCTAGAACTTTGCAGCCTCTTCTAGACAATCTTCCAATGCAGTGTCTTTCTCAAGCAGCCCAAGCTTTTCGCAGGCCTCGCGATATGTTTCACACACATTATTACCAACGGTGCGAAGATGCTCGTATGATTCCGCACCTCTGACATGCATTAATAGTATACGTAAGAAGAAACGTTCGCCTTCCGCAGGGTTAGCAGCCACTATACGACCAATATCATGACCTTTCTTCCGAGGCGTCCACTCCAATTTCGTAGAATTCCATACATAATGTTCAGGAAACTCACTGTAGAGCCACCGCTTAGCTTCTGGATCCCGTTTATTTGTTTCAAAATACTCAGTTAACATCGTCTTCTTATATTTCTTATCCGTCGCAATATACACGAGTTTCGTATTTTTGTTAAATGCAATGGATTGCATTCCAGGAAGATGAAGTTGTAAGGCAGTGACATGAGGATACATCTCATTCAAAGGAAACTTAAAGATACGCCAAGCAGCTTCAGGCGGGGAAATCCATCTGGCAGACTGAAAAGCCTTTATTTCATCGACGCAACCCTTCTGATCCGATATCACCTGGAACACAACCCTGTCGTGACCTTTGTATATGTATTTGTACATATATTTAACATCTTTTATGGTTGAGCATATTTCCACATTTATGTTGCAGTCATACTTAGCAAGCAAGTAAGGATTATACGGCACAACCCACCTGTTGTCCAATGTTTGTCCTCTCACCTCAACAGTGCGGCCATTTCTTTGCCGGCGATAAACTGCAAATGCATCATCACCAGTCCTTGTAACATCTGCGAATTCCCGAGGATATTTGTTCTTGCAGCCAGTTTTGGGTCGCATGCAAGGGCATCGTCGGTTAAACTCACCACATGGACCATGCATCATATGTTTCTTCACTGCATTATGTAAATGAGGATTTGCGTACGGGTCAGGTATTTCAGCAGATATGTATTTTTCAATTCTATCAGGGCTCATTAACTTAGCGAATTTCTTTAGAATCAGTAGGAAGTGCACATGTGGTAGACCCCGCTTCTGGTACTCAATCACGTAGGTGTAAGAAGCAATTGGCCCAAGTATCTCCCTATCAATCAAATCCCGCTTAAACTCAACTGTTTTCGCCCTGAAAATTCGCGCTACTAAATCAGGCCGGTTTTGAGGTTGCTCAAATGGTAGAAGCTCCGCACGAATCTCGGCCTAGTTGGGATTGCATGTCATCGTGACAAGGTAATCAGGTTTGCCGTATTTACGCACCAAAGCCATTGCATCCTGGTAACGACGCTTCATATCACGGGGCCCACCCACAAAAGACGGTGGCAAAACAACTTGACGCCCAACATTATTTGGGTTCATTTCACCCGCATTGATGCTGTCCAGTATTCCCTGGTAAAGTTCCGCCCGGATAGTGTCCTGATGCTGACGCACATAATCTAGCCTGCTTGTCTCAAGCTTCACATACATATCGACCATGTATTGCTGGAGCAGACGCCCAAAGAACAACATCGATGACCGGCGTATATCTCGCATCTGTAATCGGTAGCAGTAATACTGACGACAGCTAACAGTTGCACTATCGGACTCTGCATCACTTGGCCCTGCAATTAGAAGCTCATCATTCAGCAACACGGCATACAAACGACATTGAAAATATGAACTCACACGTACTAAGTAACAACGTGAAACTACCTTTTCGTGGCTTCTTTTTCGGAGGCTTTTTATTAATTCTAGGATGCCATCCAGGCTGCCCACGAGGAAACATGATAGGATACTGAAGCGGATCAAAACAACCCAGATGATACTGAATACTCTTTGCTTCACCACCCTTATGCCTCACCCTAATATCACGGACGTATTTACCAGCACGCGACTCATCGTCAATCCAAATTGCTGCAACCTGATCAGATGTAGGTAAATTTTGCGTTCGTTGATCAAGTCCAGGATCACATTTAATCCGCACATCACAATCAGAAAATTCAGGGCTTGCACTAATAGACTGAAATGATTGGTTATAAGGATTGGCCTCTAGAATATCAGTCAAGCATGAAATAACAGCCGGATCAAGATTTTCAAAAGCTTTCACTCGGCTTTGCAGGTGGAAGGCTGGATCGTAGAAATAAACCTGTAAATATCTAGGAGGTTGTTGGCCAGGATCAATATCATTAATTTAGTGGTATATCTGCCCTTGGACACGGAATGTGTAAATCCCTTTGCTTTTATTCTTCGTGTCAGGATCAGCCTTCACACCCATCGAAGTGAAGGAGAACAGGCAATTGTATGCACGAATATTATTCCAGAAATCTTCGCTAGTCACATTGTCGGACAGGAGCAACTCCGCCAACGAATTTGGGATCTCATGAGGGGCAAGGACTACACACCCCTCACTGCAACAGAAGCCATCTGGTTCGTACGCAAATAATTTAGCATCACAATACGGACATCTCCGTGGAGATGGCAGCATGCTTGGCTCCATAGGCGGGGGCGGAGCACCCCGCTCCCACTTTTTCGTACGTCTCTGCCCTACACACCCGAATAAAAAAACGATTAACAGATATGAAACCATAACTGAACACACATATAACTACAAATGAAGCCATAGTCGGGAAAGAAGACTAACGGGGTGGTTGGGGAACTGGAGCAGCACCGCCAGCACGACTATTACGTTCGCCCACAAATGTAGCAGGAGGTACGACGGAGGTGTCTCTATTCCCAGAAGACGCATTGACGGTGAGTGGATGTTGTAATGAACCCGGCGATGAAGAACCTGACGCGCCTGAAGCAATATTGGGCAACCCAGATGACACAGCTGGCATGTATGACAGCACAGTATTTGGTAAACCATTATACAAATCCAAGGCAGTACCATATCCGGCCGCAAAACCAACAGACAGCCTATTCAGGCCAGAACCCCTAATAGCCATGGACACGACGGGCATGGGATACGGGGAAGCATACCTAGGTGCTTGCACACTACTACCTGGCGTCGCGGTATGGACAATAGGACCGGTAACAGAACCCCTTACATCTGCATTGTACACGGACGGCCCGGGATTCGCATTACGCCCCCGCGGTCTACCCGGCGGCCGCGGAGCCAGGGCAGAAGCATTAGCTCCTGCAGATGAAGGCCACAGTCTACCCGACGGCCGCAGAGCCGGGGCAGAAGTGTTAGCTCCTGCAGATAATCCTGAACCGCGTGCTAGCTCCTCCCCCACTAAACCCCGGCGAGGTCGTTTCCCAAGACTACCTGTAGGCATTTACAAACTACAGACCACACACTACAGAAAGCCACAAACATCAATTAATTTCAACCACTGTAACAACATCACAGGCACAAAGTCCATACCAAATTAACTAAGCAGTAGACGAACCACATTTCCATCGCACATTTTCGGTCGCATCATCAACTCAGCCTATACATGATTTATACCGATTCCAACCTGACCGAGATGCCTCATTATTAAAATACCAGTTCAAGACACTGAGTCAGCATTACACATTAAACCATTTAAAAGTAACTAAGCCAAACAAACAAATAAAAATCCAAAGGGATGTCGGGACACAAATCCACACGTTAGCAAAGCAAAACAGCAACACAGCAACATACAACAGGCATAAAACAAACCACACAGGCTTCTTACAGCAACATTTATATTTTTAATGTATATACTGCCAACTATTAGAGAGGTCAACGTACCAGATAAGGCAACACAACAAATTCCTTGCTCAAGCAGCGGATGATCAACCTGCAAACACCAACGCTAAATGTAAGCAAATGTGGATCAAACTAACCAAGCACCATCTTGTCAACTGGCTACAACCACCACCTGCTGAGCCAATACGTATATATAGCACACTTGTATATAGAGTAATAACACCATTAGGCAGCAAAAAACCCCAACAACACACACATGCAAGCAATCAAACCACAGATACATACCAATTTGTTAACTCATCATAAAAAACACACATGCAAGAAGGTATCACAACAACCCACATGGCAGAGTAAATATTCAATTCACAACGAACCAAATACAACCCCCCACTAACTGCCCGAAGCCCCGATTTAGAAAACCCTCGAATCATTTAAAAAAAAAACCCCAAATTAGAAAACCCAATTCAGCATCCCCACAGAATCTGAGAAACCGTTAGACACACCAACTACCGGATAGCCCGCGACCCACCGAAACAATTTCCGGCCGCCGGCGAAAACAAAACCCACAAACCGGAGAAAATACAGAGACGGAGAGAGACGAAAGAACTGACCCGGTGACAATAGATCAGCAAATGACACCAACATCAGAAGAACGTTCTCCCACATTATAAGAATGAATGGCAAGAGGTCGACACCTGTCCCACTAACGAGTGCCGGCAACCAAGCACAGCTGCTCGGAGCATAGCCACCTGTCCCACCGAGAAGAACACCGACTACGAAGTTCATGTTCCACAACCCAAACCAACCACGGACATCCCAAATGACAATATCGCCCTTCAACCACAGCGTACCTGTTTCATATCAGCAAGGGCATAACCGACCTTTTCTACACGTCACTATTAACCTGGCATTTCGCTGGCACTTTGTCCGAATTGGCAGCACATAATTGGGCCACCACTGCCACGCAATGTGGCCATAACTTCTTTTATATAAGTAGTAAGATAGATTCTCTATATTGTTTCTAATAGTCGAGTTTAATACCCAAACACCAATAGATGGTGCGTTGACTCAGTTTCTCTATAATATTTATTAGGTCATGTCTAGCTTTTCCTTCAAATTAAGAGTGAAGGCATTGTTATATAGAATAATACATAAATAAATGAAAAATTATGTGGTATTCCTTTTTTTTGGATGAAGATTTTTTTTATCATGAGAATCATTGTACTGAAAATTGGAAAATAAAATTATATGAAGCATCTTTAAAAAAATTACGTTGGACCATCTCAACGCATAAATAACTACAACTCTTGATTTTAAAATGAATTTTTTACGCTGACACATACACCTCCTATCAAACTTTTCGTTTCTCTATGCACTGATAAAAGAATAAAAACTAACCTCAGAAACAAAGCTAATGAAAGTGTGAACAACACAAACAAACAAAAAAATTGTGAAACAAAAATATATTTACAGACAACAAGAACAAAATACCAACCCACACTAATAGATTAATTAACCTAAAATTGTAGAGCAAACTCCTTCAAATTAATAATTCCAACCGTAACCTTTCATGTCCAATTCTTTTCTTCTATGCATTGGTATATAATGAAACTTCAACTTTTAATTTCAAGTTAATACCTTTCACCACAGTTTTTTCTTTTCTGAATGTAAGTTTTGTAAGAAATTGTACAACTCAATTAACCCTATATGATAGTAATGTATCTATCACGAAGAAAAAATTAAATATTCAAAATATATTTAACTCTATAAAATGAGTTATAAATAAAAAGCATTGAAACATAAATGGTTTACATTAACTTTGAATCGGATTTTCGCTTCTTAATGTATTAATGAAAATTAAAACTACAGTTATTGATATATTTAGTGCAACACTTACACTATATTTTTATTTAATATTTTATACATAAATTCAATCCAATTAACCTTCTATGATAACAACGTATGTGTGTATCACAGAGAATGAATAATTAAAAATACCAAGAAAAAAATTAACCAAACTGAGTTCGTAGTATTAAACAATTGATATTGAAAAAACTAAACAAAGCAACATTAGAAAGGAAGTAAAACAAAGTATGAATGGAACAAAAACATAATTACATATAACAAAAACATATATCAACCCCGACAAGGATAATTTAATGAACCTTAACTTACATAAGAAGCTCTTACATAAGAATTTAAAATATAACATTTCACATTAATATCATATTCTTCTTTATGTATCGTCTTATTGACAAATTAAATTTCATAAATAGAATCCTCCTACTCTCGGAGACGTAGTTGTTAGTTTTTCTTTTCAATGTTTATGTGCCACTTTAATTTTTTTGTTCTCGATTCATTGAAAAAACTGATATAAATTTAATTTATTTTAAAAGTAAAACGATATGCCTATTTCAATGAAAATGGATTACATAAAATCTTCTGTAATTGTGGTTTGAGAAAAATATTTTTTCACCCAAAAAGATTGCCCACAACACCCACACACCAGAAGTTGTAAACCGTTATTTTCTATGTGATAAGAATTACTAATACTTTTATTGAGCCATACAAAGAAGAAAAAACAGAAAGAAAACAAAGAAATAAAATAGACAATTAAAAATTAACACTTTTTTTTTATAAATTGATTTCTCTATCTCTCATGGACGTAATTATTTTTTATCCTTCTTATGTTTCTTTAATTTGTTTGGTTCTCGATTTATTCTGATAATTATACATAAATTCATTGCTAATAATAGATAGAATGATAATACATTTTATTGTTGAAAATGAACTTTGGAATCTCTTCTCATGTGAAGTTTAGCTATGTAAAAATCTCGCGTAAATGTAGTTACATGATGTTAACCCAACCGGCTTTCACACCACACCGGCATATATACTAGCAGTTCTCAGCCCATATGTTTTAATTTACGAGAAATTTCTAATACTTATGCTGAGTGGTAGCCAACAAAAATTTATCACATGTATTATTATATGTGAAATTACATATTATTCTCATACAATGACAGCAATCATTAAAATCTATACCTTATCATTTTGGAATTGTGTATGGTATTCGGGACGCGGAAAGAAAAGTTATACCTGAAAATATTTCTTTAATACAAGAAATGAAATATTTACTCTCCACTATAAAAAAATATTCACTACCACGGAGATATTGGTTATGTGGTGCCAGAGGAAACTGTAATTGGTCGATCAAGTTATTTCTACCATGTTTATTATATTAAAGTATGGAAATAATCACATAATCAACCAATTAAAGTGTCACGTGGTACCACGTCACCGATACTCTCGTAGTTATGAATATTTTCTCATCCATTAGGTTGTGAGAGTTTATCGTAGTTAGCCAACATGATGATGTTAGACCAATAAAAGAAAAGTCAACTTAATAATGTATGCCTTTTTCTTCAAATGTATGTCGAAGCTTGGTATATTGTCAGAATTATTAAGGTTTGTGAGTAATTTCAGTGAACAATTGACATATGATGATAAAATTTGTTGCTCGAACTGATATGCATGGCTTCATTTTGCTCATTATTTTCTGATATGGTTCTTTTATGAGATAAGTATAAGTACGTAGTAGAGTTTTTTTTCTATATTATGTAGATTTATGAGTTTTAAATAATAGTAATATACATATTGTTTCTTTAATTGTAAGTTAGTATTTATGATTCTTAGTTCGTTCTTAGAGTCTCCTTTAATCAAAGAACCACATCTTTATCAAAAAGACTATTTAAACCTTTAAACCAATATTTTGTCAAAATCTGAATTCTTTAATGGCCTTTATGCTGAACATGTGTGCAATTAATAAAAGCTTTTTTAGATGAATTTTTTTATAAAGTAGAGAAAAATATTTTTCAAACTCCATATAATCTTAATAATTTTTCAATAAAACAAAATAATAGTTACATGCACAGCCCGCGCCATGGGCGGGGTTAAGACTAGTTACTGTAATTCTAAGGCTATAAGCTCACTAATAGCGCAGCTCTTTAAGATTATTCATCTCATTTGTTCTCAGAGAGCTCCATCCCTCCGTCTATATCAAGTTTTAAGATGTAAATATATTACAAGGGGCCGATTTAACGCAGTTGACATAGACTGACCCAACTGGGTTTCTCACAGATCTCTTGAGTTTGTGGCAAAAGTTGGGTTCGACAAAATTAACATCAGCTCTGCCAAGCTAAGCTTCCAACATTGTTCCATATCTCTCTAGCTTCTTTCCAAGTCCTTTGCTCATGCATGAGCCTCCCATCATCATCACTAGCATTTTCAGCTAAGCTTCCAACATCAAACTTTTGATTTCTTCTCCTTTCCCAGAAATCCTAATCATTCTTTCTGCCCCCCCACCACCAATCACCCCCAATCCTTCTCCACTTTCCCATACTCACCCCCTGTTTGCTCTTTTGGTTTTATCAACCTCTTTACGGTGCCTTCGACACTTGGCGCTTTCCCCCCTGCTATCCCCTCAAACCCCATCATCACTACATCCTAGTGTGATCTCCTTCGCCTATCTTTATGGCCTATTTCTGGAAGTCCCACTCCATCTCCCCCCTAGTTCATCAAACAACTCGGTTTGTGAGAAAATTGATCAAAGATGAGTCATTTTAGATCTTGATCCAAACATGGTGAATGTTTATAGAGCATTATGGAAGAAATGTCTCATCGGAAAGTTTATATCTAACTCCAAAGAATCAATACCTTCTGCGGTCACCATCCAACAAGTGGTTGATGACGTTTGGAAGAAAAGAGACGAGATTTGGGTAGAGAAAAAAGTCCATGCTTCCTCTTTCACTGTTTCAACGATGAAGATAAAGCATGTTTGCTCAAATATGGTGTTATTGGGCTGCATGGGAAGATTTTGATTCCTAGAGAAAGACCTCTCAATTTTTCCATCTCGGAGTTTGACTTCCTATCAATGGATGTCTGGATCCGCATGCGCGGTATTCCTATGGAAGGGTTCTATCATGACTTAGCGAAGAATATTGGAAAAGTGGCAGGGGAAGTTTTGCATGTGGATTGGACCATCAAAAGATTTGCCAACCCGGGGAGTTTCGGGTCAAGGTGTGAGTAAATCTCAATGAACCACTAACCCGGGGAGCTTACATCAAGCTTACTATTCCAGGACACCCCCCTAAATGTATCTACTTCAGGTACGAGAACATATTCAAGGTATGTTTCAAGTGTGGTTTTGTTGGGCACTCTAATCAGAGTTGCAGAAGGAACCTAGTGGATGTTCTGCAAATTCTTGAAGAAAGATATCGCAATTCGCCATTTCATGAGTCGCTACAGTTTCACATTGCCGCCGGAGAACCCATGTTCCCGGCTAAAATGAAGGCTTTTTGGGCGGTGGGATGCTTTCAAACTACAGTGGTGGATCTTCTTCGAAACCCAGATGAGTCGGGTGAAGAAGAAGCAACCCGAATTGTAACACCCCCAAATTGAACAAACCGGAAACCCGGGGGTGTCACTCCGTACCTGAGGTTAAACCCGGATACAAGGAGGTTTAGAGATAGAAAATCCAAACAAAACTTCCATTGTCAATAAAGTATAGTAGATCACATTTAAATTCTTAGAACCTTCATATAGAACTCTGTTTAGATAGATTGCCCATGTTAGTGGCACACAGATTTGAATTGTCAATAAAGTATTACTTTAAAGTTTATGGAAGTTTTGTTTGGATTTTCTATCTCTAAACCTCCTTGTATCCGGGTTTAACCTCGGGTACGGAGTGACACCCCCGGGTTTCCGGTTTGGTCAATTTGGGGGTGTTACAGAAAACATTTGACACGAAAAGAGGAATGGGCGCTAGGCCTGGCATGTTTACTTACCGTTAATCTCAAGCAAAGCAAATCACTTCCTAGTAATACTCGACGTATCCTTCGTCAATGAGATTGTCGCCTACAAATTTAATAATATCCTAATCAAAACATTGCACACGAAGTCCTATAGGTAAATGAAATAAATTCCTTACTAACTCTCCCCAACCTTTACTAAGGCGAACAACCTCTTTTATATAAAATACACTTTATAGAATTAACGTTTATTATTGTAAAACATAGCTATAGTTCCTTATTATAGGTGTAGAGAAGCATATTATTTTTCCCCAAAAACAATAATAATTCTAATAGTAGTTCCTCACATCCAAACAAACCTTAGTAGAGAATATAAATTATAAACTAACTTTATTTCAAAAGAAATAACAAATTTATTTATGAAAAATAACTATTCTAATTTGTTACAAACTTATAAAAATAAATAAGAAAAATATATTTTTATCACCCTTATTCTACATATTTATTTTGGAGTAAAGGTGAGTGAAAAAATATTACTTTAAACTTGTATAAAAAGAATTGCCTCTTGTGAGATTTGAACTTGAAACCTACCTCCCACACACCCAAAGCTCTTAAGTGTTTTCCTCTTACCACTGGGCCAAGCCCACATTGATGTCTTCTTCCCATTTAATAACAGTTGACCTATTTTTGAACAATACTAATAATAAAGTAATAAAACAAAAGAAAGAAAGTAAAGAGAAGAAGAACACATACGGGTTTCAACCCGCAGAGAGAGAGGCGACGGGATGACGATTGGTGGTGGAGGCGGACAGAGGGCCGAGGGCGACGGCCGACGGCGGCGGCGACCGCGGCGATGGTAGCGGCGGACGGGAGAGAGAGAGAGATAGAGAGAGAGAGAGGTGGATTGAAGGAGAGATTGAGAGATTGAAGGATTGAGATTGTGGGTTAACAAAAATCTGAGAATTGATGGGTTTATATAGGTAGAGAGGTGAAGAATTCAACCGGAAAGAGGAAACCCACTTTGAAAACTTCGATTTTGAATCGGGACCAAAAATTGGCGAAACGAGTTTTAAAGTTTTAAATAATTAGTTTATGGATTTGGGGTTGGATATTATGTTATAAAATATCCTTGTATTCGGGTTTAATCTCGGGTACGGAGTGACATCCCCGGGCTTCCGGCTTGGTCGATTTGGGGTGTTACACGAATCCACGACGACAATCTGGTTATAAGTTTTCTGGACGGGTCATCGACGGATGGTTATTTCACTCCCGAGTCATCAATGGACGAGTGGGAACGTGATGCTTGGCCACCGGGGCCTTTTAACCCATACACGCTAGGAATGTTTGGACCCAGAGAAGGCCCATTTCCTTTGGGCCAGTTGTATATCCCAAACAAAAGTTTATCCCCTGGCCCATCTAAAACAATGCAGACCTATGACCCAACCCACAACCCGACTACCTTGCTTCTCACACAACCCGACCTGCATAGAGATATTAACCAATCATTACCCTTTCAGATCTCTCTTTTCTCTCACCCACTGCACCCGGTCAGTTTGGCGCCACTTCATCTCCACACTTCTCCTCAAAAGACACCCGACCCGCCTCGAGCACTCAACCAAACTCTTCGGTAACCACCATCATTCATGAAATCTTTATTACTCCTCCGCCACTTGTAGAGTTTGAGCGCCGAGAACAATCAATCCTTAAAAAACTAAACGACTCACCCTCTGATTTGACTCTCTCCTGTAATGAAACGATGGGTTCTCTCTCAGGTGACCGGTCTCCATTCCTGGCGGTTAGAAGCTCTGGTTTGGCAGAGGAAGATGATGATCTCTCACGCTTAATCCTTAATCTTCCTCCTATCAAAACCTCTTCTCCTCCATCGGATAACACAATCCCTTTGCTTCCATCACCTATTTCTGCTCCACCTGGCCGTATCCTTCTACCAATACCTGAAGAACTCATTGATGCTCAACCCATTCAAGTTATAAAACCACCGACGTTCATCCTTAAAGCCCATGACTTTGTGGAAGAAGATAATGAGTCCATGCCTCTGCAGTTGGAGTTTCAACCAAATCCTGTTCCACAATCAGATCTCGAAGTGGTCCATGTGCTTTCTCTTAATCTCAATTGTGAGAAGGATAAAGATGCCATGGCTAGGAAAGCTTCAACAAAGCAGACACACAAAGAAAGGGCTCTTACCGATGTTGCAATCTCGTCGGAAGAAGGAGAGAAGGAGCATAAAGGTACTAAGCGTTTAAATTTTTTTCAGTACTCTGTAAATTATTTCTCTCCGCCAAAGTCTATTGCATTTTCTTTTACTGCCTAAAGTCTCTCTAAAATTTTATCTCCTGAGGTTTCGATGGTTGACCTTAATCAACCATCACCATCACCATGAGTATTCTAGCATGGAATTGCAGAGGTCTCGGTCAATCCTCTGCAATTCAAGAGGTTTTTAATTTGACTGGAAAGCATAAACCTTCTCTCATTTTCTTAAGTGAAACTAAAAACCGTTTTCTTGGGTTAATTCCAAATTAAGGAATTTAGGGTTGCTTCTTCCTTCGGTATTGATTCTGTGGTTTTAGCTGGGGGTCTTTGGTTTGCATGGGATAATGCCTTTACTATTCAAGTTACATTCTCCAATCTTAATTTTATTCTTTTCTCTGTGGTTTATTACAACAATTTTTCATGGTACTTAGGTCTAGTTTATGGTAACCCTAATTTAGCTGATAGATCCTCTGTTTGGCATCTCATGGAATCTATTATCCCTTCTAATCGACCACTTTTCCTTATTGGTGACTTCAATAAAGTCCTTAATCCCTGTGATAAAATGGGTCCTAATGCTGTCTCCCTGCCAGGGGAAAATGTTTTTAGAGTCTTCATTGATAATTGCTCTCTTTTTGAAGTACCTAATATGGGACCTTGGATGACTTGTATTAATAATAGGTTTTCTGACTTCCCCACCTTTTAGAATCTTGACCGTGCATGGTGTAAATCACAATGGTTTGATCCGTTTCCTTCTTCTATTTTGCATAACTTAGGTATCACAATCTCGGACCATGCACCAATTAACCTCTTATTGCAAAACCATAATCCATCAGTTAATAAATTATCTCGTCTTGAAGCTTGGTGGCTGAGAAGAGAGGAGGCCCTTCAGTTTTATGTATGGAATTTACCACTTGTAGGATCTCCAGTTTTCACAGTGGTTAAATATTTGCATATAACCCTAAAAACTCTTAGATGCTGGCTTAAAGTTTTTAACTCCTTAGCTAACCAGATTGACAAATGCAAGAAGGGCTTAGCATCAACTCATAACTCCCTCCACAATTCTTCCTCTTTGAGTCGTTTTAAATCTCTGAACTCTCAATTTTCTAATCTTTTAGCTGATTACGAAACTTACTGGGCCCAAAGAGAAAGATGAAAATGGCTTAAGGTTGGTGATGAAAACTCTAATTTTTTTCATAATTATGCCCGTATTAAAAATGTAAGAAATAATATTTACTGTCTTAAGCTTGGGGATGGTTCTTTAATCACTGACCAAACTAGTATTTCATACCTTTTCTCGAACCATTTCCAAAATATTTACTCTGCTCCAACACCTCGGTATGCTGACTTAGAATCCTTATATGGACAAGATTGCGCCTTTGACTTACTTTTTAACATTGACTCTTTTCTTAGTCTGGAGCATCAAAACTTTCTAGTGTCTCCCTTTACTGCGGAAGAGGTCAAGTAGGCTGTCTTTAGTATGGACCCCTTAAAAGCCCCGGGACCGGATGGAATCCAGCCTATCTTTTTCCAAAAATGTTGGCCTATTATTTCTACAAAAATAATTTCTGCGGTTTTATCTTTTCTAAATTCCGGCTTTATGCTTTCAGAATTAAATAACACTAATATTATTCTTATCACTAAAGTTAAAGACCCCACCTCGGTGAATGATTTCCGTCCTATTAGTCTGTGGAATGTCTTATACAAGATTATATCTAAAGTCTTAGCGAATCGATTAAAAGTATTCTTGCCTTTCCTTATCTCAGACAACCAAAATGGTTTTGTCCCAAACCGCTCTATACAACATAACATTCTCCTAGCACAGGATGTCTTACATAACATATCTAAAATCTCAGACCCTAGCCTGCCCAAATATGGTTCCCTCAAGCTTGATCTTTCTAAGGCCATTGATAGACTTAGATGGGACTTCATAGAAGCCACCCTTCATAAATTTCATTTTCCGTCCCCTTTTATACATCTTATTATGCAATGTATCACTACAGTTTCTTATTCTATCATCATAAATAGATCTAAAACAAAAAAATTTAAGCCTTATAGGGGAATTAGACAAGGATACCCCCTTTCCCCCTTTATCTTCATTCTGTGTGCTGAAGCACTGTCGAAATCTTTGAGCTTTCCTTGTAACTCGAGACTCATGTATGGTGTCTCCTCAAATATTAATGGGCCTACTGTCTCTCACTTACAGTTTGCGGATGACAGTATTCTCTTTTTCAAACTTACACCCCATGTTGGTGAGGTCATCTTAAACATACTTGATAAATTCGCAAACCAATCTGGCCAAGTTATTAATTTCTCTAAATCTTCTGTCACCTTTTCACCTAATTGTAATCAAGCTGATATCAACAACTTCATTTCTACCCTAAATGTTAATCACACAAGTTAGATAGGAAAGTACTTAGGTTATTTCTTTGACAAAACTTTTAAGCTCTCTAAAAATAAAAATGAAGCACAAATAATTGATAAGGATAGGAATAAATGTGCCTCTCGGAAGGGTTTGTTGCTTAATAAATTTGGCCGTGCTACTCTGATTAAATCTATCCTTAAAAACTTCTTGGTTTATCCCTTTTCGGTTTTACTTATTTCTCCTAACACGGCAAGGACCCTTACTACCATCTTCAGCAACTTCTTCTGGGTTGGCAACCCCTCTTCAAAAACCGTGCATTGCACTTCGTGGAAGAATATTTGCCTTAGTACTAGCAAATAAGGCCTTGGTTTTAAAATAATTAAAGCTTTTAATTATGCTCTCTTTGGTAAGAATACATGGCAAGTAGCTTCAAATCATCAATCCTTTTTTCAAAATTCTTTCTTTCAAAGTACTGTAAAAGAAACCTTTCTGGTCTCACAATGCTCCTCCTTCAGCTTCTCCGACCTGGAAGGAAATTGTAAAAGGTAAGAACTTCTTGAGTGGTTGTGTTTGTTGGAAGCTTGCAGATGGTAATCGTATTTCTGCTTTGAAGCACCCATGGGTTCGTAATCTTCCTTCTAAGTCGATTAAAGATTCTTTGAATGGAAACCACACTATCAAATGGGTCAAAGATCTAACATAACCTGGTGAGGGAGATGGAGTGAGATGGGACCAAACTCTCCTCATTAATACTTTCCCATCCTGGCTTGTTAACCTCATCCTTAACACTCCCCTAAACATGGACACTAATGAGCCTCTTTGGACCCTCACCACAAATCACATTTTTACTGTCAAATTTCTCTACAACCACTTATACTCCCCACTACCCAATCCTAACCTAAAAACGCACTTAAAATCCTTCAATTCCATCACCCTTAACCTCAACTGGAAGCACCTTTGGAAGCTGAAATTGCCATTTAAATTAAAATTCTTTGCATGGAAAGTTGCTCTTCACATTTTACCAACAAGAGACTTCTTGAGAGCTAGAGGTGTTGACTGTAATACTAATTGCATTTTTTGTCCTAACCCCAATGAAACAGTGAGTCACCTTTTATTACATTGCATTTTCTCTAAAACCCTCTTTGAAAAGCTCAATATCCGTATTTTTTCTTCAAATCTTGAAAGTTGGTTCACGTTATGCCTAAAAAAAACTAGAGAACCAAATCAGGTGATCAATGTCTGGATAATAGTTTGGTGGACCATTTGGAAAAGTAGAAATGCATCAATTTTCAAGAATACCAATCCAATGGTGGATAACTGTTATTTCGAAACTGTTAACCTAACTTCTCATATTCTTAATGCTTTTGGACCTAATAATTCTCAACATTAGGTGCAACACCCCACCAAACCATAAGGCCGACCGGGCTGCATGATTTGGTAGAGATGTCTCCGCCCGAGGTGATAAACCCCATTGGAAACGCATAAGGATCGTCGGTTCACAGTTAGTACAACCATCGAACATCCAAATTTAATTTATTATACAATCAAGATACACCAGTGACATTGCCTTAAACGTACAAGTACATTAATTTACAATGAAAATTACTAGATGAAGTTTTGCGTAGTGTAATATCCTAGCCATCCGTGATGTGAACGTCCCCCCACCTTGGCATAAGACCTGCAGTTTTAAAATGGCAAAAGCCAACGCAGTTTTTCCAGAAAATGATCAGCAAACGGATGAGTAAGCTAACACCCATAGCAAGTAAACAGATTATGAGGCATGTCAGGAATAAAGAGTTCGCTGTTAAATACCAAATATCAGATATATGTTGGAATAACATTTGTGATGTTTTCTTGGAAAATTTTCACGACGATTTCAAACTTGATATTTCCAATCCAAAGACGTGGGCCATCTTGGAGAATCACAGTCAAATAGTACTTTGCAATATTTCCACAACTTATCACTTTATATCTCAAGATGATAGTATTCTCTTTTCTCAATGACAAGATAATCGAGTCTAGGAGTTCATTTTACTAACTAGTTGGTACGGGGCGTGACCATTTCCAATCCACATCCACTATCTCAATCACAGGAAGTTTGCATCACAGAGCCTCATAACCATATCATAACCAATCATAATAACAATCACAATCTGTCTGAAAAGTATCGTATCAGGGATATGGCACAAACCTGCGCACAACAACTTTCACTTTACGTCGTTATGACTTTCGCTTCATACAATATTACAAGATGTAAATCGGGAGCTCCAAATAAAACCGTTGTGGCACATTTTCATAATAATCGATGTATGAACGTGAGAGGTATGGGAATTTGACCAATAAGTGAGCGGTATGCTACTTTTGGATAATCGTGGCCCTTGAACTAGGTAATCCGGACCTAGTATGGTAGTCGTGTTTGGACTATACTTTCTTATTTCGCAATAGAATTCGAACGTTATTCTTTCGGATTCTTATTTTGGATTATAAGTTTTGATGTGATACTTTCAAATTAGAATATTTCAAAAGCAAGTAAAGAATTCAAATAAAGCATGTAGTATTTCACAATTAACGCACGCGATACACGAAAGAAGGAAAGGCACTGTTGTTGTTGTTGTTGTTGTTGTTGTTGTTGTTGTTGTTGTTGTTGTTGTTGTTGTTGTTGTATAGGCAAGAAATGTCAATTCTATGACTATTTAAAACTCATTATTTATTCAAATAAAATAAAGTTGTATTTAGTTACTAAAATCGTATTATTCTTCACTTATAAAAGGTACGTGTATAGGCTAATTCTTCAAGGAAATAGATTGTAGTATTTACATTTTAAATATAGAGAAATTGTATCCTTTACATTCCATTAGCAACATATTTATTTTTCATCTATTTATTTGAAATAGTTAGTAGTTAACCTCAAATATAAATATAAACAAGTTAAAAAAATGTAATTATATAAGTAAATAATTTAGGTAAAAGACAATGGGCTCCCTCTAAAGTTTTTTTTTGACACTTTATACCCTAAAGTTTATCTTTAAGACCAAAACTACTCCTTTCCATCATCTTCTTCAACCTTCATCAACACCCAATCACCAATTCGATTCTTCTTTGATACCCATATGATTTCGATGATATAAAACTCAAATTCAATTCGAGACAATGCGATTAGTGCCAAAAATTATCAAAATCGAATATCGGATGATAGAGAATTGAGTTCGTGTTTCGGGTTGAGCTTCTCGCCGGGATTCATGGCACTCCGCTGGATGGGTCGCCGGATTTGGGGTTCTCTGACCTCGGTCGGACCTCTAGGGAGGTGGGGAAGTCGCCAGAAGAGGACGAGAGGGAGGCTGAGGCAACCGACGTCGCAACTGCAACACCCCCCAAATCACACGACCGGCCGGGCCGCACGTTTGGAGAGATGTCTCCGCCGGAGGTGATGAACCCCATTGAGAACGGATAAGGATCGTCGGTTCACAGTTAGTACAACCATAGAATACCCATATATAATTAATTATACATTCTTAACAAAACCAGTGACATTGTCTGAAGGACACAAATGCAACAATTTACAATTGAAATCATTAGATGAAGTCTTGCGCAACATAATATTCTGGCTGACAGTGTCGTGAACGTCCCCCACCTTTAGCTACGACATGCGGTTTTAAAATGGCAAAAGCCGACGCAGTTTTACAGAAAATGATCAGCAAACGGCTGAGTAAGCTAACACCCATAGCAAGTAAACAGATTATGAGGCATGTCAGGAATAAAGAGTTCGCTGATAAATACTAAATGTCAGATATATGTTGGGATAAAATTTGTGATGTTTTCTTAGCCAAATTTCATGACGATTTCAAATTCGATATTTCCAATTCAAAGACGTGGGCCATCTTGGAGAGTCACAGTTAAATAGTACTTTGCAATATTTTCACAACTTATCACTTTATATCTCAAGATGATAGTATTCTATTTTCTCAATGACAAGATAATTGAATCCAGGAGTTCATTTTACTAACTAGTTGGTACGGGGCGTGACCATATCCAATCCACATCCACTATCTCATAAAAGTGCAAGAGCACTGCCATAACCATAACTCAATCACAGGAGGTTTGCATCATAGCGCCACATAACCATATCATAACTCATCTCAATCACAATCTCAATCAAAATCTGAAAAGTATCGTATCAAGGATATGGCACAAACCCACGCACAACAATTTCCACTTTACGTCGTTACGACTTTTTCCGCGTACAATATTACAAGACGTAAATCAGGAGTTCCAAGTAAAGCCGGCGTGGCACATTTTCATAACGTTAGGTATATGAGAAACATTTGAATTTGAGCAATATGGGAGCGATGTGCTTCTTTTGAAAATCGTGGCCCGTGAACTACGTAATCAGGGTCTACAATGGTAGTCGTGTTTGAACATTCTTTTCTCATTTGATATAGTTTAAATTTTCTTCTTTCGAATTTTTATTTTGGATTTATCGCTTTTCACGTGAAACTTTCAAAGTAGAATTTTTCAGAATCAGGTAAAGAATACAAATAAAGCATGTATGATATTATTTCACAAATAACGCACGCGAAACACAAAAGAGAGAAAGGCACACAACGCTAGGCATATTAACTTACCTCAAATCAAAACGCCGAATAACTCGGAACGGTCCTCATAGATAGGTGTAGCCCTTGTTTCCATCTCTCCAAATATGCGGTTCGGCCGACCGTATGGTTTGGAGGGTGTTGCATTAGGAGCTCTCTTGGACACAAAGAAGAAACCCAAAGCAGCATGTAATACTTCTTCAAGGAAAATAAATCCTAGGGCTTCAAGCTTTAACAAAGGGAAGGCTCCATTGAAGACAGAAAAGGAGGGACAAAAGAATAAGGGGTTTGCAACAGCCATTGATCGTTTTCTAGAGGAAAGCAATAGGGATGAAAAGCAAATGATATTGAAATTTGAAGATGAAAAAAGAAGAGCAGAGAAATTGGCAGCAATGTATAGGGCAAAAGAGCATGGTTTCATCTTGGTTGATGGCAAAATGGTGGATCCAAATGCAGAACCACTCATCAACTTTCTCAAGGAAAAATCAGGCTCAAAGAAGGGGAATTCCATTTGAAGATCTTCTGCCTTTCCATGTTTAATCATGTATCATGTCTATTTAGCTACTTCTTGTTTTGTTTCAAGAATCTTTTAATATTTTGGTTGTTGTTGATACACGGTAGGTTTAGTGCATGTTTGGGTTGTTTAGGTTATGGTGTTTGTGTTGTCTTCGTGTACTTTGTGTTCGGTTTCAACTTGCTTTTAATTGAAGTTCTCATTTTCTGGCTAAAATCAGCGGCCTTCTGTTGTTTTTTTTTTATTATTTTTTTTTTATGAATATTTGTTCATACTGAAATCACGCCCAACTAGGGCCGGCCCATGACCTTTTGGGGCCTAACGCTAATATACAAATTGAAGTCCTCGATTTAGTATTGCTAATAAAGAATATTACAAATCTATCTATAAAATTATATCTATTCCATTTATTTCTTTTTTTTTTGAGAATCTTCCTATTATTTTTATAGGAGAGTAAATTGTCCTTCAGAAAAATAAAAGAAAATCTATGTATAAAGAATATGTTTAAGATATTTATTTATTTGTTCATTTGTGATGGCGCTTTGATATGGAATAAACCCGTCTCCGAACACGGCTCCGCGATACCTTTACCAACCGACGTATATCGACTACTACCGTAAAAATATGAAGTTGCATAATAGAAATAAGTTGCCATAATATTATTATTTATTTATCTAATTGTGATTATTATTTATTTGATTAGTTATTAGACCGGACTTTCTTGTCTACTGGCCCGCAAGAGTCTAGAGTTATGTTTCGCTTTGTCTATTTAAATAAGTGTAGTCCTTTGTTATTTTTAATAGAGTGAATTGAAAGCGAAATATTTATTCGGTCACTCATCAGTTGTTAGAATAACGACGTAGGCTACAAGCTACGTGGACAATTTTTGACGATTTTCACCAAATCGTTAACCCCGATACATATTCGGTATCACGCCTAAACATAAGCCTTTAAATTGTACCTATAAGTTTTTTTTAGAGAAATGACATCATTTGTTGTTTTCGAACTCGGAACCTCATGCAGGGGTTTCAAACTCTCTACCATTGAGCTATCACCCATTTGAAATTGTAGATAAAATTTTGATTACAATAGACGATTATTTTTAAAGCATGTTGAATGTCCTTCTCTGATATAAATTTATTATGTGTACCCAAAGAAATCTAAGTATGTTGGACATATCTTAAAATAGAAGAATTGAAAAAATGGTTGAACATCAAAAAGTTGTAATTACATAACAATAAGATGAAATAGTAACATTACTAATATAAATTTATTATTTGTGAGAAGCATAGTTGACGACTCTGTTTGGTTCGCAGTAAAATGATTTGCAATAGAAAAATTTCTACGGGTAAAATATTTTTGTGAAATAGTTTTCTCTGCAATTATTTACTCGTTTTTGGTTGACACTCGCCAAAACAGTGGGCTGTGACGCCAGTGGCAGTGATAGGTGGCCGTGATGGGTGGTGGTGGAGGTAGGTGGTAGTGGTGGTTATCGGTGGTGGAGGTGTTACTGATGCGCACAATATAGGTTATTCGCAAGTATACGAAATCAAGTAATACCGGGTGTATTTCAACTCGGGTTATCGATCCCACATGGACTATTTCGGGTTTTCTCACGTAATCAGTTTTAGTTAACCGAGTGTAGTAACAAGGAGGAGTTGGTTGTGATTGTAGTTTACTACCCTAAAAACAGAAATTAAAACTAAAACGTAAATATTTTTGTGACGTTTTTTTGAAATAAGCCGAATTTATTGTTACTATAATGGATGAGAACTAGGCTCCAGGATCCCCTAGGGTTTCTACAGATTTCAGTTTTACGTTTGATATGAAAACACTCAGCAGTTTCGTTATCTGTGCAACGTACCGGTTGTGGAGTGACCTTTCAGCTTCCACACGTAATCCCGATCCTGCAGACTTTCATATTCTTGTTAAGCTGCCAAAGTCTGCAGTCTCGTTCTAATCCTGTTAGGGTTTCTAACCTAACCAGATGGCCCGGGTCAAATTCTCTGACAACCGGTCTCACGTTTTTCGGTGCTAGCCCTATCTCCCTTTCTCTGGTCGGTCTATCAGGGTAAGGTACTAAATCCTGACTTTTCTTCTTAACCCTAACCTGACGTTTTCACCTACAAGATCGGGTCTATAGCAATCCTGGGTGATCAATCCTATCATGCATATATGAGAATAATCAAAGCCAGAATAACAGATACAACTTGCTGAATTAAGATAACAATCATGAATCCATAATCAAAGTAGTCATAAAATCTGGATACGAAACCCTAGGTTCACCGAGAACCTAGGTAAGAAGTTTAGCTACGAATAGACATAATACGAAACACAGTTTCTGAATATAAAGAGAGAGAATGAAATCAAACGAAGTCTTCGAATCTCGAATCGCTCTTCCGTGGTCTCCGGGGATGCTCTGACTTGTCCTTCGATTGTGCTGTGTATTGTGTGTCAAAACAAGTCTGGACGAGTCTTTAAATAGTGCTGTTTTTCCCAAAACGCTTGCGCCAGAAAATTACGAAAACTGCCATCGGTCCGCCGACTTGGGAAAAAAGTCAAACTGGCTGCGTATATACGCAAGGGTTGCGTATATACGCAACCAGGGGCCCAAAAATCATTATCCCCCACCCCCTTCCTGTATATATACGCAACACCTGCGTATATACGCAGCCCCTGCGTATATACGCAGGCAGGGGCTGTGTCTAGGCCCTGCTTGGTCCTCTGGTGGGCCCGGTTGGGTCTCCTGGGTCCCACACTTCTGCCTGAATCTCCGGTTTGCCTCCCTTGGTGTTTTCCTACTTTTCCGTGTTCCCGTCTTGGCTCAATCTTGTGCACGTTTCCCGAGACGGACTCGGTTTGGTCCCGGCACGCTTCCCGATGCACCTCCCGAACCTGTTACTGCAAAGGCAACATGAACAGATCCCGCGATCATATCCAATAAAAGAAATAAATAAGCAGGAATCCAGAAAGTATAAATAAACGTCTCGTTCTAACTTCCCGAGGCATTCTAAGGCAAATCCCGGCAAAAGACGCTGTTTTCCGAAACAAACCCTTGTGAAATCAGGCTAAAAGATAACCCCTAATTGGGCGTTATCAAATACCCCCACACTAGGCATTGCTCGTCCCGAGCAACCCCGCCTACACTAGCCTGCAATCATACATTTTTGCCCTCGTGAGACCGGCTCTGCCGTGCATACACTACCTTTGCATACTCTTTCGACCCGAACCTTTCAACCGGACGACTCGATAGAAAACTGACTCAGAAAGAATATACACAGACTCAAAAGACTCAAAACATACTTACGACAAATTATTTTTGACGAGATTGGGCAATCTCAAAAACATAACCAGTGTGTCCTCGTGACCTCACCCTTTTCAGAATGTACTTCCCTGCAAGCGATCGGTAAGTCTGAACAGATTTATATGGTGGAATTAAGCACTGGACCAAAGTACTGTTACTTTCGTTATCAATCGGAGCAAATCCCTAGCTAACTTACCATCCGAGCTTTTTCCGAAAGGATCTAAGTCTAACAGGTAGGATATATAGATATGTGTCAAGGTACGACACAGTCCTACTTGTTATGACATTCTCACAATTTACCAAACTCACACCCCTAACCGAGATCCCGAAAAACTACCCAAAACACCTAAGTTCCTGCTTTCTCAATTCCTCTGTCTCCCGGTGTGTCTTCGCCGTGCTTGCGGCCACAAATGTGAAGTGGTGTAAACGTCTAGAAAATTGTGCCACTCACTCAACTTTTCACATAAACAACATAAACGATAAACAAAACTAAAAACTAGAACATGGATTTTCTTTTTTTCTTTTTTTCTTCTTCTTCTTCTTCTTTTTTTCTTTTCTATTTATTTTTTCTCTTATTTTTTTATTTTATTTTATTTTATTTATTTATTTTTAAAAAAGATAACACTATATACATAAATACACGAATAACGACAATACGAAACTGACTAAAGCTGAGTGAGTGGAAATAAATCTCTATCGTGGGGTACGTAAGATGTCCTCATGTAAAGTACCCCCACACTAATCCTGAAGCGCTGATCCTGTAGTCAAAATGATACTGTGCAGTCCCACCGAACCTCCTCATCACCAAAGATGTAGAAAAACGGCACAACCACCAATTAACCCTTCAACCCCCCGGAACCCGTTTTGTGCGAAAAAATGCTCGCACGCGACTAACTCCTCCTGTGGTCACTATGTAATGCCGTGATCCACCTCCGCAAATTAATGCACTGTCGCCGCTAACTCACCCTGTCCTTCCCTCGAAAAACGTGTAAATGTCAAAAACAGTCTAAAACTGATAAATCATGAAGCTCTCCCATCCAAAACCCACCCTACTCACTCCCTCTTTCATAACGCGTAGAATAGCCAACTATCGGCTGATGAAGGTCTCAAAGAAGGCTGCCTAGGCTACAGTGGCTAAGAATAAAGAGGGTAAATGGCTTCAAACGGGCTGACTAATTGGACATAGGGGTAAGAAACAGGACGTGAGGTCCCTTGAAAGCCAGTCACTCCACCGAAAAATGCGATGACCGTGACGGCGCCCGTGGGCGGGTTGTCGACTACCTAGATGACGGTGGTGTAGCAACTAGTCGGATTCTTAGCTCAGGTGATAATTACTTGCGGATTCCGAAGGTCACTGGCTCTCACCTATCTACTGTACCTCGGTGCAAGTTTTCTTTTCTTTCAAAGGATTCAACCTCGATTTCTTCACTGTTTCTGCTATCTCGATTTCCCTTTCTCAAAATTTTCTAGAATTTTTTAATTTTTTGGATTTTTGAAAAAAATAAAATACTGCTGTCTGCGTATATACGCAGCAGCTGCGTATATACGCAACCAGCAGTATATATATTTTTTTTTTTTAATTTTTGTTTTTTTTTCTCTATATATATACACAATGCATGGCTAGAATGTTTGTGGCGGGTCGACTCAAATGACGAAAATATGCCGACTCAAAAATATAAAATAAAAACTGCAAATAAACATGAAAAAACGTGCAGACTGGGTTAATGCAGATACGACTACCACCCCCACACTAAGAGGTGGCATGCCCTCATGGCACTCACTCGTCCGGAAAAAATGTCGGGTCTGACCCGGTTTCCGAAGAACCGGATATGCTACTCGGAGAGCCGCCGCCAGAGTCAGTCCTGTAGACAACCGGCCGACGTGCTCGTGGACGGGGCCGGTAATCGGAGGACTGAGAATCTGATCCAGTCCAACTGCTAGGTGGCTGGGATCGTAATCTCGTCCTGCCACTCGAAGGATGCTGGGTTCGTGACCCAGTCTGACGTCCCGTGGGCTGCTGGGATCGTTTCCCAGACTGAGGTCTCTGCTGTCGCTCAGGTGGCGGAGGTGGCTGAGTCGGGGGAGGTGGCTGAGTTGGGGGAGGTGGAGCGGAGGTATACTCGCTAGAGTCCGCCTCGTCTGACCAACTCGTGGTATAGCTGATGGAGTAGGTAGGAGGGAAATACAACGGGAGTGGCGGTTCTCGGCGTGCGTGCCGAGCCGCCTCACGCTGCTCCTCTCGAATACTGGTAAAGGCAGCGTTATGGTCCTTCGCCATCTTGTGCTGAGTCCGTCGGGAGTTCTTGAAAGCCCCCCATAGCTTACCCGATTTCGCGAGCAATCTCTCCCCTACGGACTTCTGGCCCCCGCGACACCCCTCAAATCCCTCGTCTACTCGGGGCAACCTACGTGGCGGGGCCGGTCTAGCTCTCGGAGTCGGGTCGGCCCGTGGGGCCGGCTCGCCTCCCTCTCTGGCTGGCTAAGTAGGGGCATTTCTCTGACTACCCTGCCTACTCGTCTCTGGACGCTCACTCTCTCGACTCGTACGGCATCGTCGAAGTCCAGCCGACGCTTGCCGACTAGCGGGTCTCTCCTGAGTCGATCTCCTCCTAGGGGCCGGGGCAGGGTAAGGATCCTCCTCCATGATGTCGTCATCCTCGTCGAGGTCAACGACCGGATCGGGTGGACCCGGGTTACGGGTCACTATCTTCCTATAGGTCCGTAGAATGGGAGGGTCTAAGTCGCCCTCCTGGAAAACCAAGGGAACATCAAAATCCCGAGCCATTTTGGCGATGAGGTTGCTATACCCCAACCCCTTATGGCTAGCGGTCGCATTCCGTTCCTGCATATAAACCCAAATGCGCCGAGGAATGTTGACATCTCTCCGGAGAACCAAGCAGTATACCAAAAGGACATACTCATAATCCAAATGTGTAAAATGCTTGATCCCCACCACGCGGTTCACCACCCACTCGGCCCACCAATGTGGTGGTCTGGTAATAGAATGAGAGTGCAGTTTCATGCCTCTCTGCCCATCACCCCCTCTCTCGAAGTGGGCCCCCACGGCACCATTAGTCACAACCCGCAAAATATCCGAATCGCTCGGCGGGTAGTCCTCACACTCAGCATAGGCACAGGGGACATTCATCAATGATATCCCGTAGGCCTGGCGGATACTGTCCACCGTCACCAACATAAATCGCCCACGGCAATACACCCAGCGGGGGTCACCGTTGGCCTCCCCTGCCCCCTTATGCATAAGGTTGCTATAAAACTCACGCACCAACGAGGAGCTGGCCACATCCGAAAACCACGTCAAGGACTGTCCGAAAAGGTCCTGACGACTAGCATACTGTGCCATCTCTGGAGGCATACTAAGGTGGTTGACCTCGAAACGGTAGTCCTTAGGTAGTTTATGACCCATCTTCGTCCCGGTCATGTAATAATAATGGGCATAATGGTTTACGAAACGAAAACTGTCATATCTACCCGCATTAATTGCCTCCTTCGTAAGGTCAGTAGGGAAACGGTCCCGGTTCGGGTCAATAATCGGCACTCCGTAATCCATGTCAGTCAGGAAACTCGAAAAACGTGCCAACTCGGGAATTGTGCAGAAATAGTGAAACGTGCAGTGAAAAGTGTGTCTCAGTAAACAGTCCACCTAGGATCTACCAGAGGTCTACACGGCAAGTGCCGCTCAAAAATCGAAAATCGCAGAAAATAACGGACCCGGCTACGGGTCGTGCCAAAACTGAAAATAAAGAGAGAGATGAAAATTTTCGACCTTCCCTAAAATGGGGTGAAGAATGCAGAATCTGCCCGGAAAGTGGCCGAAAAAGTCGCCGGCGGTCGCCGGAAAACGAAATTGCCCGGAATCAAAATCTGAAACCACCAAATCGAAGCTCTCGATCTCCTCTTTCAACTTCCCTTCTTCGGCTTTTGCTAGCTCTGCCTTTAACACCTTCGAATTGGCCCTTTTGCTCAAGAACACCCCATTCCTAGATCCGAATTTCCCGCTCGATTCTTGCTTGTTTCTGGATATTGATGGGTGCTTTAGACTCCTTGCGACGAGGGGATTCCAGAAATGTGCTCGGAATTTGATTTGGACGTCCGCGGCAAAACTTGTGTTCTTCAAGTGGAGAGAAAATGGAGGAAGAGAGAGAGAGGGAGGTCCAACAATGGAACCCGTCGGCCTCCTTCCCCTCTTTTAAACCCTAATTTTTGAAAATTACAAAAATGCCCCTGGGAATTGAAAAAAAATATTTTTTCTTCTGTCTGCGTATATACGCAACACCTGCGTATATACGCAATCAGAAAATTTTGAAAACCAAAAAAATAAAAGAAAAATGCCCCTGGTTGCGTATATACGCAGCTGCTGCGTATATACGCAACCAGCAGGTATTTTTTCAATTTTTTATTTTATTTTATTTTATTTTATTTTATTTTTATTTTTATTTTATTTTATTTTATTTTATTTTATTTTATTTTATTTTATTTTATTTTATTTTATTTTATTTTATTTTATTTTATTTTATTTTATTTTATTTTATTTTTCCTCCATTTTCCCGTTTCTGCCTGTTTTCTATTTTGTTGCATCTGCACATACTCAATTTAACGTCAGAACTCGCTCATCTCGCCTCTCTCAAAAATTCAGAACTGAATAAAATAACTGAATAAAATAACTAAAGTAAATTAATTAACGACTACTTTGGGTTGCCTCCCAAACAGCGCTTTGTGATTTACTGTCGACGGCCCGACTTGGTTACCTCTCACGGGTCATCAAAATGGACGGGGTCTACTTTGACGACTTCGGCTGTCTCGATATACGGCTTGATCCTATTCTCGTTCACCTTGAAACTGGAATTATCTTTTGGATTCTCCAACTCGAATGCTCCCCATGCAAAAATCTGCTTGATGATGAACGGGCCCGACCAACAAGACCTCTGTTTTCTCGGGGAAAACCGCATCCGGGTGTTGTAGAGAAGCACTTTATCTCCTTCGTTGAACTGCTTTGGCGTGATGCGCTGATCATGCCACTTCTTTGTCTTCTCTTTATGAATTTTGGTGCTCTCAAAAGCCGTTCTACGGAACTCCTCCAATTCCAGCAGCGCCATATTTCTCTTATCTCCTGCCAGATTCTGATCCATGTTGAGCAGCTTGATGGCCCAATATGATTTGTGCTCCAATTCCACCGGTAAGTGGCACGCTTTCCCAAACACGAGCTGGTATGGCGACATTCCCAGCGGTGTTTTGAAAGCTGTCCTGTAGGCCTAGAGCGCATCGTCTAGTCTGATGGACCAATCCTTTCGGCCGAGATTCACCGTTTTCTCGAGTATGCTTTTGATCTCTCTGTTTGAAACCTCGGCCTGCCCGTTTGTCTGTGGATGGTAGGGTAACGACACCTTGTGAACTGACACGCCGTACTGTTTCAGAACTTTCGCAAAAACTCGATTGATGAAGTGTGAGCCCTCGTCACTGATCATTGGGAGTTCCGAAACGAGTAAAAATGTTACGTTTCAGAAAACGCTCAACGGAAGCTGCATCGTTTTTCTGACACGCGATCGCCTCGATCCACTTAGTCACATAATCCACTGCCAGCAGAATGTAGAGGTTAACCATGGAAGACGGGAATGGCCCCATAAAGTCAATACCCCATACATCGAAGGGTTCCACTTCCTGCCACACGGTCATCGGCATCTCGTCCCGGTGTGACGTGTTCCCTGTTCTATCGAATCTATCAGATCACTGCACATAGTCGTGGCAATCCTTAATGATTGTCGTCCCGAAAAAATCGGACTGCAGTATTTTTTGTGCTGTACGTGTTCCCCCAAAATGACCCCCACACTGTGATGAGTGACAGTGTCTAATTACGTTCCAGGCTTCGTGGTTCGGAATGCACCTTCTCAGGATGTTATCGGCCCCCTGTTTAAATAGGTACGGGTCATCCCAGGAATACTGTCGGCTTTCAGAAATAAACCGCTTCGCTGAGACGGGGTAAGATCCTCGGGAAGCGTGCCAGTTAACAAATAATTGGCTATGGTATAGTACCACGGTCTCCCGATTTTTACTGCCATGATGTGCTCGTCCGGGAAGTTTTCCTTGATTGGTACCGGGTCCACCTTAGCATTCTCGAGCCTGGATAGGTGATCCGCTACTACGTTCTCAACTCCCTTCTTGTCCCGTATTTCCACGTCGAATTCCTGCATCAGTAATACCCACCTCAACAGTCTCGGTTTCGCGTCCTTCTTGTCCAGCAGGTATTTCAGGGCACTATGGTCGGTAAAAACGATAACTTTTGACCCGACCAAATAAGGCCTTAATTTGTCCAGGGCATACACCACAGCAAGCAGTTCCTTTTCTGTCGTGCCATAGTTGAGCTGTGCATCGTTGAGTACCCGACTTGCATAATATATCACGTGGCAGACCTTATCCTTTCGCTGCCCCAAGACTGCACCGACTGCGTAGTCGCTGGCATCACACATCAGCTCAAACGGGAGTGACCAATCCGGCGTAGTAATAACCGGGGCTGTGGTCAGCTTCTCCTTTAAATGGTCAAAAGCCTGCTGACATGCTGCATCAAAGTCAAAGGGCACGTATTTTCCAAGTAAAGCGCAAAGTGGCTTTGTGATCTTGGAAAAGTCTTTGATGAACCTCCGGTAAAATTCTGCATGTCCCAGAAAACTCTTGATCGTCTTTACGTTTGTCGGGTATGGAAGCTGTTTTATCACCTCGATCTTGGCCCTGTCCACCTCGAGTCCCTTGCTGGAAATTTTGTGACCCAGCACGATCACCTCGGTGACCATAAAGTGACACTTCTCCCAATTTAGTACCAAATTCGCCTTTTTTGCATTGGACCAGAACCTGACCCAGATGGTGCAGGCAGTCATCGAAACTGTCCCCGAACAGTGAAAAATCGTCCATGAAGACCTCCAGATTTTTCTCGATCATGTCGGAAAATATCGCCATCATGCATCTATGGAACGTGGCTGGAGCGTTACACAACCCGAACGGCATGCGCCGGAACGCGAACGTACCGTACGGGCAGGTAAACGTTGTCTTTTCCTGATCTTCCGGGGCTATGCAAATCTGGTTGTACCCGGAGTACCCATCCAGAAAACAGTAATAAGCGTGGTGGGCGAGCCTGTCCAACATCTGGTCCATGAATGGTAGCGGGAAGTGGTCTTTTAGTGTTGCGTCGTTTAGCCTCTGATAGTCCATACAAATCCGCCACCCTGTGACGGTGCGCTGCGCAATCTGTTCCTGGTCATTATTCTGTACCACCGTAATACCCCCCTTTTTAGGCACGCACTGGACCGGGCTGATCCACGTGCTGTCACATATGGGGTATATGATTCCTGCTTCCAGCCACTTCATGACCTCCTTTCGCACAACGTCCTTCATGTCGGATTCAGTCTCCGCTGGGGCTGAATTACCGGTTTCTTGCCTTCCTCAATTCGGATCTTGTGCATGCAATAGGATGGGCTGATCCCTTTAATATCTGCAATCGTCCAAGCGATTACTTCCTTATGCTCTCGCAACACCTCCAGCAGTTTCTGCTCCTGTTCCTGAGATAAACGGGACGAGAAAATTACGGGCAGAGTACTATTATCACCAATATACGCATACCTGAGATGGCTCGGGAGCAGTTTCAGCTCCAGTGCGGGTGGTTCCTTGAGTGACGGGACCAGAATCATCTTTTGCCCGCCATCTTCGTCCCGGTGCAAAGTGGTCCAGTATTCGGCTCTCATGGCATGCTCGCACCGAGTCTTCTCCTTTTCTTCCCCGTACATGCTTTCAATCTCTTCCCACAATTGGTCCATCTCCTCGTTTTCCCAGCCTTCGTCAACCACGTCTATGGAAAAGATCCCCGTGGTCGTAGTAATTTGGCAGTTGCAGATTTTTAAAAATGTTAAATTTCACCTTGTCCTCGTTAATCTGCATGGTCAGCTCCCCGCTCTTGCAATTTATCATAGCTTCGCCAGTGGCCAAAAACGGCCTGCCAAGTATGAGCGGTACCTCCCCTGCCTCCATGTCCAGGATGACAAAATCTGCTGGAAAAATCAGCTCGCCGACTTTTACCAGGATATCCTCGATAACCCCATAAGCATGTTTTACGGACCTGTCTGCCATCTGCAGCATGATTCTGGTGGGTCGGGGTTCACCGACTTTCAAACTCTTGAAAATCGTTAATGGCATTAGGTTGATGCTGGCCCCTAGGTCACACAGAGCCTTTCCTGTGTAAGCGTTACCTAGGGTGACCGGTATAACAAAAATGCCAGGATCCTTTCTTTTCCTCGGTAGCCCATTCTTCACACAGTTGCTCACTTCTGCTGTCAGGTTTATGGTCTCGAAATCGCTCATCCTCCTTCTCCCATACAGAATGTCCTTGAGGAATTTGGCGTAAGTGGGCATCTTTGCCAAAGCCTCAGCAAAGGGTATGTTGATCTGTAGCTGCTTGAACATCTCGAGAAACCTGGCGTAGTCCTTGCTATCATCCCTCTTTCGTGTCCTCAAGGGGTATGGTACCTCCTTGGAGACATGTACCGTTTATGCATCTGTCTCATTCTGCACTGCATCCTGCGCAACCGAGCCCTTCGGCTGGGGGCGGTCGACTGAGATGTTATCGTGGACCGACAAGTTGCGTTCTACTTCTTTCGACTTTTCTGCGCGAGCGTGGCTAGGATACGGTGGATCCTGCAGTGCCAATCCACTCCGAGTGGAGATAGCATTGATCTGAGCCCGTGGATTATTCACTGTATTCGAGGGTAGGTTTCCTGGCTATCTCTCCGTTAGCTGCTGTGCTAACTGCCCCACTTGTACTTCCTAAGCGCCCAGTGACGTTTTGGTTGTCCGCATGTCTGCTGTCAGGGCATCCATATGTGCGAACCGGGTCTCCATGGTTTGAAACATGGACTCGATTTTCTTCATCTGGGCGTCGTACTGCTGTGCAGATGGGCCCGGTTGAACCTGCTGTGTCAGTTTAGCCTGCTGGGCTGGTGGCCTGTGCTGGAACCCCGGTGCATAAACTGCGGAATTCAAGTTTCCATAACAGAACCCGGGATGGTCTCTCGTACCCGGTCGGTACCGGCTCGGGTCCCACTGCTGCTGTACGTAATTGGTGTCTTCGGTTCTGAGCTCCTCAATGGCCGCGTCCAAATCTGGTTCTCCTACTGCTGCAACGACCTTCTTATCCGAGTAGACTTTCTTGACCAAGTCCTGAACGATCTTGGCCAGATTATCTATCTGGTCGTCTTCTGCCGGTTCGGCTCTAGCCGTCATCCTGCGATCGTCAAACAGTCAGGTGTCCTGCTTGGCTAACTGCTTCATCATGTCATATGCACCATCTTTGTCCACATGATACAGGAAGTTTCCCCCGGCTTCTCTGTCAATCCTGTCAGCACTCTCCCTGTCTAGGGCATGGTAGAGTACCTGCACGATCTTCGCATCTCCAAAATCGTGGTTCGGGCATCTTTTCACAAATCTCATCAATCTGTCCCATGTTTCCACCACCGTCTCCCCTGACTTCTGCTTGAATGACAGAATCTCGCTCTGCAATTGAATGACCCGGGAGGCGGGGAAGAATTTTGCCAGAAAATCTGTGACGCACCCCTCCCATGTAGTGATGGATCTGGGTGGTCGGGATTCGAGCCAATCTTTGGCTACTCCGAATAGGCAATATGGGAACAGGATTAGCATAAGTGCCTCCGCGTCTACCCCCTTGTATCGGACCTTGTTGCAGTAATCCTCGAATTTCCCGATAAAGTCGTTCGGGTCTTCGTCGGCCTTGCCATGAAACGGACAGAGAGTTTGTACCGTCTGGATGGTGGAGGGTTTGATGTCAAAGTGCTCGGCGGTAATCTCGGGTACCACAATAGCTCGCTCATGCCCCCTGGTGGGGACTTCAAAATTCTCCACCAACGCTTTCCCAGATCGGTTATATGTTCTCTGGTTGCTTCGGGCAGCAAGTCCCGCTGTAACAAGCTCTTCGATGTACCGAGCCATCTGGGCTGGGGTACGAGTCTCTCGTTCCTTCCCACCGGTTGCAGGGAGTTCAGGATTGTCTCTCGGGTTGGCTGCCATAATGCTTTCTCGGTTTCTGCGGTTCTGTTCGGTGTACAGCTTCTCTGGATTGTCCAGTGGTGTTACCAAACTGCGAGGCAATCTGGGCATCAACTGAACAGTCCTGAAAACGCAGATTCAAAAAGCAGTGAGATAAAAGGAAAAATAACGGAACTGAAAAATAAGAAAATACACTGAAAACTAATTCTGACAACTAAATAGACCCTAAAAAGTCCCCGGCAATGGAGCCAAAAACTTGATGCGCACAATACAGGCTATTCGCAAGTATACAAAATCAAGTAATACCGGGTGTATTTCAACTCAAGTTGTCGATCCCACAGGGACTGTTTCGGGTTTTCACACGTAATCAGTTTTAGTTAACCGAGTGTAGTAACAAGGAGGAGTTGGTTGTGATTGTAGTTTACTACCCTAAAAACAAAAATTAAAAACTAAAACGTAAATATTTTTGTGACGTTTTTTTGAAATAAGCCGAATTGTTTGTTACTATAATGGATGAGAACTACGCTCCAGGATCCCCTAGGGTTTCTACATATTTCAGTTTTACGTTTGATATGAAAACACTCAGCAGTTTCGTTATCTGTGCAACGTACCGGTTGTGCAGTGACCTTTCAGCTTCCACACGTAATCCCGATCCTGCAGACTTTCATATTCTTGTTAAGCTGCCAAAGTCTGTAGTCTCGTTCTAATCCTGTTAGGGTTTCTAACCTAACCAGATGGCCCGGGTCAAATTCTTTGACAGTCGGTCTCACGTTTTTCGGTGCTAGCCCTATCTCCCTTTCTCTGGTCGGTCTATCAGGGTAAGGTACTAAATCCTGACTTTTCTTCTTAACCCTAACCTGACGTTTTCACCTACAAGCTCGGGTCTATAGCAATCCTGGGTGATCAATCCTATCATGCATATACGAGAATAATCAAAGCCAGAATAACATATACAACTTGCTGAATTAAGATAACAATCATGAATCCATAATCAAAGTAGTCATAAAATCAGGATACGAAACCCTAGGTTCACCGAGAAACTAGGTAAGAAGTTTAGCTACGAATAGACATAATACGAAACACAGTTTCTGAATATAAAGAGAGAGAATGCAATCAAACTAAGTCTTCGAATCTCGAATCGCTCTTCCGTGCTCTCCGGGGATGCTCTGACTTGTCCTTCGATTGTGTGTCAAAACGAGTCTGGACGAGTCTTTAAATAGTGCTGTTTTTACCGAAATGCTTGCGCCAGAAATTACGAAAACTGCCATCAGTCCGCCGACTTGGGAAAAAAGTCGAACTGGCTGCGTATATACGCAAGGGTAGCGTATATATGCAACCAGGGGCCCACAAATCAGCATCCCCCACCCCCTTCCTGCGTATATACGCAACAGCTACGTATATACGTAGCCCCTGCGTATATACGCAGGCAGAGGCTTTGTCCTGACCCTGCTTGGTCCTCTGGTGGGCCCGGTTAGGTCTCCTGTGTCCCACACTTCTGCCTGAATCTCCGGTTTGCCTCCCTTGGTGTTTTCCTGCTTTTCCGTGTTCCGGTCTTGGCTCGATCTTGTGCACGTTTCCTGAGACAGACCCTGTTTGGTCCCGACACGCTTCCCGATGCATCTCCCGAATCTGTTCCTGCAAAGGCAACATGTACAGAACCCGCGATCATATCCAATAAAAATAAGCAGGAATCCAGAAAGTACAAATAAACGTCTCGTTCTAACTTCCCGAGGCATTCTAAGGAAAATCCCGGCAAAAGACGCTGTTTTCCGACACAAACGCTCGTGAAATCATGCTAAAAGATAACCCTAATTGGGCGTTATCAGTTTTTAGCTATGAGTTGTTGTTATGCTCCTTCACTCCCTGAAAAATGACTTACGGATTTGAAATGTGTAAATGATTTTATATCATTTGAAGGAAAATTTTTTACAGGAATATATTTTACATCCAACCAAACAGCCCCAACATACCAAACCAAGGGAAAGTATTTTACATAAAAATATTTTATCACCCACCAAACTGTGCCGAAATGTCAAGAATAAATGCTGTCAAATATGTATAGTGTAGTGTTCTAGAGATAGAAACGGTTGAGAGAGTATGAATTTAATATAGTACCAAAGGTTTCATAAAGGGAAGGTGCAGCCGTCTTCGGGCTTTGTATGTTAAGCTCTCGTTTGGGTAAGGTACAATAATGATGGAGAAAGAGCCGTACTGGTATAAGAGGTAGAATATGATTGTACTGGTATAAGACATGATATCATTGTACTGGTTCTGAGTGATTGGTTAGAGCATGATATAAGATAGGATAAGCTGCAGGGATATGTATTAATATGGATAGTGCATGATAAGATGTAAGATATGTGTGTAAATGACAACATTTCCACACTTGTTTAAAACTTGCTTTTTAAATTATTTTGCCTTCCACTGTAGACTATAAACAAAAAGATAATATTACACACACATTTTGACATGTTAAAAGTAACAATATTAGAGTAGAGATAATTATAAATCTAGGCTCAAGATATCGTAATGTAAGTCAATTAGTCCTTGCTTCATTGGTGATGTTGCGTCTTGAAATATTAACTGTCATTATTCTTCTTATATTATACTCACTCACTCGCATACATATATTACATATATATACACATATAATACACACACACATATACACATAATATATATATGTATACACACACATATAAATATTAAATATACATATATATATATGTATATATTAATAAAAGAATATATACATATGTATATATATGTGCATATATATATGTATACAATATATATGAGTATATATATAAATATACACACACATATATGTATAAATATATATGTGTATATATATATATATGCATGTATTATACATACAAATATATGTATATGTATATACACACATGTATATGTAAGCATACATATATATATACATCATATGTATATATACATACATATGTATGTATTTTAACACCCCCTTTTTAAAGAAGGGAAATGCCTTCGCCCGAGGTGATGAGCCTCATTGGGAACGGATAAGGGTCGTCGATTCACAGTTAGTACAACCATCGATAACATAAAACATAATTTATTAAAATTTCAATACAAACAATGACATTTGAAAAGTCAAGAATACAATTTCCATTTGATATGAAATAAATTACTATATGATCGATGTTCTAAGCATCAAGCCTCCTATCCAGCGGTGTCGTGAACGTTCCCCCACTTCGATAGCCAACCTGCGGTTTTAAAATAGCAAAAGCTGACGCAGTTTGTACATAAAATGATCAGCACACGGCTGAGTAAGCTAACACCCATAGCACGTAAACAGATTATGAGGCATGTGACAGGAAATAACGTATTCGCTGATAAATAAATATCACATATGTGCGGGAAAAGCGTTCACGTTGATTTGATGTGCCAAACTTCGTATCCATCTCAAATTTCGTATCTGGTCCATCTCGGGAATCACTGTTAATAGCAATTCACAATATCACTTTTGATCTCAAGATAATAACATTCTCATCGATATGAAACGAGTCCAGAAATTCATTTTAGTAACTAGTTGATACGGGGCATGACCATATCCAATCCACAACCTCTTTCTCATAATGTGCAAAAGCACCCACATAACCATAACTCAATCACAGGAGGTTCGCATCATAGCACCTCATAACCATAACATAATCAAAAGGAGGTCAGAGCCTCATAATCTCCTAATCTCATAACAGTAACCAATCGGAATATGTCATAAATGTATCGTATCAGGGGTATGGCACAAACCCACGCACAACGGCTTCCACTTTACATAATTACGAATTTTCTTTCAAGATGTAGAATCGAGTAAGGAGATCGAAAGTAAAGCTGGTGTGGCATAAAATAATAATAATCGAGGTATGATTGAGAGAGATATTCTGATTTGACCAATGAGTGAGCGGTGTGCTACTCTTGGTAACCGATGCAACGATTTCGAATTTCGTACTTCCAACCCAATGATGTGATCCGTATTGGGATATCACAGTTAAAAGATAAATTTCAAGTTATTCACAACAGAATTTAGATAATCGCCTTTCAGATTTTTATTTAGATTTGGTTACCAATTTCAAACGATACTTCAAAAGTAGAGTTTTTCGAAAACCGGTAAAGAACTCAAATAAAAAATGTATGGTAGCATTTCACAAGTAACTCATGTGATACGCAAAACGAAAGAAAGGCACACGAGGCTAGGCATATTAACTAACCAAAATCCAAGCACGTCCTAGAAGTCGTTTCGTCTACGAAAACCGTCACCAACAAATCGGAGCTTCTTACTTAATACAATTTATACATATTTCTAGCTTCTTGTTATTTATATCAAGAAAATATTCATTTTAACTTATTTACAAACCCCAAAAATATTTTCTTCAATAATATTTACTCCCAAAAATATAGTTATTAATTTATAAATAATAATCTAAACAAATTAAATAAAAAAAAATTATAAATGAATATGAAATTAAAAACTACATTTAGTACCCCAAAAGTTTTTGAAAATTCAACTGCCTCCCCCTCGGTTTCTGAAGAGTCAAAATAACCCCCTCATAAACTTTCTGAAAATGACACTTTAACCCCCAAATCAAGAACACCCAAACTAACTAATCAAAATATGGATTCAAGGCTTTAAAATATGATTTTGATTGGAAATAACGACTTAGGGGAAGATTTTAATCGTACCCAGTCCAAAAACCGCGAGAAACGGTGAAGAAATGGGTCGAGTTGAGGTCGCCGTTGCTGTCGCCGGAGATGGAGCTTCGCCGGGGCTTCTCCGGTTGTTCTTGGCTGTGGCTATGACCCCGTGGAGCTTGGTCGGACCTTCGGGAGGCTAGAGAGAGGGGTGAAAGAGGCTAGATCGTCCCGGTTGAACTCCGACAGAATTCTCGCCGGAAACAATGGTGGGTTGCCGGCGTTCTTGGAGGCTGCTGCTTCCGGCACTTCTTCAGCTACTATGGATTCCTCAGGTTGCCACGACGAGCAAGGAAGAGAGAGATGGAGGACAGTGGTGGTGGCGGTGATGGTCCCCGTGGGTCTTCTCCGATGGGATGGTGGCGGCAGCGGCCATTATTGTCGTTGATGCTGCTGCTCCTGTTCTTGCCGGCAAAACAGAGGGAAGGGAGAGCGGGACAGGGAGTATAGAGATAGAGGGATGGTGGTGAGGTGGTGATGGTGGTTTCGGGTGTTTGTGTTGCCCGAAGAAGAGAATAGAGGGAGAAATAATAAAAGAAAGAGTGAGAGAGAGAGAGATGAATGTATTGGGGAACGAGGAGCATGTTGGGGGTTGAGAAATGTCATCAGATGTGGAGAAAACAAAAGTTTTCTTTTGTTTTATTTTATTATTTCCATTATTGCTATTTACCTACTAGGTTATATAGCTTTTATCAAATACAACTACCACCCCACTTATTAACTAGCTAGTTACATCTAATACTAAAACTACCTCCCCGCTAGCAATAAAATTTTGAAAATAACTGATTAAACTTTACGAAAAGACGCAAATTATATTTTAAAAAAATAAGTTGGGGTGTTACATCCTTCCTCCCTTAAAGAGAGCTACGTCCTCGAAGCTAATGCTGATGGGTCTCGGAAAGGTTCTAAAGTCCATGAGTATCACTAATCGTATCAACAGACGAAACTATATAGCAACACAGATAATCACATAACAGCAAATAGCAACTCTAAGCAACAAGAAGCACAATTCAGCACCACTTTCAAATAAGGTCTTAAGCTATTCTGCAATCCCCGGCTTTTTCAATTTTATTACCGGTTTTAGTTGTCCTATATCCATTTTAATTCCTAAAAATCTTCTTTTAGCTGAAACTGAAGGGTCGTACTACCTTAGAACCGTCGGCTCTGATACCAAATTTAACACCCTCCTTATTCAACAAGGGAAATGTCTCCGCCCGAGGTGATGAGCCTCACTGGGAACGGATAAGGATCGTCGGTTCACTGCTAGTACAACCATCGATAATATAGAACAAAATTTACTACAATATCAATACAAACAATGACATTTGAAAAGTCAAGAATACAATTTTCATTTGATATGAAATAAATTACTATATGATTGATGTTCTAAGTATCAAGCCTCCTATCCAGCGGCGTCGTGAACGTACCCCCACTTCGATAGCCAACCTGCGATTTTAAAATAGCAAAAGCCGACACAGTTTTTACAGAAAATGATCAGCAAAGGGCTGAGTAAGCTAACACCCATAGCACGTAAACAGATTATGAGGCATGTGACAGGAAATAACGTATTCGCTGATAAATAAATATAACATATGTGCGGGAAAAGCGATACGTTGATTTGATGTGCCAAACTTCGTATCGATCTCAAATTTCGTATCCCAACCCGAAGATGTGGTCCATCTCGGGAATCACTGTTAATAGCAATTCACAATACCACTTTCGATATCAAAATAATAACATTCTCATCGATATGAAATGAGTCAAGAAATTCATTTTAGTAACTAGTTGATACGGGGCGTGACCATATCCTATCCACAACCACTTTCTCACAATGTGCAAAGGTACCCACATAACCATAACTCAATCACAGGAGGTTCGCATCATAGCGCCTCATAACCATAACATAATCAAAAGGAGGTCAGAGCCTCACAATCTCATAACAGTAACCAATCATAATATGTCAGAAATGTATCGTATCAGGGGTATGGCACAAACCCACGCACAACGGCTTCCACTTTACATAATTAAGAATTTGTTGGAATAGATGCCCTAGAGGCAATCTAGTTTAGTGTGAATTATTTGTGGCTAGAATTCATTTATTATTTATTGGATATTTAATATAATGAAGTCCTTAGATTTACAATTGTGTTGTTTATCTTAAATATCCCTAGTCAAATATAATGATTAATGGGACAATCATCTATAGACTAGTATGGGGTTGGATTGATATGGAGATATCACGATCCAACACATAGGTGTGCATTATGGAATGTTGCACTGGATTGACCCATCTCCGAGAAGGCTACATACACGTTATGTTGAGTCACAAGCGCTTCTCGCGGTGCAATGGTATTGTCATCCTTAGACTTGAAGTCACTAGATATTCTAGTTGTGGATTATTGTGATCTTGGTAGCGTTAACGCTACACCGTAACGGGGTAGTTATAAAGGCGTGTACTGGATACAATAAGAAGCAAGCTTAGAGATCGTAGTGGACGTAGATAGAATTTGTCCCTCCCACATAACGGGAGCAAATATCCTAGGCCACTCGAGGATAGTGCTTATAGAATGTCTGGCCAGACTCAAATAAATCAATATGGGATATTGAGGTTATTTGCACGAATAAGGCTATACCCATAGATCGAGAAACTATGGATTGGATATACGAGTGTGACTTGTATGTCTCGTGTCCAATCCGGATATAGAGACAAAGGGATGAGACAATTACTTGTACAAAGGTTGTCAAGATGACTATTCTATTAGTTGGCTAGAATGGATGTTTTGCTAGAAACCGCTCCATATTAGCAAATAGTTGCTACCAACTAGATAGAACCTATGGGGTCACACGCTACATAGATTTGAACTAGATTTGGGAATTAATTAATTGGATTAATTAATAGAAGGATCACTTTTCAAACCCTTGCAAACTTAGTAGGGACTAATTTGCAAGGAAGGGACTAAATTGAATTCTAGTAGGACTAGAATAAGTCCTTTAGGTAGTTAACAAGGAGTTGTTGGACTATATAAAGGACCTTCCTTCCTTCCGTCCCACATATAACTTATGCTCATTAGTGAACATAAAAAAGAGTGGGAGAGAACAAAAATGAGAGAGAGCAAGCAACAAGGAGGCCCGACCGCCCCCTTGCCGCCGCCCCGTCCCCGTAGGCCAAAGGAGGTCGAGACCCTCCTTTTGGGTCTCGTTTTGCGTGATTCTTCTTCCTCTTCCTCTTCCGGGCTAGCACCAAGGACTTGGGAGATCTAGGATCAACTATAGGCGTGGATCAACCTTAGAGAACGTG
Organism: Linanthus parryae; assembly: GCA_023055425.1. Taxonomy (NCBI): domain Eukaryota; kingdom Viridiplantae; phylum Streptophyta; class Magnoliopsida; order Ericales; family Polemoniaceae; genus Linanthus; species Linanthus parryae. The sequence goes on along the minus strand of JALGPY010000043.1, from coordinate 767,600 downwards.
ACACAATTCGCGTTTGAAGTCATCAAGGAGAACCCAAAGGTGTGTTTATGATTTCTAACCCTTACCATCGTTATGTCTCTTGACTTGTGATCCTTGGAGGGTTTTGCATGGTTTTATGTATGTTTATGCTTCCTTTGTGCAATCCATGAAACAAAACCCTACAGAATTTTCTTTAAAGATGTAGAATCAAGTAAGGAGATCCAAACTAAAGCTGGGGTGGCAAAAAATAATAATAATCGATGTACGATTGAGAGAGATATTCTGATTTGATCAATAAGTGAGCGGTGTGCTACTCTTGGTAACCGATGCAACGATTTCAAATTTCGTACTTCCAACCCAATGTGGTCCATATTGGGATATCACAGTAAAAAGATAAATTTCAAGTTATTCAAAACATAATTTAGATGTTCGTCTTTCGGATTTTTATATAGATTTGGTTACCAATTTCAAACGATACTTCAAAAGTAGAGTTTTTCGAAAACCGGTAAAGAACTCAAATAAACATGTATGGTAGCATTTTACAAGTAACTCACATGATACGCGAAATGAAAGAAAGAAACACGAGGCTAGGCATATTAACTAACCAAAATCCAAGCACGTCCTAGAAGTCGTCTCGTCTACGAAAAACCGTCACCTACAAATCGGAGCTTCTAACTTAATGCAACCTTAAAAAATATACAACCTATATATATTTCTAGCTTCTTGTTATTTATATCAAGAAAATATTCATTTTAACTTATTTACAAACCCCAAAATATATTTTCTTCAATAATATTTACTCCCAAAAATATAGTTATTAATTTATAAATAATAATCTAAACAAATTAAATTAAAACAAATTTTATTAATGAATATGAAATTAAAAACTACATTTAGTACCCCAAAAGTTTCTGAAAAGTCAACTGCCTCCCCCTAGGTTTCTGAAAAGTCACAATAACGCCCTCGTAAGCTTTCTGAAAATGACACTTTAACCCCCAAACAAGAACACCCAAACTAACTAATCAAAATATGGATTCAAGGCTTTAAAATATGTTTTTGATTGCAAATAAAAACTTAGGGGAAGATTTTAGTCGTACCCAGTCCAAAAATCGCGAGAAACGGTGAAGAAATGGGTCGGGTGGAGGTCGACGTTGCTGTCGCCGGAGATGGAGCTTCGCCGGGGCTTCTCCGGCTATTCTTGGATGTGGCTAGAACCCCCTGGAGCTTGGTCGGACCAACTGGAGGCTAGAGAGAGGGGTGAAAGAGGCTAGATCGTCCTGGTTGAACTCCGGCAAAATTCTCGCCGGAAACAATGGTGGGTTGCTGGCGTTCTTGGCGGCTGCTGCTTCCGGCACTTCTTCAGCTGCCATGGATTCCTCTGGTTGCCACGAAGAGAAAGGAAGAGAGGGGAAGAGAGAGATGGAGGGCAGTGGTGGTGGCGGTGATGGTCCCCGTGGGTCTTCTCCGATGGGATGGTGGCGGCAGCGGCCATTATTGTCGCTGATGCTGCTGCTCCTGTTATTGCCGGGAAAAAAGAGGGAAGGGAGAGCGGGACAGAGAATAGAGAGATAGAGGGATGATGGTAAGGTGGTGATGGTGGTTTCGGGTGGTTGTGTTGCCTAGAGAAGAGAATAGAGGGACAAATAATAAAAGAAAGAGTGAGAGAGAGATGAATATATTGGGGAACGGGAGCATGTTGGGGGTTGAGAAATGTCATCAGATGTGGAGAAAACAAAAAGTTTCTTTTGTTTTATTTTATTATTTCCATCATTGCTATTTACCTACAAGGTTATATAGCTGTTATCAAATACAACTACCACCCCACTTATTAACTAGCTAATTACATCTAATACTAAAACTACCTCCCCGCTAGCAAGAAATTCTTAAAAATAACTGATTAAACTTTACGAAAAGACGCAAATTATACTTTAAAAAAAGAAGTCGGGGTGTTACATCCTACCCCCCTTAAAGAGAGCTTCGTCCTTGAAGCTAACGCTGATGGGTCTCGGAAAGGTTCTAAAGTCCATGAGTATCACTAATCGTATCAACAGACAAAACTATATGGCAACACAGATAATCACATAACAGAAAATAGCAACTCTAGCCAACAAGAAGCACAATTCAGTACGACTGTCAAATAAGGACTTAAGCTATCCCGCAATCCCCGGCTTGTTCAATTTTATTACCGGTTTTAGTTGTCCTATATCCATTTTATTTCCTAAAAATCTTCTTTTAGCTGAAATTGAAGGGTCGTACTAACTTAGAACCGTCGGCTCTGATACAAACTTTAACACCCTCCTTATTAAACAAGGGAAATGGCTCCGCCCGAGGTGATGAGCCTCACTAGGAACGGATAAGGATCGTCGGTTCAGAGCTAGTACAACCATCGATAACATAGAACAAAATTTACTACAATTTCAATACAAACAATGACATTTGAAAAGTCAAGAATACAATTTTCATTTGATATGAAATAAATTACTATATGATCGATGTTCTAAGCATCAAGCCTCCTATCCAGCGGCGTCGTGAACGTTCCCCCACTTCGATAGCCAACCTACGGTTTTAAAATAGCAAAAGCCGACGCAGTTTTTACAGAAAATGATCAGCAAACGGCTGAGTAAGCTAACACCCATAGCACGTAAACAGATTATGAGGCATTTGACAGGAAATAACGTATTCGCTGATAAATAAATATAACATATGTGAGGGAAAAGTGTTACGTTGATTTGATGTGCCAAACTTCGTATCGATCTCAAATTTCGTATCCCAACCCGAAGATGTGGTCCATCTCGGGAATCACTGTTAATAGCAATTCACAATACCACTTTCGATATCAAAATAATAACATTCTCATCGATATGAAACGAGTCAAGAAATTCATTTTAGTAACTAGTTGATACGGGGCGTGACCATATCCAATCCACAACCACTTTCTCACAATGTGCAAAAGCACCCACATAACCATAACTCAATCACAGGAGGTTCGCATCATAGCTCCTCATAATCATAACATAATCAAAAGGAGGTCAGAGCCTCATAATCTCATAACTGTAACCAATCACAATATGTCAGAAATGTATCGTATCTGGGGTATGGCACAAACCAACACACAACGGCTTCCACTTTACATAATTATGAATTTTCTTTCAAGATGTAGAATCAAGTAAGGAGATCCAAACTAATGTTGGTGTGGCACAAAATAATAATAATCGATGTACGATTGAGAGAGATATTCTTATTTGACCAATAAGTGAGCGCTGTGCTACTCTTGGTAACCGATGCAACGATTTCAAATTTCGTACTTCCAACCCTATGATGTGGTCCGTATTGGGATATCACAGTTAAAAGATAAATTTCAAGTTATTCACAACATAATTTAGATGTTCGTCTTTTGGATTTTTATATAGATTTGGTTACCAATTTCAAACGATACTTCAAAAGTAGAGTTTTTCGAAAACCGGTAAAGAACTCAAATAAAACATGTATGATTTCATTTCACAAGTAACTCACGTGATACGCGAAATGAAAGAAAGGCACACGAGGCTAGGCATATTAACTAACCAAAATCCAAGCACGTCCTAGAAGTCGTCTCGTCTACGAAAACCGTCACCTACAAATCGGAGCTTCTAACTTAATACAACCTTAAAAATATACAACCTATATATATTTCTAGCTTCTTGTTATTTATATCAAGAAAATATTCATTTTAACTCATTTACAAACCCCAAAATATATTTTCTTCAATAATATTTACTCCCTAAAATATAGTTATTAATTTATAAATAACAATCTAAGCAAATTAAATTAAAACAAATTTTATAAATGAATATAAAATTAAAAACTACATTTAGTACCCCAAAAGTTTCTGAAAAGTCAACTGCCTCCCCCTAGGTTTATGAAAAGTCACAATAACTCCCTCATAAGCTTTCTGAAAAGGACACTTTAACCCCCAAATCAAGAACACCCAAACTAACTAATCAAAATATGGATTCAAGGCTTTAAAATATGTTTTTGATTGCAAATAAAGACTTAGGGGAAGATTTTAGTCGTACCCAGTCAAAAAATCGCGAGAAACGGTGAAGAAATGGGTCGGGTGGAGGTCGCCGTTGCTGTCGCCGGAGATGGAGCTTCGCCGGGGCTTCTCTGGCTGTTCTTGGATGTGGCTAGGACCCCCTGGAGCTTGGTCGGACTCTCTGGAGGCTATAGAGAGGGGTGAAAGAGGCTAGATCGTCCTGGTTGAACTCCGGCGAAATTCTCGCCGGAAACAATGGTGGGTTGCCGGCGTTCTTGGAGGTTGCTGCTTCAGGCACTTCTTCAGCTGCTATGGATTCCTCTGGTTGCCACGACGAGCAAGGAAGAGAGGGGAAGAGAGAGATGGAGGGCAGTGGTGGTGGCGGTGTTGGTCCCCGTGGGTCTTCTCCGATGGGATGGTGGCGGCAGTGGCCATTATTGTCGCTGATGCTGCTGCTCCTGTTCTTGCCGGGAAAAAAGAGGGAAGGGAGAGCGGGACAGAGAATAGAGGGATGGTGGTCAGGTGGTGATGGTGGTTTCGGGTGGTTGTGTTGCCCAGAGAAGAGAATAGAGGGACAATAATAAAAGAAAGAGTGAGAGAGAGAGAGAGAGAGATGAATGTACTGGGGAACGGGGAGCATGTTGGGGGTTGAGAAATGTCATCAGATGTGGAGAAAACGAAAGTTTTCTTTTGTTTTATTTTATTATTTCCATTATTGCTATTTACCTACAAGGTTATATAGATGTTATCAAATACAACTACCACCCCCACTTATTAACTAGCTAATTACATCTGATACTAAAACTACCTCCCCGCTAGCAAGAAATTTTTAAAAATAACTAATTAAACTTTACAAAAAGACGCAAATTATACTTAAAAAAAATAAGTCGGGGTGTTACATCCTTCCCCCCTTAAAGAGAGCTTCGTCCTCGAAGCTAACGCTGATGGGTCTCGGAAAGGTTCTAAAGTCCATGAGTATCACTAATCGTATCAACAGACAAAACTATATAGCAACACAGATAATAACATAACACCAAATAGCAACTCTAGCCAACAAGAAGCACAATTCAGCACGACTGTCGAATAAGGACTAAAGCTATCCCGCAATCCCTGGCTTGTTCAATTTTATTACCGGTTTTAGTTGTCCTATATCCATTTTAATTCCTAAAGATCGTCTTTTAGCTGAAATTGAAGGGTCGTACTAACTTAGAACCGTCGGCTCTGATACGAACTTTAAAACCCTCCTTATTAAACAAGGGAAATGGCTCCGTCCGAGGTGATGAGCCTCACTGGGAACGGTTAAGGATTGTCGGTTCACAGCTAGTACAACCATAGATAACATAGAACAAAATTTACTACAATTTCAATACAAACAATGACATTTGAAAAGTCAAGAATACAATTTTCATTTGATATGAAATAAATTACTATATGATCGATGTTCTAAGCATCAAGCCTCCTATCCAGCGGTGTCGTGAACGTTCCCCAACTTCGATAGCCAACCTGCGGTTTTAAAATAGCAAAAGCCGACGCAGTTTTTACAGAAAATGATCAGCAAACGGCTGAGTAAGCTAACACCCATAGCACGTAAACAGATTATGAGGCATTTGACAGGAAATAACGTATTCGCTGATAAATAAATATAACATATGTGAGGGAAAAGTGTTACGTTGATTTGATGTGCCAAACTTCGTATCGATCTCAAATTTCGTATCCCAACCCGAAGATGTGGTCCATCTCGGGAATCACTGTTAATAGAAATTCACAATACCACTTTCGATATCAAAATAATAACATTCTCATCGATATGAAACGAGTCAAGAAATTCATTTTAGTAACTAGTTGATACGGGGCGTGACCATATCCAATCCACAACCACTTTCTCACAATGTGCAAAAGCACCCACATAACCATAACTCAATCACAGGAGGTTCGCATCATAGCTCCTCATAATCATAACATAATCAAAAGGAGGTCAGAGCCTCATAATCTCATAACTGTAACCAATCACAATATGTCAGAAATGTATCGTATCTGGGGTATGGAACAAACCCACACACAACGGCTTCCACTTTACATAATTACGAATTTTCTTTCAAGATGTAGAATCAAGTAAGGAGATCCAAACTAATGTTGGTGTGGCACAAAATAATAATAATCGATGTACGATTGAGAGAGATATTCTTATTTGACCAATAAGTGAGCGCTGTGCTACTCTTGGTAACCGATGCAACGATTTCAAATTTCGTACTTCCAACCCTATGATGTGGTCCGTATTGGGATATCACAGTTAAAAGATAAATTTCAAGTTATTCACAACATAATTTAGATGTTCGTCTTTTGGATTTTTATATAGATTTGGTTACCAATTTCAAACGATACTTCAAAAGTAGAGTTTTTCGAAAACCGGTAAAGAACTCAAATAAAACATGTATGGTTGCATTTCACAAGTAACTCACGTGATACGCGAAATGAAAGAAAGGCACACGAGGCTAGGCATATTAACTAACCAAAATCCAAGCACGTCCTAGAAGTCGTCTCGTCTACGAAAACCGTCACCTACAAATCGGAGCTTCTAACTTAATACAACCTTAAAATATACAACCTATATATATTTCTAGCTTCTTGTTATTTATATCAAGAAAATATTCATTTTAACTCATTTACAAACCCCAAAATATATTTTCTTCAATAATATTTACTCCCCAAAATATAGTTATTAATTTATAAATTACAATCTAAGCAAATTAAATTAAAACAAATTTTATAAATGAATATAAAATTAAAAACTACATTTAGTACCCCAAAAGTTTCTGAAAAGTCAACTGCCTCCCCCTAGGTTTATGAAAAGTCACAATAACCCCTTCAAAAGCTTTCTGAAAATGACACTTTAACCCCCAAATCAAGAACACCCAAACTAACTAATCAAAATATGGATTCAAGGCTTTAAAATATGTTTTTGATTGCAAATAAAGACTTAGGGGAAGATTTTAGTCATACCCAGTCCAAAAATCGCGAGAAACGGTGAAGAAATGGGTCGGGTGGAGGTCGCCGTTGCTGTCGCCGGAGATGGAGCTTCGCCGGGGCTTCTCTGGCTGTTCTTGGATGTGGCTAGGACCCCCTGGAGCTTGGTCGGACTCTCTGGAGGCTATAGAGAGGGGTGAAAGAGGCTAGATCGTCCTGGTTGAACTCCGGCGAAATTCTCGCCGGAAACAATGGTGGGTTGCCGGCGTTCTTGGAGGTTGCTGCTTCAGGCACTTCTTCAGCTGCTATGGATTCCTCTGGTTGCCACGACGAGCAAGGAAGAGAGGGTAAGAGAGAGATGGAGGGCAGTGGTGGTGGCGGTGTTGGTCCCCGTGGGTCTTCTCCGATGGGATGGTGGCGGCAGTGGCCATTATTGTCGCTGATGTTGCTGCTCCTGTTCTTGCCGGGAAAAAAGAGGGAAGGGAGAGCGGGACAGAGAATAGAGGGATGGTGGTAAGTTGGTGATGGTGGTTTCGGGTGGTTGTGTTGCCCAGAGAAGAGAATAGAGGGACAATAATAAAAGAAAGAGTGAGAGAGAGAGAGAGATGAATGTACTGGGGAACGGGGAGCATGTTGGGGGTTGAGAAATGTCATCAGATGTGGAGAAAACAAAAGTTTTCTTTTGTTTTATTTTATTATTTCCATTATTGCTATTTACCTACAAGGTTATATAGCTGTTATCAAATAGAACTACCACCCCCACTTATTAACTAGCTAATTACATCTAATACTAAAACTACCTCCCCGCTAGCAAGAAATTTTTAAAAATAACTAATTAAACTTTACAAAAAGACGCAAATTATACTTTAAAAAAATAAGTCGGGGTGTTACATCCTTCCCCCCTTAAAGAGAGCTTCGTCCTCGAAGCTAACACTGATGGGTCTCGGAAAGGTTCTAAAGTCCATGAGTATCACTAATCGTATCAACAGACAAAACTATATAGCAACACAAATAATAACATAACACCAAATAGCAACTCTAGCCAACAAGAAGCACAATTCAGCACCACTTTCAAATAAGGTCTTAAGCTATTCTGCAATCCCCGGCTTTTTCAATTTTATTACCGGTTTTAGTTGTCCTATATCCATTTTAATTCCTAAAAATCTTCTTTTAGCTGAAACTGAAGGGTCGTACTAACTTAGAACCGTCGGCTCTGATACCAACTTTAAAACCCTCCTTATTCAACAAGGGAAATGTCTCCGCCCGAGGTGATGAGCCTCACTGGGAACGGATAAGGATCGTCGGTTCACAGCTAGTACAACCATCGATAATATAGAACAAAATTTACTACAATATCAATACAAACAATGACATTTGAAAAGTCAAGAATACAATTTTCATTTGATATGAAATAAATTACTATATGATTGATGTTCTAAGCATCAAGCCTCCTATCCAGCGGCGTCGTGAACGTACCCCCACTTCGATAGCCAACCTGCGGTTTTAAAATAGCAAAAGCCGACACAGTTTTTACAGAAAATGATCAGCAAACGGCTGAGTAAGCTAACAGCCATAGCACGTAAACAGATTATGAGGCATGTGACAGGAAATAACGTATTCGCTGATAAATAAATATAACATATGTGCGGGAAAAGCGATACGTTGATTTGATGTGCCAAACTTCGTATCGATCTCAAATTTCGTATCCCAACCCGAAGATGTGGTCCATCTCGGGAATCACTGTTAATAGCAATTCACAATACCACTTTCGATATCAGGATAATAACATTCTCATCGATATGAAACGAGTCAAGAAATTCATTTTAGTAACTAGTTGATACGGGGCGTGACCATATCCAATCCGCAACAACTTTCGCACAATGTGCAAAAGCACCCACATAACCATAACTCAATCACAGGAGGTTCGCATCATAGCGCCTCATAACCATAACATAATCAAAAGGAGGTCAGAGCCTCATAATCTCATAACTGTAACCAATCACAATATGTCAGAAATGTATCGTATCAGGGGTATGGCACAAACCCACGCACAACGGCTTCCACTTTACATAATTAAGAATTTTCTTTCAAGATGTAGAATCAAGTAAGGAGATCCAAACTAATGCTGGTGTGGCACAAAATAATAATAATCGATGTACGATTGAGAGAGATATTCTGATATGACCAATAAGTGAGCGGTGTGCTACTCTTGGTAACCGATGCAACGATTTCAAATTTCGTACTTCCAACCCTATGATGTGGTCCGTATTGGGATATCACAGTTAAAAGATAAATTTCAAGTTATTCACAACAGAATTTAGATGTTCGTCTTTCAGATTATTATATAGATTTGGTTACCAATTTCAAACGATACTTCTAAAGTAGAGTTTTTCGAAAAACGGTAAAGAAATCAAGTAATGCATGTATGGTTGCATTTCACAAGTAACTCACGTGATACGCGAAATGAAAGAAAGGCACACGAGGCTAGGCATATTAACTAACCAAAATCCAAGCACGTCCTAGAAGTCGTCTCGTCTACGAAAACCGTCACCTACAAATCGGAGCTTCTAACTTAATACAACCTTAAAAATATACAACCTATATATATTTCTAGCTTCTTGTTATTTATATCAAGAAAATATTCATTTTAACTTATTTACAAACCCCAAAATATATTTTCTTCAATAATATTTACTCCCAAAAATATAGTTATTAATTTTAAATAATAATCTAAAAAATTAAATTAAAACAAATTTTATAAATGAATATAAAATTAAAAACTACATTTAGTACCCCAAAAGTTTCTGAAAAGTCAACTGCCTCCCCCTAGGTTTCTGAAAAGTCACAATAACGCCCTCGTAAGCTTTTTGAAAATGACACTTTAACCCCCAAATCAAGAAAACCTAAACTAACTAATCAAAATATGGATTCAAGGATTTTAAATATGTTTTTGATTGCAAATAAAGACTTAGGGGAAGATTTTAGTCGTACCCAGTCCAAAAATCGCGAGAAACGGTGAAGAAATGGGTCGGGTGGAGGTCGACGTTGCTGTCGCCGGAGATGGAGCTTCGCCGGGGCTTCTCCGGCTATTCTTGGCTGTGGCTAGGACCCCCTGGAGCTTGGTCGGACCCTATGGAGGCTAGAGAGAGAGGTGAAAGAGGCTAGATCGTCCTGGTTGAACTCCGGCAAATTCGAGCCGGAAACAATGGTGGGTTGTCCGCGTTCTTGGCGGCTGCTGCTTCAGGCACTTCTTCAGCTGCCATGGATTCCTCTGGTTGCTACTACGAGCAAGTAAGAGAGGGGAAGAGAGAGATGGAGGGCAGTGGTGGTGGCGGTGATTGTCCCCGTGGGTCTTCTCCGATGGGATGGTGGCGGCAGCGGCCATTATTGTCGCTGATGCTGCTGCTCCTGTTCTTGCCGGGAAAAAAGAGGGAAGGGAGAGCGGGACAGAGAATAGAGAGATAGAGGGATGGTGGTAAGGTGGTGATGGTGGTTTCGGGTGGTTGTGTTGCCCAGAGAAGAGAATAGAGGGACAAATAATAAAAGAAAGAGTGAGAGAGAGAGATGAATGTATTGGGGAACGGGGAGCATGTTGGGGGTTGAGAAATGTCATCAGATGTGGAGAAAACAAAAGTTTTCTTTTGTTTTATTTTATTATTTCCATTATTGCTATTTACCTACAAGGTTATATAGCTGTTATCAAATACAACTAGCACCCCACTTATTAACTAGCTAATTACATCTAATACTAAAACTACCTCCCCGCTAGCAAGAAATTTTTAAAAAAAACTAATTAAACTTTATGAAAAGACGCAAATTATACTTTAAAAAAATAAGTCGGGGTGTTACATCCTTCCCCCCTTAAAGAGGGCTTTGTCCTCGAAGCTAACGCTGATGGGCCTCGAAAAGGTTCTAAAGTCCATGAGTATCACTAATCGTATCAACAGACAAAACTATATAGCAACACAGATAATCACATAACAGCAAATAGCAACTCTAGCCAACAAGAAGCACAATTCAGCACGACTGTCGAATAAGGACTTAAGCTATCCCGCAATCCCTGGCTTGTTCAATTTTACTACCAGTTTTAGTTGTCCTATATCCATTTTAATTCCTAAAAATCTTCTTTTAGCTGAAATTGAAGGGTCGTTCTAACTTAGAACTGTCGGCTCTGATACCAACTTTAACACCCTCCTTATTAAACAAGGGAAATGGCTTCGCCCGAGGTGACGAGCCTCACTGGGAACGGATAAGGATCGTCGGTTCACAGCTAGTACAACCATCGATAACATAGAACAAAATTTACTACAATTTCAATACAAACAATGACATTTGAAAAGTCAAGAATACAATTTTCATTTGATATGAAATAAATTACTATATGATCGATGTTCTAAGCATCAAGCCTCCTATCCAGCGGCCTCGTGAACGTTCCCCCACTTCTATAGCCAACCTGCGGTTTTAAAATAGCAAAAGCCGACACAGTTTTATAGAAAATGATCAGCAAACGGCTGAGTAAGCTAACACCCATAGCACGTAAACAGATTATGAGGCATTTGACAGGAAATAACGTATTCGCTGATAAATAAATATAACATATGTGAGGGAAAAGTGTTACGTTGATTTGATGTGCCAAACTTCGTATCGATCTCAAATTTCGTATCCCAACCCGAAGATGCGGTCCATCTCGGGAATCACTGTTAATAGCAATTCACAATACCACTTTCGATATCAAAATAATAACATTCTCATCGATATGAATCGAGTCAAGAAATTCATTTTAGTAACTAGTTGATACGGGGCGTGACCATATCCAATCCACAACCACTTTCTCACAATGTGCAAAAGCACCCACATAACCATAACTCAATCACAGGAGGTTTGCATCATAGCGCCTCATAACCATAACATAATCAAAAGGAGGTCAGAGCCTCATAATCTCATAACTGTAACCAATCACAATATGTCAGAAATGTATCGTATCAGGGGTATGGCACAAACCCACCCACAACGGCTTCCACTTTACATAATTACGAATATTATTTCAAGATGTAGAATCAAGTAAGGAGATCCAAACTAATGCTGGTGTGGCACAAAATAATAATAATCGATGTACGATTGAGAGAGATATTCTGATTTGACCAATAAGTGGGCGGTGTGCTACTCTTGGTAACCGATGCAACGATTTCAAATTTCGTACTTCCAACCCTATGATGTGGTCCGTATTGGGATATCATAGTTAAAAGATAAATTTCAAGTTATTCACAACAGAATTTAGATGTTCGTCTTTCGGATTTTTATATAGATTTGGTTACCAATTTCAAACGATACTTCAAAAGTAGAGTTTTTCGAAAACCGGTAAAGAAATCAAATAAAACATGTATGGTTGCATTTCACAAGTAACTCACGTGATACGCGAAATGAAAGAAAGGCACACGAGGCTAGATATATTAACTAACCAAAATCCAAGCACGTCCTAGAAGTCGTCTCGTCTACGAAAACCGTCACCTACAAATCGGAGCTTCTAACTTAATACAACCTTAAAAATATACAACCTATATATATTTCTAGCTTCTTGTTATTTATATCAAGAAAATATTCATTTTAACTTATTTACAAACCCCAAAATATATTTTCTTCAATAATATTTACTCCCAAAAATATAGTTATTAATTTATAAATAATAATCTAAACAAATTAAATTAAAACAAATTTTATAAATGAATATGAAATTAAAAACTACATTTAGTACCCCAAAAATTTCTGAAAAGTCAACTGCCTCCCCCTAGGTTTCGGAAAAGTCACAATAACGCCCTCATAAGCTTTCTGAAAATGACACTTTAACCCCCAAACAAGAACACCCAAACTAACTAATCAAAATATGGATTCAAGGCTTTAAAATATGTTTTTGATTGCAAATAAAAACTTAGGGGAAGATTTTAGTCGTACCCAGTCCAAAAATCGCGAGAAACGGTGAAGAAATGGGTCAGGTGGAGGTCGCCGTTGCTGTCGCCGGAGATGGAGCTTCGCCGGGGATTCTCCGGCTGTTCTTGGATGTGGCTAGGACCCCTTGGAGCTTGGTCGGACCCTCTGGAGGCTAGAGAGAGGGGTGAAAGAGGCTAGATCGTCCTGGTTGAACTCCGGCGAAATTCTCGCCGAAATAATGGTGGGTTGCTGGCGTTCTTGGCGGCTGCTGCTTCCGGCACTTCTTCAGCTGCCATGGATTCCTCTGGTTGCCACGACGAGCAAGGAAGAGAGGGGAAGAGAGAGATGGAGGGCAGTGGTGGTGGCGGTAATGGTCCCCGTGGGTCTTCTCCGATGGGATGGTGGCGGCAGCGGCCATTATTGTCGCTGATGCTGCTGCTCCCGTTATTGCCTGGAAAAAAGAGGGAAGGGAGAGCGGGACAGAGAATAGAGAGATAGAGGGATGGTGGTAAGGTGGTGATGGTGGTTTCGGGTGGTTGTGTTGCCCAGAGAAGAGAATAGAGGGACAAATAATAAAAGAAAGAGTGAGAGAGAGAGTGATGAATGTATTGGGGAACGGGGAGCATGTTGGGGGTTGAGAAATGTCATCAGATGTGGAGAAAACAAAAGTTTTATTTTGTTTTATTTTATTATTTCCATTATTGCTATTTACCTACAAGGTTATATAGCTGTTATCAATACAACTACCACCCCACTTATTAACTAGCTAATTACATCTAATACTAAAACTACCTCCCCGCTAGCAAGAAATTTTTAAAAATAACTAATTAAACTTTACGAAAAGACGCAAATTATACTTTAAAAAAATAATTCGGGGTGTTACATCCTTCCCCCCTTTAAAGAGAGCTTCGTCTTCGAAGCAAACGCTGATGGGTCTCGGAAAGGTTCTAAGGTCCATGAGTATCACTAATCGTATCAACAGACAAAACTATATAGCAACACAGATAATCACATAACAGCAAATAGCAACTCTAGCCAACAAGAAGCACAATTCAGCACGACTGTCGAATAAGGACTTAAGCTATCCCGCAATCCCTGGCTTGTTCAATTTTAGTACCGGTTTTAGTTGTCCTATATCCATTTTAATTCCTAAAAATCTTCTTTTAGCTGAAATTGAAGGGTCGTACTAACTTAGAACCGTCGGCTCTGATACCAACTTTAACACCCTCCTTATTAAACAAGGGAAATGGCTCCGCCCGAGGTGATGAGCCTCACTGGGAACGGATAAGGATCGTCGGTTCACAGCTAGTACAACCATTGATAACATAGAACAAAATTTAGTACAATTTCAATACAAACAATGACATTTGAAAAGTCAAGAATACAATTTTCATTTGATATGAAATAAATTACTGTATGATCGATGTTCTAAGCATCAAGCCTCCTATCCAGCGGCGTCGTGAACGTTCCCCCACTTTGATAGCCAACCTGCGGTTTTAAAATAGCAAAAGCCGACACAGTTTTTACAGAAAATGATCAGCAAACGGCTGAATAAGCTAACACCCATAGAACGTAAACAGATTATGAGGCATTTGACAGGAAATAACGTATTCGCTGATAAATAAATATAACATATGTGAGGGAAAAGTGTTACGTTGATTTGATGTGCCAAACTTCGTATCGATCTCAAATTTCGTATCCCAACCCGAAGATGTGGTCCATCTCGGGAATCACTGTTAATAGCAATTCACAATACCACTTTCGATATCAAAATAATAACATTCTCATCGATATGAAACGAGTCAAGAAATTCATTTTAGTAACTAGTTGATACGGGGCGTGACCATATCCAATCCACAACCACTCTCTCACAATGTGCAAAAAGCACCCACATAACCATAACTCAATCACAGGAGGTTCGCATCACAGCGCCTCATAACCATAACATAATCAAAATGAGGTCAGAGCCTCATAATCTCATAACTGTAACCAATCACAATATGTCAGAAATGTATCGTATCTGGGGTATGGCACAAACCCACGCACAACGGCTTCCACTTTACATAATTACGAATTTTCTTTCAAGATGTAAAATCAAGTAAGGAGATCCAAACTAATGCTGGTGTGACACAAAATAATAATAATCGATGTACGATTGAGAGAGATATTCTGATTTGACCAATAAGTGAGCGGTGTGCTACTCTTGGTAACCGATGCAACGATTTCAAATTTCGTACTTCCAACCCTATGATGTGGTCCGTATTGGGATATCACAGTTAAAAGATAAATTTCAAGTTATTCACAACAGAATTTAGATGATCGTCTTTTGGATTTTTATATAGATTTGGTTACCAATTTCAAACGATACTTCAAAAGTAGAGTTTTTCGAAAACCGGTAAAGAAATCAAATAAAACATGTATGGTTGCATTTCACAAGTAACTCACGTGATACGCGAAATGAAAGAAAGGCACACGAGGCTAGACATATTAACTAACCAAAATCCAAGCACGTCCTAGAAGTCGTCTCGTCTACGAAAACCGTCACCTACAAATCGGAGCTTCTAACTTAATACAACCTTAAAAATATACAACCTATATATATTTCTAGCTTCTTGTTATTTGTATCAAGAAAATATTCATTTTAATTTATTTACAAACCCCAAAATATATTTTCTTCAATAATATTTACTCCCAAAAATATAGTTATTAATTTATAAATAATAATCTAAACAAATTAAATTAAAACAAATTTTATAAATGAATATGAAATTAAAAACTACATTTAGTACCCCAAAAGTTTCTGAAAAGTCAACTGCCTCCCCCTAGGTTTCTGAAAAGTCACAATAACGCCCTCATAAGCTTTCTGAAAATGACACTTTAACCCCCAAACAAGAACACCCAAACTAACTAATCAAAATATGGATTCAAGGCTTTAAAATATGTTTTTGATTGCAAATAAAAACTTAGGGGAAGATTTTAGTCGTACCCAGTCCAAAAATCGCGAGAAACGGTGAAGAAATGGGTCAGGTGGAGGTCGCCGTTGCTGTCGCCGGAGATGGAGCTTCGCCGGGGATTCTCTGGCTGTTCTTGGATGTGGCTAGGACCCCTTGGAGCTTGGTCGGACCCTCTGGAGGCTAGAGAGAGGGGTGAAAGAGGCTAGATCGTCCTGGTTGAACTCCGGCGAAATTCTCGCCGGAAACAATGGTGGGTTGCTGGCGTTCTTGGCGGCTGCTGCTTCCGGCACTTCTTCAGCTGTCATGGATTCCTCTGGTTGCCACGACGAGCAAGGAAGATAGGGGAAGAGAGAGATGGAGGGCAGTGGTGGTGGCGGTGATGGTCCCCGTGGGTCTTCTCCGATGGGATGGTGGCGGCAGCGGCCATTATTGTCGCAGATGCTGCTGCTCCTGTTATTGCCTGGAAAAAAGAGGGAAGGGAGAGCGGGACAGAGAATAGAGAGATAGAGGGATGGTGGTAAGGTGGTGATGGTGGTTTCGGGTGGTTGTGTTGCCCAGAGAAGAGAATAGAGGGACAAATAATAAAAGAAAGAGTGAGAGAGAGAGAGATGAATGTATTGGGGAACGGGGAGCATGTTGGGGGTTGAGAAATGTCATCAGATGTGGAGAAAACAAAAGTTTTATTTTGTTTTATTTTATTATTTCCATTATTGCTATTTACCTACAAGGTTATATAGCTGTTATCAATACAACTACCACCCCACTTATTAACTAGCTAATTACATCTAATACTAAAACTACCTCCCCGCTAGCAAGAAATTTTTAAAAATAACTAATTAAACTTTACGAAAAGACGCAAATTATACTTTAAAAAAATAATTCGAGGTGTTACATCCTTCCCCCCCTTAAAGAGAGCTTCGTCCTCGAAGCTAACGCTGATGGGTCTCGGAAAGGTTCTAAGGTCCATGAGTATCACTAATCGTATCAACAGACAAAACTATATAGCAACACAGATAATCACATAACAGCAAATAGCAACTCTAGCCAACAAGAAGCACAATTCAGCACGACTGTCGAATAAGGACTTAAGCTATCCCGCAATCCCTGGCTTGTTCAATTTTAGTACCGGTTTTAGTTGTCCTATATCCATTTTAATTCCTAAAAATCTTCTTTTAGCTGAAATTGAAGGGTCGTACTAACTTAGAACCGTCGGCTCTGATACCAACTTTAACACCCTCCTTATTAAACAAGGGAAATGGCTCCGCCCGAGGTGATGAGCCTCACTGGGAACGGATAAGGATCGTCGGTTCACAGCTAGTACAACCATTGATAACATAGAACAAAATTTAGTACAATTTCAATACAAACAATGACATTTGAAAAGTCAAGAATACAATTTTCATTTGATATGAAATAAATTACTGTATGATCGATGTTCTAAGCATCAAGCCTCCTATCCAGCGGCGTCGTGAACGTTCCCCCACTTTGATAGCCAACCTGCGGTTTTAAAATAGCAAAAGCCGACACAGTTTTTACAGAAAATGATCAGCAAACGGCTGAATAAGCTAACACCCATAGAACGTAAACAGATTATGAGGCATTTGACAGGAAATAACGTATTCGCTGATAAATAAATATAACATATGTGAGGGAAAAGTGTTACGTTGATTTGATGTGCCAAACTTCGTATCGATCTCAAATTTCGTATCCCAACCCGAAGATGTGGTCCATCTCGGGAATCACTGTTAATAGCAATTCACAATACCACTTTCGATATCAAAATAATAACATTCTCATCGATATGAAACGAGTCAAGAAATTCATTTTAGTAACTAGTTGATACGGGGCGTGACCATATCCAATCCACAACCACTCTCTCACAATGTGCAAAAGCACCCACATAACCATAACTCAATCACAGGAGGTTCGCATCATAGCGCCTCATAACCATAACATAATCAAAATGAGGTCAGAGCCTCATAATCTCATAACTGTAACCAATCACAATATGTCAGACATGTATCGTATCTGGGGTATGGCACAAACCCACGCACAACGGCTTCCACTTTACATAATTACGAATTTTCTTTCAAGATGTAGAATCAAGTAAGGAGATCCAAACTAATGCTGGTGTGACACAAAATAATAATAATCGATGTACGATTGAGAGAGATATTCTGATTTGACCAATAAGTGAGCGGTGTGCTACTCTTGGTAACCGATGCAACGATTTAAAATTTCGTACTTCCAACCCTATGATGTGGTCCGTATTGGGATATCACAGTTAAAAGATAAATTTCAAGTTATTCACAACAGAATTTAGATGTTCGTCTTTCGGATTTTTATATAGATTTGGTTACCAATTTCAAACGATACTTCAAAAGTAGAGTTT
Source organism: Linanthus parryae (assembly GCA_023055425.1). Classification (NCBI taxonomy): domain Eukaryota; kingdom Viridiplantae; phylum Streptophyta; class Magnoliopsida; order Ericales; family Polemoniaceae; genus Linanthus; species Linanthus parryae. The sequence continues at coordinate 749,371 of JALGPY010000043.1, read as the reverse complement.
TTCGAAAACCGGTAAAGAAATCAAATAAAACATGTATGGTTGCATTTCAAAAGTAACTCACGTGATACGCGAAATGAAAGAAAGGCACACGAGGCTAGACATATTAACTAACCAAAATCCAAGCACGTCCTAGAAGTCGTCTCGTCTACGAAAACCGTCACCTACAAATCGGAGCTTCTAACTTAATACAACCTTAAAAATATACAACCTATATATATTTCTAGCTTCTTGTTATTTGTATCAAGAAAATATTCATTTTAACTTATTTACAAACCCCAAAATATATTTTCTTCAATAATATTTACTCCCAAAAATATAGTTATTAATTTATAAATAATAATCTAAACAAATTAAATTAAAAAAAATTTTATAAATGAATATGAAATTAAAAACTACATTTAGTACCCCAAAAGTTTCTGAAAAGTCAACTGCCTCCCCCTAGGTTTCTGAAAAGTCACAATAACGCCCTCATAAGCTTTCTGAAAATGACACTTTAACCCCCAAACAAGAACACCCAAACTAACTAATCAAAATATGGATTCAAGGCTTTAAAATATGTTTTTGATTGCAAATAAAAACTTAGGGGAAGATTTTAGTCGTACCCAGTCCAAAAATCGCGAGAAACGGTGAAGAAATGGGTCAGGTGGAGGTCGCCGTTGCTGTCGCCGGAGATGGAGCTTCGCCGGGGCTTCTCCGGCTGTTCTTGGCTGTGGCTAGGACCCCCTGGAGCTTGGTCGGACCCTCTTGAGGCTAGAGAGATGGGTGAAAGAGGCTAGATTGTCCTGGTTGAACTCCGGCGAAATTCTCGCCGGAAACAATGGTGGGTTGCCGGCATTCTTGGCGGCTGCTGCTTCCGGCACTTCTTCAGCTGCCATGGATTCCTCTGGTTGCCACGACAAGCAAGGAAGAGAGGGGAAGATAGAGATGGAGGGCAGTGGTGGTGGCGGTGATGGTCCCTGTGGGTCTTCTCCGATGGGATGGTGGCGGCAGCGGCCATTATTGTCGCTGATGCTGCTGCTCCTGTTCTTGCCTGGAAAAAAGAGGGAAGGGAGAGCGGGACAGAGAATAGAGAGATAGAGGGATGGTGGTAAGGTGGTGATGGTGGTTTCGGGTGGTTGTGTTGCCCAGAGAAGAGAATAGAGGGACAAATAATAAAAGAAAGAGTGAGAGAGAGAGAGATGAATGTATTGGGGAACGGGGAGCATGTTGGGGGTTGAGAAATGTCATCAGATGTGGAGAAAACAAAAGTTTTATTTTGTTTTATTTTATTATTTCCATTATTGCTATTTACCTACAAGGTTATATAGCTGTTATCAATACAACTACCACCCCACTTATTAACTAGCTAATTACATCTAATACTAAAACTACCTCCCCGCTAGCAAGAAATTTTTAAAAATAACTAATTAAACTTTACGAAAAGACGCAAATTATACTTTAAAAAAATAATTCGGGGTGTTACATCCTTCCCCCCCTTAAAGAGAGCTTCGTCCTCGAAGCTAACGCTGATGGGTCTCGGAAAGGTTCTAAGGTCCATGAGTATCACTAATCGTATCAACAGACAAAACTATATAGCAACACAGATAATCACATAACAGCAAATAGCAACTCTAGCCAACAAGAAGCACAATTCAGCACGACTGTCGAATAAGGACTTCAGCTATCCCGCAATCCCTGGCTTGTTCAATTTTAGTACCGGTTTTAGTTGTCCTATATCCGTTTTAATTCCTAAAAATCTTCTTTTAAATGAAATTGAAGGGTCGTACTAACTTAGAACCGTCGGCTCTGATACCAACTTTAACACCCTCCTTATTAAACAAGGGAAATGGCTCCGCCCGAGGTGATGAGCCTCACTGGGAACGGATAAGGATCGTCGGTTCACAGCTAGTACAACCATTGATAACATAGAACAAAATTTAGTACAATTTCAATACAAACAATGACATTTGAAAAGTCAAGAATACAATTTTCATTTGATATGAAATAAATTACTATATGATCGATGTTCTAAGCATCAAGCCTCCTATCCAGCGGCGTCGTGAACGTTCCCCCACTTTGATAGCCAACCTGCGGTTTTAAAATAGCAAAAGCCGACACAGTATTTACAGAAAATGATCAGCATACGGCTGAGTAAGCTAACACCCATAGAACGTAAACAGATTATGAGGCATTTGACAGGAAATAACGTATTCGCTGATAAATAAATATAACATATGTGAGGGAAAAGTGTTACGTTGATTTGATGTGCCAAACTTCGTATCGATCTCAAATTTCGTATCCCAACCCGAAGATGTGGTCCATCTCGGGAATCACTGTTAATAGCAATTCACAATACCACTTTCGATATCAAAATAATAACATTCTCATCGATATGAAACGAGTCAAGAAATTCATTTTAGTAACTAGTTGATACGGGGCGTGACCATATCCAATCCACAACCACTCTCTCACAATGTGCAAAAGCACCCACATAACCATAACTCAATCACAGGAGGTTCGCATCATAGCGCCTCATAACCATAACATAATCAAAATGAGATCAGAGCCTCATAATCTCATAACTGTAACCAATCACAATATGTCAGAAATGTATCGTATCTGGGGTATGGCACAAACCCACGCACAACGGCTTCCACTTTACATAATTACGAATTTTCTTTCAAGATGTAGAATCAAGTAAGGAGATCCAAACTAATGCTGGTGTGGCACAAAATAACAATAATCGATGTACGATTGAGAGAGATATTCTGATTTGACCAATAAGTGAGCGGTGTGCTACTCTTGGTAACCGGTGCAACGATTTCAAATTTCGTACTTCCAACCCTATGATGTGGTCCGTATTGGGATATCACAGTTAAAAGATAAATTTCAAGTTATTCACAACAGAATTTAGATGTTCGTCTTTCGGGTTTTTATATAGATTTGGTTACCAATTTCAAACGATACTTCAAAAGTAGAGTTTTTCGAAAACCGGTAAAGAAATCAAATAAAACATGTATGGTTGCATTTCACAAGTAACTCACGTGATATGCGAAATGAAAGAAAGGCACACGAGGCTAGACATATTAACTAACCAAAATCCAAGCACGTCCTAGAAGTCGTCTCGTCTACGAAAACCGTCACCTACAAATCGGAGATTCTAACTTAATACAACCTTAAAAATATACAACCTATATTTATTTCTAGCTTCTTGTTATTTATATCAAGAAAATATTCATTTTAACTTATTTACAAACCCCAAAATATATTTTCTTCAATAATATTTACTCCCAAAAATATAGTTTTTAATTTATAAATTATAATCTAAACAAATTAAATTAAAACAAATTTTATAAATGAATATAAAATTAAAAACTACATTTAGTACCCCAAAAGTTTCTGAAAAGTCAACTGCCTCCCCCTAGGTTTCTGAAAAGTCACAATAACCCCCTCATAAGCTTTCTAAAAATGACACTTTAACCCCCAAATCAAGAACACCCAAACTAACTAATCAAAATATGGATTCAAGGCTTAAAAATATGTTTTCGATTGCAAATAAAGACTTAGGGGAAGATTTTAGTCGTACCCAGTCCAAAAATCGCGAGAAACGGTGAAGAAATGGGTCGGGTGGAGGTCGCCGTTGCTGTCGCCGGAGATGGAGCTTCGCCGGGGCTTCTCCGGCTGTTCTTGGCTGTGGCTAGGACCCCCTGGAGCTTGGTCGGACCCTCTTGAGGCTAGAGAGAGGGGTGAAAGAGGCTAGATTGTCCTGGTTGAACTCCGGCGAAATTCTCGCCGGAAACAATGGTGGGTTGCCGGCATTCTTGGCGGCTGCTGCTTCCGGCACTTCTTCAGCTGCCATGGATTCCTCTGGTTGCCACGACGAGCAAGGAAGAGAGGGGAAGATAGAGATGGAGGGCAGTGGTGTTGGCGGTGATGGTCCCCGTGGGTCTTCTCCGATGGGATGGTGGCGGCAGCGGCCATTATTGTCGCTGATGCTGCTGCTCCTGTTCTTGCCGGGAAAAAAGAGGGAAGGGAGAGCAGGACAGAGAATAGAAAGATAGAGGGATGGTGGTAAGGTGGTGATGGTGGTTTCGGGTGGTTGTGTTTCCCAGAGAAGAGAATAGAGGGACAAATAATAAAAGAAAGAGTGAGAGAGAGAGATGAATGTATTGGGGAACGGGGAGCATGTTGGGGGTTGAGAAATGTCATCAGATGTGGAGAAAACAAAAGTTTTCTTTTGTTTTATTTCATTATTTCCATTATTGCTATTTACCTACAAGGTTATATAGCTGTTATCAATACAACTACAACCCCACTTATTAACTAGCTAATTACATCTAATACTAAAACTACCTCCCCGCTAGCAATAAATTTTTAAAAATAACTGATTAAACTTTACGAAAAGACGCAAATTATACTTTTAAAAAATAATTCGGGGTGTTACATCCTTCCCCCCTTAAAGAGAGCTTCGTCCTCGAAGCTAACGCTGATGGGTCTCGGAAAGGTTCTAAAGTCCCAGGTTTCACTAATCGTATCAACAGACAAAACTATATGGCAACACAGATAATCACATAACAGCAAATAGCAACTCTAGCCAACAAGAAGCACAATTCAGCACGACTGTCGAATAAGGACTTAAGCTATCCCGCAATCCCTGGCTTGTTCAATTTTATTACCGGTTTTAGTTGTCCTATATCCATTTTAATTCCTAAAAATCTTCTTTTAGCTGAAATTGAAGGGTCGTACTAACTTAGAACCGTCGGCTCTGATACCAACTTTAACACCCTCCATATTAAACAAGGGAAATGGCTCCGCCCGAGGTGATGAGCCTCACTGGGAACGGATAAGGATCGTCGGTTCACAGCAAGTACAACCATCGATAACATAGAACAAAATTTACTACAATTTCAATACAAACAATGACATTTGAAAAGTCAAGAATACAATTTTCATTTGATATGAAATAAATTACTATATGATCGATGTTCTAAGCATCAAGCCTCCTATCCAGCGACGTCGTGAACGTTCCCCCACTTCGATAGCCAACCTGCGGTTCTAAAATAGCAAAAGCCGACGCAGTTTTTACAGAAAATGATCAGCAAACGGCTGAGTAAGCTAACACCCATAGCACGTAAACAGATTATGAGGCATGTGACAGGAAATAACGTATTCGCTGATAAATAAATATCACATATGTGCGGGAAAAGCGTTCACGTTGATTTGATGTGCCAAACTTCGTATCGATCTCAAATTTCGTATCCCAACCCGAAGTTGTGGTCCATCTCGGGAATCCCTGTTAATAGAAATTCACAATACCCTTTTCAATATCAAAATAATAACATTCTCATCGATATCAAACGAGTCCAAAAATTCATTTTAGTAACTAGTTGATACGGGGCGTGACCATATCCAATCCACGACAACTTTCTAACAATGTGCAAAAGCGCCCACATAACTATAACTCAATCATAGGAGGTTCGCATCATAGCGTCTCATAACCATAACATAATAAAAAGGAGGTCAGAGCCTCATAATCTCATAATCTCATAACAGTAACCAATCACAATATGTCAGAAATGTATCGTATCAGGGGTATGGCACAAACCCACGCACAACGGCTTCCTCTTTTCATAATTACGAATTTTCTTCCAAGATGTAGACTCGAGTAAGGAGATCCAAACTAAAGCTGGTGTGGCACAAAATAATAATAATGAATGTACGATTGAGAGAGATATTCTGATTTGACCAATAAGTGAGCGGTGTGCTACTCTTGGTAACCGAGGCAACGATTTGAAATTTCTTACTTACAACGCAATGACGTGGTTCGTATTGGGATACCACAGTTAAAAGAAAAATTTCAAGTTATTCACAACAGAATTTAGATGTTCGTCTTTGGGATTTTTATTTAGATTTGGATACCAATTTCAAACGATACTTCAAAAGTAGAGTTTTTCGAAAACAGGTAAAGAACTCAAATAAAACATGTACGGTAGCATTTCACAAGTAACTCACGCGATACGCGAAATGAAAGAAAGGCACACGAGGCTAGGCATATTAACTTACCAAAATCCAAGCACGTTCTAGAAGTCGTCTCGTCTACGAAAACCGTCACCTACAAATCGAAGCTTCTAACTTAATACAACCTTAAAAAATATACAACCTATATATATTTCTAGCTTCTTGATATTAATATCAAGAAAATATTCATTTTAACTTATTTACAAACCCCAAAATATATTTTCTTCAATAATATTTACTCCCAAAAAAATAGTTATTAATTTATAAATAATAATTTAAACAAATGAAATTAAATTAAAAAAAATTTTATAAATGAATATGAAATTAAAACCTACATTTAGTACCTCAAAAGTTTCCGAAAATTCAAATGTTTCCCCCTAGGTTTCTGAAAAGACACAATAACCCCCTCATAAACTTTCTGAAAATGACACTTTAACCTCCAAATCAAGAAGACCCAAACTAACTAATCAAAATATGGATTCAAGGATTTAAAACATGATTTTGATTGTAAATAACGACTTAGGGGAAGATTTTAGTCGTACCAAGTCTAAAAATTGCGAGAAACAGTGTAGAAATGGGTCGGGTCGAGGTCGCTTTCGGTGTCGCCGGAGATGGAGCTTCATTGGGGCTTCTCCGTGTGTTCTTGGCTGCGGCTAGGACATCTTGGAGCTTGTTCGGACCCTTTGGAGGCTAGAGAGAGGGGTTGAATAGGCTTGATCGTCCCCGTTGAACTCCGGCGAAATTCTCGCCGGAAACAATGGTGGGTTGCCGGCGTTGTTGGCGGCTGCTGCTTCCGTCACTTCTTCAGCTGATATGGATTCCTCTGGTGGCCACAAAGAGAAAGGAAGAGAGGGGAAGAGAGATATGGAGGGCAGTTGTGGTGGCGGTTATGGTCCCCGCGGGTCTTCTCCGATGGGATGGTGGCGGCAGCGGCCATTGTTGCCGCTGCTGGTGCTGCTCCTGTTCTTGCCGGCAAATAAGAGGGAAGGGAGAGTGGGACAGAGAGCAGAGAGATAGAGGGATGGTGGTGAGGTGGTGATGGTGGTGTCGGGTGGTTGTGTTGTGTTAAGTATCGTAAATTGCATATTTTAGTATGTTAACGAACTCTTCATAACTTGCTAATATGTTTAATTTATCTATTTTATCTCTCTTTCTAGACTTATGCTTGTTTTCGTAGTTTTGGTTGTTTTTCCCTAATTTTGTAGGTGAAGACGTGCTTTAAAACACAAGAGGCTAGCTAGAGGGAGCTTAAACGATGAATTTGAAGAGAATTTGCGGCTCAAGATCCATGAAGAAGGGACTTGGAGGACCTAATTTGAAGAATAGTTGAAGATTTAAGGGCCTATTTGAGAATACAAGAGAAGAATTGAGGCCATTATTGAAGATCTAGAATTCAAAAGTGAAGGTCAAGGGCCAAGAAGATAAGTTTTTAACGGAAGTGGGCTTAAGGGAAAGTTTTTAAACATTTTAATGGCTATTTTGAAGGATCCTTAACGGATTGGGGGAGTTTGCGCAATTTTCCAAACCTTTTAAGAGGGTTGGGGGCCATTTTCAAGCCCCCAACAAACTAAGGGGGTCGAATTGCCTTTACTCCAAAGTTTATAAACAGAAGACGACGCGTCTTCTTCCTTGCGACGCTAAACACGCAGCAAACACAGAAACCTCCATGGACGAAGACGAAGCTTCGGTTGAAGCTCAGCCCAGCCCGAAATCACCACGTCTTCGCACCAAATTAGTACCAATCCAATACCTAGCCCATGCTCTCTCTTCTAGCTCCCTAAATTAGGCCCAACACCAAGAAACGAAGAAAGCCCCAATTTTCTAGGGTTCTTGAGAGCGGAGACAAATCGACGAACGAGAAGGAATTGGACGAATTCAACGGTAGAGATAAAGCCTTGGAGGCTACGAATCAAACCCTCAAGTCTATATAACAGAAGATGGACGCAATTTCAGGGGCTCCTTGGACACTCCTTCGGCACCATAAAACTCTGTTCTCTACACTCCTCTCTCTCTCTGATTTCTCCCAATCTGGGTGTATTCTTGAGATTCTGAGCTCGTTTCGAGCAGATTCAGAGCCAAGAATCACAAGAAAGAGGAAGAAAGAAAGAGAGGAGTCGGATTATACTCAGTTCATGGTCTGTTCTTGTGAAAATCGGCTCTGTTGCTGCTGTTGCAGCTCAGTTTTTGGGTTTAGTCACTGTAGCAGCAACATTAGAGGGTCTTATTAGCTTCTTAGAGTTGGTTTTGTGTAGCCATGAATCAAGTGATTGGGTAGTTCTTCTATTTGTGTAGTTGAATCAAGTTGTTGGGATTGAATTAGTAGCAAGTGTATTGATACTTTAAAGTGTGAACTTAGGTTTTGATTATTGAAAGTTAAATATCTCTCAATCTCTCTTGAATGCCCTATTATGTCTAGCTAATTCAATTTCTTGGGTGATTTGGGACTATCTAGTGCTACCAATCTTCCTATTGATACAAGTTGAACTTCAAGGATGAATGGGTAGAATTGGGTTCACTTGAGTGCTTAGTGCAATATTTAGATTTCTCAAGTTGAAGTATTTGATGCATTGAAAAGGTAGATGTGCGAATATTTTTACGGGTTTGATTTGAAGTTGCATTTGAGTGAGAGGAACTCATCAATCCTAATTTTGAGAAATTGAGTTCTAGTTAGGTGATTCGAGTGAGAATTTTAAAATCGCATTTGTTGCTTGATCTTTCATGTGGAAACACCTATGTGTGTTTATATATGGTTGATGCTTGAAACACTTGAAATTTGGAGAATCTCATTTGAATAGCCTCTTTAGTGCTTGATTAGCGTGTTGGATTTAAACACTTCTCTTGTCGCGAGTTGGATTGCAATGAGCAATCACTTCTTGAGATACTTGTCTTGTGGATTACTACATGTAATTTGAGAACCGGGCTTGAATCTAATAGGAGGATTGGTCACTAGAGAAACCGATGATCCCTAGCCCCTCATTACTTGGTATTTCGCTTATTTTCTTGAATTGTCGCTTTAGTAGTCATTTAATTTGTTCTCTAAATCGTACTCTCAACTTGCTCCATCACATTTTGTGGTGGATTTGATAGCTTGGCAAGCTTTAAAGCCCATGAGAATTTACATTACTTGCTTTAGTTAGTTCCTTAGTTGCGTTACTCTACTGATAGTAAGTCATTGTCTAAACATCCTCTCCTTGTGGATTTGACTCCGGTCTTACCGGATATTATTACCTGAGATGATATTCTATACATGGGATTATTTTTGTCGAACAAGGTTTTGGCGCCGTTGCCGGGGAAAGGTTAGGCTTCAGATTTGATTTGCTTTACTTTCTTAGTATTTTTCTTGACATTTTGTCTAGTTGCTTGTGGTTAGTTAAGCTTGTGAGATTCAAGGGGTCTTGTGAAATTCATCAAGTACCTCTCATCTACTTGCTTGAAAAAAAAATGTCTCATGAATATTTTGGACTTGGTGAGAGGCCTAACGTTCTTTCACATCCTTACTACTATGCATTTACTAGTCATGAAAATCATTCTAGGGAATCAATGCGTTCCATACGTGAGCGGGCTTAAAATAATGGTGATTATTTTCCTAAGAATGATTATTCTTGGCATGAGTGTAGGATACTAAATTACACATCTCATGCTTCTTGTGCACAATCACCACCCTCAAACACTTACATGTTTTTGAACTCTCATGATTCTTGCACTTATCAATATAATGATTTGACGTGTGAATCAAGAGGAGTTAATCATTTTGAGAGGGAATCACTTGTGAATGATGAGCTAAATACGCCTATAAGTGATTCTCCAGAGGAGACACTTCAAAAATATCTCCAAGGCGCAAAATAACTAAGTGATTCACTAAGAGAATTAAGAGAATCACAAAGTGAACTTGAAGGATCATTTAGAGAAGTAGAAGGATTGTTTTGTCACTTGATTGATAGAGTGGAATCCTCATTTTCAAAACCGCATGATGACGAGTCTCTTGCATATAGTTCTCACTTTTCACAAGACTCACCATCACACGAGTCTTAAGTTCCTATTCACAAACATCACAAGCCTATTCAAGACCAAATTTTTGATGATGTGTTTGATGATGGAGTTGTTGCTACTAGGATAGGTGATTGTATTCATTTCTCATTTGCACATTCTAAAGAAGCATGTGACAGTGACATTAGTAGTGAGATTGATATTTTAGTTGATGACATTTCGACCCATGACATGAGTGAAGCCATTTTGGATGACTCACATAGTTACACTTGTGAGGAGGAGTCGCAAAATGGAAACCACTCATGTGATGAGTTAGAGGTCAAATTTGATGCTACCTCTAGTGAAGGGAATGTAGACTTGTCTTGTGCTCTAGAAGAGCCTAATACTTACCAGAGTTCCTATGATCTTGATTGTGACGAAATTGAAGTTTTATTGGGAGGTACTCCGGTTAGTATTGATATGCCTAATGAAGATCCGGGGAGCTATGCTCGTATTTGTGACGAAATTGAATTTTTCTTGAATGCTCCCTTGGATTCTATCATTGTGGAAGATGTGCCTAAGGGTTTGGATGTGGTTTCATGTACTCAATTTTTTTTAGATCCCGTTTGTGAAGACACATCCCTAAATCCATGTGTCATGCTTAAAAGTTATGAGATTGAGGATTCACAAGTTGCCCATATCTCTCAAATTGTGGTTTCAAGTGAAAAATTGGCATCTTATGAAGACCCGTTCTATGATTCATGTCATTTGAGGATTTTGAACCCTTTTCTTAAGTTGATGCATGATATAACAAGTTGCTCTAACTTTATTGTTAGATTTTGCTTGCATCTCTTATTCATCTTTTGTGCCTTGTCCCTACTTCTCCTTTCTATTCTAATTGACGAATCTAACTTTGAAGGAGAAGTACTTTTCTAAGAATGAAGTAGGGGTATGGCATGGAAAGAAATTTCCAAGATTGGGGGTGATATAGCATTAATTCTTTGTTCCACCTCCCTAGTTGTAAATAAATAAATTAGTTTATCTCTATATCTTGCATTTTTCTCTTTCTATTACCATTTTGTAGGTTGCTCTTGGAGGAGGACTTGTGCTTGGTGGCCAAGAAAGCGAAAATGAGGTTCATCTATCCCTTGTCTCTTATGTGAAGTTGTTGATACACCATTGTTCTCACACATTGAGGACAACGTGATATTTCAGTTTGGGGGTGGAGTAGATTTTATTTCTTGCTTAAATGGTTACTAGCGTGATTTTTCTTCATTAGTAATTTACATGCAAAATACAAAAAAAAGAAAAATATGAAAAAATCATAAAAATTAAAAAAATTGAAAATTTTAAAAAAAATGTGTGTGAACCTTTCATGAGAAGCATCACTCTTTTCCCGCGTCAAACCTTAGATTTTTTTTCTCTTTCTTTGGTAGTTTTATTTATTTTAACCTTTCATCTTGAGTCTAGATTTTATTGATAGATTTATTGAGTCTTAGAGAGTTGTAACTGAGTCACTTATTTAGAAAAAAATGGAAAATTGGAAAATGAAAAAAAGAAAAATAAAAATAAGAAAAAGTGAAAAGGGGGAATTTCGGAAAGCTAGATGTTTTCAAAGAATGAAATCTCTTAGTCCATCTTCTCTTTATCTTTATTTTTATTAGAAATTCTTCGCATATACTCAATACATCTACACCAATATCCCGCATTCCGCGATTTCATACGTTCTCACAAAGCGACACACTAAATTTACGTTTCATGTTTAAGTTCTTCAAGCTAAGTTGATCACATAAACTTTGACGTCTTCTACTTTTGATAAAGGGTGCATTTTTCAAAACTATTTGAACTTCACAAATTCTAATCGTTTTTTTGGTGGAAACTTGTAGCCCATTGGAGTGGTGGTTACAAATGACACCCCATGCGATGTCTAAGAAATAGACGGGTGTCCGGGGATAATGATACGTCACCACCTAGATAGCTCCCTTGGTTTAGCTTAAAAAGCTCACTCGCTTGTATATTCCTCTATTTTGTTGTGGGTCTAAGAGAGCCTTGGATTGGAGGTAAAAAAAAAAAAAAAAAAAATTAATGCTATAAATCTCGAAAAAAAATGAAATTATGAGAAATTGCACCACCTCCCAAAAATCCACAAAAGGATCATACAAGCCCACAACCACATCCCCCATTCTAGAACTTGTTTTTGTTCAAAGCTTTGGAGGTCCATCCTACATGGGTGCTTTTGAATAAGTATGTGCATGTGTAGTTTCATGGGATCCTTATTTTTGAAGGCATACTTTCTCGCAAATTGGACTTAATTAACAAGTTTTGTGGTTCGCATGGCTCAAATTCTACCAAACACCGCCCACATTTGTATGAGTATATGCTTAGACGTCCATAGGCTTCTTTCTCAATCTTTTTGGACTTTGAGAATTTATTTGAGGAGACATTTATGCATTCTTCTCCCCCCCCCCCACCAAAAAAATTTAAAATTAGCTAGTAATTTTTAGGATTTTATTTTCTTTGGGGTTTCACTTAGGATAGATAATGTGTGTGTGTTTTTGTAAATATTTGAGCCTAGCTTAGAATTGAGTCAAGCCTTGTGTAGTTGAATGTGTGTCTCTCATGATTGGTTCTTCACTAGTTCACTAACTGTATCGCTCTCTTTGATCGAGGACGAGCAAAAGGCTAGTTGGGGTGTGTGTTAAGGATCGTAAATTGCATATTTTAGTATGTTAACGAACTCTTCATAACTTGCTAATATGTGTAATTTATCTATTTTATCTCTCTTTCTAGACTTATGCTTGTTTTCGTAGTTTTGGCTGTTTTTCCCTAATTTTGTATGTGAAGACGTGCTTTAAAACGCAAGAGGCTAGCTAGGGGGAGCTTAAACGATGAATTTGAAGAGAATTTGCTGCTCAAGAGCCATGAAGAAGGCACTAGGAGGACCTAATTTTGAAGAATAGTTGAAGATTTAAGGGCCTATTTGAGAAGACAAGAGAAGAATTGAGGCCATTATTGAAGATCTAAAAGTCAAAAGTGAAGGTCAGGGGCCAAGAAGATAAGTTTTTAACGGAAGTGGGGCATAAGTTCAAGTTTTTAAACATTTTAATGGCTATTTTGAAGGATCCTTAACGGATTGGGGGAGTTTGCGCAATTTTCCAAACCTTTTAAAAGAGCTGGGGGCCATTTTAAAGCCCCACACCCCCGCAAACTAAGGGGGGCCGAATTGCCTTTTCTCCAAATTTTATAAACAGAAGACGACGCGTCTTCTTCCTTGCGACACTAAACACGCACCAAACACAGAAACCTCCATGGACGAAGACGAAGCTTCGGTTGAAGCTCAGCCCAGCTCCGAATCTCCACGTCTTCGCACCAAATCAGTACCAATCCAATCCCTTGCCCACGCTCTCTCTTCTAGCTCCCTCATTCGGCCCAACACAAAGAAACGAAGAAAGCCCCAATTTGCTAGGTTTCTTGAGAGCGGGCACAAATCGACGAACGAGAAGGATTGGACGAATTCAACGGTAGAGATAAAGCCTTGGAGGCTACGAAATCAAACCCACAATTCTATATAACAGAAGATGGACGCAATTTTTGGGGCTCCTTGGACACTCCTTCGGCACATACAACTATGTTCTCTACACTCCTCTCTCTCTCTTCCTGATTTCTCCCAATGTGGGTGTATTCTTGAGCTTCTGATCTCGTTTCGAGCAGATTCAGAGCCAAGAATCACAAGAAAGAGGAAGAGAGAAAGAGGAGTCGGATTATACTCAGTTCATGGTCTGTTCTTGTGAAAATCGACTCTGTTGCTGCTGTTGGAGCTCTGTTTCTGTTTTAGTCACTGTAGCAGCAACATTAGAGGGTATAATTAGCTTCTTAGAGTTTGTTTTGTGTAGCCATGAATCAAGTGATTGGGTAGTTCTTCTATTTGTGTAGTTGAATCAAGTTGTTGGGATTGAATTAGTAGAAAGTGTATTGATACTTTGAAGTGTGAACTCAAGTTTTGATTATTGAAAGTTAAATTTCTCTCAATCTCTCTTGAATTTCCTATTATGTCTTGCTGATTCAAATGCTTGGGTGATTTGGGACTATCTAGTTCCCCAATATTCCTATTGATACAATTTGAACTTCAAGGATGAATGGCTTTAATTGGATTCACTTGAGTGCTTAGTGCAATATTTAGATTTATCAAGTTGAAGTATTTGATGCATTGAATATGTAGATGTGCGAATATTTTGACGGGTTTGATTTGAAGTTGCATTTGAGTGAGAGGAACTCATCAATCCTAACTTTGAGAAATTGAGTTCTAGTTAGGTGATTTGGGTGACAATTTACAAATCTCATTTGTTGCTTAATATTTCATGTGGAAACACCTATGTGTGTTTACATATGGTTGATGCTTGAAACACTTGAAATTTGGAGAATCTCATTTGAATAGCCTCTTTAGTTCTTGATTAGCGTGTTGGATTTGAGAATGGGTTGAATAGCCTCGCGAGTTGGATTGCAATGAGCAATAACTTCTTGAGATAATTGTCTTGTGTATTGGTACATGTAATTTGAGAACCGGACTTAAATCTAATAGGAGAATTGGTCACTAGAGAAACCGATGATCTTTAGCCCCTCATTACTTCGTATTTCGCTTATTTTCTTGAATTGTCGCTTTAGTAGTCATTTACTTTGTTCTCTAAATTGAACTCTCATCTTGCTCCATCACATTGAATTTGATAGCTTGGCAAGCTTTAAAGCCCATGAGAAATTACATTACTTGCTTTAGTTAGTTCCTTAGTTGTGTTACTCTAGTGATAGTAAGCCATTGTCTAAACCTCCTCCCCTTGTGGATTCGAATCCGGTCATACCGGATATTATTACTTGAGACGATGTCCTATACTTGGGATTATTTTTGTCAGAACATGTTGCCTGAAGAAAATAAGAGAGGGAGAAATAAATAGAAGAAAGAGAGAGAGAGAGAGAGAGAGAGAGAGAGAGGGAGAGAGAGAGAGAGATGAATGTGTTGGGGAACGGGGAGCATGTGGGTTGAGAAATGTCATCAGATGTGGAGAAAACAATTTTTTTTTTGTTTTATTTTATTATTTTCATTATTGCTATTTACCGACTAGGTTATATAGTTTTTATCAAATACAACTACCACCCACTTATTAACTAGCTAATAACATCTAATACTACAACTACCTCCCCGCTAGCAATAAATTTTTAAAATAACTGATTAAACTTTACGAAAAAACGCAAATTATATTTAAAAAAAAGAGTCGGGGTGTTACATCCTTCCACCCTTAAGGAGAGCTTCGTCCTGAAGCTAACGCTGATGAGTCTCGGAAAGGTTCTAAAGTCCATGAGATTCACTAATCGTATCAACAGAAAAAATTATATAGCAACAAAGATAATCACATAACAACAAATAGCAACTCTAGCCAACAGGAAGCTCAATTATGCACGACTGTGAAATAAGGACTTAAGCTATCCCGCAATCCCCGGCTTGTTCAATTTTATTACCGGTTTTAGTTGTCCTATATCAATTTTAATTCCGGAAAATCTTATTTTAGCTGAAACGGAAGGGTCGTACTAACTTAGAACTGTCGGCTCTGATACCAACTTTAACACCCCCCCTTAATAAAAAAGGAAAATGCCTCCGCCGAGGTGATGAGCCTCATTGAAACGGATAAGGATCGTCGGTTCACAGCTAGTACAAACATCGATAATATAAAACATAATTTATTACAATTTCAATACAAACAATGACATTTGAAAAGTCAATAATTCAATTTTCATTTGATATGAAATAAATTACTATATCTTCAACGTTCTAAGCATCAAGCCTCATATCCAGCGGTGTCGTGAACGTTCCCCCACTTCGATAGCCAACCTGCGGTTTTAAAATAGCAAAAGCTGATGCAGTTTTTACAGAAAATGATCAGCAAACGGCTGAGTAAGCTAACACCCATAGCACGTAAACAGATTATGAGGGATGTGACCAGAAATAACATATTCGCTGATAAATAAATATCACATATGTGCGGGAATAGCGTTCACGTTGATTTGATGTGCCAAACTTCGTATCGATCTCAAATTTCGTATCCAAACCTAAATATGTGGTCCATCTTGGGAAATCACTGTTAATAGAAATTCAAAATATCACTTTAGGTCTCAAGATACTAACATTTTCATCGATATGAAACGAGTCCGGAAATTCATTTTAGTAACTAGTTGATACGGGGCGTGACCGTATCCAATCCACAATCTCTTTCTCATAATGTGCAAAAGCACCCACATAACCATAACTCAACTACAGGAGGTTCGCATCATAGCGCCTCATAACCATAAAATAATCAAAAGGAGGTCAGAGCCTTCATAATCTCATAATCTCATAACAGTAACCAATCACTATATGTCAGAAATGTATCGTATCAGGGATATTGTTGAATCCCACGCACAACGGCTTCCACTTTACATCATTACGAATTTTCTTTCAAGGTGTAGAATCGAGTAAGGAGCTCCAAACAAAAGCCGGTGTGGCACAAAATAATAATAATCGATGTACGATTGAGAGAGATATTCTGATTTGACCAATAAGTAAGCGGTGTGCTACTCTTGGAAATCGAGGCAACGATTTCAAATTTCGTGCTTCCAACCCAATGACGTGGTCCGTCTTGGGATATCACAGTTAAAATATAAATTTCAAGTTAGTGACAACATAATTTAGATGTTCGTCTTTCGGATTTTTATTTTGATTTGGATACCAATTTCAAACGATACTTCAAAAGAAAAGTTTTTCGAAAACATGTAAAGAACTCAAATAAAAAATGTACGGTAGCATTTCACAACTAACTCACGCGATACGCGAAATGAAAGAAATTCACAAGAGGCTAGGCATATTAACTTACCCAAATCCAAGCACGTCCTAGAAGTCGTCTCGTCTACGAAACCGTCACCTAAAAATCGGAGCTTCTAACTTAATACAACCTTAACAAATATACAACCTATAAATATTTCTAGCTTCTTTTTATTTTTCTCAAGAAAATATTCATTTTAACTTATTTACAAACCCCAAAATATATTTTCTTATTTACTCCCAAAAATATAGTTATTACTTTATCAATAATAAACTAAACAAATTAAATAAAAAAGAAATTCTATAAATGAATCTGAAATTAAAAACTACATTCAATACCCCAAAAATTTCCGAAAAGTAACCTGCCTCCCCCTAGGTTTCGGCAAAGACACAATAACCCCCTCATAAACTTTCTGAAAATGACACTTTAAACCCCAAATCAAGAACACCCAAACTAACTAATCAAAATATGGATTAAAGGATTTAAAACATGATTTTGATTGCAATTAACGACTTAGGGGAAGAATTTAGTCGTACCCAGTCCAAAAATCGCGAGAAACAGTGAAGAAATGGGTCGGGTCGAGGTCGCCGTCGGTGTCGCCGGAGATGGAGCTTCGCCGGGCTTTCTCCGGCTGTTCTTGGCTGCGGCTAGGACCTCCTGGAGCTTGGTAGGACCCTCTGGAGGCTAGAGAGAGGGGTGGAAGAGGCTGGATCGTCCCGGTTGAACTCCGGTGAAATTCTCGCCGGAAACAATGGTGGGTTGCCGGCGTTCTTGGCGGCTGCTGCTTTCGGCTCTTCTTCACCTGCAATGGATTCCTCTGGTGGCCACGACGAGCAAGGAAGAGAGGGGAAGAGAGAGATGGATGGCAGTGGTGGTGGCGGTGATGGTCCCCGCGGGTCTTCTCCGAGGGGATGGTGGCGGCAGCGGCCATTGTTGCCGCTGCTGCTGCTGCTGCTCCTGTTCTTGCCGGCAAAACTGAGGGAAGGGAGAAGCGTTCACGTATTCATTGATAAATAAATATCACATATGTGCCGGAAAAGCGTTCACGTTGATTTGATGTTCCAAACTTCGTATCGATATCAAATTTCGTATCCCAACCTAAAGATGTGTTCCATCTCGGGAAATCACTGTTAATAGCAATTCACAATATCACTTTCGATCTCAAGATACTAACATTTTCATCGATATGAAACGAGTCCAGGAATTCATTTTAGTAACTAGTTGATACGGGGCGTGACCGTATCCAATCCACAATCTCTTTCTCATAATGTACAAAAGCACCCACATAACCATAACTCTATCACAGGAGGTTCGCATCATAGCCCCTCATAACCATAACATAATCAAAATGAGGTCAGAGCCTCATAATCTCATAATCTCATAACAGTAACCAATCACAATATGTCAGAAATGTATCGTATCAGGGATATGGCTCAAACCCACGCACAACGGCTTCAACTTTACATAATTACGAATTTTCTTTCAAGATGTAGAATCGAGTAAGGAGCTATAAAAAAAGCCGGTGTGGCACAAAATAATAATAATCGATGTACGATTGAGAGAGATATTCTGATTTGACCAATAAGTGAGCGGTGTGCTACTCTTGGTAACCGAGGCAACAATTTCAAATTTCGTGCTTCCAACCCAATGACGTGGTCCGTCTTGGGATATCACAGTTAACAGATAAATTTCAAGTTATTCACAACAGAATTTAGATGTCCGTCTTTCAGTTTTTATTTAGATTTGGATACCAATTTCAAACGATACTTCAAAAGAAGAGTTTTTCGAAAACAGGTACATAACTCAAATAAAACATGTACGGTAGCATTTCACAAGTAACTCACGCGATACGCGAAATGAAAGAAAGGCACACGAGTCTAGGCATATTAACTTACCAAAATCCAAGCATGTCCTAGAAGTCGTCTCGTATACGAAACCGTCACCTACAAATCAGAGCTTCTAAATTAATACGACCTTAAAAATATACAACCTATATATATTTCTAGCTTCTTGTTATTTTTCTCAAGAAAATATTCATTTTAACTTATTTACAAACCCCAAAATATATTTTCTTCAATAATATATACTCCAAAAACTATAGTTACTAATTTATATAGAATAATCTAAACAAATTAAATAAAATCAAATTTTATTAATGAATCTGAAATTTAAAATTACATTTAGTACCCCAAACGTTTTGAAAAGTCAACTGCCTCCCCCTAGGTTTCTGAAAAGACACAACAACCCCCTCATAAACTTTCTGAAAATGACACTTTAGCCCCCAAATCAAGAACACCCAAACTAACTAATAAAAATATGGATTCAAGGCTTTAAAAGATTATCTTGATTGCAAATAACGACTTAGGGGAAGATTTTAGTCGTACCCAGTCCAAAAATCCCGAGAAACGGCGAAGAAATGGGTCGCCGGAGATGGAATTTCGCCGGGGCTTCTCCGGCTATTCTTGGTTGCGGCTAGGACCTCCTGGAGATTGGTCGGACCCTATGGAGGCTAGAGAGAGGGGTGGAAGAGGCTAGATCGTCGCGATTGAACTCCGACGAAATTCTCGCCGGAAATAATTGTGGGTTGCCGGCGTTCTTGGAAGTTGCTGCTTCCGGCACTTCTTCAGCTGCTATGGATTCCTCTGGTGGCCACGACGAGCAAGGAAGAGAGGGGAAGAGAGAGATGTAGGGCAGTGGTTGTGGCGCTGATGGTCCCCGCGGGTCTTCTCCGATGGAATGGTGGCGGCAACGGCCATTGTTGCCGCTACTGCTGCTGCTCCTGTTCTTGCCGGCAAAACAGAGGGAAGGGAGAGAGGGAAAGAGAGCAGAGAGATAGAGGGATGGTGGTGAGGTGGTGATGATGGTGTCGGTGGTTGTGTTGCCCGAAGAAGAGAAGAGAGGGACAAATAAATAGAATAAAGAGTGAGTGAGAGAGAGAGAGAGATGAAATGTGTTGGGGAACGGGGAACATGTTGGGGGTTGAGAAATGTCATCAGATGTGGAGAAAATATTTTTTTTGTATTATTTTATTATATCCATTATTGCTATTTACCTACGAGGTTATATAGCTTTTATCAAATATTACTACCACCCCACTTATTAACTAGCTAATAACATCTAATACTACAATTACCTCCCCGCTAGCAATAAATTTTTGAAAATAACTGATTAAACTTTACGAAAAGAGGCAAATTATATTTAAAAAAAAAATCGGGGTGTTACACGTATATATATACATATATATTTATATATAGATACATATGTACATATATGTATATGTATACATATACATATGATATGCATACAATATATATGTGTGTATATATACATATATCCACATATATATACATATAAATATAAATACACATATCTACCTATATATATATATATATATATATATATTGTTGGTGTTGTAGATGCCCTAAAGGCAATCTTTTTAGTGTGAATATTGGTTTGGCTAGAATATTCATTTTATTATATAATAATGAAATTAATTTAATGAAGTCCTTATATTGCAATTGTTGTTTATCTTTAATTATCCCTAGTCAAGTATATTGGTTAGTAGGACAATCATTATGCATGGAGACTACTATGTGGGTAGATTGATATGGGGATATCTAAGCCTAGCACATGGGTATGCATTAGGAGTAATGGCATACTGAATTGACCCACCACGAGAATGCTACATAGAAGTTATGTGAACGTCACAAGTGCTTCTCGTAGTTACAATGGTGTTTTAGTCCTTTGACTTGAAGTCACTAGATACTCTAGTTGTGGAGTATCATATTTTGATATCATCAATCATTACACCGTAACTGGGTAACTATAAAGATGATAATCGGACATGATAGGAAGCAAGCTGAGAGATGGTAGTGATGTAGAGATGATTTGTCCCTCCCATATAATGAGAGTGTGTATCCACGGCCACTCGATGAGTTATACTTATTAAATGTCTGGCCAGACTCAGATAATTCAATATATGATAGTGTTGTTATCTATTCAGATAAGTCTATTACCATGATCGAGAAACTATGTATTGGATATACGAGTGTGACATTTGTGTCTCGTGTCCAATCTGGATATTGTGACAAATGGACAACACAGTATGCTGAAATTGGTCACAAAGGTTTGTTAGATCAATGACTATTCTACTAGTTAGGTAGCGTTAATGTGTTGCTAGACACCGCTCAATGTTTGTAATTGTTACTGCGAACTTAATAGGAACTTGCAGGGTCACACACCAAAGGATTAGACTGGATGTATATGTTAATTAGTTGAACTAATTAACAGTTGAAAGGATCAGAGATCAAAGTGCAACAATGTACTTATATAGTTGGACTAAATAGCAAAGTGGACTAAATTACTAATTAATCCTAGCATGGATAATATTAGGTTTGAGGCAGCTTTGTAATTAATAGATATTTATTAATTAGAAAAGGCTAGTCCAAGCCCTAAATTTCATTAGATGAAATAATTAGAGCAAGAGAAGAGGGCAAGAGAGGTTCGGCCAAACCCCTACCCGACGGCACCAAGAGGCTGGACCTCCCTTCTCCTTCGTTGCGTGCACTGCTTTATTTGATCAAGCTCGGTGGTGATTCTTTCCCTACAGCGCTAGCACAATCTGTAGAGAAGGTTCCAGTTATCAGTCCTCAGGTGTGGATACCGGCAGAGACGTGGATACTACTTCTACGTTGTGATCAACAAGGTAACCTTACTTACATTATCACATTATGAATGCTTCACCTGCGATTCATGGGGAGTTTTGAGCATAAAAGTTTTGTATTCTGCTGCGTAACCTGTATCAAAACCCTACAGTGGTATCAGAGCCACAACTCAATAGCGCATAATGTGATTTTATGTGGTTATCTGCTTTATCAGCTTACACCGTACTGTTAATTTTTGCGTGAAACTGATATGCGTATTATGATACATCGTGAATATAATTAATGAGGAAATTAGCTAATTTTACATATGATGTGAAAATTAGCGAATTTCGTGTACATATGATGTAGGAATTGATTGGTGATCTAAAATAAAGGTTAGGGAAAAATTGGGGGGAAGAAAAAAGGTTTTCAGTCCCACATGTGGGGTATGACCAACAAGGAGAAGGTGAAATTATTGATTTTTACCCATAGGGGTTTCTGCCATGAAGCCTGACCGCCCCCTTGGCGCGCCGCACCTGGCCGATCGGTCTGACCGGTTCGGCCAGCTTACCAATTTGACCGGGTTGGAATGGTTTTCCGTTTTGACCCTATTATCTCAATTTAATTTAATATTGACCCAGCGCGATAAAATTGGATTTTAACTAATTATGTGTTTTATCGCATGATGGTTGGCTGTGGCCTTAGTTGTGTAGTAGTTTAAATTTTCTGGTTTGATTTTGGTTTTGATGTAGTTAATGTAATCGGACTGCGTTTCGTCTTCTCCCTCGCCTGTGAGGTTCCTCTATTTAGTTTATAGATGCTAGCTAGAATTAGATAGATAGAATATATAGTCAAGGCATGGAGAAGAAGACCAAAGACCAAAGACCAAAGATATCACATGACGGTGAAGACCAACAAGCTAGGACGCATGGACTAAAGACGGAAGCACATGGAGATGAGTAGGACTTATATTCTCATCGGCTTGGGACTATCTTAGTTTTAGGGACCACATCCATACCACTTTTTAGTTATTATTTATTATTATTATTTATTTATTTTTTTTTATTTTTTTTTGTGGATGATGCATGCAGAAGGTAACAAGATAATCATTAAACAGTTTGGATCATTCATTTAGACTTCCGGAATCTAAATGAGTAGATCAGTTGATATGATCAACAAATAAAATTGACAAGAAAAACCCTCAACGAAAATATTGCATTTTGCCTTCTCTTGCTTAACACTCGTCATGATCAAGATTTATTAAGTTCGGGCTTGCCAAAGCTAGGCGACTTGATTCATCGTGATGTGATGCGACGACACAATCAATTAATGTGAAATTGTTAAAGGAGGTTAAACGCAACTAAGCTATTTCAATAGGATTGAATGCTTAGAGGCAAGGCAATTAGGAGTTATCTATGATATAGATAAAGAATAAGGAGTTATTCGCCTAATTGAACCACGAGTTGCATTAGATGCAATTGGAATGTGTTCCTACCTAAATAACCAAATTTTTGTTGACTTGCCAAAGCAAGCTCAAGAGGAGCTGAAATATGAATCTTGTCCCACTAGAAAATATATGATATTTTTCGCATTAATGGTGAGGGCTATTAATCTGAGAAAAATATTGGGAGGTATATTTAATAATCTAGCCATTGTTAAGTATACTATAATTGTTCACATTACTAAATGTAGGGTTTTGATGTAGGTTACGCAGCGGAAATACAAAAAATTTCCTGATCAAAGCCTTCTATGAATCGCAGGTTAAGCTCTCATAACATGATAAGATAAGGTTACCTTGTAAGTTTGTGCGATCAAAACGTAGAATAGCGATCACGTTGTAGAGTTTTGATGCAGGTTACGCAGCGGAAATACAAAAAAAATCTGCTCAAAACCCTCCATGAATCGCGGGAGAAGCATCATAACATGACGAAAGAGAAATGTTACCTCAGGCAAACTGACCGGTGACGATCACATACGCAGATCAGAAGAACGGCGTCTATACGTTATCCAAACGAATAGAACTCAACTGGACTATTTTAGAATTAGGCGGATCTTGTCATAAAAGATGATGAACTTGGACGTGCACGAAAACTGGATCACATCCAATTTGTGCAAAGGAGAGAGAGGGACGACATCACCATGCTGTGGGAAACAGTGGGGCGGCATCACCATGGAGGGGGCGACACCATTGTGGCCGAACCCTAGTGTACTCTGTAGAGTAGGAATCAATATAGACTGAATTTTCATATCCTATAAATCCTATTTATAGCTAGAGAAATTCATCTTTTCCCTTAAATCCAACAGTTTGGATTAGTTTGCATTATAGTCCACAATTGTGCTTTAGTCCAAATAATGAACACAATTTATACTTTAGTCAAATTAATTCATTATTCCGCTTTAGTCCAACTAATGAGAAACTAATTCCAGTTTGATCTATCTTGTGTGTGACCTAGTCGGTTCCTAATTACGTTGGGAGTAATATCAATTATTAAAAAAGTTGAGCGACATCTAGCAATACGTCAATGCTCCCAAGTATTAGGAATGTCTATGATCTGACTAACCTCTGTGACCAATGTTACCACGTTGTATAATCCCTTCCTCTCATCTATCCAGATTGGACACAAGACATGGAGTGTCACACTTGTATATCCGATCTATAGCTTCTCGATCTGTGAGTAGACTTAGTGTAGGGTTTTGATCATGGATATGCAGCGGAATAAACAATAATTTATCCATTCAATACCCTCCAAGGATCAGAGGAAGAGAATTCATAACGATAGTAAAGGAATCAAACAAGTATCTTGTGGTTCTCCTTTGATGACTTCAAACGCGAAAAGCATCACGTCTCTACGATTGATCCACGCCTAGGATTGAGATCTAGATCCTCCAATCTCCTTGTGCTAGCTAGTAAGAATGGAAGAGGAAGACAAAATCACGCAATGGAGGACCAAAGAGAGGGGCGGCCTCTCTTGTTGTGGCCGACGGGTAGAGGGGGCGGCAAGGGGGCGGACGGCTCCTTTTCTTGCCCTCTCTCCTTGCTTCTCACCTACTAAACTTATGTTTTGAGCATTAGTGTGTTGGGAAGGAAGCTAGGAGCATCCTTTATATAGTCCAACAACTCCTCGTTACTATATAAATCTCCTAATCCTACCCAAATTCAGATTAGTCCAACTTGCATATTAGTCTTACTAAGTTAGCAAGTTGTTGCGATTTGATCCTTCTAATTAATTAATCATATTAATTAATTCCCAAGTCTAGATCAATCCATACGGCGTGTGACCCCATAGGTTTCTACTTAGTTGGTAGTAACTATTTAATAATATGGAGAGGTCTCTAGCAAGGCATCCATACTACCCAACTAATAGAAATAGTCATCCGACAAACCTTGTGCAAGTATTGTATCATCCCTTTGTCTCAATATCCGGATTGGAAACGAGACATAAAATTCACACTCGTATATCCAATCCATAGTTCTTCGATCCTGGGAATAGCCTTATTCGTGCAAATAACATCAATATCCCTTATTGATTTATTTGAGTCTGGCCAGACATTCTATAAGCACTATCCCTCGAATGGCCCATGATATTTGCTCCCGTTATGTGGGAGGGAAAAATCCTGTCTACATTACTACGATATCTAAGCTTTCTACCTATTGTATCTGATTCACGCCTTTATGACTACCCAATCACGGCGTAGCGTTTGACGCTACCAAAATACAATATTACAGAACTAGATGATCTAGTGACTTCAAGTCTAAGGATGACACCGTTGTCACCGCGAGAAGCGCTTGTGACTTTACATAACATGTATTTAGCCTTCTCGGAGATGGGTCAATCCAATATGTCGTTAATGCTAATGCATACCCATGTGTTGGATCGTGATATCTGCATATCAATCTAACCCCATAATAGTCTATAGATGATTGTCCTCTTAATCAGTATAATCGACAAGGGATATTTAAGATAAACACCACAATTATAAATGTAAGGACTTCATTATATTAAATATATCAATAAATAATACCATGAATATTCTAGCCAATTTATTGCTCATACTAAACTTGATTGACTTTAGGGAACCAATTCCAACAGTCTCCCACTTGCATTAGAGACAATCTGGTGCATCTCGTATGCCAATGCTCCTAGTGTGTCCTGCATGCTTGCACTGAACAAGCGGCTTTGCAAGTGGATCTGACAGATTCTCATCTAGAGGAATCTAGCATATCTGAACCTCCCGTCTCTCGATAATATCTCGAATAAGATAGAACTTCCTAAGTACGGGCTTGGATTTCTGGTGTGACCAGGGTTCCTTTGATTGCGCGACCGCCCCAGTGTTTTCACAATACAACTCTACTAAATCTGCAATGCTAGGAACCACACCAAGCTCAGTAATGAACTTCCTAATCCAAATATCCTCCTTTGTTGCGCCATTCGCAGCAATGTACTCAACCTATGTTGTAGAATCAGCCTCCGTCTCTTGCTTGGAACTCTTCTAGCTCACCCCTGCTCCATTCAGGCAAAACAAAAACCTCGACTGTGATCTGAAATCATCTCTGTCGGTTTGTTTGGAAGCTTGCATCCGTGTAACCCCTTACACGCAACTCCTCCTCACCTCGAAATATCAAGAATGCATCCTTCGTTCTTCTTAAGTACTTTAGAATGTTCTTGACTTCAATCCAGTGACTCTCACCAGGATTGGACTGATGTATTCTTGTCATACTCAATGCATATGACACATCTGGTCTAGTACATAACATGGAGTACATGATGGATCCTATGGTCGAGGCATATGGAACCCTACTCATGCGTTCCATCTCAATGTCATTGGAAGGACAACCACTCTTCGAAAGAGTGATTCTATGCGACATGGGCAAGAATCCCTTCTTGGAATATTGCATGCTGAACGGCTTTAACACCTTGTCTATATATGTACTTTGACTTAGGCCGAGAATCTTCTTATATCTATCTCTATAAATCTTGATACGAAGTATATAAGCTGCTTCACCTAAGTCTTTCATTGAGAAACACTTTCCTAGCCAATATTTAACAGATTTTAGTATAGGAATGTCGTTTCCAATGAGTAGTATGTCATCGACATACTAGACCAGAAAATAAACAGAGCTCCCACTAACCTTCTTGTAGACACAAGACTCATATTTGTTTCTTATGAAGCCACAATCATTGACTACTTCATCAAAATGTTGATTCCAACTCCTAGAAGCTTGGTTCAACCAATAAATGGATCGTTGCAGTTTACAGACTTTGTTGGCTTGATCTGGATCTTCAAAACCCTCAGGTTGTGTCATGTACACATCCTTGAGGAGATTCCCATACAGGAATGATGTTTTGACATCCATCTCCCAAATCTCATAGTCGTAGTATGCTGTAATAACAAGTAAGATTCGGATGGATTTGGTCATTGCGACTGGTGAAAAGGTTTCATCATAGTCAATACCATGAATCTGTCTCCTTTAGCCACCAATCCACCCTTATTCGTAATCACATTACCATCCATGTCGATCTTCTTCTTGAAGACCCACTTGCACCCTATGGGCCGAGCCCCTTCGGCTGGTTCCACCAAAGTCCATACTTTGTTGGTATACATGGATTCCATCTCGGATCTCATGGCTTCAAGACAGTTCTGTGAGTCCGGCCCTTTTATGGCCTCTCCATAGGTAGTAGGATCATCATCTTTGAGCAACGCGTCACCAGACTGAGTCATGAGAAGTCCATACCTCTCTGGCTCCTGGCGCACTCTACTTGACCTACGAAGTTCTTGAGTTACTTGAACTGGCTGCTCCCCAACATCTTGTGATTCCTCTTCATGTTCCATAGTAGGATCAATTCGTTGTGGTTTTTGAAATTCTTCAAGTTCTACAGTCCTCCCACTTGCTTCTTTAGAGAAAAACTCTCTTTCTAGAAACACGCCGGAACGACTTAATCTCATTTGGATTGTAGAAATAATATCCCTTATTTTCCTTAGGTTATCCCACAAACTTGCATTTGTCCGACTTAGGCCCTAGCTTGTCTGATTGTAAACGTTTTACATAGACATCGCAGCCCCAAATCTTCATGAAACACACTGTGGGATGATTCCCACTCCACATCTCATGTGGTGTTTTTATGAGTGACTTAGATCGAACACAGTTAACGGTGAAAGCTGCACTCAATAGAGCATAGCCCCAAAATGATAATGGAAGATCAGTTTGACACATCATAGATCGAACCATATCCAATAGAGTTCGATTCCTCCTCTCTAACACGCCATTCCACTGTGGCGTTCCAGGTGGAGTGAGTTGGGATACTCTTCTACACTCTCTAAGATAGTCGTCAAACTATTGTCTTAAGTATTCACCTCCACGATCCGACCGTAGAGCCTTAATACTTTTTCCAAGCTGCTTTTGTACTTCATTCTTGAATTCTTTGAACCTTTCAAAGGACTCAGATTTGGCCTTCATAAGTTATATAAATCCATATCTACTTAAATCATCAGTAAATGTGGTGAAGTAGACGTAACCACCCCTAGCAGGCGTGGCAAATGGCCCACATACATTAGTATGTACTAGCGCCAATTTCTCACTAGTCCTCTCACCTTTCTTATTGAAAGGGGACTTGGTCATTTTTTCCAATAAACAAGCTTCACATGTCTCATATGATTCAAAACCAAATGAGTCTAGAAATCCATCTTTATGGAGTCTAGATACACGCTTCTCGTTTATATGGCCTAAACGAAAATTCCATTGATAAACATGATTTAATTTATTAATTTTAATCCTCTTGGTATTAATGTTATAGACATGATTGCTTAGATCAAGGATATATAATCCATTAAATAATTGCCCATACAATAGTGAACACTGTCAAAATAGATGGAACAACAATTTTTCTTTATTGAAATAGTAAAACCATCCTTGTCCAAACAAGAAATATTTAATGTTTCTCCTCATAGCAGGGACAAACTAGCAGTTATTTAACTCTAAAACTAATCCTGAAGGTAGAGACAGCTCGTACACGCCTACGGCTAATGCAGCAACTCTTCTCCATTCCAAATGCTCAGATCTATCTCCCCTTTAGCGAATCCTCTACTTCTCTTTAGGTCCTGCACATTTCGACAAATGTGAGATCCACATCCAGTATCCAATACCCATGATGAAGAGACAGTTAAGTTGACATCTATAACAAAAAATACCTTGTGGTGGTGGAATCACTATTCCAAGCCTCTTATCCTTCAGATATTTTGGGCAGTTCCTCCTCGAATGTCTAGGCTGACTGCAGTAGTGAGACTCAATTTAGTCATACCTTTGGCAATTCCACCAACAGGCTTAAGGGCAGTGTCCTTGGGTTTGGAAACTACTTTGCCTTTTCCCTTGGAGGTAGAGGCAAAATTTTTATCCTTTCCTTTATGCACCATCATTATGGATTTTCCCAAACCCTTGTTGATACATTGTTCAGCTGCCCTCAACATATTGAGTAGATCTGGAAGAGGTTTCAAGATCTCATTCATGTTATAATTCATGATTAAGTGTCCATAACTTTCAGGCAACGATTGCAAGATGAGATCGGTGGCCAACTCTTGACCCAGCGGAAACCCTAGGCAGCCGAGGCTCTCTAAATAGTCGATCATACGCAACACGTGCGGCCCCACGGGGTTTCCCTCTGATAGATGAAATTCGAACAATACCTTGGAAACTTCATACCTCTCAACCCGAGCCTGATCTTGGAAGAGCTGCTTCAAGTGTGCGATCATATCGACTGCATTCACGTTCTCATGTTTCTTCTGAAGATAAAAGGACATGGTGCATAGCATTAGGCAGGCCGCATCATTAGCGTCATCAACACGCTTCTGATACACCTTTAGGGATGCAGGAGTGTTGTTTTCCGGACCTTCAGTAACATGCCCCTCTATAGCGTACAATTTCTTTTCTTGCTTGAGAACGATTCTCAATTTTCTGTACCAGTCTAGAAAATTAGTCCTGGAGAGCTTGTACTTCTCAAGGACGAAGCATTGGGAGTGAGATGAGTTCGATGAGTTGTTTCCCATTGGTATTCTACAAAAAAGAAATACGCAAGTTTTAGTATTTTTTAACGATTAACTATATTCAATAATGGATAGATTATTAAATACAACTCCCATTATTTTTCTACGGATTAGTAAATTAATGCGGAAAATATCATTATATTTTCTAGTTGGCGAAGACCCATATTTCACTTCCTTTTGAGCTTGCTTTGGCAAGTCACCCAAAAGTTAGTTATTTAGGTAGGAACAATTACAATTGCATCCCATGCAAATCTTGGTTCAATTGGGAAAATAACTCCTTATTTATCTATCCCATAGATAATCCCAATTGGTTGCCTCTAGGATTTTAATCCTTATTAAAATTACCTAGTTATGTCCAACCTCTTACTCCAACACATTATATGTGCCATCGCACCACATAATGATGAATCCAGTCGCCCTGCTTTGGCATGCACTAACTTGATTAATCAATTTTGTGATGAGTGTTTAAGTAACGAGAAGACAAAACGTAATATTTACTTTTGAGGGATATTTCTTTCAATTTTAATCATTTTGTTGATCTATATCAACCGATCTACTTATTTGTGTTTGGGCAAAACTCCAAATAAAAGACCCGGGTTGTTTAATTATCTTATTATCAAATTGCATACATCATCCATACACCAACAACAATGATAAGACAATAAAGTAAACATCCGCAAAACAGAAATTAACGTGATATGGATATGGCCTCCTAGACAAAGATATTCCCAAGCCAATGGGATTATCTATGAACCCTAAAAATAGAAAACACATCTCCATGTGCCTCCATCTCTTGGTCCATCCTTCATAGCCTTGTGGAATGCTCCATGCTCCATGTTGTGGCTCCTATAATTCTTTGGGCTTCTTTTCTTCAATCTTGTCTATCTATTCTATTTAGTGCTAGCTAGCAACTGAACTAAATAAATAAATCTCACAAGTTGAGAAAAAAATCGACTCGCATGCCGTAAAAACCTGAATTAATTATTACAACAAATTGATCAGCTCGCAGGCCGTATACAAACCACAAAAATTAAACATTCACAACAAACCACATCTAAGGCCATATCCAATCACCATACGAATTGCACATAAATAGTTAAAACCAATTTTTAACACGCTTAGTCAATTTTAATTGATTTTAGGATTACTATGGTCAAAACGGTCCAAGAGGCCCAACCAACAAAGCGGCCGAACCCCTTCGAGCCGCTCGGGCCGAGCCTAGGCCGGTCGGTCCAACGCATGGGGTCGGCTGACCGCCTAGGCCTTCGGCCTAGGTGGCTTGGGCGACAAGGAGGAGGGGCGGTCTCCCTAGGGGGGCCCGAACCTCTTGGAGTTGTTTCCAAAATAACTCCTTCCTTGTTCCCCAAGTCCAAAACGTTTCAAAATTACACATTGTTTTCAATTTGTGCCCAAACCCTAGACCTAAGATCCTAAAATTTCACAAACTCACTAATTCATACATCCAATGTAAAAATTAGATATTGTTTTTTGTTGAATCACATTCAACATGCATCTAATATGCTTAATTTTTCATTTACGCAATAATAATCAATTATAGGTGAAAAACAACAAAATTGTAACACATAAACTACGTTATGCTCTACGACTTGTTGCTCTTATACCACTGTACAGTTAAAATCCAATTTTAACGCGCTTGGTCAATTTTAGTTAAATTGGAATTTCTAGGGTCAAAACGGTCGCGTCAATCCATTGGCGAACCGAACAGACCCGCCGGACCAGCCCCAAATCTGTCTGACCAAGTAGCTTGGTCGAATGGGCCAGCACGGGTTCCTGCGCCAAGGAGAGGGGGACGGGCACCTTAGCCGAATCCCACAGGGCAAAAATCCATTTTTTCCTTTCATTGCGGGCTGATCCCCAATTGTGGAATAAAACAACTTTCTCCCCAATTGTTCCCAAACCCTAGCTTTCCAAATCACTAAAACATACATCATATGTATATGAAACTTACTAATTTCACATCATATGTAAAATTAGCTAATTCACTATTGAATCATATTCAAATCGTATCATTATACGAATATAAGTTTTTCGCGAAAATTGACAGAACAATGTAAACCGATAAAATAGATAACACATAAATCACGTTAAGCTCTATCGAATTGTGGCTCTCGTACCACTGCAGGGTTTTGATGAAGGTTACGCAGCGAAAATACAAAATGTTCAGCTCAAACACTCCATCAATCGCAGGTGAAGCATCATAACATGACGAAGGAAGAAGGTTAACTCAGTCATACTGAATGGTGACGATCACATACGCAGATCAAAAGAACGGCGTGCAACACCCCGCGATTTCAGACCTAGCCCAAATCGCTAAGATGTCCCCCGCACGAGTAGTTTTACCTCATTGTGAACGGAGTAGAACGTCGGCCTCGTACCAAAACATAAAGAACAAATCTTCAACTTAATTCAAAATAAACTTTATTACAATAAAGGGAATGACCAAACGTTGTCCTTAACATGGAAACTTGAAAACAAACCAAATTGTTTGAAAAGAAACAAAAACATGAAACTGATAATTTATTCCGTGAGAGCTAGAGTGATTCCTTGATCCAAGCTAGTGATTCGTTCTCCCAAAGCATGCAGCGGTGCTAACCTGTGGGTTTTCAAATTGTAAAAGCCGACCATAGTTTTTCTAAAAGCCAGCTTAAACTGAGTAAGAAATACCTCAACATGTAAACAGATGATTGGGCACATAATTCAAGAATAAGTAAAGGAAAAAGTAAAGGAACAGAAGATTAAAGATTTAAACTGAGATCACAAAGGCAAACAAGCAAGGTAAAGGGATAAACTTGGATTCGACATTCCAGCTTAATCTTTCTTATTAAATTCCTCCTTCAAAACTTTTCTGGCGGCCACCTGGCCACGTGCCACGGGAGCAGCTAGCTCTAATACTCCATGATCCCCAAAAATTAAACATTGTACGAGCGAAAGCAGAGTTCCCGCCTGCCTCGGAAATAAATAACTCACGGTTACTTCATGGGTCTATCAAACCCTACTTCAACCCGGCAGTTGTGAAAGCCCCTCTAAATATGGCCTTCCCGCCTCAATACTGACCTACAAGACCTTAATTGTCGACACCCCCTAGAGGTTAGCAACTCTGCTAGAGTAGTACAAGTAGGCACACCCAAGTCCTCATGGTAGTGCAGGACTATGGTACCAAGGGTACGCCAGAGTTTGGCTCCCAAAATCTCTTGACCAGAACGTATGGTTTTAACAAAATAATCACCGAAAGTGAACTAAAGAATAGCTCGTACAAGTTATCTTTCACTTTACGTTACTTAGTGTCTTATGAATATTTCTTGAAAGAATGTGATTCTCGATCCAAACCAGGTATTTAAAACCAATAAGGAAAGCAAGGATTAAAGTGCTAATCAGTTCCAAGATGAATATAACTCATATTTTCAAGAGAGAGATCTTAGTTTCACAATTTGTGCCAAAGTAAACATGATTTTCAGAGTTTAAACATATAGATAGTACGATAATCAAAACAGTAACAAATTTGGCACATAACACATCTTGGAAACTCATTTTAATGGTAGAAAAGTCGAGCAAATAACTTACTTGGATTAAAGAAAGCTCCACACACACAAGCAAGCACGAAAACTAGTACTCGTCGCACGGGTTCTCAATGAACTGATCGTTTAAGAACCCTACAATAGTCGAATAATCCTAACATTAATACACGACCAATCTCATACAACAAAATGCAATTATGCCCTATATGCAAATGCAAAGAATATTTCCCCGACAAGTTCCCAATAAAATTTTTTACCCCAAATTACATTACGGGACTCTAGTATTAGAAAAAGAATATTAATTTATAAAATTATTGTAATTAAGAAAATAAATAAAACTAAGAAAATTAAAGGTAGGATTTAAACTATTAAATATTATACTTAGGAAAAAGCTATTTATAATTAGTATTTAGAAAAGAGTATAATATTTAAAGTTGATAATAGTATTAAAGAATAATTATATTTACTTATTAAAATAGTAAAGACTTATTTATAAACCAATATCTACTTTTATAAGGAAAGATCTTGAATTAAAACACACAAAAGTCAAGTTATATAATTACTTAAAAAAACCACTTTATTTATTAAAAAAAATTCTATTTTTTATTAGTAAAACTCTTCTTACAAAATGATATTATAAAAACTTATATTTATTTTCATATTATTGAAACTAATTAGTTATAAATAGTATTAATAGAGAAAATAGTACTTATAAATATATGATAGTTATATAAAACAAAATAGTTTACTGGAAGTACAACAACGACCCCAACAGTTTCAGAACGTATAACAACCACCCCCAAAACAAATTAAACTTTTCAATTTAACCATCTTCTTCTTCTTCACGAACACATACACGAAAGCTGATTTCAACCCAACCCACACACATACTCACAAGCATGATTAAACGAACATAGCTAAAGGAAAATAGGGGATATCATGAACCAAATTCAGAGGTGGGTTTCTTGTGATTTACCGTGAAGAAGAAGAGGCAGAGGAGAACGACGCGGCGACGGTGGTGATTGACCAAGTTGTCGCCGCTGCTGCTACTGCTACAATATGGGTCGCCGAAAAAGGAGATGGCGACCGGAATTGACGAACAGGGGGGGCGGCGAAGCAGGGGAGGAGGCGCGCCGCTGGGTTTCCGTCGGGTCGGAACCCGGGTCCGCGCAAGAACAGAGCCAACGAAGGCTCTGTTGGTTCTGCTGTTTCGTCGTGAGTAATAGAGGTAGGAGGCGAGCTTGGGTGGCTTGTGGTCTTGCCGGAATTTGAAGGGATGGTGGTCGTGATGTGCAGTGGTGATTTTCTGAAAACAGGGGAGGTAGGTTCGATTCTGAAAACAGAGTGAGGTGGAGGATGATGAATAGAGGGAGGTGGGTTTATATGATGACAGTGAGTTGAATTTGAGGGGAACGTGAGAAATTTCGTGGGAGAAAATGGGAGAGTAGTTGAGAAAATGCCGAGCATTTTGCTGGGTTTGTTCCGATCAAATCGATCGGTTGGAGAGAGAGAGAGAGAGAGAGAGAGAGAGAGAGAGAGAGAGAGAGAGAGAGAGAGAGATGCCAGGTGGGTTTACACCCCAGTTTGAGAAAACACACTTTAACCCCCACACCAAAATTTAGGAAACTAAAAATGCATACCCCCTATTGTTTAGGAAAAGCTAACACTAACCCACAACTTTAGAAAATTATCAATTAAACACCCTATTAAAAATAGGGGTATTACACGGCGTCTCTAAGGTATCCAGACTAATAGACCTCAACTGGACTTCTTCCCTGATGGTGCTAGTAATCTTGAGAAGAAGGAGGATATTGTCATACAAGATGATGACTTGGACGCGCGTAGACTTGATCACATCCATTCGTGGCAGCAGAGAGAAAGGGGCGGCCAACACTTGGTCGTGGATCCTAGAAGGGCCGGCCAACTCATGGTCGTGGGAATCAAAGGGGTAGCATCACCATGAAGGGGGCGGCACTACTCCATTGCCGAACCCTAGGAGTGAAAAAACTCCTTTTTCACTATTCATCTTTTCTCTCTAATGTACTGCGTAGAGTAGGAATGAATCCAAACTGAATTTCATGGTACAAATACTATTTATTGTTAGATAACTTCATCTTTGCCATGATCCAACATTTTGGATTAGTTTACATTCTAGTCCACAATTGCTCTGTAGTCCAACCAATGAGCACAGTTACACTCTAGTCCAATCAAATCATTATTGCTATTTCGTCTAACTAATTAGCAACAATTCCAGTATGAACTATTCTTGTGTGTGACCCGGTAGGTTTCTAATTATGTTGGCAGTAATAACTATCACTACAAATATTGAGCGACATCTAGTAATACATCAATGCTGTCCAAGTAATAGGAATGCTAATGATCTGACTAACCTTTGTGACCAATGTTACCGCGTTGTATAATCTCTTTGTCTCATCTATCCAGATTTGAAACATGACATGGAGTTTCACACTTGTATATTCAATCTATGGTTTCTCGATCTGTGAGTAGACTTAGATAAACAAATAACATCAATATCTTATATTGATTTATTTGAGCATGGCCATGTCTTTCCCCAAGTCTCACTCATCGAGTGGCCGTGGATATTTAATCCCGTTATGTAGGTGGGAGAAATTCTACCTACATCACTACCATCTCTCATCTTGATAGATACCATGTCCGGTTATCCCTTTTATAATTACCCAGTTACGGTGTAACGTTTGACGATATCAAAACATGATAAATTACAACTAGAGTATCTAGTGACTTAAAGTATAAGGATCACAACTCCATTTTCACTATGAGAAGCGCTTGTGACATTCACTTAACTCCCATGTAGCGTTCTTATGTAGGGTTTTTATGCAGGTTACGCAACAAAAATACAAAAAAAAAAAAAAAAAAAATTGCTCAAAACCCTCCATGAATCGCAGGTGAAGCATCGTAACATGATGAAGGATAAATGTTACCTCCGTCAAAATGACTGACGACGATCACATATAACGATCAAAAGAACGGCATATCTACGGTATCCACACGGAGATAGCTCAACTGGACTTCTTTTCCAATGATGGTGGCAATCTTGAGAATAAAGATCTTATCATACAAGATGATGAAATTGGACGTGCACGACGACTGGATCACATCCAATCCGTGCCAAGGAGAGATAGAGAGATGGAAGCACCATGTCGTGGGCAGCAGTAGGGCTCCATAACCATGCCGTAGCCAGCATGGAGGGGGCGGCACCCTTGTGGCCGAACCCTAGTGGGAGAAGAACTCCGTTTTTCTTTTCCTCTTTTCTCTCTAGTGTACTGTGTAGAGAAGGAATGAATCTTGACTATATTTTCATAGCTATAAATCTTATTTATAGTTAGAGATATTCATCTTTGCCCTTAAATCCAACAGTTTGGATTAGATATTTATCTAGTTCGCAATTGCGCTTTAGTCCAACTAATTAGCACAGTTTACACTTTAGTCCAATTAATTCATTATTGCTCTTTAGTCCAACTAATGAGAAACTAACTCCAGTTTGATCTATTCTTTTGTGTGATCCATTAGGTTCCTAATTACATTGGCAGGAATAAAAATTATTCCAAACATTAAGCGATATCTAGCAATACACCAATGCTCCCAAGTAATAGAAATGTCGGTGATCTGACTAACCTCTGTGACCAATGTTACCGCGTTGTATAATCCCTTTGTCTCATCTATCCAGATTGGTAACAAGACATGAAGTGTCACACTTATATATCCAATCTATAGTTTCTCGATCTCTGAGTAGACTTTGATAAACAAATAGCATCAATATCTCATATTGATTTATTCGAGCATGGCCATGCATTTCCCTAAGTCTCACTCGTCGAGTGGTCGTTGATATTTAATCCTGTTATGTAGGAGGGAGAAATCCTATCTACATCACTTCCATCACTATGAGAAGCGTTTGTGACATTCACATAACTCCCTTGTAGCCTTCTTATGACGAGTAAATCCAGTACTTCATTACCCTTACTGCGTACCCATGTGTTAGACTTGATATCCCCATATAATTCTACCCACATACTAGTCTCGATGCAATACAGTCGTCCTAACTAACTGTAGTACTCGACTAGGAATATTTAATATTATAAAATTTGTATTCTAAGGACTTCATTCATGTTAATATATCTCCATATCGATAACACAATGAATAGTAAGTTTATATAAATGTCACGATAAATAGATTGCATATAGGGCATACACTAACACACGTCTCTACCAGTACCCACACCTTACGATTAAGAACTAGAACGTTCTCTGCGGATTGTGGTAGCAGTGTAGGGAAGGAATCACCAAGGATCTTGATCAAATCAAGGGATCACGCAACAATGGAGGAGGGAGGTTGAGCCTCTCTATTCTGTGGGGCATGGGAGGGGGGGCGAGCCTCTCTTGGTCTCTTCTACTTACTCTTATAATTTCATCTAATGAAATAATAGGCTTGGACTAGCCTTTTATGATCAATAACTCCTAATTGATTAAAAACTTGCCCCAATACAAATCCTGTCCATACACCGATTAGTCTAATAGCCTAATCCTATCCATACATGAAGAAGTCTAATAGCCTAATCCTGTCCATACTCGGATTATTCTAATAGCCTAATCATGTCCATACACGGATTATTCTAATTGCTATTTAGTCCAACTAAATATGCACGTTCTTTCGTTTTGATCCTTTTAACTGTTAATTAGTCCAACTAATTAACATATACATCCAGTTTAATCCTCTTGGTGTGTGATGCTGCAGGTTCCTATTATGTTGGCAGTAAAAATTACAAACATTGAGAGTTGTCTAGCAACACATCGGTGTTACCTACAAATAAGAATAGTTAGTGATCTGGCAAACCTATGTGACCAAGCTTACCATTCTGTGTTGTCCCTTTGTCACAATATTTGAATTGGAAACAACACACAGATGTCACAGTCGTATATCCAATACATAGTTTCTCGATCCTGGGAATAAAATCATCTGAACAGATAATAATAACATAATAGATTGATTTATCCGAGTCTGGCCAGACATTTAATAAGTAATACAAATCGAATGACCGTGTATATATACTCTCATTATGAGGAAGAGACAAATTCTCTATACATCACTACCATCTTTGAGCTTGCTTCATATCATGTCAGATTACCACCTTTATAGTTACCAAGTTACAAAGTAACGTTTGATGATATATAAACATGATAATCCACAACTAGAGTATCTAGTAACTTCAACTCAAAGGACTACAAAACCATTGTCACTACGAGAAGCACTTGTGACATTCTTATAAATCCCATGTAAACTTCTCGTGGTGGGTCAATCCAGTATGCCATTACTCCTAAGCATACCCATGTGTTCGACTCGATATGTCTATAATAATCTACCCACATACTAGTCCCAAAGCATAATGATTGTCGTACTAATCAGTACACTTGACGAGGGATAATTTAAGATAAATAACAATTTCAATCTAAGGACTTCATCATGTTAATATCTCCATATATAATAAAATTAATATTCTAGCCAAAACAATGTTCACCAACAATCTCCTGCTTGCACTAGAGCAAATCTGGTGCATCTCGTATGCCTATTGATGTAGTGCGGCCCTTATACTTTCGCTGATCAAGGGGTTTGGTAAGAAAGTCCATAAGGACATCATCTGTCGTTACTTTGCATATCTTCATATATCCTCTATCGATAATCTCTCAAATAAGATGGAATATCATGAGTATGTTCATCTGATGCAATAATATACTCATATCTATATTGTAGAATCGGAAAATGAATGTTGCCTGGAATCCTTTCCAGCTCACAGTTCCTCCATTAAAAAAACACAAATCTTGACTGTGATCTGTAGTCATCCTTGTCGTTTTTGAATCTCACGTCAGCATAACCCTTTATAGCGAGTTCTTCCTCCCCTCCATATATCAAGAATTCATCATTAGTTCTTCTCAAGTACTTAAGGATATTCTTGACAGCAATTTAGTGACTTTCACCCGTATTGGACTGGTATCTGCTTGTCAATATCAAAGCATATGACGCATCTGGTCTAGTACATAACATGACATACATGATAGATCCAATTGCCGACGCGTATGGAATCTTACTCATGCATTCCGTTTCAATATGATTGGAAGGACAGTCAGCCTTCATAAGGGTAACTCCATGTGACATGGGCAACAATCCTTTCTTTGATTCCTGCATGTTGAACAGTGCTCTACCAACTAAGCTATATCCCCCCGAGCCAAGTGGAGCATGCATGAAGGAGTCAGTGTCAATATATTTACTTCGAATTAGGCCAGAGAAATTTCCTTGATCTATCCCTATAGGTATTTATACCAAAAATATAAGCTGCATCCTCTAAGTATTTTATTGAGAAGCAATTCCCTAGCCGATCTTTAATAGATAGCAATGTGGGGGCATCGTTTCCAATTTACAGCTCCCACTAACTATATTGTAGACACAAGGTTCATCTTCGTATATTGATAAATCCAAACTCTATGACAGCATCATCAAAGCGAAGATTCCAATTCCTAGAAGCTAGCTTCTACCCATAAATGGACCGCTGCAACTTACACACTTTATCGGCATGCTCTGGATCCTCAAAACCCTCTGGATGTGTCATGTACACATACTCAAGGAGGCTTCCATAATGAAACGATGTTTTGACATCCATCTGCCAAATCTCATAATCGTGAAAAGCTGCACTAGCAAGCAAGATGCGAATGGATTTGGTCATTGCGACTGGGGAAAAGGTTTCATCATAGTTGTAAGTTCAAAGTTGTTTCCAAAGCTTTGAAACTGATTTCAAATCCTTGAAAACTTGATTGGATGAACTAAGGGGTAGTTTTTACTCCTATTCATTCTCCAATATCCTGCACTTGATCATGCTATATTAGATGATGAAAGAAAAAATAATTTTGTGTTATAAAATGCTTTGTTCTTATCATTTTCATAAGCTGTTCTGCAGGGATTGTTAGCTATCTCTGTGTAGCAGGTTTAGCAAAATATTCCTTATTTGCAGGATTGCAGAATCTACAGATTGGTGCTATTGTTATAGAAATTTTTGTGGACTTTCCTTACTCTTGCAGATTGAAGATCAGATCAAAATCAATGAGAAAATCATGCAGCTAGCCGTTGGAAAAGAGCAATTTAGAGTCAATTATCTGCAAGAGGATTATTACGGATTTCTGTTGAAGCTTCCTATATAGTCTGCAATTCAAATTGACAGACAGAGAGACAGTAATTCATAGAGATTGAGAAGTACATAGATTTACACATAGATTCATACACTCTCATTGATTTACAAGCATCATTTAAGGAGATCATTCAACCAATCAATCCATTCCATATTTCTGAAGAACACTTCAAGCTTCATTGCTTCACTGTCTTCACAGTGTTCTTCATCTAGAGCTTATTTTGTATATCATTTTGTTATATTACTTAATAATCTATTAAGAATCAAATTTTTGAAGAGGACCAACTGATATTCTTATTGTATCAGTTAGCTAGAGCTGTTACTAGATAGATTATGTAGAACCACAAGATGGAAAAGAGTGAGAAAATTCTCTTGGCCTAGAGGCTTAGCTTTTGATAAATAAGAAGTTGTTGAAATCCTAGAGGTAGTAGACCCCTCAAACAGAGAGTAGGTCACTTGGGACCGAAATTCGTAACAAATCACTATGTTCATTGTCTTCCTT
Source organism: Linanthus parryae (assembly GCA_023055425.1). Classification (NCBI taxonomy): domain Eukaryota; kingdom Viridiplantae; phylum Streptophyta; class Magnoliopsida; order Ericales; family Polemoniaceae; genus Linanthus; species Linanthus parryae. Next base: position 708,631 of record JALGPY010000043.1, on the reverse strand, counting down.
TACTGTTCTTTACTTGTCTTCAAAACTGCGTCAAAACATGTTTCAGTTCATAGCTTTGGAAAGCTTTTCAAAGATTCGAAAATACTCAGTTTCTTTTAAACAGTCTGTCTTGGTTTCAAAGATTTGAACTGAGTTCAAAGCTTTGAAATACTTCAAGTTCTTTTAGCCAAATTTGCCATACTCTATTCAACCACCCCCTTCGAGAGTATTTTATCTTGTAACTACATACCTACATAAAATCTTCAATGGTCAATATCATAAATCGGTATGAATCCTTTTGCCATTGATCGACCCTTATAGGCAATCACATTGACATATGGTGATTTTCTTCTTGAAAACCCACTTTCACCCTATGGGCCTAGCCCCATCGGGTGGTTCCACTAAATTCCATACCTTATTAGTATACATGGATTCCATTTCGGATCTCATGGCTTCGATCCATTTATGAGAGTCCGGCCCCTTTACAGCCTCTCCGTAAGTTGTAGGCTCATCATCATCCATGAGCAGTACGTCATCGGGCTCAGCCACGAGAAGTCCATACCTCTCTATCCCTTGACTTATCCTACCAGACCTACGAAGCTCTGGTGTTACTTGAGCAAGTTTTTCAACAACATATTATCGTTCCTGCTAATGTTCCATTCTAGAAATTAGCGCTTTGTGATTGTTGAACCTCTTCAAGTTCTACATTCCTCCCACTGACTTATTTGGAGACAAACTTTCTTTCTAGAGGTAATATACTTTTGTCGGTTGGGTCCAGTTCGAGCAACAAACATTTTTTTCTCGGTTGGATTGTAGAAGTAATATACTTTTGTTTCCTTAGGATATTCAACAAACTTACACCTCTTCGACTTGGGTCCAAGTTTATCTGACTTTTCAACTATATACATAAACCTCGCAACCCTAAATCCTCATAAACGACACACTGGTACGCCTCCCAATCCATATTTCATATGGTGTCTTCATAACTGATTTGGACGAACACGATTAAGGTTAAAAGCAACTAATAATAGAGCATGGTCCCAAAATGAAATTGGAAGATTTTTCTGAATCATCATAGACCGAACCATGTCCAACATGGTTCGACTCCTCCTCTCAGACACACCATTCCATTGTGGTGTTCCAGGTGGAGTGTGTTAGGACAAGATCCCACACTCTCTAAAATAGTCATCGAATTCTTGGCTTAAGTATTCTCCTCCACGATCTGATCGTAGATCCGTAATACTCTTGCCAAGATGGTTCTCCACTTCATTCATGAATTCTATAAACTTTTCAGAGGATTCAGATTTGTTCTTTATAAGATAAACAAATCCATATAAAATTAAGTCAATAGTAAATGTAATGAAGTAAGGATAACCTCCTTTGGCGGCTGTGGCGAATGGTCGAGTCCACACACATCAGTATGTATGAGTTCCAATACCTCACTAGTCCCAATAGACATACTTCACATGTATCATATGATTTATAATCAAATCAATCTAGTAATCCATCCTCATCGAGTCTAGAATGCGCTTCTCGTTTATATGACCTAAACGACGGTGCTATAGGTATGTGGGATTCAAATCGCTAGATTTAATCCTCTTAGTCTTTTATAGACGGAATTATCTAGATCACAATAATACAACCCATTAGAAAAAAGTGCATTACAATAATGCATACTATCAAGCAACACTTGTCCTTTATAATGACAGAAAAACCTTTCTTGTATAAACAATAAATTACGACAATGTTCCTACTCATAGTAGGGACATAATAGCATTTTTATAATTTATGGATAATTCCGGAAGGTAGAGATACATGAGAAGTCCCTACGGCTACTTCAAAAGCTTTTTCTTCATTGCCACATGTGTCGGTGTATCTCTCCCTTATCCAATGGTCTGCATCTCTTGAGATCCTGCACACTTCTGTAAATGTGAGATCCTAATGCCGTTTTTAATACCCATGATGAGATAGACACATTGACTTCTATAAAAAAGGTACCATAAGTGGAATTCACAATTCCTTTATTTTCTTCCTGGTACTCTGGGTAGTTCCTTTTCCATTATGCCACCTTTTGGGCTTTAAGGAAACTTCCATGGAATTTTCGACTACCTTGCTCTTCCCTTTAGGGTTCCGGGAAAACCATTTACCTCTTCCACTTAAAATATGGTTTTTCCTTTGCCCTTATAGTGATTGATTTTGCGTTACTCAATCATATTGAGTAAATTTCTCTTGAACAAAGCTCTTGGCACTTCAAAACTTTTTTTTATGTCTAGCTCGCTCTTGAAAGAGCTTTTTTAAATGTATAATCATATCATACGCCTCCAAGCTCTCACATTTCTTTCAAAGCTCAGAGTTAATGGCAGCTAACATGAAGCAAGTCACATCCAAAGAATCATCTTGTGGTGTTCCTTCCTTGGGTTTAGTGGAATTGGCAGCTGGTGGAAAAGAAACATTATGCTCTAGTATATAAATCTTTTCTATCTTGAGAACAATTCTCAAGTTTCTGTACCTGTCGAGGAAATTCATTCAAGACAGTTTGTCCTTCTGAAGGACCGAACGCATGTGTCGATGTGTGTTGATTGTTTTCCATTGAAATTCTACTATGAATGAGAAATATACAATTTAGTATTGTGAAAAATTAGACTATACTTAACAATGGATAGATTATTAAATATAGCTCCCACTATTTTTCTCGGATTAATAGCCCTGTCCATTAATGCAAAAAAAAAATCATATATTTTCTAGTGGGCCAAGATCCATTTTTCACCTCCTCTTGGGCCTGCTTTGGCAGGTCACCCAAAGTTTGGCTATATAGGTAGGAACAGCTTTCGATTGCATCCAATGAAACTCTTGCTTAAATTAGGCGAATAACTCTTTATTCTTTATCTATCTCATATATTGCTCATAATTGCCTTGCCTCTAAGCTTTCATTCCTTTTCAAATTGCTTAGTTGTGTTTAACCTCTTACTTTAACAATCGCACATTACTTGCTTGCGCCGTTGCGCCACATCACGATGAACCAAGGCGCCTTGCTTCGGAAAGCCCGAACTCAATACATCTTGATCATGACGAGTGTTAAGCAAGAGAAGGCAAAATGCCATATTTTCTTTGAGGGTTTTTCATGTCAATTTTAGTTGTTGATCATATCAACAAATCTACTCATTTACATTGGGCAAGTCTAAATGAAAGATCCAAACTATTTTAATTATTATCTTGTTACCTTTTGCATGCATCATCCATACATCAAAATAAAAACAAGTCTAATAAATAATAAATAAAAAGTCGTATGGACGTGGCCCCAAAATTAAGATATTTCAAGCCTATGAGACTATCTATAAGTCCTAAAACAACAAGCTCATCTCCATGTGCTTCATTCTTTAGTCCTTGCACCGTAGCTTGTGGGTCTTCACTGTCTTGTGATCTATTTGGTCTTTGATCTTCTTCTCCATGCCTTGACTATATTCTATCTATCTAATTCTAGCTCGAATCTATAAACTAAATAGAGGAACCTCACAGGAAAGGGATAAGAAGACACGCATACCGTAAATATAACTAAATTAATAACATCGAAACAAAAAACTAAACCACTTTAAACAACCACACAACTAAGGCCACTTCCAACCACCATACGATAAAAAACATAAAAAAGTTCATAATCCAACTTTATTGGGCTAGGTTAATTTTAATCGAATTGGGATAATAGGGTCAAAACACTCAAAACGGTATCGTCAGTCAGAGTGGCCGAACCGTTCGTACCTTCCAAACCAATCCAACCAGGTCGGACCAGCCAACACGGAGAAACAGGTCAGCTGGCCGAACCCTTAGACTAGTCGGATCGATGTGCAAGCATGGCGGTCAGGAAATCATTGCTGAACCCCGCCAGGGCTAAAATAAAATTTTTACTCTCACCCTTATGGCCAAACCCCCAATTGTGGGACATAAAACCCTTTTTCTTCACCAGTTGTGCCCTAATCCTAGTTGTACAGCACCAATAATTCGTACATCACATGTGCATGCAATTCAATAATTTTCACATCATATGTAAATTTAGCTAATTTTATTTTGAATCATATTCGAATCATATCATAATACACATATTAGTTTTTTCACGAAATTTAACAGTACAGTGAAAACTGATAAACCATATAATCACATAAATCACATTATGCGCTATCACCCTATAGCTCTGATACCAGTGTAGTGTTTTGATGCAGGCTACGTAGCCGAAATACAAAAACATTCCTGATCAAAGCCCTCCATGAATCGCAGGCTAAGCTCTCATAAACGTGATAAATGAAGTAAGGTTACCTTTTAAGTTTGTGTGATCACAACGTAGAATAGCGTCCACATCTCTATCGGTATCCTCTCTACCGGTATCCAAAATTTAGGATCGAGAACTGGAACCTTCTCTATGGATTGTGCTAGAAGTGTAGGGAAGGAATCAACAAGGAGCTTGATCAAATCAAGTGTATCACTAAACAATTGAGGGAGGCCGAGCCCCTCTATCCCGTCGGGTATGGGGGGCCGAGCCTCTCTTGGTCTATTCTCCTTACTCTAATTATTTCATCTAGTGAATTAATGGGCTTGGACTATCCTTTTATAATTAATCACTCCTTATTGATTACGAACTTTCCCCAATACTAATAATGTCCATACACATATTAGTCTAATAGCCTAATCATGTCTAATAGCGTGATCTTTCCCATACACGGGGTAGTCTAATAGCCTAATCCGGTCCATATATGGATTGGTCTAATTGCTTATTTTTCCAACTAAATATGATCGTTGTTACGTTTTGATCCTTGATCCTTTTAAGTGTTAATTAGTCCAACTTATTAACATATACTTCCAGTTTAATCCTTCTGATGTGTGACCCTGTAGGTTCCTATTAGATTGGCAGTAACGATTTCAAACATTGAGCGGTGTATTACAACACATCAATACTACCCAACGAATAAGAATAGTCCGTGATACGACAAACCTATGTGACCAATGTTACCGTGATGAGTTGTCCATTTATCACAATATCTAGATTGGACACGAGACACATATGTCACACTCGCATATCCAATCCATAGTTTATAGATCCTGGAAATAAACTTTTCTAACAGATAACAACAATATCATATATTGATTTTCCCGAGTCTATCTAGACATTGAATAAGTACTAAACATCGAGTGGTCGTGGATATATACTCCTGTTATGTGGGAGAGTGAAATCCTATCTACATCACTACCGTCTCTCAACTTGCTTCTCATGTTCGATTACCGCCCTTATAGTTACCCATTTGCGGTGTAACGTTTGACGATATCAAAACATGATAATCCACAACCAGAGTATCTAGTGACTTCATGTCAAAGGACTAAAAAACGATTGTCACTAAGAGAAGCACTTGTGACATTCTCATAACTCCCATGTATCCTTCTCGTGGTGGGTCAATCCAGTATCCCATTACTCATAAAGCATACCCATGTGTTATACTCGATATCTCCATATTGATCTAGCCACATACTGGCTCAATGCATAATGATTGTCCTACCAATAAATATACTTGACTATGGATAATTTAAGATAAACAACAACTGCGATCTAAGGACTTCATTATATTAATATCTCCATATATAATAAAATGAATATTCTAGAAAAAACAACGTTCACACTAAAATAGATTGCTTGTAGGGAATCCGCACCAACACTAAATTGTAAATTTCTCATTCTTCGTATATTTCCAATGTAAAACAATCAACAAACATTGACACTATCATTCTGGAATCAATTTTTTAGACTGGTACAGAAACTTGAGAATCGTTCTCAAGTAAGAAAAGAATTTGAACATTCTAGAGCAACCGATTCCTGAAGCACCACCTGCTGAAGCTACTACAGCCGTTAGGAAGGCACATCAGAAGATTATTGATGAATCTAATGATGTGTCTGGCCTAATTCTTTGCACCGTGACTTGTGAGCTGCAGAAACAACATGAGAACATGGAGGCGTATGATATGATCATACGTTTGAGACAGCTCTTCCAAGAGCAAGCAAGGCATAAGTGCTATGGAGTTTCAAAATCACTGTTCAAGTTTAGTCTTCCAGAGGGAAACCCAGTGGGACATCATGTACTTCGTATGAACGGGTATCTTGAGAATTACAACAGGCTGGGGATTCCATTTGGCCAAGAGTTGTCTACTGATCTCATCCTGCCATCATTGTCGAACAGTTATAGTCAGTTCATCATGAACTATAACATGAATGAGATCAACAAAACTCTTCAAGACTTACTCAATATGTTGAGGAGCGCTGAATAGAGTATTAACAAAGTTAAACACAAGGTCATAATGATTGTCAATAAGGTGAAGAGCAACAAAGATGCTCAGAATTCTAAAGGGAAGAGCAAGGTAGTTGCAAAACCCAAGTAAGTTGCCTTGAAGCCTACTGGTGGAGTTTCTAAGGGACCATGTCACTATTGTAGTCAGCATGGACAGTGAAAGTGGAAATGCCCAAGTATCTGGAAGATAAGAAGCTTGGAATAGTGTTATAAATTTCAATTTGTCTATCTCTTCATCCTAGGTATTTGATACTGGATATGGATCTCACATTTTTTGAAATGTGCAGGATCTGCAGAGAAGCAGACGACTGGCTAAATGGGAGATTGACAAGCGCGTAGGGAATGTAGCAAGAGTTGTGGCATTAGTTGTAGGCGTTTATGAGTTATCTTTACCTTCTGGACTTATTTTAGAGTTAGAAAATTGTTTTTATGTACCTGCTATAAGTAGGAACATTATTTCTATTTCTTATTTGGACAAAAAAGGTTTTCTTCCAGACAAGTGTTGCTCCGTTTATTTTGATAGTATGCATTATTGTAATTATATTTTGTTTAAAGGATTATATATCATTGATCTAGATAATTCCGTCTATAACATAAATACTAAGAGGATTAAATCCAATGATTTAGATACCACATACATATGGCACTGTCGTTTAGGCCATATAAACAAGAAGCGCATTTCTAGGCTCCATTAAGATGGATTCCTAGAATCATTTGATTAAGAATCATATGAGAGATGTGAAGCTTTTTTATTTGAAAACATGACTAAGTCTCCCTTCAAGATTAAATTCGAGAGGACTAGTGAGTTATTAGCACTCATACATACTGATGTGTGTGGACCATTCGCCACAACAGCCAGAGGAGTTTATCCTTACTTCATTACATGTACTGATGAATTCAGTAGATATGGATTTGTGTATCTTATGAATAATGAATCCGAATCCATTGAAAGATTCCAAGAACTCAAGAATGAAGTCGAGGACTAGCTTGGTAAGAGTATTAAGGCTCTACGATCAGATCGTGGCGGAGAATACTTAAGCCAATAATTCAACTAATATCTTAGAGAGTGTGGGATCTTGTCCCAACTCATTCCACCTGGAACACCACAATGTGGTGTGTATGAGAGGAGGAATCGAACCCTATTGTCTATGATGAGACAGACAGATCTTCCAATTTCATTTTGGGGCCATGCTCTATCAACAGTTGCTTTTACCCTTAACCATGTTCCATCTAAATTAGTTATGAAGACACCATATGAGATATGGACTGGGAGGTGTCCCAATGTGTCATTCATGAGGATTTGGGATTGCGAGGTTTATGTAAAGCGTCTACATTCAGATAAACTCGGTCCCAAGTCTGACAAGCAAAATTTCTTGGGATAGCCTAAGGAAACGAAAGGATGTTTGATATAGTCTTTTAGCAGCTATATATTATTGTCATTTTCCACATTATCATGAGAGATTTGAGCCTAATGTTAAGGGATGTGATTCGTTTTGTCACTTATTGCTTCATATGCGCTATATTGTTAGTCTGGGCGTTTCTATGCATATTTAGTTGTTATATGTTAAATATAACTGCTTGGTATGTTTTTTCATGTTGTCTTGACAGGAAAGGATGCTAATCGGTTAGTATGAGGCATGGAACGAACTTCGGAAACGACGAGAGCTCAAGTGGACTGAAGAGAAGCTAAGTTGGAGGAGCTAGAATGACCAACTTTCACTCATTTGATGATATCTGGAGTTCTACAATGAAGTTTGGAGTAAGACAGGTGCTAAATGAAAGTAGAAGATCTTTCTACTGATAGGTCACAGAGCATAATCGGAGATCGGACGAAGAAGTTATGGCCTAGATAAGTTAGATTCCAGATTCCATTCGTACGAATAGGAACCTACTCGCACAGAATCATTTTGCAGGAAATGGTCAAGGATTTCGTACGAAATGTTCTGAAGCTAGAGCGGAGTTCTGGAGTTATTTTGAAAATGTTGAATACTAATGACCGAAATTGACTTAAGACGACCTAGAAGAATGAAAATCATTTATTCACGCATAAAGGAGGCAAGGACGAAGAACGGAGACAAGAATTCACCATTGTAGCTCATTGTTTGATTTCTTATTCCCTTTCTTAATCATATCAATGGAGAAAATATTTTCTATTTTTTTATTTTATGATGAGTAGATAAGCTCTTCATAGCGAGGCATCTCATATGAGATCCTAGAGTTCTTGTAAATAATGAATGATTCATGCTTAATTGTTGTGATGTTCTAGATTAGTTGTTCGTATACTATGTAGTTAGTGAGTGTGTGAAAGTTACTTTAACTAGCTAGGATGACATGAACATCAATCCTAACCAACCAGACCCAAAGGAAAAGTGTTAGGATTGGCCAGTGTGGGTAGACTCAGTAGGATTATTCAGCTGTTGTGTGAAACGGTGGACCGACACGACTCGTTAACGTATCAGTAGATGACCTGCTAGAACGGACCGATAAACGTAGGTGGACTGAAAGGAACCTAGGTGTACCGTGACGTAAAAGACCTGAGACCAACATGAGAGGGTCAATGCTAGTACCCGACTTAATTAGAATTGAATTAGCGTATTATTCAGATTATCCAAAAATCATTTACAACCCTAGGTGATCTACGAGATTTCCTAGTTTAGACATTAACTGATTAAGACTTCTTCCTAATTCAGTTTTCTACTATTTCAGTAATTACGTACAACCACTTGTTTGGTGATGGCAACCGCACAATTCTTACTACTTACTCCCGGTTACTTAGTAAACTATTCTGATTTGTTAATTAAATACTTGTTATGAGTTTGTCCTTGTGGCGACAACCCAATATTGAAAATACTCACACTTTATTACTCGACTGTGCACTTGCGTATACACGTAAGAATACGTGTCATTGTTACTTCTACAATCCAACTAAGAACACTTTGTTTGATGTTCGGACGAGTGTGTTTCTAGAAAGAGAGTTTGTCTTTAAATAAGCCAGTGGGAAGATTGTACAACTTGAAGAGGTCCAAGAACCACAAAGCACTGATCCTTTAGTGGAACATGAGCAGGAATCACAAGATGTTGTGGAGAAACCTGCTCAAGTAACACAAGAGCTTCGTAGGTCTGTTAGGATACTTCAGGGGGCAGAGAGGTACGAACTTCTCGTGATTGAGCTCGGTGACGTATTGCTCATAGATGATGATGAGCCTATGACCTATGGAGAGGTCGTAAAGAGGCCGAATATCAGAAATGGCTTGAAGCCATGAGATCCAAACTGGATTCCATGTATACCAGTAAATTATGGAATTTAGTTGAACCACATGTTGGGGCTCGGCCCATAAGGTCCAAATAGGTTTTCAAGAAGAAAACCGACATGGGTGGCAATGTGATTGCCTATAAGGGTCGATTGGTGGCAAATGGATTTAGACAAATTCATGGTATTGACAGTGATGAAACCTTTTCCCCAGTTGCGATGACTGAATCCATTCACATCTTGTTTGCTATTGCAGCTTATCACAACTATGAGATTTGGAAGATGGATGTCAAAATAGCGTTTCTTTATGGAAACCTCCTTGAGGATGTGTACATGACACAACTAGAGGCTTTTGAGGATCTAGAGTATGCAAACAAACTATGTAAGTTACAACAGCCCATTTATGGGTTGAAGTAAGCTTCTAAGAGTTGGAATCTTTTCTTTGATGATTCAGTTAAAGAGTTTGGCTTTATCAAGAAAGAAGATGAAACTTGTGTCTACAAGAAGGTTAGTGGGAGCTCTGTAGTGTTTCTGGTCTTGTATATGGATAACATACTACTCATTGGAAACAATGTCCCTACCTTGAAGTTTGTTAAAGATTTATCAGGGAATTGCTTCTAAATGAAAGACTTAGGAGATGCAACTTATATACTTTGTATAAAGATTTATAGGGATTGATCTAGGAAGTTCCTCGGCCTAAGTCAAAGTACATATATTGACAAGGTGTTGAAATGGTTCAACATGCAATAATCAAAGAAAGGATTATTGCCCATGTCACATGGAGTTACCCTTACGAGGGCTAACTGTCCTTCCAATCAGATTGAGAAGGAACGCATGAGTAAGATCCCATACGCGTCGGTTATTCGATCTATCATGTACGCCATGTTAGGTACTAAACCAAATGTGTCATATGCTATGAGTATGATAAGAATATACCAGTCCAATCTGGGTGAGAGTCACTACTGTCAAGGATATCATTAATTACTTGAGAAGGTTTAAGGATGCATTCTTGATATATATAGGGCTGGAAGAACTCAGTGTAAATGGTTATACTTATGCGAGCATTCAAACCGACAAGGATGATTTGAGATTGTAGTCTGGTTATGTTTTTTTCCTAAATGGAGAAGCTGTGAGCTGGAAGAGTTCTATGCAAGAGGCAGTTGCTGATTCTGCAACAGAGGCTGAGTAAATTGCTGCATCAAGTGCCGCAAAGGAAGTTATTTGGATTAAGAATTTCATCACTGAACAAGGTGTTGTTCGTAGCATAGTGGATTCACACTGGAGTGATTGCACAAGACAAGGAACCCATGTCACACCAGACATCCAAACACATACTCAGGAGATTCCATCTTATATATGCATGTATTATATATTTATATATACATACATACATACAAACATACGTATATATATAAATATATATATATATATGTATATATGTATATGTATATACATAGATGTGTGTGTATATATATATACAAATACATGCATAGATACATACAAAATATAAATGTATATATATAAAACATATATATATATATATATGATATGCATAAAATATATGTATGTGCGTATATATACATATATCTTATATATATACCCATATCTATACACACATATATATACATATATTGTTGGTGTAGATGTCCTAGAGGAAATCTATTTTAGTGTGAACATTGTTTCGGCTAGATATTCAATTTATTATATATATGGAGATATTAATATTATGAATTCCATAGATTGGAATTGTTTTTTATCTTTAAGTATCCCGAGTCAAGTATATTCGTTAGTAGGACGATCACTATGCATGGACTAGTATGTAGGCACATTGACGTGGAGATATCAAGTCTAGCAAATGGGTATGCATTAGGAGTGTGGCATACTGTTTTGACCCACCACGAGAAGGCTACATAGAAGTTATGTGAAATTCACAAGTGCTTCTCGTAGTGAAAATGCTGTTGTAGTCATTTGACTTAGAAGTCATTAGATACTCTAGTTGTGGATTATCATGTTTGGATATCATCAAACGTTACACCGTAACCATGTAACTATAAAGATGGTAATGGGACATGATAGGAAGCAAGCTGAAATATAATAGTGATGTAGAAAGGATTTTTCCCTCCCACATAACGGGTGTACGTATCCACAGCCACTCGATGAGTAGTAATTATTAAACGTCTTTTGATTCTCGATAAATCAATATATGATATTGTTATTATCTGTTTCAGATAATTCTATTCCCAGGATCGAGAAACTATGGATTGGATATGCGAGTGTCACATCTTTTTCTCATGTCCAATCCGAATATTGTGAAAAATGGACAACACAATACGTTAACATTGGTCACAAAGGTTTTCAGATCAATGACTATTCCTATTAGTTGGGTAGCATTGATTTATTTCTAGACACCGCTCAATGTTTGTAACTCTTACTGCCAACTTAATAGGAACCTGCAGAGTCACACACCAAAGGATTAGACTGGATGTATATGTTAATTAGTTGGAATAATTAACAGTTAAAAGGATCAGGGATCAAAGTGCAACAATGTGCTTATTTAGTTGGACTAAATAGCAAAGTGGACTAAACTACTAATTAATCCAAGTATGGGTCAGATTATTATTGGGGCAGTTTTATAATTAATAATATTTATGAATTATAAAAGGCTAGTCCAAGCCCTAAATTTCATTATATGAAATAATTAGAGCAAGGAGAAGAGAGCAAGAGAGGTTCCGCCAAACTCCCAACGGCACCAAGAGGCTCGATCTCCCTCCTCCTTCGTTGCGTGAACTGCTTGATTTGATCAAGCTCCTTGGTGATTCCTTCCCTACACTTCTAGCACAATAGAAGGTTTCATTCTCAATCCTCAGGTGTGGATACCGGCAGAGACGTGGATGCTACTTCTACGTTATGATAAACAAGGTAACATTACTTCCTCTATCACGTTATGAATGTTTCACCTGCGATTTATGGAGGGTTTTGAGCAGAAATTATTAGTATTTCCACTGCGTAACCTGCATCAAAAACTTATATATATATATATATATATATATATATATATATATATATATATATATATATATATATATGTATGTCTGTGTGTGTGTGTGTTCGTGTGTGTGTGTGTGTGTATTATACACACGTATATTCTATACATATCATATTTATATATATACACATATAATATATACACATATAGATATACATGTGTGTATTTATGTACATATATATATATATATATATATATGCATATATATATATATATGCATATATATACGTATGTGTATATACATATATATTCATTTATATTGGGGCAATTTTTTTATTTCAGAACACCCTCCTTATACCCTCCTCCCCTTACCGTACCTTATTCTACCTAGGAGGTGGTACAAGGTTGAATGCAAAAAAAAAATGAGATTTGTACCTATGTGATAAGAAATCAATTTTGTACATGCTCCTTATCCTACACCCAAAAACAGGACAAAAAGCATGAGGTACGATTGTGCTTGTATCCGCCCTTCTTGTACCTTACGCAAACGAGGCCAAAATAAACAATAGGTGTGTTAGGTAAGTTGGTTTATTTTGGTTTATGGTTCTTTCAGGTTTAAGGTGTTTGTTTTGACTTGGTTAAAAATTGGAAATCGAACCAGTCTTTGTTACAACTTTTATCATGTGGGAAAAAAACAAGTTTTGGTGGTTCTCTTTTCCAGTTTATTTCTGAGTTTGTATACATAATATTTTTCCGTCACACTTTTTCAATACTTGCAAACTTACTCTTGGGTCGTTCTTGTCATCATTTTTGGTGCTATTAATTTCGGTTAATTGTCTTATTTTGTACCCAAATTTGCCAAATTTTAAATTTTATGAACCCCGTCTTTAATTTTCCTGTGATAAAAAATTCGTGAAATCGCTAACTTTTTGTAAATCAAGTAAGAAAATTAATTTTTTTAACAATCTTATAAAAACTATATATTGAGCCGCATGATATTTATTCTTAGATGTTTTGGAAGTGCAACAATCTCATAACACATATCAATTTTTCTGTGATCGAAATACACGCTAATTCGTTCTTGAACTTGATAAATTTCACGAGATCTTAACTCTCTTGAAACCGTTAACTTGCTGCCTGGAAATTGTTCCTTATGCATTTGTCAAAAAAAAAACAAATGGAGGGTACATTAGCCATTATCTAGTGCATCTAGTTTTAAAATCACTCTGATAACTCAGTTTTCAGAGTTATTTTAGTACTTACTTTTTACATTTTGTGTGATCGTCATTGAGAATTTTTTGTATCTAAATTGAGTAAATTGTGTCTTATTTGAGTATAATGAGTTCTTGAGCGGTAATTGTCGAATTCGGACGTTCCATGCTTAATTTGATGATTTTATAGTGATGTGATCGCGGGTTTTGTTTTCGTGTTGTGATTGTCTGGAGAATAGAGCTTGAGGATTGAAGAGGGGATGAAAATGAGTTTCGCAAAAGATAAAACTCAAGGAGAATAAGCCAAAAGAATATGAGTTCTAGATGTCTTCGCACGAAGACAAGAAGTTATCGGAAATCCAGAAAAGCAAGAACAATATTCTTGTGAGAGTATCATGTCTAAAAGAACGAAGGTCTTTGTGCGAAGAGGCTCAAACTCTTCGTACGAAGACAAAGACTTAGCCATATTTGAAGACTGGAGAAATGTCTTTGTAGACCAACATGCTGTCACAATCTGATAACACATTCGCACGACGAGGAGAAAGTGTTCGCACAAAGTTCTTCGCACTGACACTCGGTGTGTTTGTATGAAGAGATAACAGAGGCGGTTAAATTTCATATGGGTTTTTATGCAATTAATCAAAACTTCTTTCTATTGGTTTGGAAACGTATTTAAACACTTTATGTCGCATTTTCAGTAGTTAGAAGCATAATAGGTTTGTTTTGGAGTTAGGGATCGTTCTTGGAGAGGGAAACATCATCATTTCATTTCTCTTATCATCTCTTTCTCTAGTTTTTGTTATATGATAATTGAACTTGTTGATTTGATAATGTTTTGTTGGAGCTAAACTCGTAATTCAGTATATCTCGTTGGTATCTCGGGTTTGAACACCGCTTTTGGTGATTTAAGGATCGTGTTTCATGATTTTTTGCCTAATTGAACGTTTTTTCTTAGCTAGGCTTGATTTGTGTACTTAATATTATTGTTTCTATTGTTGGACGTCGCGATAGGATGATTCACTACCTGGAAACTTGAATCTTGCACTAGTCGTATCTAGACTTTAGGAATCTTTCTAGTTAACTAGAATTAATAGTTGATCACAAAAATGTAATGCATATTTAAACTCAAGTAGGCTAGAGGAATCAGTTACAAGAGTTTGAATATAGACTTTAGTTGAGGAATCATCAGAGTAAAGTTGCTCATTTGGCTAAGTAGAAAATATTCGTGTTGCATGAGCATAAATCATTAACGGTTTGAGATCCATAGCGAACCAAAAGAGATATCATGAACGTTTCCTCATATTAAGTAAATTTCGTAATCATTCTTTGTTAATCGTGCGACCATTAAATCGATTAGCTCACTAGTTGTCTTTTAATTTTCAGTAGAATTAGAAAAATAAACTCAACGTGCTTTGCCCATATAAGGTTAATAAGTGTTAACTAGTTTACAAGAAGTCTCTTGGGATTCGACAACCCGTACGCTTACTTATTACTTCACGCGACAACCGTACACTTGCGGTAGGAACGTGTCAACTTTTTGACGCCGTTGCCAGGGACTTCAGTTAAATTAGTTATAATTCGTAACCTTAGGGATTTTTACATTAATTTCTATATTCGTTACACACCTATTTTCTCTCAGTGATCAGTGCTTTCAGGTTGAATCTCACGGTGCATGACCCGTTCTCAAGGCAAGCCTTTGTACCCGTTGCTTGGAAAATCGGAAACGTTGTTACGCATTGAACGTAGAGAATCGAGGAAATCAAACTCAGTTCTTATGGATGACCAAGAAATAGTAGAGTTTGAAAGGCTCCGCAAAGAGAAGGCAGACGCAGAGGCTGCCAGAATCAATGCGAAGAGTAATGTGGCCAACATGGCACAAGAATCTGAGCTGCTCGGAGCTCGAGTAGATGCCTTTGAGCAGCTGCACGCACTAACCCCCTAAATCCACCACCACTTTTAAGTGTGGGGGTAGTTGATGGAAACAATTGAGGTAATAACGGAGAAAATAATGGTGGAAACAATGGGTAGAATGCTGCATCACAAACGAACAATGCTAAAGTTGATGATCGTTCTTTGGTGGATTACTTCAGAACCATGCGGGCTGGATATCAACCTACTATTGTGAGGCCACATATTAATGAACAACACTTTGACTTGCGCCAACCGATGATAAATATGCTTCGTGATGAGTTCTTATTCACATGAGCTCCGGGAGATGATTCAAATGCTCACCTGCTCAACTTCGAGCAGATTACTTCGACGGTACATGATCAAAGAGTCTCAGATGAAATAGTGAAGCTTGTGGTTTTTTCCTTTCTCTTTATCTGGAAAATTAGAAACATTGCTACAGGAAATTCCACCGGGTTTAGTAAGAACATGGGCAGAGTGTTGTCTGGAGTTTCTTAGGAAATATCTTCCACCATCCATGATTGCTCGGCAAACGGATTATATTACAAAGTTCACCCAGCAAGAGGGCGACTCATTGGGAGATACATGGAGAAATCTCAACCTGCTCATTCGCAAATGCCCTACTCATGGATAGCCGTGGTATAAATTCCTCCATTATTTTTATAATGCACTAGACAGGGAAACAGCAAATGAACTGGATATGA
This sequence comes from Linanthus parryae, assembly GCA_023055425.1. Classification (NCBI taxonomy): domain Eukaryota; kingdom Viridiplantae; phylum Streptophyta; class Magnoliopsida; order Ericales; family Polemoniaceae; genus Linanthus; species Linanthus parryae. The sequence goes on along the minus strand of JALGPY010000043.1, from coordinate 692,270 downwards.
TAGACCAGGGCAATTTTATGGGCTTGGGAGTGCAGCGATACCAAGATTTGCTAAATAGTGTGGTGAAGCGTGAGTCTACAAGGACTGAGACTCATAGATACTCGAAATCCGATGGGGCTCTAGTCAACAAGATTGAGTCAATGGAGGAGTAGAAATTTGAAAAGCAAGAGGAAGTCATGACCTTGGCTTTTAATAGCATGAATCCATTAGCACAAGTGAAGTCTGTGGAGAGATAATCGCAGATGAGAATCAATGATATGGGATTGAAGACGTGAATTACATGGGTTAACCAAGGTAGCAGCAGTGGCCGAACACTTATCATCCCAACAATCATAATCACCCTAACTTCAACTATAGCAACCCAAACAGTGGGTTGTACGCACCTGGTCAGCAGCCTAATCCTCCATATCAGGCTCAAAAACAAGACACGCATCAGCATGCACAACAACAAGAGGATCCTGAAATGAAAGCGTTGTTGAGACAATTAGTTACTCCTCAATAGCAGACTAATGAGAAGATAGATAGTATTGAGGGCAAGATTATGTCCATGGAAGCCACTATGAAGAGCCATGAAACACAGATTGGGCAATTTCCAATCTGGCTACTAAGCTACCACCCTGCATGCTTCCGGATAATACCATCATTCCGCACGAGCAGTCGAAGGCAACCACTACTCAGAGTGGCATTACTACTGAGGATCCTCCATATCATAGCCACGCACGAGCTGAAGCGACTAAAGTCACTAAGAATGCGTTGAGTGGAGAAATTCTCATGCCTACCGTGACTCCCAAATCAAAGGACACAGTGAGGAAGTCGGAGGAAAAGCAAAAGCCAAAGGAAGTGTACATTATGTGTGTGCAATACCCGCAGAGGTTCAAAAGCCAAGAGTGATAATTCCGTCTCTTAGATGTGATGATATGTATGAACTCAGGGGGAGTTTATACCTTATAGATGATTAAAGACAGATTTACTCAAGAGATATTTCCAAAGCTCCAAAGGTTTGAAGCATTACTATGCTTATGCATTCGTTAATTTCCAGCTGATAGTTAGGCTTGGTAATGAACTAATTTATTGACTATTATAAATATTTTTAACTGTTTTATTGTGTTTCTAATGTTAAATGATCTCGCATAAATTGCATCAAGGATCGAAGTTAGTGATGCCAAAGCTTTGAATGACATCCAAAGTTCCAAAGATTTGGAGGATGCCTTGAGCATCTACAGTTATTCTTATGATTAACTGATTCTTATTGCAAGATGTTTTAACTGTATATGTGATTGATCATTGAATTTTTATGATTCATAATAATTTCATTATTATTTATTATAGATTACTGATCTGGAATGATTCTGAATTTAGAAATATAGCCCAGTTTATTATTTAAACTGCTTTAACAAACAGTGAGTATATTCATGCTATATTTTCTGGATTATGTTTGATCTTGTGATTAAGTTTTTGCAGGGTTGCCCGTCATTCAAACCCTCCTAACAAACCAAATTATCTATTAAAATATTACTGTTGAAAGAAGCTGTTGAGGGGAGAGAAGTTTCAAGTTTGTTCCCGAAATTTCTCAAGTGGTTGCAGCAGTTTGTTATATGAGATATTTGAATTTGAAAGAGGAGGAAGAGCGCTTATAAACTGTGAAAAGAAGAGTGTTTCATTCTTGGAAGATCCATACTCACAACTATTCAATCAATCAAGGATTCAACACTTCAGAAGAAGTAGATCAGTCATCTCGAATTTGAACACTTCCAAGCTTTAATGCTTATCTGTTCCCGTGTTCTTCATTGTGCTTTCATTTTATTATTAATTTATTTTTCTTAACCTAAAAAACTGTTAGAATTTATCAGATTGTAGCTGGAACGAGATAGTTTGGAACCACAAGCTGTATAGGTGTAAGGTAGCTCACTTAGGCTTGATATCTAGGGCAAAATCTAGGTGATTAATAAGAAGTGTGTTCAAATGCTGGAGGGATCAAGTCCGTCAGGCAGAGAGTAGGTCCAATTGTGACTGAACTCTGTAAAAATCCCTTGTGTTCATTGTTTTAATTTCCTGTTTACTCATTCTGCAAACAAGTTTGCACAATAGAGGAAGCTCCAAAGCTTTGGAGAATTTCCTATCTCAAAGATTTGAAGTTTTAAACAGTCTTAAAATGTTTCAATCTTTTTCAAATATTTTCAAAGCCTTGAGATTTCATTAGTTCATTGTGTTAGAGTTTTAAATGTTCATTTATAGAAAAATCTTCCATACTCTATTCAACCCCCTTCTAGGGTATTAAGATCCTGTTTTGACCTGCATTACACACTTTCAATTGGTATCAGAGCTTGGGTCACTGTTAAGATCTAACCATCTTGTGTTAATGAGTGATGTAGGTGATGGAGAATTCTCACAAGGAAGAGCAGCCAACAGACCTCCATTTTTCTGTGGTGACAATTTTATGCACTGGAAAGCGTTGATGAAGATGTTCATCATAGATCAAGACATGGAACTGTGGTCAATTATTCTGAATGGTCCCTATGTATACTACACTACAACAGATGGGATCAGGACTGTCAAAACAGAAGAGGATCTCTTAGTTATATAATTGGAAAAGGTATCAAAAATCTATAAATCTATGAACTTGTTATATTTTGCTCTTAGTGCAGATGATTTCAACAGAGTTTCAAACTGCAAAAGGGCCAAACAAGTTTGGGACAAGCTGGTTTTGACTTATGAAGGAACCAATCAAGTCAAACAGACCAAGATCAATATTATTCTAAGGGTGAGCTATTCAAGATGAATATTGATGAATCCATCAAGGACATTGTGAATAACTTGGAGTCCTTGGGAAAGACATTCACAAATGAAGAAAAGGTCAAAGATTCTAAGAAGCATGCAAAAAGCCAAGTGGGATACAAAGACAACTGCAATTGAGGAAGCTCAGAACTTGAGTCTTCTGGAGCTAGATGATCTGCAAGGCAAGCTGCTTACTCATGAGATTTCTATAAAGAAATTGGATGGTGAAATTAGTGACAACATCAAGAACCTGGCCCCCAAGGAAAAAGGACAGTGAGATATCTCAAGGCCTTGAACATGAATATGATGATGATGAGGAAGACTTAGCCTTGATCTCCAAAGCCTTGCCCAGATTCTTGAAAATGAAGAAAAACTTTGGAAAAGGGGATTACAACAGAGACAAGTCAAGACCCTCAAGCAGCAACGATCATAGAGGTAAGTCTTCTTCACATTGAAATAAACCTAAAGTAATGCTTTGAGTGTGAAGATGCAGATCATCACATGGTGAGGGATTTCCCTCAAAAGAAGCAAAACATATTTTTTCCTAAGAAGGAAAGTGACAATAGAAGGAAGAAATAAATGGTTGCCTCATGGAGTGACTCTGATTCATCAATAGATTCATACTCAGATGAATAACAGGCCAATCTTTGCGTAATGGCTGAGCATGAAGATGAAAAAGACTCAGACAAGCATATTGAAGATATGGTAAAGAATCTCCTTGCTAGTCCTTCTGATGTTTTACCTGAAATCTTAAAAATTATGTTATTGAATCAAGAAATTTATATAAATGAGACTGAAACCTTGAAGGTGAAAGTTCATGAGCGGGCAAAGGAAAATTTAGATTTGATTTTTCTCAACAAAACTCTTGAAGCATCTAAGTCAAAAATTAACTGTGACATCAAAGCCTTGGACACTAGGTTCAAAGCTTTGAAGGCACAAGTGAAAGAATTTTTGGATCAAAACTCTCTTTTAAATGATAAGTATGTTGATCTAAAACCTCATTCAGCTGATTTAGAACAACAGAAAACTTCATTGACTGAGAAACTTTAAGAATCTAGAAAGAATTTATCAAAATTTGCAGGATCAGAACACAATCTTAATCTAATACTTGGAGGAAGTCTGAAATCTATTGACAAGAGTGGGATTGGATACAATCCAAATTTTCCAAAGGAAAACCAAACCACTTTTGTAAAATCAGGAAGCAGGCATTGTCCAAAGTGTCACTACTGTGGAAAAAATGGTCATGTGAAGCTGACTTGCCCCTTTAGAAGGATAGAACCTCGCATTTTGATGAATACTTATCCTTACCAACTCAAGGGACAAGTGAGGCAGATTTTCACTACTAGAAATGAATGCAAAAATGGCAAACAAATACTGAAATTTGCGCGGTAAGAGCAAATTTTTCCGTTTATTGTATCACAAACGGCGATATTTCCTATTATCTCTTAAAATTATCTTATACGGCGACAAATTAATGGCCCCGTATATAATTTAGCAAAAATGGCAAGAATTGGAACTAAAACGGCAAGAAATAAATTTTCCGTTAATAATCTTATTATAAAAGGCGAGAAATTATTAGTAAAGGTGTCATTTCATTCTCCCGGTAAATAATCTTTGACATAAATGGCGAGAGATTCCTAACGTCGTTAGTTAAGGTCTTATACGACGAGATATCTCGCCGTATATGTTCAACTTGAAATGTTTCAAATTTCTTTGATTTGTCTGCCAAAATTTGGGGCGAAAATTTGGTTAGGCTGCGCCAGAAGACAAAGAAACCCTAGCTAGGTCTCTACGGAATGAAAAATTTTCTATTATTTCATTTTCACATCGTTTTAGAAGAGAGAAAGAAGAGAAGAGAAGTCTAAGAAGAGACAATGGAGCGGCCCACCCAGAATCCACAAGAGAAGAGAAGAGAATAGAGAGAGGAGGGAGAACAGAGAGAGAAGAGAAGAAAAAAAATGGAGATACAATGGTGGAGATGGTTGAATCGCCACAAGAAAGTTTAATCGCCATCTAACCATCGTCGTCCCATTTGCCGAAATCCTATAAGCTCAATAATAAATCCTTCTCTATATGTTCACTTTGAAAAATGTTTCATTTTGATTTATATTCATTTTGAAATCAACCATCTCAATCGTTGATGGAGATGGTTGATTTATGTTGATTATTGAAGCTCATAAAAGAAAGTTACATGAAGCCCTTGTTCCAGAATTAAAGTTTCGTGTAACCCTCTTTTGGGAGCTTCAGTAATCAACATAAATCTATTGATTATTTTTCAATCGTATTGGTAACTATTTTTTAGCAATATCAGTTATGTAGAAATTGAATGATATTGGTATTTTGTTGTGAAATTGCATGAAATTGGTAATCTATGTTTCAATTCTAGTTGAAATTTGTAATCTATGTTTCAATTCTAGTTGAAATTGGTAATCTATGTTCAGTTTTGTATTTTTGTTGTGATAATTGCCGACTTCCGAGCTCGTTAATACATAAAGAACAATTGAAATACAAAAGAAACATATTAAAGGGACTCCAATACAAAAGAGCCCGTTTCATATATATATAAACCCTTTGAATACAGCCTCATAGGGAATTTTACACTAAAAAAATAAAAAAAAAATAAAAAAGCAAAACAACTAATCGAAATTAAAAATTGAAAAAATAGTATAAACATCAGGAGCAGGCAGGGCCAAAATAACATCAGAGGAGAGAGGAGTTTCTTCCACAGGAGGGAGCATTGCCAAGGGCATGACATCATAAACTGGAACCATGGTCGTTTCAACTCATGCAACCCTTTCCTGAACCTTCCCTTTACTCTTTCCACCAGATTGAATCTTCTTCGTGCTTTTTCCTTTTCTTGTCTTTCTTTCACTTTCTTATCAGGGTCTTTCACAACAAAACTTGGCTGCCCCAGTTTCATGAAAATAGTGGCAAGTTTCCTCATATCAGCGGTTGGGAGGATAAGAGAAAGACAAGGTGATTGGGTGTGGATCTGTGGAAAAAGAGAACTGAGGTAGGGGCTATTATAGTGTTGATCCTCCGTAAAAGTCCAATTGCTGAATTACAGGATCATTAATGGGACACGTGATGAATTTGAATTGGCAGGCACCTTTGAAGCCAAAGGGATTGAAGTTACAGATGCATGAAGCTGCATCAGTCACAGATGCATGCAACCCATTTAAATCATTTAAGCCCACAGCTCTTTGTGTAAATGTATTTTAAATTGAGTAATTTGTACATATACAGACACTGTATATATAGTGCAAAAGGAACTTATTAGAAACTAACATTTGTTCCTAACAAACACATAACTAACACATATACAAGTTTATGATAATTGCATTGGCATCCCCCTATCTTTATTATATTACAATGGTGGTTTTGTTTATATACCCATTCCTGGGTTTTGCACTATAGTTAGTTTCACACAAATTGAGCTTCCTTCTCAATCAGTAAAACCGATTGTTAAGGAAGGCTTTGGTAAAGATGTCAGCTACTTGTTCATGTGTAGGAACATAATTCACCTGAAGTTGTTTGCCAATCACTTGTTCTCTGACTGTAGCAAGTTGCGAGCTGTGTGAGTTTATGTTCATGTTTAAGTCTTAAATTAATATTTATCATTTTCTAAATATTGTCTTATTCTAATTGGTTTGTAATTTTTTTTTTCTGGTATGGATGGTTATATGGAATCTCTCAACCGATCCTCAAATTCCATGACTTGCCCCATCTGGGCGGCAGCCCGAAAAATCGATGCAACCCCAAAACAATACTCATGGAATTTTCAATTATGTGTTGTTGGTTAGTAGTTTCACATGTTTGCTACACACCATCTAGTGGAGGAAGATCACTAAATTTGAAGATACTTTGGAAATCAACGTCAAACCATATAGCTATACCCCCTCTCCTTTGTCGATGCTAGCATCTCCATGTACGAACAGTGAAGATGTATCAGGAGTTGGGAGCATTGTAATAGCTGCATTATGTTGTGGTACGTCTTCTTTCCTTTTTAAGCAACATATCGCTTTCATGTTGGTTACATACTTCTTTGAATGTGACTTGTCATGTCGTAAAATAGCTTAACTGTGTACGTGTGGTTGTGCTGGTTTGTTGTATTGTTCGTAAAATTCTGGTAAATTGTGTTTTGCTACACATGATGAATTTGTTCGTTTGTCTTCGTACGTAGTTATTTTTCCAGGATTCCAGTTGAGTGGCTAGATTTTTCAACCCAACAGTTGAAAAATTACAGTTTCAACACCAATTAGGTCTCCTTTTCTACGGCGAGAACATGGAACTGCATACTGAGCATGACTCAGCTTGGGCAACTGCGGCACCGTAACGGCTCCGACTTATGTCACTGCTCTGCTCCCCAACCACCATATATGTCTGGTCGAAGTCTCCAAACGACCGCCAAGCTTCATGAATTGGCCCGTATGGGTGGCTTACCAAGGTGCGCAGCAAATAGGGGCAACTACAAAAATATAACCATGGAATTGTCAATTCTATGGTGTTGGTTCGTAGTTGAACCTGTTTGCTACGCGCATCGGCCAACCACCGAAATGAGCCGGTTCATGAAATTTGAGGATGAAGGACAGTCTAGTTGGAATAACTACATGATCAATAATCTAGAAGGGGGGGGGGAGAGGTTGAATAGAGTATGGAAACTTTTGCGACTTTTTTCTAAAAGAGTGGTTTCAAAGAAGTTTGTAAATTGCAGCAAATATTTCAAGGCCTTAAAATGAATTTCAAGTCCTTGGAGTCAATATAGAAAGTAAAGAAAAAGATGATAGTTTTCAAGGTCTTGAATTGAGTTTCAATCCCTTGACCATAAAACTGTTTAAGAAGTGTATAAGACAAGTAAAATGCAGCAATAATAAATGCAAGAGACACGGAGTTTTATATGGTTTAGTCCACTTGGACCTACGTCTGTACCTCAAGGACTTAATCTCTGCAGGATTTTCAACTCAATTCTATTAATCAAAATCTAAGCCCTATATCTCAAGCACATAGAGATGCCTTAATCTGTTACACCTTGTTGTTCTCTCTAACCTATCTAGTACCTGCTCTAGCTAACTAATTAACTAAGAATTCTCTATTGTTCACTTTGAACAATCCACAAGAATAGGAACTGGAATTATTACCTACATGATAAACAATTGAAGATCAAAATAAAAGAACATTGAGGGCTAATTCTTCAGTGAGAATGCAATGTTCTTCAGATGATTGGATTGAGTGATGTAGATCTGCTTCTTGTGTTTTTGTCAATCCTCTATAGAGTTTGAGTGCCTTTGTATTTTTTGCTCTGTTGTGTCTTCAAAAAATCTCATTCAAAAACACTTTTATGCAGCTTGTTTGAATTAAAGATATGCAGGTTCTTCATTAACAAACTTTCCTAAAATTCAGCTACAAGTCTTTTGACTCTTCTAACAGCTCTCCCAACGGCTATTTGCTCAGTATATTCAAAGATACTGACTTAATCTTGTTTGTTAGAAGTTTGGGAAGCTTTTTGATACAGTACATCAATTACACTATCACTTGGATAGATTGATTTCCAACCTGCATTCAAACAGAATTGGAAATAATCCTGCAAAATAGAAAACTAACTATCCCTGCAAAAACTTAGTAAAACAAACAGATTAATCACAGTTTAGAATAATAGAATAATTTGTCTTTCATCATCAAGTAAATTTTAATCAAACACAGGAGGTCAAGAGATATAATATAATTAAACAGCTCCCCCTAAGTTCATGCCAAAATCTGCAGTGCTTGTTTCAAGCCTTTGAATTAGGCTGAACTTACAATCTCCCCCTTGATGAAAGACAAAACCAAAATCCCTTTTAAGAGCTGATTCTCTGCAAAATAAAACCGTTAGAGCATAGCAGAGTTCATGATAATAAACTGTAACACCATATATCCAAGTAATCCACCTTATTAGCAACAAAAACAGTAGCAAATGTCTGATAAACCCTATTGATCTAAACCAGATCTCTAAGCCAGATAAAAATACTTAAAGTAAACAAATAAACACCTACATTTCTACCCCTTTTTTACTTTCATCAAAAAAGAACGAGAAAATGTTGGATCATTGTTTGGAAAAATGATTAAAAATAAATTCTTCTCCACTAGCACCACCATTTGCTTCACACAGCTGTCCTTAAGTAACTATCTCTTGAATGAAAGCTTTGGTCTTCTTCTTCTTGAGATCCTTGATCAGCATTCCAGAGTCTGGACTATCAGCATCAGCTTGTTCTTATTCTTCATCACCCTGTTCCTAAACTACCTTTTTTCCATTGTCCACCACCCCTGTATCCTCATACTGAGTTGTATGCTCACTGAAAAAATCTGTAGTTGAACCTTCTGCATATTTATTTGATCCTTCTGCAGGCTGAGATACCTCTTCTTCCACTTAAAGTACATTGATGCTTTTGAAGATGCTTTCAACCATATACTTTACCTGCTTGAACTCAGTGCCAAACTCATGCTGATTTTTCTTAAGCTCATCCATATCCTTCTCAAGAATGTCAAGTATTTGAATCACCAATGAAAGGTATTGAGGTTGAGAGGGTAGGCTTGAAGGAGGGTTCAAGGCCTTGGGTTTAGGAAACTTCTTGGACTGAAAATCCTTCTCAGACAGATCAGAGTACAATTTCCGTATTCCATCACTGGTTTTTACAACACCTATTCTTCAAAATGCTTTTTTATCAAGCATACCAAAACCACTAGTTATGGTTTCTTCTCTGTAATAAGTAAGGTCAAGGGGAAGAAAGAATGTAGGGAGCAGATTCGCATGAGGCAGAGGGTTCTTTCTTTCTTTGGTCGGGGAGTAGAGCATGTGTTCCATCACAACTGTTGGAAGACCAATTTCATATCCATGCATAATCAAATACATCAGATACCATACCTTGTCATTCAAAATCTCTTTTGAGTTCTCCCTAGGAACTACACACCTCATCAAGATTGTGAAAAATACTTTGGCTTCAACAGTTAGCACATATTTTGTTAACTGTTTAGAGGAGGTAGGGACATTAGGTAGAAAGAATTCTTTTCTAGCCAGTTTTAAAGCTTCCACTTTGTTGGGATAGTTTTCAGTGTTGTACCTTGGGATAGCCTAAGACATTGGCAAACACCAAATGATCTAACTCCATTGTAGTCCCAGAAACTTTGAATTGAATTACCAAGTTAACACATGTTTTGAGGTGATGCATGTTCAGATAGAAAAGCCTAGTAAGCCTAGGGTAGGAAACTTCAGGAGGGTCTAAAACTTTCCAAAGAGAGCTCTTCTTCAGCATCTTAACACTCTAGGTTCATGGTATTCATCAAGTTGACACTCACCATACTACAATAGGCTACTGTTCTAGAGGCAAAACCATTTAACCACTGACCTTTAGCAGTGTGAGAAATAAACAACTTGCTAGAAAGTTTCTTACCGGGGGATTGAGGCATTTCTAAATAGATCTACAGTTCTTTGCCAGTGCTTTTCTCTTGTTAAACTTATATAGATTTCCTTTTCCCTTCTCATCAATTGTAGGATTCTTCTTCTTCAACTTCTTTGGAGTAGCTACTTGTTCTTCTGGCTGTTTCTCAGGAGCAGACTAATCTGTCTTCTTCTTCTTGCTAGAAGTTGGTGTCAGATCTTTCTTGCTCTTCTTCATTGGATGATGAGAATGAGCCTTGTCTACATATGAAATTATGGAAATCGAATCACCACTGATAGTCTGAGCCACATCTTCTGCAGTCTTCATCTTCTTTTCTGAAACCACCTTTTAACCTCCAGCCATCTTGGTTCTTTGGGATTCTCTTCTCGTGCTCATTAGGGTTTGAGGGTAGAGAATAGGTAGACAGGAGTGATACTGAGAGAAAAGAGAGAGAGGGAGAGAGAGATAGTGAGAGAGAGAAGCAGATAAATACTAGAGAGTTTGAGTTAGATAAGGAAACAGAAATATTTCCAAATCTCTTTTAGATATTTTCAGTTTGACTAAAATTCAAATTTCTTGGAGTGTGTGACGTGGGAAAGGAAATAAAATAATGCTAATTTACACCAACATAATTCCTAAGAAGAAAACACAATATTGGACAATTATCTACTGAGATAGCATCCAATATTGAGAGATCCAATTTTTTACTAGATAGCATATAGACTTATTTTCAAGGCTTTGGAAAGAATTTCAAGGCCTTGAAAAGTTATACTGCTGTAACATGAAGGCTTTGAAACGATTTTCAAGGCATTGAAAACCAGTTCAAAACTTTGGAACACATAAATCTTTACCTTAATCTTACATGATACTCCCCCGAAACCAATGCTTCCTTATTGAGCATACCCATATCTAATTTGAGGGTTGTAAATATTTGTTCTAGCAATGGTTTGGTGAAGATATCTGCCAGTTGCATGTCAGTATAAACAAACTAAAGAATAATATCACATTTTTCAGCATGATCTCTGTTGAAATGATGTCTAACATCTATGTTCTTGGTTCTGAAATGCGGAAATGGATTCTTTGTAAATGAAATAGTATTAGTGTTGTCATATTTTATAGGTATTTTTTTGAATTCAACTCCAAGATCCCTCATTTGCTGAGCAATCCACAACACTTGAGAACAACATACTCCAACTACTATATATTCAGCTTCAGCTGTTGATAATGCCACAGAGTTCTGTTTCATTGAATGCCAGCTGATTAGGGATGAACCAAGGAATTGGCAACACCCTGAAGTGATTTTTCTGTCTACTTTATATCCTTCAAAGTCAACATCTAAATATCCACAAAGATATAAGTTAGATTGTTTTGGATACCAAATCCCTAAGTCTTTGGTACCATTGAGATATCTGAATATTCTTTTGACAGCAGTTAAATGTGACTCTTTGAGATCATATTGAAATCTTGCACCATAAAGACACTGAACATAATATCTGGTCTACTAGCAGTAAGATAAAGCAAAGATCCAATCATACCTCTATACTCTTTTTGATTTACACTCTTACCAATTTGAACCTTGTGTAAGGAGAGTGTAGAACTCATAGGAGTATTTGTGAATTTGGACTGAGACATAGTTTACTTGTTAATCAAGTCCTTAGTATACTTATTTTGATGTAGAAAGATTCCTTTATTCATGTGTTGTACATGCAGTCCAAGGAAGAATTTCAATTCTCCCATTTAGCTCATGTCAAATTCCCTGCTCATTAGACTTAAGAAATCCTTGCAAAGAGAGTAATTAGTAGCTCCAAACAGAATATCATCAACATAGATGAACTACTAAAACGTCTTTCTCATGAATCTTTATGAAAAGAGTTTTATCAACCAATCCTCTCTTGAAACCATTTCAAGTAAAAACTTTGACAGTCTTTCATACCAAGCCCTTGCATCTTGTTTTAAACCATATAAAGCTTTTTCAAGTTTATAAACATGATTTGGAAACTCATCACTTTCAAATCCAGGAGGTTGAGCCACATAAACTTCTTCTTATAAATAGCCATTTTAAATGCACACTTGACATCCATTTGAAAAGGTTTAATGTTCATGTAAGATGCAAAAGCAAGTAACATTCTAATTGCTTCTAATCTTGCAACAGGAGAAAAATTCTCCTCATAATCAATACTTTCTTATTGGTTGGAGCCTTGAGCTACTAGTCTGGCTTTTCTTTTTTTTTACCTTTCCATTTTCATCTAACTTGTGCCTGAACACCCACCTTGTTCCAATAAGAGACTGTTCTGTTGGTGGAGGAACTAAATTTCACACCCCGTTTTTCTCAAATTCATTGAGTTCACTTTGCATTGCAATGATCCTGTCTGCTTCTTGTAATGCTTATTTCACATATTTGGGTTCTACAAGATAAACAAAAGCATTAAAAGCACACAAGTTTTTCAGTTGAGATCTTGTCAGTGTACCATTGGGAAGATCAGATATAATGTTATCAACTGGATGAGATGACAAATATTAGAATCTCTTTCTTGGAGTCCATGGCTGAGGTTCTCCAAACTTTTCCATCCTTTCAGATCTTGAGGAAGTAGCTTGATCACTATGATTCTTCTGCTGCTCATTTTCAAGGCTTTGAGACCTATTTTCAAGGCCTTGAAAATTCTTCCTGTTTTCCTGCAAGATATCCTTGAAACCATATGAAGTCTCTGCTTCATCATCTGACTCATGCTTGTTCATGTTCAAGTCTGCAAAACTTTCACTCAAAGTACCATCATAACTTTCATAAAAAATGACATGAATATTTTCTTCAACAAGCTTAGTTCTTTTATTGTAAACTCTATAAGCTTTACTAGTCAGAGAGTAACCAAGAACGATACCTTCATAACTTCTTTCATCAAACTTACCAAGAGTGTCCTTACCATTCTTATGAACAAAACAAGTGCATCCAAAGGGTTTCAAATATGAAATGTTTGGATTTATTCCTTCGAAAATTTCATAGGGGGTTTTATTCAAGATTGGCCTAATCAGGCACCTGTTGAGTCTATAGTTGGTTGTGTTCACAACTTCTGCCCAAAATGACTTTGGTAACTTGTTCTCTAGAAGCATTTTCCTTGACATATCTTAAAGATTCGTGTTCTTTCTTTCAACAACACCATTCTGTTGAGGAGTTCTTGGAGCACTAAAGTTGTGAGAGATGCCATGTTTAGCACCAAATGAATCAAACTCAAGTTGATCAAATTATCTACCATGATCACTTCTGATAGAGGAAATTGGTAGGTTTTCAAGGTTTGAAGCTCCTTAAAAAGCTTTGAAAATTCATCTAGAGCTTCAAATTTATCTCTAAGAAACATAACCCAAGTAAATCTAGAATAATCATCAACAATAAATATATACTTCTTACCCTTTGGAGTTGGAGTCCTCATAGGACCACAAAGATCCATGTGAAGTTGTTCAATGGGTCTGGTAGTACTTACAAATTTATTTGGTTTGAATGAGCTCCTTGTCTACTTAACTTGAGCGAAGGCTTTGCATACATCATGTTATTATGAATTTGATAGAAGGCAATCCTCTTACCAGGTCTTTGGAGATTAACTTGTTCAAGGTATGCAAGCTAATGTGTCCAAGCTTTCTGTTGCAAATCTTTAAATCTTCTTTCAAGGCCTTGAGACACTTCAAGCTTTCACCTACAACTTTGTTAGTGTGTAAAGTATAGACATTGTTTGACCTTGAGGCAGTTAGAATGCAAATTTTAGATTTCTCATTTTGCACCACACATTTCTCTTTGTCAAAGATAACCTTGTACCATTATCACAAAGATGGGATACACTAAGCAGTTTGAATTTCAAACCATCAACAAAGTAGACATTGGAAATTGAATTTTCAGAGTCTGGACCAACTATACAAATACCTAAAAAGTTGCACTTCCCTTTGCCACCAAGTGTGATTGAGCCTTCATATTGCTCTTTCTGTTCGTAGAATAAAGATCTCTTTCCACTCATAAGTCTGGAGCATCCATTATCCATAAACCATCTTTACTCTTATTGATAACGTGCAGACACCATTCACTATCTTACCCAGCTGTTAGACCAAGTGTGAAATTTAGATTCATATTCAGGGTCAACCATGTTAGGTGATCTAACCCCTTTAGGAACCCAAATCTATCTAACTTGACCTTTAAGTTGGAATTGAAAAGTGTTCCTCATTATTTAAGGGTCTCTTCTTCTAAAAGGACAAGTCATTTTCACATGACCAATTTTGTTTTAATAATGGCACTTAGGAGAAGTTTTGTTATTGGATTTCACAGCTTTCACAAATATGGTGTTGCTCTTTCTAGGAAAGTTTGGATTGTAGCAATACCAGTTTTGTGAACAGACTCTATACATCCCCCAAGAATCAATTTCAGATTGTATTCTGAGCCAGCAAGATTAGACATAGCATTCTTTGCATCTTGAAAATTCTCAGTTAGAGTGGTATTTTGTTCCTCTAAATCATCACAATGATGTATTTGAGCAACAATTATGTCATTCAAAAGAGAGTTCTCAGTAACTACTTCCTTGACTTGTGTTTTCAATTGTGTTTTCAAGGCCTTGAAAGTGGTTTCCAAGGCTTTGAAATCTCTGTCAGACTTCTTCTGAGAAATTTCATGGCTTTGATTTTGACAAACAAGTCTAATTTCTCTTTTTCTTGCTCATAAACCTTTTCTTTCGAAGTTCTAATCTCTTTCAGATAGTCCTCCTCATTGAAAAGCATCGCTCTAAGATAATCAGTGAGGACATCTGTTGGTTTAGAAATTCGACAATTTACCATTACCTCAATGTTCTTTTCAGAACATTCATCATGCTTGGCCATAAGGCAGAGGTTGTCTTGTTCTTCTTCAGATTCAGAATCTCTAGTGGAATCAGAATCACTCCAGGAAGCTACCATATCTTTCTTTCATCTGTCTTGGTCTTTCTTCTGAAAGTGGTTGCTTTTCATCTGTTGACAATCTCTGATTAAATGTCCTGCATCACCACACTTAAAGCAATTCGTGACTTTAGCTTTATAACCATGAGAGACGGCTTTACCTTTGCAGTCTCTGCTACTGGAGGATCTTTGTTTGTCCTTGCTGAAGTATTTTTTTCCAAACAAATTCTGCATCTTTAGAATCCTGGTCAAGGATTTGGAAATGAGAGAAAAAGGATCTTCATCATCTTCTTCTAGTTCAAGGCTTTGAGATAATTCACTCTCCTTGGCCTTGAGAGCTAAGTTCTTGACACTGTCTGGTAAGTCTACATCAACTTCATTCATAGAGATCTCACGTGTAAGCAGTTTCCCTTGTAGATCATCAAGTTGAAGAGATGATAGATCTTGAGATTCTTCAGTGGGAGTCGTCTTTGGTTCCCATTTTTCTTTAGGAAGACTTCTCAGAATCGTTCTAACCTTTTCTTCATTAGAAATGTGTTTTCCCAATGAATCAAGGTTGTTGAAAATATCAGTGAACCTTTTGAACATGTCTCTGATTGATTCATCTCCATTCATCTTGAATAGCTTATATTGCCTAAGGAATATGTTGATCTTGGTTTTATTGACTTGGATAGTTCCTTCAAATGTCACCACAAGCTTGTCACATATACCATTGGCAGTTTTGCATCTTGAAATCCTGTTAAATCCATCTGCACTCAAAGCTCAATCTAAGAGATTCATAGCTCTGCAATTTTAAGAAAATTGTTCTAATTCCGAAGAAGAAAGTGAATCCTCATTTTTGGGAGTTCTGATCCCATCTTTCTCAGCATAGAATATATGAGGACCCTTTTGAATAATGGTCCAAAGCTCCATATCTTGACCAATGATGAACAATTTCATCCAGGCTTTCCAATGCACAAAATTGTCACCACAGAACAAGGGAGGTCTGTTAGCAGCTCTTACCTGTGAGAAACCACCATCTCTTACAGTACTCATGATCACAAGATTGTTAGATCTATGCAGTTATACAAGGTCTGATACCATTGAAGGACAGTATAGTAGGAATAAATACAGGATCAATACTCTAGAAGGGGGTTGAATAGAGTATGGCAACTTTTGCAACTTCTGCTAAAAGAGTGGTTTCAATGAAATTTGTAAAGTGGAGAAAGTATTTCAAGGCCTTGAAATGAGTTTCAAGTCCTTGGAGTCAAAATAGAAAGTAAAGAAAAAAGTTGATAGATTTCAAGTCCTTAAAATGAGTTTCAATCCCTTGAACTGAAACCTGTTTTGAGCGGTGTATAAGACAAGTAAAATGCAGCAAGAGTAAATGCAAGAGATACAGAGATTTATAGAGTTCAGTCCACTTGGACCTACGTCTGTACCTCCAACTTAATCCTTGCAGGATTTTCAACTCAATTCTTGTTAATTAAAAGCTAAGCCCTATATCTCAAGCATAGAGACATGCCTTACTCTGTTACAGCTTGTGGTTCTCCCTAACCTATCTAGTACCTGCTCTAGCCAACTGATTAACTAATAATTATATATTGTTCACTTTGAACATTCCACGAGAATATGAACTGGAAGTATTATCCAAGTGACATACAATTGAAGATCAGAATAGAATAACACTGAGGGCAAAGTCTTCAGTGAGAATGCAATGTTCTTCAAATGATTGGATTGAGTGATGTGGATCTGCTTCTTGTTCCTTGTCAATCCTCTGTAGTGTTTGAATGTCTCTGCATGTTCTGCTATGTTGTGTCTTTGAAAAATCTCATTGAAAATCACTTTTATGCAGCTTGTTTGAATTGAAGATATGCAGGATCTTCATTAACAAACTTTCCTAAAATTCAGCTGCAAGTCTTTGACCCTTCTAACAGCTTTCCCAACAGCTAGTTGCTCAGTATCTTCAAAGATACTGACTTGATCTTTTTTGTTACAAGGCTGATAAGCTTTCAGATACAGCAGATCAATTACACAATCACTTTGACATATTGATTTCCAACCTGCATTTAAACAGATTAGGAAATAATCATGCAAAATTGGAAACTAAATATCCCTGCAAAAAATTAATCAAACAAAGAGATTAATCACATTTTAGAATAGTAGAATGATTTTTCTTTCATCATCAAGTAACATATAATCAAACATAGGAGGTCAAGAGATATTCATGCCAAAATCTGCAATGTTTGTTTCAAACCTTTGAAACCAGTTTCAAGGTTTTGAAACAGACAAGCTATTTCAAGCCTTTGAATTAGGCTGAAAAAACATAGGATACTTCGGAGATCGACGTCAAGCCATAATGAACGGACAAGTTACATTAGTAGGAGCCGTTACAGTGCCGCAATTGACCATGCTCTCTGATGTTGTTTCCAATTCCATGTTCTCTTGTTGAAAAGCGACTTCAAGGGTGTGGGACAGGTAATTATCCAGTGTTGGGTTTGTTGTGCTGGTCGCTATCTTTAACAAACCCAGCACATTGAATTTCAGGTTAGTTTGCCCTCATTTTAGTATACTAACCAACATATCTGAATCAATCTTATCGCTGTTAAAGTATAGTTTTTAAGTCCTCTTCGATATCAACTTGGTTCCTTTGATTTGTCTTGTGAATTGTTGTCGTAAAATAGATTTTTTTTTATTTAAGGTAGAAATTCATTAAATTAAACAAATACAAGGATTGTCAACTTAGTACAACAGAGGTAGATGTGTTATTTGTTTTACTGTCCGTCAAATGCTATCTGTTTCAATATTTATATGTACTGTTATCTTGTTTAGGTTTATCCAGGTTTTGGCACGTGGACGTTATCGTGACCGTTTTGTTGCAGCGCGCGAATGTGATGCCGAAGTCGGCGTATTCGAAGCCAATTTGTCAGACTTAGGGATTCAGCCATAGGTAAATCTAGGTACATATATATGAGATGTCTTATTTTTAAACTTGAAGATAGCTAGCTCAAAAGCCATGGAATATAGATTTTTGTATAGGTTTTGATGTACTGGACTTGTAAATTTGTGGTAAAACTTTGGCAATGTAAAATTTGTGGACATATGTATCGATATTTTTGAAATGTGTTGTGTATTTTTTTGAATTTCAGTACATGTTGTGTTGGTTGTGCCTGAAAACATAAGGCTGAAAGTGTGTATGTGTTGGTTTGTGCCTGCAAATAAGCTACAGGTTGCAATTCTCTAGCTATGAACTGTACTGGTTGCAGGGTCAAGCTCAAATACGGTGAGAGAACATTATGGCCGTTTTAGTCAGGAACATTAACGACAAGGAATGATATTTTGCAGTAAAAAGTAACAGTCAAATATGGCGAGAGGACACCTTTATATGGCTTTAATGTTGGCATAATACATAGGACCATAAACAGCGAGAGAAACTTGCCGTATTTGATGTCAACGAAGAAAAACAAAATTATTTACTTTAACGGCAAATTTATTGCCGCATATATCTCTTCAAATACTGCGATTAATTTTACTTTTTCCGTCCATGTTATGTTATAAACGGGGATAGACTCGCAATTTTTGAGTTTTAAATACGGCGAGAGATCATTTACGGCAATGGTTTTTCTTCCGCTCAGTACTAACGTCAAAATACCTCGCGGTCGCGCAAAATTTTGCCATTTATGCCTTAAACGGTGATAAAAACGTCTTAAAAAACGATATTCTCTCGCTGTTTTTTTGTCCGTTTCCAGTAGTGTTGGGTTCCTAAAGGAATCAGGCCACCTAACATGGTTGATTCTGAAAATGAATCCAAATTCTACACTTGGTCTAATAGCCTGTTGAGGCATTGATTGAATTTTGCAGGCTGTCACCAAAGCTTTAAAGGATCAAAAATGGATTTTCGATAGTGGTTGTTCCAGGCGTATGAGTGGAAAGAAATCTTTATTCACTAGTCTAAAAGAGCAATTTGGAGGAACAATCACACTTGGTGACAAAGAAAAATGCAATATCATTGGAATAGGTAGTGTTAGTAATGAATCTGCAAGTTCTATTTCTAATGTTTATTTAGTTGAAGGTTTTTGAAATATAATATTCTTATTATATATCAATTGTGTGATAAGGGTAATAAGTTTGTTTTCTAGAAGGAGAAATGTGTTGTGCAAGATGAAAAATCTGGCAATTGAATACTCACTTCTCCTAGGTCATACAATGTTTATTCTATGGGTACTAACAAAGTTGCAGGTGAAAGTCTAAAGCGTCTCAAAGCTTTGGAGGAAGACTCAATGCTTTGTCATAGAAAACTTGGGCATATAAGCATGCATACAATGAACACGCTTATCTCAAGGACTTGGTAAGAGGATTATCAACCATGAAATTGAAAGACGATGAGATTTGCAAGGCATGTACCCATGGTAAACAGAGAAGGAGTTCATTCAAGCCAAAGAACATTGTAAGTACTACTAGACCTATAGAATTGATGCATATGGACTTTTGTGGTCCTATTAGGGTTCAAAATCCCAAAGGTAAGAGATATATGCTTGTGATGGTACATGATTACTCGAATTTACTTGGTTTATGTTTATTAGAGACAAATCTGAAGCTTTATATGAATTCTCAAAGATTTGTAAAGAGCTTCAAACTTTGAAAAACTTACATGTTGCGTCTGTTAGAAGTGATCGTGGCAGAGAATTTGATCAGCTTGATATTGATTTATTTTGTGCAAGGCTTGGAATCTCACACAACTTTTCTGCACCTAGAACCCCTCAGCAGAATGGCGTAGTTGACAGGAAGAATAGGACACATGTTAGAACCATTCTACTTGAAAGGCATTTGCAAAAATATCTTTGGGAAGAAGCTCTTAACATGCCTATTTTGAAGAAAACTACATATGAACTTTTCAAAGACATAAAGCCAAGTGTTTCTTATTTTAAGCCTTCTGGTTGTATTTGTTATGTGCATAATAATGGTAAAGACGATCCCGGTAAATTTGATGCTAAAAGGGATGAAGGTGTGTATTTGGTTTCTCTCAAAATGGCAAATCTTATAGAATTTTCAATAAGAGAACTAAAGTTGTAAAGGAGAGAATTCATGTGATTTCTTATGAAAGTACTGATGATTCCTTGAAAGTTTTGCAGATCTAAATTTGAATAAGTATGAGGCAAATGCTGACCTTGAGGAAGAGAAAGAAATCAAAACTTATCTGCATGAACAGACAAAATAATCTCAAAGCTTTGGAAATCCTCCTCAGTCAAAATCTCAATGCTTTGACACTGGATCTCACAGAACACAAAATGCTCAAGCTACTGCTTCAAGTTCTCAAAGGATTCAAAAGATTACTGCTAAACCAGAAACATGGACACCGAAGAAGAGATTCAAGTATTTAAGCTCATCCAACTGAAAATATCATTTTAGATCCAACAAATAATACACAGTCCAAAGGAAAATCGAGGAACTTGTGTGCCTTCAGTGATTTTGTATCACTTCTGGAACCTAATACTGCAAAAGAGGCATTTCAAGATGCAGATGGGATCATTGCAATGTGATAACTCTTCATTAGACTTATCAATTCCTATAATTTCCTATCGGTTTGCGTGCGAAAATGGATAATTTAGAGTCATTCTGAGTTGTTTGGAGAGAGAATTGATCATGTGAGCGGTTTGTGCATTATTTTTGAAGTCCGAGCGTTTTCTATCTCGTTTTACGTGCTATTTATCATATCTTATAACATTTTTATCTTCGCGAGGTGTTCGTGTTGTGTTTTTAGGGAACGGAGCACGCGAGGAGCAAGTGGAAAGAGGAAAGGAACTTCGGAAGTTGTGACGCGCTCAAGAAGTGATGAGGTGATGCTCGGGAAATGATTCGGTGGCCAAATATGCAAGTGGAAGTATTGTGGAAGTTGGCCAAGCACAAGGCAGGTCGCAGGACCTCACAAGGGAGGTCGCAGGACCTGATAGAAGCTACACAGGAGGCTCTGAGAAGGTGCAGAGATCGCACAAGCTCAAAAGGAGGTCACAGGACCTGGTGGAAATTTGCCAGAGGTCGTAGGACCTAATTCACAGGTCGCACAAACTGGGGTCAGAAATAAAGGGGCATTCGGCAGGTCTTGGGGTTCTGCAAGACCTGGATTTAAAGTCATACAACCTCCAGTCCCTTTTTCCAGAGGTCGTACGACCTGGGTAGGGAGGTCGTACGACCTAGTTCTGGCCAGAATTTTCTCAAACTTTGTGAGAACTTTTTGTAATTAATTCTAATTAGTCCCAAACACTTGGGAACGTATTTTAGACTTGGTTATGACGTTTTTGAGGGATTAGACAGGACAAAAACGATCATGGAGCTTTAAGGGATCTTCGAGCAATCCAGAGTCATTCGTTTGGTTTCTCTACTCTCTCTTCTTCGTAGTTTTTGTTCATGATCATGGAAGTTGCTAGTGTGATTTGATTTGTAGTAGCTAAGTACTTATTTGCTGGGGATTCCTTGTTGGAAAGCTAGGGTTTGCTTGAATGAATGTTTTGATACTTTGATTCGTTCTTTGGATTAAAATTATGTATTCTCCTCTTATTATGATCATCTTGTGCTTGATTATTCAATGTTCTTGCGAGTAGCTAGCGTAGGAGCAAACATAATTAGAAATTGTGCAGTAACTCCATGAGAGCTAGTCGGTAAATCAAGATAATCACCTAGTGGTATCGTTATCTCGTAACTGGGTAGCGTTAATTAGGATCAAAGAGCGAATTAATGAACAATAATGCATGCTTGTAACTGAATTAGGCTTGGTAACTCGGTCTAAATTGATCATAAGTGTAGGAAAATTGCTTGGTAACTCTGTATTTCGTAGGTTGCTCGATTGATAGGAGTAGCGTATTTGCGTTCCCAAGATCAAAACACCATTCATAGCGTCCCTAGTGGTCCACAAGTAGAATTCCCAGCACTCGTCTCTCTTATAAGAAAACCCCTTGCAATTCTTGTCTTCGTTAATTGTAAAGAAACTCATAATTAATTGAGAAATTTGTTCTTTAATTGTAGTAGACTTAGGAAAATCACTCAACTTTGCGACTTGCCCACATAAGGTTAGACATAAGAACTGAGCTGGGGATTCCTTGTTGGAAAGCTAGGGTTTGCTTGAATGAATGTTTTGATACTTTGATTCGTTCTTTGGATTAAAATTATGTATTCTCCTCTTATTATGATCATCTTGTGCTTGATTATTCAATGTTCTTGCGAGTAGCTAGCGTAGGAGCAAACATAATTAGAAATTGTGCAGTAACTCCATGAGAGCTAGTCGGTAAATCAAGATAATCACCTAGTGGTATCGTTATCTCGTAACTGGGTAGCGTTAATTAGGATCAAAGAGCGAATTAATGAACAATAATGCATGCTTGTAACTGAATTAGGCTTGGTAACTCGGTCTAAATTGATCATAAGTGTAGGAAAATTGCTTGGTAACTCGGTATTTCGTAGGTTGCTCGATTGATAGGAGTAGCGTATTTGCGTTCCCAAGATCAAAACACCATTCATAGCGTCCCTAGTGGTCCACAAGTAGAATTCCCAGCACTCGTCTCTCTTATAAGAAAACCCCTTGCAATTCTTGTCTTCGTTAATTGTAAAGAAACTCATAATTAATTGAGAAATTTGTTCTTTAATTGTAGTAGACTTAGGAAAATCACTCAACTTTGCGACTTGCCCACATAAGGTTAGACATAAGAACTGATTTAACAAAGTTCTTTGGTTTCGACAACCCGGATTTCCGGATTATTACTACACGCGACGACCATACACTTGCGGAGATCGTGTCAAGTTTTTGGGGCCGTTTCCGGGGACTTCGGCTAAATTACTTATAATTCCTAGCCTTAGGAATTTTATTTTTTTTGTTTATATCTGTTACTCACCTACTTTTTGTTTGTGATCTGTGATTTCAGGTTAGATTGTGTGGTGCATGTCCCATTCTAGAGACGAACCTTTGCATCCAACACTTGAAGAGCCGGAATCCCTGTTACGAGCACAACGTAGAGACAAGAGGAATCAAGCTTAGTTTCCATGGATGACGAAACTAGAGCTGAGTTTGAAAGGATCCGCAAAAATATGCAGGATGCGGAAGCAACTAGAGTTGCAACTGTGGAAGATGCAGCTAATCGAGCAAGGGAGTCTGAGGAGCTCAGAGCTCAGTTGACCGTGATGCAAGCTGCAATGGTACGCTTGAATCCTCCAAATTCACAACCACGTCTTGGTGTGGGGATGCAAGCGGGAAACGATGGAGGTAATAACGGTGGAAATAATTGCGGAAAAAATGGGGGGAATAATGCACAGACAGGTAGATAATGCTGAAGAGGATGACCGTACTTTGGTGGACTACTTCAGGACTACGCCGGAAGGTTACCAAGCCACTATTGTCAGGCCACAAATCAACGCCACCCATTTCGAAATACGCCAACCATTGATCAACATGGTTCGAGATGAGTGCCTATTTACTAAAGCTGCAGGTGATGATCCACATCAACACTTACTCAATTTCGAGCAAATTACCTCCTCTATGTATGATCAGAGAGTTCCACTCGAGACGATAAAGCTCATCATTTTTCCTTTCTCCTTATCGGGAAAAGCAAAGACATGGCTGATGGAGCTTCTAGCAGGCAGTATCGCTACATGGGCAGAGTGTTGCAAGGAGTTTCTCACGAAATATCTCCCGCCATCCAAGGTTGCTCAACGGATGGCAGATATCACAAGATTCACGCAACAGGAAGATGATTCTCTAGGAGACACATGGAGAAAAATCAATCAGCTCCTTCGCAAATGCCCTACTCATGGAGAACCATGGTACAAACTCTTGCACTACTTATACAATGCCCTAGATAGGGAGACGGCGAATGAACCATATATGATGGCCCAAGGCAATTTTATGGGTTTAGGAGTGCATAGATGCCAAGATTTGCTAACA
Source organism: Linanthus parryae (assembly GCA_023055425.1). Taxonomy (NCBI): domain Eukaryota; kingdom Viridiplantae; phylum Streptophyta; class Magnoliopsida; order Ericales; family Polemoniaceae; genus Linanthus; species Linanthus parryae. Next base: position 668,273 of record JALGPY010000043.1, on the reverse strand, counting down.
GTGTGCCGAAGCATGAATCTACGAGAACTGAGACTCGTAGGAACTCAAAATCAGATGGGGCATTAGTGAGAAAAATTGAGTCGATGGTGGAGCATAAATTTAAACAGCAAATGGGAGTCATGACCTCGGCTTTTAACAGCATGAGTCCATCAGAACGAGTTAATTCTGTGGGAGAGATGACCGCGGATGAGAATCAAGGATATGGGATTGAAGACGTGAATTACATGGGTCCACCACGACAGCAGCAGGGTCCGAACACTTATCATCCTAACAACCGCAATCACCCAAAATTCAGCTATAGCAACCCAAACAGTGGGTTATATGCACCTGGTAAGCAGCTTAATCCTTCATATCAGGCTCCACAGCAGCAGGATCCGCAGCAAGAGGCCAAGAGACAAACGCTTTATTCAGAAAACTACTTGCTAATCAAGATAGAATGGAGAGCAAAATTGTCTTTATGGAAGCCACAATGAAGATCCATGAGACGCAGATTGGGAAAATAGCCAATCAGAATGCTAAATTTCCACCAGGTATGCTTCCTTATAATACCATTCTTCCTATAGAGCAGCTTAAATTAGTTACTACTCGCAGTGGCACTACAACTCATGATCCTCCATATCCTAGCCATGCGAGAGATAAAGCTACAAAAGCTATAGAGAAGTAATTTGTTGAAGAGTTGCCCAAGGTCGTGAGTCCCCAATCAAAGGACACAGTTGAGAAGAAAGAAGAGCCCAAGAACACTCCAACTCTGGCTACTTATGAGCCACGGATACCATATCCGGCGGCAATAAAGAGGAATGATGAGGAACACTTCGGGAGATTTATGGATATATTTAAACAATTGCATATAAACATTCTTGTAGAATCACTTGCTCATATGCCCGAGTACATGAAGTTCTTTAAGGAGATCTTATGGGGGAAAGAAGAGCATAGAACCTTATGCCACGGTGAAATTGACAGAGACATGTACTACTGTTATACAGAGGGCATTCCCAAGATGAGAGATCGTGGAAGTGTCATTCTAGGCTGTACTCTTGGGGGTTGGATATCATACGCATGGGCTTTGTGATTTGGGAACAAGTATTAATCTCATGCCATTGTCCCTATTTCAGAGATTGGGTATTGGTGCGCCAACCCCAGTGAAGATGGGTCTGCAACTGGCAGACAATTCTATTGTTACAGCAAATGGGGTGATTGAGGACTTGCTGGTCAAAGTGGTTGCATTTGTCTTCCCAGCTGACTTTGTGATAGTGGAAATCAAGGAGGATCACGATGTTCAACTTATTTTTAGAAGACCGCTTTTGAAAACAATGCGCACAAATGTGGATTTAGATACTGTGGAGCTGACTATCAAAGCTGTAGATTCATCATTTGTGTTCAAAGCATTTCATCGAGGCAAGGGGAAGAATAAATTGGCTATGATCAAGTTCAGAGAAGATCGTGTGGATCATTCTCTTGGGTTGCATGCAGTTTTGCAGCCCGATCCACCCGAATCAGAAAAGAAGCCAAATGTGGTGAGTGCACATGATGTGATGCAGTAGATCAAGAGCAATAAATTTAAGGAGTAGGCACGTCGTGTTAGACCTCCTTAACATATCTGAGGTAAATGGGTCGGGTCATCGACCTTAAATTACAAGGCGCTTGTTGGGAGGCAACCCAACGTATTTTATGCATTAGATTAGGGAGTGAGTTTTTTTTATACAGTTGTGTTGCGTTAGTAATTTATTTGGAGAGATGAGAGAGAGAGGGACGAATGATGTTTCCTAGTGACATACATGAGCAGGTTATGGAAGAATCTACCCCGGTGTGTCATGGCACACTTGACCTTTACAGGGACGTGCATTGGCGAGTTGGGAATTCTTCAGACATGGATTTTAGCATAGGAGGCAGTCGACCCCGGTGTGCAAGAGAACATTGACCAGATGGAAGCATGGTGGCACAACTACTGTGCTTGGGGATTGTTGGTGCATATTTCATCCCCACCCTTGAGGTGGTTGTAAGTATTTGTAAGTATCTTTTTCCTCTTATAGAAATCTGTGTATCTTTTATTTTATATATCAGCTCCATCTCATCTATTGGCCTACGCATTTGAATTGTTGTGTTCTCTTGCCTCATCTCTAAGTTCGTTGAGGACAACGACGCATTCAGTGTGGCGGTGGTTTCACTGTTTACTAGCTGATAATTGTCTTGCATAGCCATTTACATATAGGACGTGTTCAGATTGTATTGTGTGTAGAGTCAAGGGTTTGTATTACGTTTTCACTTATATTGTCGTATTGTGTAGGATAGATTTATATTTTGTTTGCACTTTACATAATTGAGTATACCCACCAACAAAGTAAATTGTGTAGAGTCAAGTTTTTTTTTTCGAGTCAAGGCCTTGCATATAGAGTTAGGAGATTATGAAAAAAAAATGAGAAAATAGAAATTCCATATAAAAATTGAAAATTTAAGAACAGGAAATTGAAAGAAGCTTAGACCTAGTTGATTTAGTGAGATGTGAAAACTTTAGGCATAGGGTGTGAATTTTGACCGAGAGTGACACGTTTAGTTCCCCCTAGTAAGTATAGAGAAAATCTCATTACGGGAATGCCTACCTATTTTTGAATTAAATGAAATTTTAAAAGCTAAAGTGTGTGTTGTTTTTTCTCTACAAGAGTTGAGCTTGGTGTTTGCTAAACAAGCCGAACATTCATGTTGTCCGTCTTTGGTAGTCGTCAGCCCGCCTCGTAGGAGCACACAGAACAACTGTTTGAGGATGTGTATTAGAGCACTCACTGCTTTTAGATCTTACCTTGTAAGACCACTAGTAAACCCTAATTGATCCTTGGATTCATCGTTTGCCTCTTTGACCTAGGGAGACAATTGTTGGCCTTCATGACATATCGTTTAGCATCACCTTTCTAGAGCGTCACGAGGGAGTAGTAGTTGAGAGGGTTCGATGAGGGAGTGCTTCATTTCACATTTATGTGAGTCCTATTGTTCGCATGTGCTTCATTAGATATCTTTGAGGGGATGCGAGGGTGAGTGAGTTGGCTTGCGCACTACGGTGTGGCGGTGTTCCATGTCATTACATCGTGGACATAGTAGAGGAGAGCGTGAGTGTGTGACATCTAATCTCCACGAAATTGGGGTTGGTTGAACTTAATTGGTGGATCGTGCTAGGTATCGTTTCTTTTCATCATCGGTGTAGGAGGATCGGTTGGATTATGCATGAGACATGCATCTTATTGACTACTTGAGAGGGGGCGTGACGACGTTTTAGTGTGGGGTGTCGACTTTTGACTACGGACATCGAGATTGTGCTTTTGACGACTCCATCCCCACACATATGCTTTGATTTGTTTGAGGTTTTTTTGGTGCCATCGCGTTCTTCATTGAGTTAGGGGGAGACGAACTTTATATGTGATACTCATTCATTGGACTGTTTATTTCCTCCCCCTAACGTGTTTACCATTGCTTAATTCTTGGAGGACCTCTCGTGTATTTTTGCTATTATATTGTGGATGTGTTGTTGAGAGAAAAAAAAAGAAAAAAAATAAAAAAAGAAAAAAAGAGAGAGAAAAATAAGGAGAGGAATATATTATTAAAGGATGCTTTTTAGAAATTGAGGGGAAGAGTTCTTATTTCGTTGGACGGTTATTTACAGGTCTTGCATGTTCCGCCACGATGGCCACGGATATCGTTATTTTACCGGGGTTTGAGGGGATCGAAGGCCAGAGTCGGTGAGATTCGAGTTGTGGATTCCTATCATCAGGGTGAGGGTGTGTGAGATGCGGGTTTGAATGTGATAATGTGACGCTTTAGGACTTATTACTTCATGATTATCCTTTTGTCGCTAAGCCTCAACATTCTAAACCGTTAGTGGAATAGGAGCCCGGACTATGAACGTGGCTTAGCCTTGGTTAGCCTCTTATTTTATCAGCACACATGAAGAGGTAGATTGTTCTTCATAGTAAAGTTAAGCTTTATATGAAACAACCCTGGAACCTACAGTTCCTTACTAGCACAACCATACGAAAATCCGAGTGCATTTATTGAAAAAAACCGAAGAAATCCTCCAACAATAGTTTTGAAAGAAATAATGACATTGTTCGAATCTAAATTCCGAAACAAAAGCTTCCTAAGACAAATGAAATACTCCTAGCTGCCTGATCCTAATCTTCAATTCACGTGCGTGCGTTCCCCCACTTTATTCATAACCTGCGGGTTTTCAAATAGAAACAGGCGACCGCAGAAAATGTTTATCAGTAAAAACTGAGTAAGCATATATCACAACATGTAAAAGAAAGTTTTGGCTTAAAGAACCGAATCACAATATAACTGAAGTAACTTTACATTTAATCATTAGTTAAGCTGAGGCATATTAGAGCCCAGCGGGTAACGAATGCCCACAGAGAGGTCACGATGCAATAAATAAAAATTAGGGTGCCTCTCGGGATATCACAGTCCATCCCAATTCACCCCTGAACTAACTATGAGACCTTAAGTGTCGACAACCCTATACAGCTATGGCCCACACATGCATAGGTAGTACTCTATAGCTTTCACAATATAAAGACCCATATAGGGTAGGGTATGAAACCCTAGGAGGTTCGTCTCACGTGCGCCTCCGGCCTTAGCCTTCACACTCATCCTCTGTACATCGGCCCATATCATTTATCGTTCATTAATATATCACATGATCATTCTAGTAACCGCATACTTTCCAAAGAGATATTTGCAAGAGATTTTCGAAATTCAGATATTAAAACAGTTGGACGATACACAAGTAACACACGCCAAACACATTTTGATAGTTGAAGGTGTTGTGCATATAAAATTACTTGGATAGAAGAGAGATCGTCACACGAAAGCAAGCACGCAACTACTCATAATACGGGTCCTCAATGAACTCGCCTCCTACAAACTCGGAATCTACAATAGCAATTATTCCTAATTAACACACAGCTATCACGACAATAGTGCACACAAGTCCTATATGCAAATGTATATACTCACTTATCTAACTCCCCCGAAACTTTGCTAAGTTAAAGTAAAATTATTATTTAAATATGACTAATATAAACTAGCTTTTGTTAATATAAAAGCATACTACAACAATAATTATATTTATAAACGTGTAAGGTAATCAAAACTTATTATTATTAAAATATCGAAATTAGTTGGTTTTCAATTCCCAATTACAAAACCAAACCTTGTTAAAGTATAAATAAGAAACAACCTTCAATTAAGTAGTATCCAAAAATATATTTTTATTTGGAAATATCTTATTTTACTAAAACATGTTTTCTTTTTCATACAACTTACTAGAAGCCAAGTAATAATGATAATAATAGTAATAATAATAATCAAAACAAAGTAATGCTTTTGTCCTACTACCCTTTCCCTACTAACACTATTTATATTATAATATAACTACTACTACTACTACTACTCTTAATACTTTAAGATAATGATACTACATTACTCTAACACCACTATCAGATTACAACAATCAACAAGAAAAAAAAAGGTGTTTGAATTAGCAGTTGAAAGGGACGGGGAGGAAGAGGGCTTTGGCTGCTTCCAGCTACTGAGTGCAGCTTGTCGGACGCGAGGACGACGCCGAAGAGGACGGTGGCGGCTTCACATGGCAGAACGGAGTCGGGTTTGGAGTCGGGTCAGAAACCGGGTCGGGATCGGTTTCTTTCGGGGAGCTTTAGAGCTGCTGTTTGCAGTTTGTTTCTCCGGCTGTTGGGTTGCCGGGAGGAGACGACAGAGCTGTGGGCTTCGTCGGAAAGAACGGAGGATGGAAGTGGTGGCGTCGATAAAACAGTGGTGGTGGTGGGTTTTCTCGGAAAAACAGAGCAGAGTGGGAGAGAGCTCGAGAGAGAGCTTTGAGAGGGGCAATTGGTGTGAGAAAGTGTGGGTTTTCTCAGGGGTTTATATAGGCGGGGTAGAGACTCCATGAAGGAGGTGGAGTCCGACGATGGTGGTTTTCGGGTTGATATCGGTTTCGAATCAAGTCACGATTTGGCAAAAATTAGGTTCCTTGGTGAGTAAAGATCGGGTCCTTGAAGAAGTGGGAGTGGATTGGGACGATTTTTGGTGAAGATGGAGGTCGAATTGGTGGTGTTGCGATTGGAGGTGGTGTCGGAGAGGGAGACGGAGAAGTCTCCTGATGTTGAGGGAAGAAGAAGAGAAGAAAAATTATTGTGTGTGGCTAGCTTACTTAGTACCGCGGTGGTTGGTTACGTAAAATATAATTAAAACGTTACGTTTTAGTCACGTTATAAATGTTACACGGCCGTTACATTTTAATAACTAAACAATTAAATAACTACTAAACTTTAACTAGAATAAAAAAATAAAAATAAATTATATATAAAAAAAGTTTTGCTTTATTTTATATTTGTTTTAAATAATTAATTATATCAAATGTACATTACATAAACTAACAAAATTACTTTTTTTACCTCCAAATACGACTCAAAATATTTTCTAGACTCCTAAAATACTCTCAAAAATTCCGGGGTATTACATTATATACTAACTATGGGGAATTACTTGCTGTCGAGTTTAGTTGCGGTTCATGCCTCTTTCCTAACTTTTTCATCATCCATGAGCACTGATCTATGTGTATTGAAATTGCCTGATCTCACAAAAGGTATGCAATTTGTGTTTTATGTTTTAAGATCGATTCTAGATTTTCATTTGCATCATCTTGCTGCATTGTAGTGTCGTGAGTCATGTTAGAAGTTTTTGAGTCATGTTGGCTAATAGACATTTAGATGCAGTAGATGAGACTTTGCTCGGGACGAGCAAACGATATCGTGGTGGTATTTGATAAGTCTGCATTAGATTTATCAATTCGTATAATTTCCTATCGGGTTGCATGAAAAAATGGAGAATTTTGAGTCGTTCCAAGTTGTTTTGAGAGTGAATAGATCATGTGAGTGTTTTGTGCATTACTTGTGAAGTTCAGGCGTTTTCTATCTTCTTTTACGTGTTATTTATCATATCTTCTCACATTTGATCTTCGCAGGGTGTTCATGTTGTGTTTTTCAGGAACGGAGCACGCGAGGAGCAAGTGGAAAGAGGAAACGAACTTTGGAAGGTTGTGACGCGGTCAAGAAGTGTTGAGGTAATGCTCGGGAGATGATTCGGTGGCTAAAGATGCAAGTGGAAGCATTTGTGGAAGTTGGCCAAGCACAAGGCAGGTCGCAGCACCTCACAAGGGAGGTCTCAAGACCTGATAGAAGCTACACAGGAGGCTTTGAGAAGGTGCAGAGGTCGCACGACCTCAAAAGCAGGTCACATGACCTGGTGGAAATTTGCCAGAGGTCGTACGACCTCATTCACAGGTCGCACGACCTTGGGTCAGAAATTAGGGAGCATTCAGCAGGTCTTGGGGTTCTGCAAGACCTGGATTTGTGGTCATACAACCTCGTGTCCCTTTTCCAGAGGTCGTATGACCTGGGTAGGGAGGTCGTACGACCTGGGTAGGGAGGTCGTACGACCTGGGTCTGGCCTACATTTTCTCAAACTTTGTGGGAACTTTTTCTAATTAATTCTAATTATTCCCAAACACTTGGGAACGTATTTTAGACTTGGTTAGGTCGTTTTTGAGGGATTAGACGGGAAAAAACGTTCTTGGAGCTTTGGGGGAGCTTGGAGCGATCCGGAGTCATTCGTTTGCTTTCTCTACTCTCTCTTCTTCGTAGTTTTGTGTTCATGATCATGAAACTGGCTAGTGTGATCATGATTTGTAGTAGCTAAGTACTTATTTGCTGGGGATTCCTTGTTGGAAATCTAGGGTTTGCTTGAATGAATGTCTTGATACTTTGATTCGTTCTTTGGATTATAATTATGCGTTCTCCTCTTATTATGATCATTTGTGCTTGATTTGTCAATGTTCTTGGGAGTAGCTAACGTAGGAGCAAACTTAATTAGAACTTGTGCGGTTACTCCATTAGAGCTAGTCGGTAAATCAAGATAATCACCTATTCGTATCGTTATCTCGTAACTGGGTAGCGTTAATTAGGATCAAAGAGCTAATTAATGAACATTAATGCATGCTTGTAATTGAATTAGGCTTGGTAACTTGGTCTAAATTGATCATAAGTGTAGGCAAATTTCTTGGTAACTCGGTAGTTCGTAGGCTGTTCGATTGATAAGAGTAGCGTATTTGCGTTCCAAATATCAAACCATCATTCATAGCGTCCCTAGTGGTCCACAAGAGAATTCCCAGCACTCGTCTCTCTTATAAGAAAACCCCATGCAATTCTTGTCTTCGTTAATTGTGAAGAAACTCATAATTAATTGAGATATTTGTTCTCTCATTTTAGTAGACTTAGGGAAATCACTCAACTTTGTGACTTTCCCACATAAGGTTAGACATAAAAACTTATTTAACAAAGTCCTTCGGGTTTGACAACCCGGATTTCCGGATTATTACTACATGCGACGACCGTACATTTGTGGAGATCGTGTCACAATGCAGAATGAGTTGAATGAATTTGAGAGGAACAAGGTATGTAACCTAGTTCCAAGGCCAAAGACTCAATCAGCCATTGGAACCAGATGGATGTTCAGAAATAAAATTTATGAGAATGGCAAAGTGGTATGGAACAAAGTCAGACTTGTGGTACAGGGGTACAATAAAGAAGAAGGTATTAATTATGAAGAAACATTTTCTCATGTTGTCATGTTAGAAGTTATCAGAATACTTCTTGCATTTGCATCCCATAAACATATCAGGCTTTATCAAATGGATGTGAAATGTGCTTTTCTAAATGGCTATTTACAAGAAGAAGATATGTTTCTAAACCACCTGGTTTTGAAGATGATAATTTCGCTGATCAATTTTACAAATTAGACAAACCTCTCTATGGCCTTAAACAAGATCCAAGGGCTTGGTTCAACATTTTTACTTGACAATAACTTTAAGAGAGGCCTAGTAGACAAAACTATTTTCATTAAGACTCATGAGAAAGACATATTAGTAGTACAAATTTATGTTGATGATATGCTGTTTGATGCCACTGATGATTCTCTGTCAAAAGAGTTTTCAAGTCTAATGTGCAGGAAATTTAAAATGAGCTTGATGGGAGAGCTAAATTTCTTTCTTGGACTTCATGTACATCAAATGAAGAAAGGAATTTGTGTGCATCAAGGAAAATATACCAAGGACTTGCTCAATAAGTACAATATTTCTCCGTCCAAGGTAGTTAACACTTCTATGAGTTCTTCATTATCCTTAGACAAGGATAAAAATGGAAAGAGTGTGAATCAAAAGGAATATAGAGATTTTTCAGGCTACAAGGTTTATATGAAAAGCACTCGAGGGTGTTGCCAATTTCTTGGTTCATCATTGATTGGTTGGCATTCAAAGAAGCAGAATTCAGTGGCCTTGTCAACTACAGAAGCTGAATTCATTGCAGTTGCTGCTTATTGTTTACAAGTACTATGGATTGCTCAACAGTTAAGAGATCTTGGATATGAATTGAGAAATTTGCCTATCAATTATGACGATACAAGTGCCATTTCAATCACCAAGAACCCTGTGCAGCACTCCACAACTAAGCATATTTATGTAAGACACCATTTCATAAGGGATCATGCTGAGAAAGGTGATGTGTCTTTTTAATTTATATCTACTGCTAACCAAGTTTCTTATTTCCACTAAACCTTTGTTAGATGAGAGGTTTGCATCTCTAAGGCTTGAATTGGGATGCTAAACAAGGATGCATTGGTTTAGGGTGAGCATTGGATCATGTATGTGCTTATGTGTGAAAATCTCAAAGCCTTGAGATCATACTTTCCTAGCCTTGGAAGTATGCCCCAAAGCTTTGAAGTTTTCTGAAACTGTTATACAAGTTTGTTATGTTCAAAAATTGGATCACCAAATATTATGTATTAACCTTAATAGATAATTGCATAATATTTAATTTACTCAGAGATTTTCTAGATATCCCAAAAATATCTAGGAATATCTTTCAGATATGATTTTGTGCATGCAAAATCATTAGAGTCCTTTTTAAATCATTATAGCTGAAAACTTGCCAACTTATAAGCTGAACTTTAGGGCTTTTTCTCTCTAAACCTATCTCAATATATTCGTCTCTATCTCTCTCTCTCTATTCTCTATACCTCTTCAGAAAACCCTTAACCCAATGGAGCGAAAATCATAAAGACTCCTGCAGAAAGTTCATGGATCTCCAGAGAGGAAGAAGAGAAGGGAAAATAGGAAAACATATATCACCATTTATGATTGAGATTCATAGAGGACCCAAATCATGCAAGAAGCTTCTCCTCCCGCCAAGAAGATTAGAAAGAAGAAGGATGTGCAAGAAACTATGTTAGAATCTAAGGAAGAATAGGAAGAACAGAGACAACAGAAGAAAGATCAGGGTGATCAATCTGGGCCAAAGAATAAATGGGGAGAAAAGAAGAATAAAACTTAAGAAGACAAGAAACAAGATCAAACTCCAAAGAAAAAGAAACCAGAGGAGAAGAAGGATGATCATACTTCTGAATAGATAACAAGAGTCAATCATAGTGCTGCTAAGGCCAAGAGCAAAGGAGCTTCTGGTTATGATAAGAAATTACTTCCTGAGTCTTGGTTCATCAGTAAAAGTTAAGGGTGTATGGAAGGATGGGTATGCTTCATCAAGGATTGCCTATTGTAGCATGATTTCTGAGGAGTTGTTAGATAAACTTGATATTGACTGCATTAGGAATTTGGAAAATGCATCTGTGTGGAAGATCTTAAACCCTAGTTCTGAGGCTTGTCCTAGGTTTACAAGACTTTCCTATTTGAATTTGGTGCAAGAATATGAGGAAAGTTATGTTTGGGGTGGCTGGTGTTGATAACATTTTGGATCATAAGGTTTTTGCCAAAGTTTTGGGTATCCCTAGGAAGTACAAAGTTCATGAATATCCAGATAGGAAGTAATGTTTGGAGAAGGCTAAATCCGATTTCTTTGAAGAGGAAGTACCATCTAGACCTAAGCAATTCACACATTCTGTGTTAAATTGTGAAGCCAATTTTTTTTTCTATCATCATGAGGTGTGTTTTGCCAAGAGAATATTCAAGAGAGTTGGTAACTGATAGGGTGTGTATGTATTTGATATGTCAAGGCTTTGACATTGATATGCCTACGGTGATTATGAAGCATATGGTATATTGTGGAACTAGGACAAGAAATCATTTACTTCCCTATAAAAATTTGTGACCACTGTTCTTTGAGTATTTTAAGGTGTCTGTTAAGGATGAGGAGAAGATTACTAGTTGGTTTGGTCTGGTTGATGAGAGTGCTCTCCAATGGATTGGAGTTGTATAGACAGGGAAAGGTAGTTGGAAGTTTTATTCAGAATTGTCTACTGATGAATTGGAGGGGAAGGATTTCATTAAGCCTAAAGTTGTAACCACACCAAAGGCTTCAAAAAATCTGGAATTCTCTCAGATTACTGACAGAGTTGAGAACCTAGAAGATGGAATTGAGGATTTAAGGCAAGGTTAGTTTGACTTGTGCATTGAGTTTGGCAACTTCAAAGCCTTAATGAATCGGAAGCTAGACTTGTCATCAAAGGTTTGAACCTTGAGAAAGTGCCAGCTTCTGAGAGTCAGAATTCTAATAGCATTGGGTCTGATATGGTGCTTGGAGATGCTTTGTAGCAAAAGAAGAAGAAGAATGTTCTAGTGGTTCTTGCTTCTAAATATTTGTTTGAGCAAACTGATGATGATGAAGCTGGTGGTGAGGAGGTTGCTAAGGAAGATGAAGAGAAAGTTGCTGAAAAGGTTGATGAGGTGATTCCTGAAGTAGTTACTGATGTTGAAGCTACAAATGTTGAGGATCAGTCTGGAGATGTAGGAGCTTCAACTGAGGAAGGATCAGCATAAGAAGCACAAGAGGAAGCTAAAGCTGATAGGGGAAAAGGTAAAGGGAAGAGCAAGATCAAGGAAGGGAAGAAAACAACGATGAAGGATGATACAGATGCTACAAATTGAGCCTCAAGCCTTGAACCCTTCTTTCTGTCTATTTCTTTACGTTTCTCCCTCAAAGCCTTGAAGTTGGTTTATTTTCTATTTAGGGTTTTTATTGTTTTCTTTAAAAAAACTCTGAGGATGATCCTACATTCCTTTAAGGTGGCTATCTGTGTAATAATTTTTATTTGGATGGTTGTGTAGGATTATTTATCTATGCTAGTTTTAATTTTTTTGCTTCATATCTGTGTCATATTTGTGGATTACATTCTATGTATTTTAGCTGCTATTATATTTGTTGGATACTTATGGCTATTGAGTTGCAGGATGCTGAGAATGCAAGATTATTTGTTTTATCTTTCATCAAGGGGTAGATTGATACTTCTGTGTCTTAGAATTGATGACGTGCATGAACTCGGCGGGAGTTTATACCTTGTAGGTGATGAAGATAGATTTACTCAGAGATAGTTTCAAAGCTCTAAAGCTTTAAAGCATACTATGCTTAGGCATTGGTTAATTTCCAGCTGACAATTTCTGTGTTGCAGGCTTGGTAATGAACTGTTTTATTGTCTCTTACAAATATTCTTAATTGCTTTATTGTGTTTCTAATGTTAACTGATCTCTCAGAATTGATTGCATCATGGATCAAACTTAGTGAGGCCAAAGATTTGAATGACATCCAAAGTTCTGAAGCTTTGGAGGATGCCTAGAGCCTCTGACAGTTATTCTTGTTACAAACTGATTCTTATTGCAGGATGTTTTAACTTTTTATGTGATTGGTTATTGACTTTTTATGAGTCATAATCATGTGATTATTATTTCATACATATTACTTATCTGGAATTACTGCGAAGTTAGAAATATAGCCCAATTTATGATTTAAAATGATCTGCCGAACCGTCAGTATATTCATGCTATATTTTCTGGATTATGTTTGATCTTGTGATAAGTTGTTGTAGGTTTTTCATCATTCAAACCCTACCAAATCAGCTATTAAAATATATTTGTTGAAAGAAGTTGTTGGAGGGAGAGGATTTTCAGGGAGTTTGTTCCTGAAATTTCTCATGTGGTTACTGTAGTTTTTATAGGAGAGATTTGAATTTCAATGAGGAGAAGGTCATATCAACTGTGAAGAGATAGATTGTTTCAATCGTGGAAGATCAATACTCACAACTTTTCAATCAATCATGGATTCAAAACTGTAGAAGAAGAAGATCAATCATCAAGAATCTGAATAACACTTCCAAGCTTTATTGCTTATCTGTTTCTGTGTTCTTCGTTGTGCTTTCATTGTATTATTCATTTATATTTCTTAACCTCACCAACTATTAGAAGTTAGTTGTTCAAGTGACCAACAAGAGGTTCTTATTGTTTCATCATATTGTAGCTGGAACTAGATAGGTTTTGAACCACAAGTTGTATAGGTGTAAGGTAGCTCACTTAGGCTTGATATCTAAGGCTAAATCTAGATAATTAATAAGAAGTGTGTTCAAAACCTGGAGGTATCAAGTCCCTCAGGCAGAGAGTAGATCGAATTCTGACTGAACTCTGTAAAAATACCTTGTGTTCATTTTTTACTTTTCTGTTTATTCATTCTGCAAACAAGTTTGCACAATACAAGAAGCTCCAAAGCTTTGTAGAATTTCGTATCTCAAAGCTTTGAAGTTTCAAACAGTCTTAAGCTATTTTAATCTTTTTCAAATCTTTTCAAATCCTTGAGATTTCATTAGTTCCTTGTGTTAGAGTTTTAAAAGTTCATTTTTAGCAAAAGCTTCCATACTCTATTAACCCCCCCCCCCCTTCTAGAGTATTAAGATCCTGTTTTAGACTTGAATTACAAACTTCCAAAGAGGATGTCAAGCACTACAAGAAGTTTGAGGATATCTTCAGGAAGTTGCATATTAACATTCCCTTCATAAAGGTCATTTCATAAATTCCCAAGTATGCTAAATTTCTCAAGGACCTATTGTCTTATAGGAGGCGCATTGTAATATCCCATCCCACATAGAGATATTTTGGATTGATAATGTGGATTAGATGTATATATGGCCGGGAAATTGTGATATTATGTCCCACATTGGATATTTTTGAGTTTAAAATCTGGTATATGGTAAACCTTGTGGATTACTACTATCACCTTCAAGGCTTAAGAATTTTTATCCGGTGGTACGGGTAAAGAAGTTGTTGAGACAGTAATCCGCTCGGGTTATTACAAATGGTATCAGAGGCAACCCTGGTTATTACAAATGGAATCAGAGGAACAATATCCCAAAGTTTATTTGGGCGAATTTCATGGACAGGATACTGGTTGAGAACAAAATGGCCCCCATCCATACTTTTTTACTGACTCAGATGGCTAGAGATGCTGAGGTGCCGGTGAGGAAAGTGGACTTGGATTTGAAAAAGTTCCCGGTCCGCGAGCGGTCAAAGTTAGATGAAAAAGCTAAGGCTTTAAGTAAAAAGAAGGGCCGAGTAAAGAGCATCGGGTTAGAGGCGAGTGGCTCGGGGTCTACCTTTGACCAGGAGGGTACTTACCGTCAGCTGAGGAGAGTGATGAAATTTGATAGGGAGGAGAGAAAGAGAGTGTTTGCTCATACAAGGAGCAATCAAAATAATTGGGGGAATTTGATCCAAATGGTTGGTTGGTGGGCCATTCGGGCGTGTGGGTTGCCTGATGAGGCGATAAATCTGCTCGTCCCTACTTCACCCCAGTGGTTTGACGACAGAGACTTCGAGGAAAGGGCTCCTCCCTCGAGTGGTGATGACGAGAGTGGGGACGAGAGTGGAGATGATGGTGGAGACGGGGATGCCCCGTACTCCGATGATGAGGATGAGGAGTAGAGGACAGAGATCCATTGCATTAGAATTGTTGAGTCCTTGTCGTATTGTTGAGGAAAACTATGCATTCTAGTGTGGGGGTGGGGGTATATTTTACTAGCCTAGGATAGTCGTGCATAGCCCTTGCATTTAGGTAGATTTTTTGTTATGTCCTTATATGTCCTTTTTTTATTCATCATTTTGCTTGCACGTTTTATTTATTTGAGTCTCCTACCCGTTATCCAGTCATTAGTAGAGTCGGCCTTTGCATATAGAATTAGGACTTACGAAAAAATTAAAACTTGAAAAATCATGAAAAAATGAGGAAGGGAAATCGAGAGACGCTTAAAATTTGGTAGATTTGATGAATGTGAACACTTTAGGAATAGGGCGTGAATTTTGACCGAGAGTGACAATGCGAGTTTCCCCTAGTACGTATAGAGAGACTTTCTTCATGGGAGTGCCTTCCTATTCTTCACACTTAACTGAATTTTCACATCTAAAGTGTGTGTCATTTTTCCTACAAGATTTGAGCTTTGTGTGAGCTAAACAAGCTGAACGTTCATGTTGTCCGTCTTAGGTAGTCGCCAGCCCGCCTTGTAGTGGCACACAGAATAGTTGTGCGAGGTCGTGTATTAGAGCACTCAATGCTTTGTTATATCTCACCCTGTAGGACCACTAAAAAGCCTGATTTGAACCTTGGTTTTTATTCTAGCCTCTTGACCTACGGAGATTATTATTGGCCTTCATCAAAAATCGTTTAGAATCACCTCTTTAGTGCGTCACGAGGGAGTCGCAGTTGAGGGGGTTCGACAAGGGAGTGCTTCATTTCACATTTATGTGAGTTCTATTTTTCACATGTGCTTCATTAGATATCTTCGAGGGGATGCGAGGGTGAGTGAGTTGGCTTGCACACTATGGTGTGGCGGTGATCCATATCTTTACATCATGGGCACGGTTGTCGAGAGCCATAAGTGCATGACGTCTGATCCGCATAAAAGTGGGCTGGGTGAACTTCATTTGTGGATCATGCTAGGTACCGGATTTCGTTTATTTTGGTGTAGGTAGTTCAGTTTGATTAGGCACGAGGTATACATCTTAATGACTACTTGACAGTGGACGTGATGACATTTTAGTGTGGGGGTGTCGACTTTTGAATACGGGCATCGAGATTGTACTTTTGACGACTCCACCCTCACACAGGTGCTTTGATTGGTTTGCGGCTTTGTTTGGTGGCATCGTACAGGTTATTTAGTAAGGGGGAGACAAATTTTATTTGTGATACCTTACATATTCATTGGATCGTCTATTTCCTCCCCCTAACATGTTTGTTTGGCATGCTTAATTCTTGGAGGACCACTCAGTGTATATTTTTGATTATATTGTCGATGTATTATTGAGAGATTATGAGAAAAAAGGAAAAAATGAATAAAAAATAAGAATATAGAAAAAAAAAAAGAGAGAAAAAGGAGAGGAATAAATGAATAATTTGAACTTATAGGAACACCAGTGGTGGAGTTTGCTATTTCGTTGGACAATGATTTACATTTCGTGCACGTTTCGCCACGATGGTGATGGTGATCGTTATTGTACCGGGGTTTGAGGGGATCGAGGACCGGAGACGGTGATTTTCGGGTTGCGGTTTCTATCATCATGGCTAGGGTGTGTGAGATGCGGGTTTTAATGTAAGGATATCACAATTTAGGACTTATTACTTCATATTTATCCTTTTTCCCAAAGCTTCATCATTCTAAACCGTTAGCGAGTAGGATCTCGGACTATAAACGTGTCTTAGCATTGCGTAGCCTCATATTTGTGTCGACACACGCGAAGAGGTAGGTTATTCTTTATAGTAAAGCTAGGCTTTCTATACCAACTAGGAAAATTCTCGTTGTCGAGTTTAGTCGCGATTCACGCCTCTTGCCTAACTTGTTCATCACTCCATGAGCACTGGTTCACGTTGATTGAGATTGCCCGATCTCGCCAAAAAGGACATGAAAAAAAATGTTTTATTTAAATACTTGCATTGGTTATATTGCATTTCATGAAGTTGCATTGTCTACAATCGAGTCGTGTCGTCTAGTAAAAGGTGGTTTTTGTTGATAGATTTTTCTCGACTCGTGCATGTATGCAATGAGGGTATGAGTATGCACTGTGGGTGTGAGTATGAAAATGGCGTAGGTAATGTATGCAAGGAATTGAGATTGAGATTGATGAAGTTTGAATTGAAAGAGAAGTGGATTTTGGCTTAGATATTTTCTCGGGACAAAATGTAGTTTGGGGGTAGTTGATAACTCCATTTTCGGAGTTATTTTAGTATGTACTTTTCACGTTTTGTATGCTCATCATGGAGAATTTTGCGTCTAAATTGGTTAAATTGTGTCTTATTCGATTATAATGAGTTCTTGAGCGTTAATTGTCGAATCTAGGCGTTTCATACTTATTTTGATGTTTTATTGTGATATGATCGCGGGTTTTTTTTTCGTGTTGTGATTGGAAAGAGAATAGAGCTTGAGGATCGAAGAGGAGATGGAAACGAGCTTCGGAAACAAGGAAACTCAAGGAGAATAAGCCAAAGGAATCCGAGTTAGTCATCGCACGAAGACAAGAAGTTAGCATAAATCCAGAAAAGCAAGAACAGTCTTCGTGTGAGAGTACTATGTCTGAAAGCACGAAGGTCTTCCTGCGAAGCGGACTCTTCGTACAAGAAAAAGACTTAGCCATATTAAAGACTGAAGAATTATCTTCGCAGACCAACATGTTATCGCAATCTGATGAGACCTTCGCACGAAGAGAAGAAAGTCCTCGCACGAAGACTCGTTGTAGTCGTACGAAGAGATACCAGAGACGGTTAAATGTCAGTGGGTTTTTTTATGAAATTGATCAAAACTTCTTTCTATTGTTTTTAAACATATTCAAAAAATTTAGGTCGTATTTTCAGTAGATAGCAAACATCATAAGTTGGTTATGGAGCTAGGGATTGTTCTTGGAGCGTGGAACATCATCGTTTGATTTCTCTCTTCATCTCTTTCATTTTTTTATATGATCATTGGACATGTTGATTTGATCATGTCTTGTCGTATATAAACTCGTAATTCAGGATTTCTCGTCGGTAGCTAGGGTTTGAACACTGTGCTTGATGTTTTATGGATCGTGTTTCATGCTTTTTTCCTACTTGAATGTCTTTTTCTTAGCTATGCTTGATTTATGTACTTAATATTATCGTTTCTATTGTTTGACGTCGCAATGGGATGATTATAGGTAGAGGATGCTAGAGGAATCGATATTCACTACCTGGAAACTTGAATCTTGCACTAGTCGTATCTAGAGTTGAGGAATCTTTCTAGTTAACTAGAACTAAGAGTTGATCAAAAAAACGTAATGCATAATTTCAATAGGCTAGAGGAATCAGTTACAAGAGTTTGAATATAGACTTTGGTTGAGAAATTTTCAGTGTAAAGTTATTCGTTTGGCTAAGTAGAAAATAATCGTGTTGCGTGAACGTAAATCATTAACAGTAAGAGATACATTGCAAACCAAAACATATATCCTGAACGTTTCCTCATATTAAGTAAAATTTGTAATCATTCTTTATTAATCGGGCAATCATTCAATCGATTAGCTCAGCAGTTGACTTTTAGTTTTTAGTAGAATTAGCAAAATAAACTTAACGAGCTTTGCCCACATAAGGTTAAGAAGTGGTAACTAGTTTACAAGAAGTCTCTTGGGATTTGACAACCCGTACTCTTACTTATTACTTCACGCGACAACCGTACATTTGCCGTAGGAACGTGTCACACTACCAAACACATATATTCAATTTTTAATTAGATTAAAAACTATCACCAAACGCACCGTTTTTAAACATAATCTCTAGAAAAAACCAAAAAAAATCCACCATAATCGCAAATATAGTTTTTCCATCAAAAACCATTCTACCAAATTCACTCCTCTTATTATGGACTGGGAACTTGGTGCTTGGTGGGCCTAAATCAGTTGTACCAGCTGCTATATGGTCGGGCTCGCACTGCGCGCAACATAAGAATATGAGGTTGTCAACATACGCAATATAAGTGAAGAAAAAATTTAATACACAGTAATTGCATGGTTTAGCCAGCCGCGTATATCTACATTATATGAACGAGAGTACTATTCCGTAAGCGAGTGGAATAACAATATCGTGTGAATACAAACTCTCATCTCTCATTTCTTATTGATTTACTTATGTGAAACCCTAAACACACTTGCCACAACATTCGCACCCACAACTAGTTGTAAGTTCCATTCAGTTTCAAGACTTGAAATAGCTAGTAAATTTAAAGGCCTTGAAACAGCTTTCAAAGCCTTGAAACTGACTCTGCTTTATATGCATGAACTTATGGGGAGTTTCTGATCTTGATTCAATTCCTAAACCCCTGTGCATGATTAGTTGATACTTGATGATGAAAGACAAAGTATTTTGACACATTTAACAACATCTAATATCATCTGTTTTACTCAGTTTTGCAGGGAATTTTGTTCCTATTTTACAGGATTTGTTTCCTAACCTGAGTTTTGCAGGAAAGGAAATTATGTGATGAATTGATTATGTGATCAATCCTGCAGTGTTACGAAGTTTCCTAACAGTTTTTCATACAATATCAAATCAGTATCATTGAATATATTGATCAAACTATCCGTTGGAGAAGCATTTAGAGAAGTCAAAGCTGAAGCTACAAAATAGAGAAGTTTGTTATGAGAAGATCATGAAGATCTGCATTTCAAACTGCTCTATAAAAGACGGAAAGATGAAGCTATGCAACGGGACAGTTATCTGAGACACTAAAAACATTGAAGGATTGACAAGCAACAAAGAAGGAGATTCATTTCTCTAAATCCAAGCATTAGAAGAACACTGCATAGTCACTGCAGATTCAGTTCTAGTGTTCTTCTCTTTTGAACTTCACTTGTATATCATTTTGATAATACTTCTAGTTCTCATTCTCAAGGATTATTCAAGGTGAACGATAGAGAAATCTTAGTTAATCAGAAATCTAGAGCAGGCACTAGATAGGTTTGTGAGAACCACGAGTTGTAACAGAGTAAGGCATCTCTCTGTTCTTGAGATCTAAGGCTTAGCTGTTGATTAATAATAATTGTGTTGAAAATCTTGCAGGGATTAGATCCCTGACGAAGAGACGTAGGTCCAAGTGGACTGAACTCTATATATCTTGTGTCTCTTGCATTTACTTTTCAATTCTACACTTAGTACTTTTGTAGCACTCAAAACAGTTTAATTTCAAGGCCTTGAAATAGACTTAACTTTTTAACTTCAACTGTTTTCATTCCAAGGGCTTGATACTCATTTCAAGTCCTTGAAACACTCTTCACTCGCTTCAATTCTTTTTGAAACCACTCTTCGTGCAAGTTTAGCAAAAAAATTGGCATACTCTATTCAACCCCCCCCCCCTCTCTAGAGTATACTGCATTTCTACCTACTGTACACCCCTTCGATTGGTATCAGAGCTTGTATCACTGCATAGATTTAACTATATTGTGATTATGAGTACTGTAGGTGATGGTTGTTTCTCTCAGGGAAGAGCTGCTAACAGACCTCCTCTCTTCTGTGGAGTCAATTTTGTCCACTGGAAAGCTTTGATGAAAATGTTCATCATTGATAAAGATATGGAACTTTGGACTATCATTCAGAATGGCCATCACACTTTCTACACGGAGAAAGATGGGATTAGAACTCCGAAATCTGAATACACTCTCTCCTCTTCTGAGTTTTAACAATTTTCCAAAATTTATAAAGCTATGAATCTCTTATATTGTGCATTGAGTGCAGATGAGTTTAACAGGATCTCAGGTTGCAAGACTGCAAAGGAAATCTAGGATAAGCTTCTAGTGACCTCTGAAGGAACCATCCAAGTCATGCGAACCAAGATCATCATATATCTCAGGAAATATGAGCTATTCAAAATGAATGGAGATGAGTCAATCAGACATGTTCAAAAGATTCAATGACATTGTTAACAATCTTAATTCATTCGGGAAAACACATTTCTAATGAATGGGAACCAAAGACTACTGCTATTGAGGAAGCTCAAGATCTCTCATTACTTCAACTTTATGACCTACGAGGGAAGCTCCTTGCACATGAAATATCCATGAATGATGTTGATGGAGAACTACCAGAAGGTGTCAAGAACCTAGCTCTCAAGGCAAAGGAGAATGAGCCATTTCAAAGCCTTGAAACTGAAGATGGTGATGAAGATCCATTTGCTTTGATTTCCAAAGCCTTGAGCAGATTTCTTAAAGTGAAGAAGAACTTTGGTAACAAGGACTTCAGCAGAGATAGACACAGATCCTCCAGTAGCAAAGACAACAAAGGTAAATCTTCTTCAAATGGTAATAAGTCTAGAGTCATGAACTTCTTTGAATTTGGTGATGCATGACACTTGATCAGAGACAGTCCACACAAAAAGAGCAAGAACATTCATAAGAAAGATCATGATAGAATAAAGAAAGCTATGATAGCTTCCTGGAGTGATTCAGAAACCTCAAGTGACTCTTAATCTGAAGAAGAACCTGCCAACCTATTCCTTATGGCCAAGCATGATGAAATTTCTCAAAAGAACATTGAGGTAATGGTAAACTGCTTGATTTCAAAACCAACAGAAGCCCTCTCTGATTATCTTAGAACAATGCTTTTAAATGAAGAAGACTATCTGAAAGAGATCAGAGTTTCGAAAGAAAATTTTCATGAGCAAGCAAAAGAAAACGTGCATCTTGTTTGCCTGAAAAAGAATCTTGAAATCTCTCAGAAGAAAACTGACAGTGATTTCAAGGCCTTGAAAACCAGTTTCAAAGCCTTGAAAACACAAGTCAAGGAAGTAGTCACTGAAAACTCTCTTTTGAGTGACAACATTGTTAATCTAAAACATCAAGTTGATGAATTGGATAAACAAAATACTACTCTAACTGAGAAACTTCAAGAATCTGAATAATTCAAAACAAGACTTGCAGGCTCAAAACACAACTTGAACTTTATTCTTGGAGGCAGCTTAAATTCTGTTCACAAAACTGGTATTGGATACAATCCAAATTTTCCCAAAAAGAACAATACCAGATTTGTGAAAGTTGAAAGCTTAGCATCTCCTAAGTGCCATTACTGAAATAATATTGGTCATGTTAAGATGACTTGTCCTTTTAGAAGAAGAGACCCTCACATAATGAGGAACACTTTTCCATTCCAACTCAAAGGACAAGTTAGACAGATTTGGGTTCCTAAAGGGGTTAGACCACCCAACATGGTTGACCCCGGATATGAATCTAAATACCACACTCGTAACAGATTAAACTTATTAATCAGATAGCTAGAGCATGTACTAGAAAGGTTAGTGAGAACCACAAGCTGTAACAAAGTAAGACATCTCTGTCTGCTTCAGATCTAGGGCTTAGTTGTGAATTAATAAGATTTGTGTTGAAAATCCTGCAGGGAGAAGATCCATGAGGTAGAGACGTAGGTCCAAGTGGACTGAACTCTGTATATCTTGTGTCTCTTGCATTTACTTTCCTTTCTATACTTTTGCAGCATTCAAAACAGTTTCATTTCAAGGGTTTGAAATTCATTTCAAGGCCTTAAAATAGACTTATCTTTGTAACTTCAACTGTTTTCACTACAATTTTGAAACCACTCTTCTTGCAAGTTTAGCAAAAAAGTTGGCATACTCTATTCACCCCCCCCCCTCTTCTAGAGTATTGATCATGCGTTTCTAGCTACTGTACACCCCTTCACTAGTCAATTGGAATCGTTGTAGCCGCCTATATATGAACTCCAACAGTTTTATCTCAAATTAATTCTATTAGTAAAAGTATTCCAAATCTCACGATTACGAAACTAGTACATTCCGGAAATCATAGTCTGGATTTTGTGTGTTGACATTGTCGTTTTAAGCATTTAAGAATCTACACTGCTATTTGAACTTCCCCTCTGTCTCACCCTCCCAACTTTATATCCTATTGTTTTGGGATTACCAAACATCTTGGATTGGTTTCTTCGCGATGGCTCCCTTCCTGCAAGTTGGTGCTCTGCAGCTATTATGTGTTTTTATGTTATGATCATGTAATTTTTCCTGTATTTTTCAAATTTTGGGTGAAAGTGTAATACTCAAACTCAATATTGTTCGCCTCATGTTAAGATATAATTTTCTCTTCCTCAACATAAAAAAGGAGGAAGCAATAACTACTTCTCGTTCCCCGCCGGCTACAGTCATCGATTTCCTATGGTGACACCATTGTTTCTCCTAACCCAAACTATCGCCGAATTCAAGGACTGACGCTCTAGTAGATTGAATAGAGTCTCCTTCCACTTCCAAACGAGCTAAAACTTCGCTCAACTACACGCTTCACACCTGTATGTTAATTCATTTTACTTCTAGTTTCATATTTTGTTAATAGTGGAGTAGACAATAAGCCAATTTTTCTTTATATATGTATTTGTAATATTTGAAAAGTTTAAGTGAATCAAGTATGTGTAAGAACTTAAATGATAGTTAAAATGGTACAGTTTGGGAAAAAACTAATATGGCGAAAGACGTTTAAGGGTGCGTTTGGTAAGTTGATTTATTTTGGTTTATGGTTTCTTCACCAAATGGTTGGTTTAAAGGGTTTGTTTTGACAAGATTAAAAACTAGATTTTAAATCAGTTTTTTTTTTCAACTTTTGGATTGTGAAAAAAAAAAACAAATTTTAGTGTGGTTTTTTCCGTTTATTTTTGAGTTTCTATACATACTATTTTCCCCTCACACTTTTTTTAATCATACAACCTATAATAAAAGAAGATATGGCTCTTTGCCAACTAGGATTTTTGCACACCGTGGACCACTGATTATCTTGCATGTGTGTTTGCCGCCAATGCCTACCAATGATTGCTTGCCACGTCGTTGTTTGCAATTTATTTCCGAGTCAAATGTCCGTTTTGTTCTCGTGCGGAACGGTAATCTACTGAACGAATACTGGCTTCGTTATATAATTGTGTTCTCTGGCTTGGATTGAGATGTAAATTCGATGAAAAAAATAGCTTATGTTGACTTCCGTCTCTGCCCTTGCTGTTTGACCTTTACTAGCTGTCCCTGATAGATTTAGTGGCTGTAATTTGTTTGTAGGAGTTGGATGTAGATGTTAATTTGTTGGAAAAAATAGATTCTGTTAACTGCCGTTTCTGCCCTTGCTGTTTCCTCTTTATTGGCTGTCCTGAACAGACTTAGTGGCTGTAATTTGT
Organism: Linanthus parryae; assembly: GCA_023055425.1. Classification (NCBI taxonomy): domain Eukaryota; kingdom Viridiplantae; phylum Streptophyta; class Magnoliopsida; order Ericales; family Polemoniaceae; genus Linanthus; species Linanthus parryae. The sequence continues at coordinate 644,220 of JALGPY010000043.1, read as the reverse complement.
TTGTGAGATTTGGATGTAGATGTAAATTTGATGAAAAAAATAGATTCTGTTAACTTCCAATTCTGCCCCTGCTGTTTCACCTTTATGGGATGCCCTCAATAGATTTAGTTGCTGTAATTTGGTTGTGTGATTTGGATGTAGATGTAAATTTGATGAAAAAAATAGCTTCTGTTAACTTCCGTTTCTGCCCCCGCTGTTTGTCCTTTATTGGCTGTTCTGAATAGACTTAGTGGCTGTAATTTGGTCGTCCGAGTTGGATGTAGATGTAAATTTGATGAAAAAAATAGATTATGTTAACTTCCATTTCTGCCCCTCCTGTTTTCCCTTTATTGGCTGTCCTGAATAGATTTAGTTGCTGTAATTTGGTTGTGCGAATTGGATGTACATGTAAATTTCATGAAAAAAATAGCTTCTGTTGATTTCCGCTTCTGCCCTTGCTGTTTGTGCTTTATTGGTTGTTCTCAATAGATTTAGTAGCTGTAATTTGGCTGTAGGAGTTGGATGTAGATGTAAAATTGAGGAAACAAAACTAATTCAAGTCAATTAGGGCCTTCCCAAAAACATGTTATTAGTTTAGTAATAACATGTTTTAAAAGTAAAACAATTTTATTCTTTTCGAACTAAATAAATTTATAAATAAATTTATTCTTTCAAAAAAAGATAAAGAATTTAGTTTTAGAGTTATTAAAATTAAATAATTAATTAATATTTAAGTCAATAAACTTTTCATAAAACAATGTACTGTATATATTTGTGTGCTTACAATAATAAACAAAGGGTTGAATAGTTATGAGATAATATAACTTTAAGTAATACTATTATTATTACTTAGAATATAGAATATTTTAATTAACAAAGAAATGTTATTTTACCCAAAAATTGATGACGCAAAAGTGATGAAGAAAATTACCTTTTGTTAGCAGTCGGTTTTGCCCTTGCTGCTTCGCCGTTCTTGCTATGTCGAACATAGTGACTGGCTGTGGTAATATCATCGTCTTCTCCCTCAGGACTCTGCCCTCACTCGGCCTCGGTGCTCATTGGTGGAATCACAACCGCCTTCTGTTGCTTGGAGCGCAAGCACATTTACTGTTTGCTCCACTACTGTGACGTAGGCTGCTGCTTCAAAGCCTCCACGTGTCGCTTCATAATATTTGGTATAATTAGAGGATATCTGTGTTCTTCCATTGTCTGCTCTGTTCGATCTCTTCCCTGGTATGTGCAATGCTCTCTCCCTTTTTCCGGTTGATTTTTCCTCTTTTTCCCCCTTTTTTTCCTTTTTTCCGGTTTTTCCAATATTTTCCCCACTGTTTAATCTTTCTCCCTCCGAATTTGAATGTAGGAGTTGCATGTCTTCAGTTTGTTGTAATATATATGTGCAATGCTTTCTCTCTATTTTTGGATGAATTTTTTTTATTTATTTATTTATTTATTCATTTATTTATTTTTTTAATATTTCTCCCAATGCTTAATTTTCCGCCTTGGGAGGTTGAATGTAGGAGTTGCATGTTCAGATTGTTTACGGTTTGTATTTCTCTCATAAAATGTTTCTAGTTTCTGGTAACATAGGGTTTGCTATGGAGGTTTGGTGTTATTAAATGCTGATGATCTGGTTCCTTCTGTGTACATAGGTGTTGGAATGCAGTTGCATGTGTAGATCGTTTGCAGTTTGTAGGTCCCCTATTAAATGTTTACAGTTTGCTGTAGTATGGAGTTTGGTGTGGAGGTTTGGTGTTATTAAATGCTAATGATTTGATAATTTTGTGAAAGCATTGTCCTACGTTATACAGCAACTCTTACATTATGTGTGATTACAAAATTGGCCTGTTTGTTGTCAACTTTTGTAGTATGTGTTCCTAATTTTTTGATGGCTTTCGGCATGGGGACGAAATTTAGTTATGCAGTTGTCTGCTTGTTTGAGTTCTTTTGAATTTCACACGTTTAACTTCATCGGGTTATCTGTATCAGTTGGTTTGTGGAGTTACACATGCGCTGTTGGTTGTTACGAGTTCATCGCATTGGATTGTTGACTGTTTTTCTGGTAAGATCTTCGGATGAATGTTTTGCTGTATGCCATGATTGAAATTCAGGCATGATCATTTTTATTTTTTATTTTTTTATTTTTTTTTCTTTCCCTCAACTGCTGTTGTACTCCCCAGTGCCCTGGAAGGAGCTTCTAGGCTGAGTGGTTGCTGCGTCGGGATCATTATTTGCATCTCACAGGTTTTTCATTGTAATTTATAAAATTGTGTTGGTGCTGTTCTTGGAAATACTTGTGGTAGATTTGTTTATTAATGATGTGTCAAATGTATACGGTTTTATATGGCCCTGATTCTATTGGGTGGTAAAAATGCTATGATTGCATTTTCTTGTGTGTGATTCCTATAATATGGTGATTAATCTGTTATAATATGGAAGTGCATGTTAAGAACATAACTGCTATTAGTTATTATGAAGATGTTGTGTTAGAACATGTACATGACTAAAATTGTGTGAGGGAAATAGGTAATTTCTGAATGATTTTGAATTGAATTATGAGTGCATTCATTAGCGGCAGCAAATCATTGCAGAATGAGGGAAGTGTAGGGTTAAAAAAAGAGTGCCAAGAAATGGGAAAATGTGCAGCATTCCCTGTATCAAAACATTCTTTCGATTCTAGAACTCTTGCGGTGTGACCTGAGCGATGATTTAAAATTTAGGTATGTCTACCAGTAGTAGCGGCAAGCGTCCAGAGCCCACTGAATCAGAATCATTGCAAGATCCTCGATTGCGCAGGAATTTATTGCCTCATGAAGAGGTTGAATGCCCTGCCGTGCTCACACCGCCGCCGTCGACTGTTATGCATCCTGCATATGATGCTACTACTGCTCCGTCTTATAGATTGCCTACTGTTGATCATGTACTCGGTGGTCTTACTGCGGGCTGTGGTGGTCGTGGCCGTGGTAGAAGAGGGCGCCCTCGGAAAATTGCTGGCGGTGCAACCTTGCACAACGCCTCCAGTAGCGGTGAGGGAAGGCTTGACGTAGTTAATACAGGCAAGCGTCGAGGAGCCGCTGAATCAGAATCATTGCAACATCCCGGATTGCGCAGGAATTTATTGCCTCGTGAAGAGGTCGAATGCCCTGCCGTACTCACACCGCCGCTGTCGACTGTTATCCATAATGCATATGATGCTACTATTGATCGGTCTTACGCATTGCCTACTGTTGATCACGTAGCCGGTGGACGAACTGCGGGCTGTGGTGGTCGTGGCCGTGGTAGAAGAGGGCACCCTCGGAAATATGCTAGCGGTGCAACCTCACACAACGCCTCCAGTAGCTGTGCGGGAATGCTGGACGTAGGCAACATTTCGAAAGCATTGGAGGTTTCTGTGGCTGTCCGAAATCAATTTTTCCGAGAACAAGTTGAGTGCTCCGCCGTACCAACACTGGATATAAGTAGCCGTGCTGTTGAAGGTGCATCCATTGATGATGCCGTGTCTCCTGCGATTGAAGTGCGTGAGGTTGCGCGTATTAGTAGTGAAAATTCAGGTGCTGATGTTGTGGGATGCCGTGCTATGCAATTTACGTCGTCCGAACCATGTCGTGGTGCAGTGAATGGAATTGTTGTCGTTGATTGTTCTGAAATTGAAAATGTTGTAGATGGTACATCTGCTGGAGAAGTTACACGCGGGGGTGGTTGTGGACGTGGTAGAAGAGGAAGACCTCGGAAAAATGGAGGTGGTTTGACTTCACACAAGGTCGCTGACAGGCTTGAAGGAAAGGTGGAGCGAGACAACGATCCAACAGTATCTGATAGCTCTGTGGGTGTTCGGAATCAATTTTTCCGTGAACAAATAGCGTCGTCTGCTGTACCCAGGCCGGCTCGAACTAGCTGTGCTGGGGGTGGTTCATCGACTACCACTACAGCGTTTCCCTTGATTGAAGCACAGCAGATCGCTGCCGTGACTCCTGCGATTGAATTACGGCAGGCTTCTGATGTTATTAGTGAAAATTCAGCTGCTGATGTCCTTGGATGCCGTGCTACGCAATTTACGTCGTCCGAATCAACTGGTGGCGCAGCGACTGAAATTGCTGCCATCGATTGTTCCAAGATTGAAAATGCTGTAGGTGGGATATCTGCTGGAGAAGTTTCACGCAGGAGTGGTCGTGGACGTGGTAGAAGAGGAAGACCTCAGAAAAATGGAGCTGGTGTGACTTCACACAAGGTCATCTATGGGCTTGAAGGAAGGCTGGAGCGAGACAATGATCCAACATTATTTGAAAATTCTGCGGGTGTGCGGAATCAATTTTTCCGTGAACAAGTAGAGTCCTCTGCTATAACTGAGTCGGTTCGAACTGGCTGTGCTGGGGGCACTTCATCCACTGCTGCTACGGCGTCTCCCCCTGTGGAAACACAGCAGGTCACTGACATTATTAGCGAAAATTCATCTGCTGATGTTGCTTGTCGCAATGTGATGCAATTTATGTCTTCCGCTGCATTGACTGGTGTGGTGGCTGGGGTTGGTGATGTGAATTGTTCGAGAATTGAAAATCTCGCAGGAGTGACTGCTTTCGGAGAAGTTTCATGCTCGGGCCAATTTCATGATGTCGATCCCGCGTGTATAGCTGGTGAGGGAATGCATCAGGAAGGCAACGGTCCAAAAGCATTGGATATTTCTGGGGCTGTCTGGAATCAGTTTTTCCGAGAACAAGTTCATTGTTCTTCCGTACCAACACTGGGCCACAGCAGCTGTGCTGGTGAAGATGCAAGCACTGATTTTCCTGTGGCTGCCGCGATTGAAGCACAGGAGGTTGCCAATGTCATTAGTGAAAAAGCAGTGACTGGATTTGCTGCCGTGGATTGTCCAGGAATTGCAAATGCCGTAGCAGGTATATCTTCCCGAGAAGTTTCGCGTGGGAGTGGTCGTGGACGTGGTAGAAGAGGAAGACCTCGGAAAAATGGAGCAGGTGCAGCTTCACAGAGTCCCCCCGATGGCCTTCAGGGAAGGCTGCAGGGAGGCAATGATTCAACAGTATCCGACAGTCCTATGGCTGTCCGGAATCAATTTTTCCGTGAGCAAGTAGATTCCTACGCCGTACCGACACTGGTTCGAAGTAGCTGTCATGGGGAAGGTTCATCCACTGCTGCTGGTGCATCTCCTGTGATTGAAACAGAAGAAGTCGCCAACATCATCATTGAAAATTCATTGGTTCATCTTGTGCGTCCATGTGGTTTGCAATTTACGTCTTCGGACACATTGACTGGTGGATTGACTGGAATTGATGTTGTGGATTGTTCGGGCATTGCAAATGCTGTGGGAGGGAAATTTGATGGACAACAAGTTGATTGTTCTTTCGTACCAAACCTGGGTCAGGGCAGCTGTGCTCGTGAAGATGCATGCAATGATGTTCCTGTGTCCGCCGCAATAGAACCACCAAAGGTTGCTGATGTTATGAGTGAAAAATCGTATGCTGATGTTACAGGATGCTGTGCTATGCAATATATGCCTTCTGAATCATATGGTATTGCAAAGACTGGAATTGCTGTTGTGGACTGTCCGAGAATTGCAAATGTCGTAGCAGGGATATCTCCCAGAGAAGTTTCACGTGGGGGTTGTCGTGAACGTGGTAGAAGAGAAAGACCTCGGAAAAATGGAGCGGGTGCCGCTGCACGCAGTGCTCCTGATGGCCTTCAGGGGAGGCTGCAGGGAGGCAATGATTCAACAGTATTGGACAGCTCTCAGGCTGTCCGGAATCAATTTTTCCGTGAGCAAGTAGATTCTTCTGCCATACCAACACTGGGTCGAAGTAGCTGTGATGGCCAAGATTCATCCACTGTTGATGGTGCATCTCCCGTGATTGGAAAAAAAGAAGTTGCCAACATCATTCGTGAAAATTCATCGGTTGACGTTGTCCACCCCTGTGGTTTGCAATTTACTTCTTCGGAAGCATTGATTGGTGAATTGAGTGGAGTTGATGTTGTGGATTCTTCAGGGATTGGAAACGTTGTTGGAGGGAAATTGGATGGAGAGGTTTTACATTCAGTCATCGGTGCTACTGCCGATTCTGTGCGTACAGCCGGAGTTGCTCCCGGACGAGGTCAGAGAGGAAGGCCTCTTAAAAATAAGGTCGGTGCAACTTCACAGGAGGTTATTGATGGCGGTGGAGGAGGACCTCAGGGAGGCATTGATTCAAATACATTGGCTATTTCTGGGGTTGTCCGGAATCAATTTTTCAGAGAACAAATTGATTGCTGTCCTGTCGAAAGACTCGGTCAAAGCAGATGTGCCGCAAAAGGTTCACTGGCTGATGTTGATATGTCCCCTGTGATTGAAATAGAGGAGGTTGTCGATGTCCCTGTAGGGATTAGGTCCGGGCATCTATTGCACTCACATGGGTCTGTTATTGGAAATTTGTTGCCTGTAGGCGGTGCTAGAGGAGTACATAGTGGTAGAGGACAGTCTCCGGAAGCTGCTGTTTGTGATGGAGAAGAGGTGGGCTATAGTGTTCCTAATCCAGTTGAGGCAGTGCGTGCAGTGGCAAGCCGAGGAGGTCGTCCGAAAAGGGGGAGACCTTCAAAGATTGCTTCAGTTGCTTCTCCAGTCTGTGGAAAGAGCAGCAGTGTCAGTCGAAGCGATAGTCGACAGTGCAGAGATAAAGAAAAAGCTGTTGTGTCCGGGCCTATGTCTGATGCGCAACATAAGTGCAGTGGCGTGGGGAAAGTTTCATCCGAGAGGTCACGAAAACGTGGCATTGCAGATCTGACATCTGAAGATCGTACTGCAGGCTCACCGGATGGAGTCGGTACTGCAGTGCCTTCCTCCACAGTGCCTGCACAGTAAATGCCAGATTCTATCTCTTCACAAATTGTTGTGCGGCAAGGCTTCTGTGTCACTGCTCTGGATGTGTACAATGGTCAGCGCAGTCATGCACTGGCATTCGCTCCTTCTAAGTTTTTGACTGCTCCGTTTTCCACCTCAGTGCATGGGTCGACTGTATCCCCTCTATTTGAATACACTGCAGCTCAGTTATCGAGTAACATCCCTGCAACAGCACAGCCTATTGATGAGGGTGGTGCATCAAGCTCATTGGTAGGTGAGTCCAGCAAGCGCTCTCCCGGTACTTCGACTGGCGTTAAACCCTCGAGTGAGTATTGTACTCGTGTTGATGTCATGGTATTCTGCCCGTTTCCTTTCATTAGAATTGATGATTATTTTGAACGTGTCTGTCTTGCAAAGAAGAAGCGTACAAAGAGGTGGCAACGTGATCCCCCTCCTCCACCTACTGAACCGAGCCGGCTACCTGAACCAAGGATATGTCCTCATTGCCAGGAAAATCTGTTTGCATATGAACCAGATGGATTTTGCTGCAGCTCAGGCCGAGTTGTTCTTGCCGCACGTGAAATTCCTGATACACTAGCTGCGTTGCTACTGTCAGACAGTGCAACAGGTCAAGAATTCAGGACTTCGATTCGTGCATACAACAGTTTGTTTTCTTTCACATCTATGGGTGTGAAGAACGTTCGTGAAATCCTCAAAAATGGCAAAGGATTTTACACATTCATGGTTCAGAGTCAAATATATCATTACATTAATAACCTCGACCCCGGTGAGGAGAAACCTAGATATCTGCAGTTATATGTTTACGATCCTACTTATCAGTTACATTGTCGGTCTCAGACTTTCAGCAATGTCGATCCGTCTATCATAGCTTATCTCACCGACATTCTGAAATCCAATCCTTACAATGAAAAATTCCAGTCAATGTCTGAGACCCCTGATCTCATGGACTGTGATGTACGTATTCGATGTGACCCTGGGCTGGATCAAAGAACCCATAACATGCCCACTTCGGACCAGGTTGCAGGCATTTGGATAGATGATGAATACCGTGCAGGCAAGTACTCGCGGGATATCTTGGTGCAGCGAAAGAAGGGGGGTACAGAGCCAATCAAGTACCACCTGGGGTGCTATGATCCACTACAGTACACAATTATGTTCCCTTATGGTCAGCCTGGTTGGCATACCGGTATCCAGAAGAAACCTGCGAAGAAGAATGCTGCGAAAGGATCGAAGGGAAAGCGGCAACGTTCAGGTTTGCACATGCTCAATGTTCTTCAATCACGCAATGTTTTCTACTTTGTGGACATATTTACAGAATGTTCTAACAGTTACTTTGCTTCATGCAGGTAAAGAGGACGCAGAATCGCAGAGTCCGACAGTGACCTGCCGGCAGTACTACTGCTACCGGCTGCAAATTCGAAGCATCCGGCATTCCTCGATTTTATTTTTTGGTCGTCTGCTTCAACAATACATTGTTGACATGTACATCAAATTAGAAACAAGTCGACTTGATTATGTGCGCTTCAACCAGCATGAAATACGCGCAGAACTTTATCGAGGTATACTTGATAGTCTGGCTGCGGGAGAGACGAATCTTGAGAACATTGGTCCTCATGTGGTTCTACCGCCTTCATTTGTTGGGGGACCACGGGATATGAAGCGTCGTTACCAAGATGCAATGGCACTTGTGCGTCAGTTTGGAAAGCCTGATTACTTTGTAACGATGACTTGCAATCCTAGGTGGTCTGAAATCCAGAATGAGCTCCTGCCTTATGAGGAAGTCTCCAACCGACCGAATTTAGTAGCCCGAATTTTCCGTGCCAAAATAATTGAGCTTAAACGTAATTTGGTTGATCGAGAAATTCTTGGCCCGATTGCTGCTTATACATATGTGATCGAGTATCAGAAACGTGGTCTTCCGCATGTGCATTTCCTTCTGATTCTGAAAAAAGTTGTGAAACTGATGCAACCTGATCAGTATGACAGGTATATCTCAGCTGAAATTCCTGATCCCAACGTCAACCTCATCTTTACAATGCTGTAGTGAGGCATATGATGCATGGTCCCTGTGGCGAACTGAACAAGAAGAATGTATGCATGCGGCCTCGGACTGGGTGCAAGAACAGATATCCTCGAGATTTTTGCAGCGCCACAAGGACAAGTGACAATTCATTTCCTATTTATCGCCGGGAGCGCAATGGCCGCACCGTCGAGGTTCGAGGTGCCACTCTTGATAACAGATGGGTCGTGGATTACAATCCGTACTTGCTGGCGAAATATGACTGCCACATAAATGTTGAGATATGCTCAACAATCAAGGCAGTTAAATATCTGTACAAGTATATTTACAAAGGGCATGATAAGGTTGCGTTCCAACTTGTGTCAAATCAAACTACCGGTATTGATGAAATTGCAGCCTTCTAGTCTGCAAGGTGGATTTTGTAGGGTTTTGATTCATGGATTGCGCAACGGAAGCATAATCAAACATAAAACCATGCAAAACCCTCCAAGGATCACAAGTCAAGAGACACAACGATGGTAAGGGTTAGAAATCATAAACACACCTTTGGGTTCTCCTTGATGACTTCAAACGCGAATAGTGTCACGTCTCTACGGTTGATCCACGCCTAGAGGTGAGATCTAGATCCTCCAAATCCATGTGCTAGCTAGGAAGAATGGAGGAGGAAGAAGAAATCGCCAACAATGGAGTGCCAAAGGTGGGGCGGCACCTTTAGGCCGACGGGTAGGGGGCGGCAATCCCTAGGGGGTTCGGCCCTCTATGGGACTTGCTCTCTCCTTGCTTTGTTCTCTCCTTTCTTCTATCAAATAGATGTGTGGGTGTGTAGAGAGAAAAATAAGCTTGGAGTGTTCCTTTATATAGTCCAACAACTCCTTGTCCTACTACATAAAGAACCCCTCATAATCCTACTCAAGTTCGGATTAGTCCCTTTTTGCAAAAATAGTCCTTATCATGTCATTACATGGATTAGTTCTATTTGCAAATTAATCCTAATCATGTCCCTACATGAATTAGGCCACCTTGGCAAATCCTAATCATGTCTATACATGGATTAGTCCAACTTGCATATTAGTCCTACTAAGTTAGCAAGTTGTTGCGATTTGATCCTTTTAATTAATTAATCATATTAATTAATTATTTCCCATGTCTAGTTCACCCCTATATGGCGTGTGACCCCATAGGTTCTATTTAGTTGGTAGTAACAATTTACTAATATGGAGCGGCCTCTAGCAAGACATCCATTCTAGCCAACAAATAGAATAGTCATCATGACAAACCTTGTGCAAGTAATTGTCTCATCCCTTTGTCCCAATATCCGGATTGGACACGAGACATACAAGTCACACTCGTATATCCAATCCATAGTTTCCCGATCCTGGGAATAGCCTTATTCGTGCAAATAACATCAATATCCCATATTGATTTATTTGAGTCTGGCCAGACATTTTATAAGCACTATCCCTCGAGTGGCCTAGGATATTTGCTCCCGTTATGTGGGAGGGACAAATTCTATCTACGTCCACTACGATCTCTAAGCTTGCTTCTTATTGTATCCAGTACACGCCTTTATAACTACCCAGTCACGGTGTAGCGTTTAACGCTACCAAGATCACAATGATCCACAACTAGAATATCTAGTGACTTCAAGTCTAAGGATGACAATACCGTTGCACCGCGAGAAGCGCTTGTGACTTAACATAACATGTATGTAGCCTTCTCGGAGATGGGTCAATCCAGTATGCCATTACTCCTAATGCATACCCATGTGTTGGATCATGATATCTCCATATCAATCCAACCCCATACTAGTCTATAGATGATTGTCCTATTAATCATTATAATTGACTAGGGATATTTAAGAATATAACACTTATATTTTAAGGACTTCATTCATGTTAACATATTTCCATATCGATAACATAATGAATCGTAAATCCATAAATGTCACAATTAATTGATTGCCTCTAGGGCACAATTCCAACAGTCTCCCACTTGCACTAGAGTCAATCTCCTGCATCATATGCCTATTGATCTAGCGCGGCCCTCCACGCTTACACTGCGTAGGGACGAGACATATGCTGGTACCTTGCAAATATTCACATCTCCTCCATCAACAATTTGATTGAGATTGAATATTCTGAGTAAATGCATCTTATGCATTAATTTACTCAGTCCTCTGTGTTAGAATCAGTGACTGAATCTTGCCTGGAACCTTTCCAGCTCACAGTCGCTCCCACTAAGACAGAACATAAAACTCGACTTATAATCTGCATCTTCTTTCAGATTTGAAGTTCGCATCACTGTGACCCCTTACAGTAAACTCTTCATATTATCTATTTATCAAAAATTCATCCTTAGTGCTTCTCAAGTACTAAAGGATAATCTTGATAATTAATCCCGTGACTCTCACCCGGATTTGACTGGTATCTTTGTGTCATACCATATGACACGTCTGGCCTAGTACATCTCATAGCGTATCTCGTGAATCTAATTCATACGGTCCATTCCCAATCTAATTGGTAAGACAATTAGCCTTCCAAAGACTAATTCCATGTGACATGGGTAAGAATCAATATTCTTTTCACGTTGAACCACTTCAACACCTTTGTCAATTTTATGTACTATGACCTAAGCTATACAACCATCTTGATCTACCTCAATAGATCTTCACAAGTTGCTTCGCTTAAGTCTACCATTAGAAAGTCAACTCCCTAGTCAATCTACGTAAGACTGCCAAGTAGGGGCAACATTCCCAATGATTAAGTATGTCTCCACATACAAGACCAGAAAAATAACTATGCTCCCACTAACCTTCTTGTAAACACAAGTCTCATCTTCAATTTTGATGGAACCAAACTCCTTTGATTACATCATTCATTTGAAGAGTTCAACTCTTAGAAGCTTGATCCAATCTACAAATAGATTGCTACAAGCAAGATGCGAATGGATTTAAGCATCACAATTGGGGAAAGATTTCGTCATAGTCTATACTATGAACTCACATGAAATCCCTTTCCTGCCAATTTTCCCTTAAAGGTAATCATATTACCATCCATGTTGGTTTCCTCATAACCCACTTGCACCCTATGGGTCCTACCCTCCAGGTGGTTCCACCAAAGTCTATACTTTGTTGGTATACATGGATTCCATATCGTATCTCATGGCTCCAAGCCATTTCTGAGAGTATGGCCACACGTGGCCATCTCATAGGTTGTAGGCTCATCTTGATGAGCAATATATCACTGGTTGTGAGAAATCCTTATTTCTCTAGTCCCTCGATATATCCTACCTGACCTACGAGGTTCTTGTGTTTTTCTGAGTAGGTTTCTCCACAACACCTTGTGATCCTACTTATGTTCCATCAAGAGGATCAATGTTCTAGTGTTGTTCTTGAACTCCTTCAAGTTCTACTGTCCTCCCACTGTTTCTTTTAGAGACAATCTCTACCTAGAAACAATGTGGTTTGAGCAACAAACAGTTTGTTCTCGATTGGGTTGTAGAAATAATATCCTTTTCAAGATATCCCACAAAACATTTATCCGACTTGGGTCCAAGTTTATTTGTAAACCTTTTACATAAACTATATAACCCCAAATCTTTATGAATGACATACTAGGACTATTCCTAGTCCATATCTCATATGGCGTTATTCATATTTCATTTTTGATGGAACAAGGTTAGGGGCGAAATTTGCTGTAATTAGAACATAGCCCCAAAAGTAAACTGGAAGTTCTGTTTGACTCATCATGGACCGAACCGTGTCCTACAAGGTTCGAAATCTCCTCCTAGACACGCCAAACCCATGTGGCGTGCTAGGTGGAGCGAGTTTTAGATCATATCCAATACTCCCATAGATTCTTGTCAAACTCTTGGCTCAAGTACTTTCCTCTGTGATCCAATCGTAGAGCCCTAATACTTTTACCAAGCTGGTTCTCTACTTCATTCCTGAATACCTTGAACAATTCAAAGGATTCTGATTTGTTTCTTCATAAGATACACAAATCCATATTTTCTCTGATCCCATCAGTAAATATGATGAAGTACTGAAAACCATCTTTAGCATTTGTGCTTAGTGGCCTTCATACATCGATATGTATGATCCCCAAAAGATCATATCTTTGCCTAATAAGTCTTACATGTCTCATATGATTCAATAATCAAGTGAGTTCCAGAAATCCATCCTTATGGAGTTCTAGATATGTATCTCTTATTTATGAGGCCTAAACGATGATGCTAAAGATAAGTGAAGTTCATATCATTATATGCAAACCTCTAGGTGTTAATGTTATAGATGAAATTATCATGATCATGGATATCGAATCCACTTAGACAAAATTGCATTACAATAACGCATACCATAATAAATGGAACAACATTTGTTCTTTTATTATGATAAGGAGATTTCTTGTCCAAACAAGAAACTATGATAATGGTCCTACTCATAGTAGGGACATTATCGCTTTTGTCTAATTCATGAACAATTTCTTAAAGGTAGAAATAATTTCCCACGGCTTATTCAGCAACCCTTTGCTTCATAGCCCCACGTGTAGGATTATTTCTTCCTTATCCAATTGTTTTCGTCTCTTGAGATCCACCACATTTCTATAAATGTGAGATCCTCATCTAGTATCATATACTTATGATGATAAGATAGACACATTGATTTCTATAACAAAATACCTATATTGGAATTCATAATTCCTTTATTATTTACTTCCAGGTACTTTGGGTAGCTTCTCTTCCTCTACACCATCTATGGAACTCTAAGGCAACTTGGTTTTAGCAACAGGCTTGCTTTATACCCATGGGGTTGGCGCAAACCATTTGCCCTTACCCATGCTGTTAACTATTAACAGCTTTGCCCATGCCCATTTTTAGTGTTTTGTTTTAGTGATTTTTCAATCATATTGAGTAAATCAACTTTTAAAACAAAACTATAATTGCATCCAATGCAATTCTTGGTCCACTTGGGTGAATAACCTTTTATTCTTTATCTATCTCATAGATAATGCATATTTACTAATGTTTCAATCATATTGAATTAGTATATTTGCATAACCCAAAGTGGAGCATCACTTCAAACCTTTCATGTCTAGCTCCCTCTTTTGAAAGAGCTTCTTTCAATGTATGATCATATCATACTTCTCCATGTCTCTCTTCTTGCTTCCAAAGCTCAGAGTTCATGGCAGCTAGCATGAGACAAGTCATAACCAAAGAACCATTCTTTGGTGTTCCTTTCATAGGTTTTGGTGTGTTTTTGGTAGTCGGTGGAAGAGAACTTTATGTTCTACGATGTACAACAATTTCCCTTTTATTTGAGAACAATTCTCAGTTTTATACCAGTCTAGGAAATAGATAGAGTCGCGTTTTTATTTGTTTAATGCCATGGGTATTCAACATAATAGGATTATGCAAAGTTTGTGACGTTTAACTATATTCAACAAGGATTTAAATTGTCAAATATAGCTCCCACTATTTTACTACGGATTAATAACCCTCAAGATATTAATGCGGAAAATATCCTTATATTTTCTAGTGGGCCAAGATCCATCTTTTTCATCTCCTTATGAGCTTGCTTTGGCAAGTCACCCATAATTCGACTACTTCTTAGGTAGGAACAATTCCAATTGCATCCCATATGCAACTCTTGGTTCAATCGGGCAAATAACTCCTTATTTATCCATCCATATGGATAATCCCAATTGATTGCCTCTAGGTTTCTTAATCAAATTAATAGCCTAGTTGTGTTCAACCTCTTACCTAAACAATTGCACATTGTTACGTGCCATCGCATTCCATCATTATGAACCAAGTCGCCATGCTTTGGCACGCACGAACTTGATAAATAATGATGATCATGAGTGTTTAAATAACGAGAAGGCAAAAACACAATATTTGAATTTTGAGGGATTTTGAATTCAATTTTAATTGCTTTTGTTGATCAATATCAACTGATCTATCTATTTGAGTTTGGGCACAACTCCAAATAATAGATCCGGGTTGTCTAATTATCTTATTATCCTAATTGCATGCATCATCCATACACCAACCACACAATAATAAGACAATAAAATAAACAACCACAAAACAGAAATTAAACGTGATGTGGATATGGCCTTTTCTAGACTAAGATAATTCCAAGCCAATGGAATTATCTATGAACCCTAAAACAAACACATCTCCATGCGTCTTGATCTGTTGGTCCATCCTTCATAGTCTTGTGGAATGCTCCATGCTCCATGCTCCATCTTTTGTGGCTTCTTTGGCTTTGGGCTTCTTTTCTCCAATCTTGGCTAACAATCTACTTTATCTAGCACTAGCTAACTTCTATATTAAATAAAATAAATCTCACAAGTTGAGGAAAAAAAAATGGTACGCAGGCCATAAAACCCTAATTAATTATTACAATTAATTGATCAGCTCGCAGGCCGTAAACCAAACAACAAAAATTAAACATCCACATCAAACCACATCCTAAGGCCATATCCAATCACCATGCGAATTGCACATAAACAGTTAAAATCCAATTTTAACGCGCTTGGTCAATTTTAATTGATTTTAGGATATTCTAGGGTTAAAACGGTCCATGGGCCCAACAATCCAATTGCCCGGGCCCAAAAAGGTGAACCGCAAGGCCCTAGGGCCGGCCGGCCCCTAGCCCACGCGGCTAGGCCGCGGGCTAGGGCTGCCCCGGCCCCTAGGGCGGCCTTGCTTGGGCGGCAAGCAAGGAGGGGCGGTCCCCTAGGGGGGCCGAACCTCCTTTGGGAGTTGTTACCAAAACAACTCCCTTGCTTGGTGCCCAAGTTTGGTTGTTTCCTTGTATGGAAAGAACTCCTTCTTCCCCAAGGATGCCCAAACCCTAGATCTAAGATCCTAAAATTTCTCAAACTCACCAATTCATGCATCCAATGCAAAAATTGGATCTTGTTATGATTAATTATTGACAAATTGCATCACATGCTTGATTTGTCTTGTTTTACGCGATAAACAATCAATTTAAGGTGTAAAACAACTAAAACGTAACACATAAACCACGTTTATGCTCTACGACACCAGGCTCTGATACCACTGTAGGGTTTTGATTCATGGATTGCGCAACGGAAGCATAATCAAACATAAAACCATGCAAAACCCTCCAAGGATCACAAGTCAAGAGACATAACGATGGTAAGGGTTAGAAATCATAAACACACCTTTGGGTTCTCCTTGATGACTTCAAACGCGAATAGTGTCACGTCTCTACGGTTGATCCACGCCTAGAGGTGAGATCTAGATCCTCCAAATCCATGTGCTAGCTAGGAAGAATGGAGGAGGAAGAAGAAATCGCCAACAATGGAGTGCCAAAGGTGGGGCGGCACCTTTAGGCCGACGGGTAGGGGGCGGCAATCCCTAGGGGGTTCGGCCCTCTATGGGACTTGCTCTCTCCTTGCTTTGTTCTCTCCTTTCTTCTATCAAATAGATGTGTGGGTGTGTAGAGAGAAAAATAAGCTTGGAGTGTTCCTTTATATAGTCCAACAACTCCTTGTCCTACTACATAAAGAACCCCTCATAATCCTACTCAAGTTCGGATTAGTCCCTTTTTGCAAAAATAGTCCTTATCATGTCATTACATGGATTAGTTCTATTTGCAAATTAATCCTAATCATGTCCCTACATGAATTAGGCCACCTTGGCAAATCCTAATCATGTCTATACATGGATTAGTCCAACTTGCATATTAGTCCTACTAAGTTAGCAAGTTGTTGCGATTTGATCCTTTTAATTAATTAATCATATTAATTAATTATTTCCCATGTCTAGTTCACCCCTATATGGCGTGTGACCCCATAGGTTCTATTTAGTTGGTAGTAACAATTTACTAATATGGAGCGGCCTCTAGCAAGACATCCATTCTAGCCAACAAATAGAATAGTCATCATGACAAACCTTGTGCAAGTAATTGTCTCATCCCTTTGTCCCAATATCCGGATTGGACACGAGACATACAAGTCACACTCGTATATCCAATCCATAGTTTCTCGATCCTGGGAATAGCCTTATTCGTGCAAATAACATCAATATCCCATATTGATTTATTTGAGTCTGGCCAGACATTTTATAAGCACTATCCCTCGAGTGGCCTAGGATATTTGCTCCCGTTATGTGGGAGGGACAAATTCTATCTACGTCCACTACGATCTCTAAGCTTGCTTCTTATTGTATCCAGTACACGCCTTTATAACTACCCAGTCACGGTGTAGCGTTTAACGCTACCAAGATCACAATGATCCACAACTAGAATATCTAGTGACTTCAAGTCTAAGGATGACAATACCGTTGCACCGCGAGAAGCGCTTGTGACTTAACATAACATGTATGTAGCCTTCTCGGAGATGGGTCAATCCAGTATGCCATTACTCCTAATGCATACCCATGTGTTGGATCATGATATCTCCATATCAATCCAACCCCATACTAGTCTATAGATGATTGTCCTATTAATCATTATAATTGACTAGGGATATTTAAGAATATAACACTTATATTTTAAGGACTTCATTCATGTTAACATATTTCCATATCGATAACATAATGAATCGTAAATCCATAAATGTCACAATTAATTGATTGCCTCTAGGGCACAATTCCAACAGATTTCACCTCCGGAGGCTGCATGGAGTCTTTTTAGCTTCCCACTGAACGAGATGTATCCTTCTGTCATTGCACTTCCACTTCACCTTCCTGGCATGCAATCTATTTCCTTCGACAAACACACAAATCTTCCCTACATTGCCGCGGATAAGAAGTATGCAAAGACAATGTTGAGGGAATATTCTGAAACCAATAAGCGTGATAAAAGTGCAAAGCGTTGGCTGTATAGTGAATTTCCACAACATTATGTGTGGAATAACACACATTCATGCTGGGAACCTCGGAAAAAGGGCTACAGTATTGGACGTATTGTTGTTGCTAATCCTTCAGAGGGAGACCGCTTTTTTCTTCGCTTATTACTGACTCATGTCCGAGGTGCTGAATCATATGAGCAATTGCGGACAGTTAGGAATCACGTATGTGAATCATACCGCGAGGCGTGTGAGAAGCTTGGCCTGTTGGAAAAAGACATAGCACTCGAAGATTGTTTGGAAGAAGCTGCGACTTTTCAAATGCCTCAAACATTGCGGCGTCTATTTGCCACTGTCCTTGTGTACTGCCAACCAGGCAACCCACGCTCTCTGTGGAATCGGATGTACGTGAATTTGTCCGAAGATTTCCGGAAAGAGGGGAGATTAAGTGAAGCTCAAATTCTATTTAGAACTGTTAAAGAAGTCAATATATTCCTAGAAGCAATGGGTAGACAAATGACTGATTTCATTACTTCATTACCAGTAAGTCATCCTGAAGAAATGTCCTCAGTCAATCGCGAAATTGAAGAGGAATTGGCAGTACCGATTCCAGCCGAAGACATTGCTGCAATCGACCAGCTGAACAATGAGCAATCAGCAGCTTACAAAATAATCACGAATTATATCAGTGAAATGAGGAGTGGGTGTTTTTTTGTCGACGGACCGGGTGGCACTGGGAAAACATTCCTATACAGAGCTCTGCTGGCATACGTCCGAGGTCGTGGTGGGATTGCTCTAGCTACTGCTAGCACTGGTATTACAGCTTCAAACTTGCCTGGTGGAAGGACTGCACACTCCCGCTTCAAGCTTCCCCTGGATACTACAGATAAGAATATATGCAATATTGGAAAACAGACAGCTCTCGCTCATCTTATTCGTGAGGCCAAAGTTATTATATGGGACGAGGTTACAATGGCAAAGAAGCAGAATATAGAGGCTTTTGAATGTATGATGCGCGATATATGTTCTGATGAATCACAATTTGGAGGCAAAGTCGTTGTTTTCGGAGGTGATTTCAGGCAGGTGCTGCCTGTGACGCTGCGTGCAACTAAGGAGGAATGTATCTCAAACAGCATTGTGGCCTCACCTCTATGGGCCAGTATGCATTTGCTTTATCTCACAGAAAATATGCGCGCTATTGATGATCCCACCTTCTGCCAATTTCTCCTTTCCATTGGAAATGGTAGTGTGCAAGACGTGGACGAAGCCGCAATAGATTTGCCACGATCAATGATCGTGCCATTCATAGATGAAAGCACGTCAGTAGACTTGTTTATTAATTCTGTATACTGCAATTTCCAATCTGACTGTCTGAACCCGAGGTACCTTACTGAAAGAGCAATTTTGACTCCTCGGAACGATTGCGTAGACCGAATCAATCAAATTCTGCTATGTAGATTTTTGGGACAATCTCATACATATAATAGTTTTGATCGATCTCTGCCAGAGAATCAGTCGACTCATCCGGTGGAATTCCTGCACACACTGACTCCTAATGGGCTACCACCCCACCACTTAGAACTGAATCCAGGTTGTCCACTAATGTTGCTACGCAACATTGATCCTTCATCTGGATTGTCAAATGGTGTCAAACTTATTTGCAAGGAGTTGTTACCTAATGTAATATATATGCTTCGCTATGACCATCAACAAGTCGCAAGGCCAAACTCTGAAACATGTTGGTGTTTACCTACCCCAACCTGTATTCTCCCATGGTCAGCTGTATGTTGCATTATCTAGGGCTAAGTTAGGATCTGCAGTTAAAGTATTAATGGAACCAATTGACGGCATACAATTTAATTGCACGACTCGAAATGTTGTCTACAAAGATCTGTTAAGCAGAGCAACTTGCGCACAAAACACAGAATAGATTCCAAGCATGGTTAGTGCTTGCTGATTTCATCATGCAGAGGTGACACTCCTGTGTTACACAGTAATATAGACCATAATGTCATTCACCAAACGCTTGATCATTAATTGAAAATATCTATATGTTATATACTAACAGCATTCAGCTACCTTTTGTAGGAACTCATTCAAATCATGGACGGTAAAGTTTTAAAGTTGTCTGGATTGACGGACCAATGCAAAGAATGGAAGCTTCGTTTGCGTGTCGCAGAAAAATCACGGATAATTACGGGAAAGGCTTCAAACACAAAGTACCAACGTTTTGTTCTCTGTGACAGTGAGGTTGTAACTAAAGTTGTGTAAACATATCAGTCAATCTACCAGTGATTAGTTTGTTTAATTTGCCCAATATAATGTGCTGTTGCTACTGTTCTTATAATTGTTATTCTTATTCTTTTGGTTTCCATATTCAATAAATTTCTATTGAATTTGCAGGGTAAGCAAATCCAAGCAACGTCATTTGATGCCGATATACCCAACTTTGACAAGAAATTACAGGTTTATCATTCCTACTGGTTCAGCAATGGTGTTGTCCGACCTGTCAACCCGAAGTACCGTTACATAGACCATGATTTCTCTCTTGTGCTTAACAAAGAAATGGAGGTGACTGCAGTGGAAGATAAGATTGATCAAGGATCTGGGAGCAAATATAATTTGAAAAGTTTGGAAGAAGCTCGCACTCTTGTGAATTCCCGCGAGAAATTTGGTAGGTTATATGCACTGCTTTGCATCATTGCTACATAGAGATTTCATATTAATGTAAAGTCATAACTGTTTCCCCATAATTACTAAACGCTCTTACTGTTATTCTTTGTGTTTCACAATGGTTATAGATATTGATGTCATTATCATTGCTGTTATGTCGACAAAGACTGTACCCCGGAAAGATTCACCTGGTCGTGCTCGAGTCAGGGATGTAATTGTTCTGGATGACTCGTAAGTAATCTGCTTATGTGTTCTGTGTTGTAATAGGTAGTGTTCATTTGTTCGTGTTCACTCTATGCAATTATTGACTGTCCTATTCAAATATGTGAATTCAGCGGTATACCAGTTTGTTTATCTTTGTGGGACGATGCAACTACAACAAAAGGAGATAAACTGAATATACTGGCCAGTGCTCATCCAGTTGTAATCGTGACGAATGTGTGTTCGACAACATATCTGGGTAATTTTCACCTAACATCAGTATTTATGAGTATGGAAGTATACAGTTACAATCCTAATGGATATATGAATGCATTATATGTAAACATAGCTTACATAACATTATATTCATGTAATCACTATTTCACTGTTTGTAGATTTCTCTCTGAAGACAACAATGTCAACTATGTTCCTGCACAATGTTGAGGATCCAAGAGTTGAAGAATTGAATGACTGGTATATGAATGAAACTACTTGCATAGTTTCTGATTTCGACAACATAGCATAATTTTCAAATTTAACCTCATATCTGTTCCTCCTGCTTAGGCGTGACGCAAATTATGAGAAGATCGATAAAGTGAAGGACCCTGAATTATTACTGGCACAGAAAAATCCTAAGACAAACAAGACTGAATTCAAGTTGTCAAAGATTGCTGATCTCCCCGAAAAACCGGTATATTTTACGCCATAGGTATCTCAATCTCTCGGGAATTCATTGTTATGTTTGCCTGACAGATGTGTGCTGATTGTTTGCAGTCCGTAGATACTGACGTGTGGGTCAAAGTGTCGGTTCTTGCCTTACCTGAAACTCAACGACCATGGTATCATGCTTGCAGTATGTGTACTCGTGCAACAAGCTATCTGACCGGAGAAAAATTCAATTGTTCTGGTTGCCACAATTTTGATTGCACTTCTGTGCCGTGGTAATGTTATATAATTCTCTTGACTCCAGTTTAAGATGTATTTTCAATTTGCGATGGGCAAATATAGGAGAGTAAGAGAAGAAAAAAATAAAAAAATGTATTGAGTGCACACATTTTTGCTTTCTGTAGGGGTCGTCTAGAAGTTCAAATTGGAGACGATACTGGAGAGCTGAATGTTGTGGTTTTTGGGCATGGTGTTGAGGCTGTCCTTAAGAAAAGTGCTGTCATACTGTCGGCAATGACAGGAGATGTATGTAGCAAACATTTACCTTCTTCAACTATCCACTACTAATTTCATACTTAATGAGTTAGTGTGCTTTATGAACACAGTGCTAACTACAGTATATTGCTTCGTTTCAGGAACAGAAGGAGCTATTACTTAAAGCTAATGAATCAAGTGTGAAGAACATGTTCTACTTTCGACTTGCCGGATATACAAGCATGAATCGCAGATGGGTCAACAAATGGAGTGTTCGTCAAGTGGAAATGGCATAGTCTCACACAATGCTGGCACATATGCCCGTTTACAGATCAAGTATGCAATCACATGTGTACATAGAGGCATTACTACAATACATGCTCTGCCATGACCTATTACCACTACTATTGTTGTCTACTTGAGAAAATGCAGGGAGATAATGTCATGCTCATGTTCCATTGTTATCTCCCTGCCTTTTGCCCCCCCCCCCTCTTCTACCAAAAAATGTTTTATTTTGGAACACGCACCTCATCTGCCTACGGTCTAATGTTAAGCCATATTGATTTGTGCATGTTCACAGTTGCAGTTCATTGAACTCATCTTGCATACTTAAAAAACTTGCAGTTACAGGGATATAATTCTAATACGCATGTATAATATAATAGCATGTACACAATGAAAACAATAAATGGTACCTGGAAATTTTGGTGAGGAGGAGGGGAGCAGGTAAAAAAAAAAGAAAAAAAAAAAGGAAAAGAAAAAAAGTTGCATAAGTTATTAGATTTCATCACCAACACGAAATATTGTTACCCACATTTAATACACATGCTTGGAAATAACTTAAAATATCTACTCCTCCTAGGTCTCCTATATAATGTTAGGACATTGAATGTGGGCAATTCATGAAATATTTCTCAATATATTCACCATGTCAAACTATACTTCTGATGAGGAGCATTCTTGCTGGAATTTTTCCACCTTGCTAACAGATCTTCCCACTGCTGAAATCAGCATCCCAATCAGAGCTATGTTCACGTCTTCTCACCCAACAATACAGTGCAACCCAACATGGGTTCACCCTATCATCCAATAACCGGAAACACAATGTATGATGCCGGTAATCACCAGTTTCATGTTATTCGCAGCCCAACATCAGCAATTTTCCATGCATCACCTCCCGCCAACGACTAATTCATGCATACGTCCTACAGTGCAGGTATAGCACTACCGCACTGTCCGCAACATTATAACTGGAAAAATTCCGTCGTGCAAAGTCCAACCTCACCAGTCTTCTATGCATCACCGCCTAACCGCACAGAGTTCTTGCATGGCTCATATAATACAGGTATCCCATTAGCACATTCTCCTCCACAGTATAATTACTGCAACTCCATTGCATCTCCCCGATATCAGTACTCCCCACTTTCGTCAAATATTCACCCACAATCACATTTTTACTCAACTTCACCGCAGAATTATGGTTCACCAATTCCAATACGGGACACTCAGCTATTAGTTCCTGTACATTTCCCTCCCCCCAGATCGGATCTTCTTCCGAAAATCATCGACCCATCATTTGTATGCCAAAGTGATCTGCAATTGCCATATGCTTCAGATAATGTTGATGATGAATGTATATTCTTCCTGGAGAACTCGCCTCCTCAGAGAAAATCCAATCCATGTTCGACTCTCAGCCAAACTCATCAGAGTTCTATGAACCAAAAGAAAGGTAATGAAGCTGCGTCCTCTTCTTCTACGAGCAACAAGATCCGTTCCCCATTTACATCATCTCTTAGAATCCACTGGTCACCTCCTGCAAAACATATCATCAAACTTAATTTCGATGGTGGATTCTACTGTGACTACAATCGCCCAACCTGGCCAACTATAGTTTGTGCTGGTTTGTATAGGAATTATACAGGAGATTGTGTGTATGCTTTTGCTGAAATTGAGCATGAGAAGAACTCTGACTTTGCAGAGGCATCTGCTCTCTGCAAAGGTCTGAGGTATGCATTAGATCGCAACTGGCTCGACATATGGGCAGAGGGCGATGCCAAAAACATTATTGATCACATAACTGGTATTTGTTCTCATGTATTTCCAGAAGATGTCTGTTCCGAAATCGAAGAAATTAGGAAACTACAGAAAAAATTCAAATCATGTTTGATAACATTCATCCATCGTGAAGGTAACTCAGCAGCAGATGCACTTTGCGTAGCTTTCAAACATCATGATGGATGTTACGCATTCGAAACAATGGGTTTACCTGAACCTCTTCAGGATATTGTTGAGCAAGAAAGGAAAGGGAAGACGTACCGTAGAGCGTAGTAATCAGTCTCAGTATCTGTACTTGGTTTATTTTCCCACATTAGCATCATCAATAATTTGTGTCATATAACGTTGGTAACTTTGGCGAATTCCAATACTTTTTCTAATCAAAGTTGTCATTGGAATTTGGTGAAGTAGTGTCTTAATAAAATTTACTATTTCATAATACAATGGTCAATATCTACACAGATCTAATATTTACACAATCAGTTCATCTATGAATACAGCTGCATATAAGCTAAAGCATTATCCTAGACAAATTAATTGTTGCTGTGTACAATATAATCTGCATTCAGTTACATACATTGAGATATATGCACCAGAACAAATTTATATTGATATTTCTATTTATTTTTAAAAATGCTCCCACATATCATTAGATATGCAGCAAATCAAATTTATAGCTATATTCTACGAAAATATAATAATACCATCAGTAACATTTCATAAATTGATTTTTGTATCTGCTAATTTATGATTTCTAGCCGAAAAGTAGGAACCGGTTGGAAAAATAGTAATGCCTACTGCTTCAGAAATGAATGCAGCACACTGTGAACAAACTTGATGGCAATGTAAGTAAGCCATTGCTAGAAGCAAGAGCATAGTTTGGATGCATACCAGACATCTGGCAGCTAAGATCTGCTTCATATTCATCACTTTTTAAGAACCAATGCATGAACTCACCCAGGACAGATATACTCGAGAATCAAGAACAAATTTTCTGCAACTATGTGAATTGATATCACCAGTGAGAATAAATATGTCAACAGTAATAATTAATTACATTGACATCATCCAATTAGATTTCCATATGCTATAATGCAGCCTCAATTTGATCTCAACAGTAATAATTAATTACATTGACATTATCCAATTATATTTCCATATGCTATAATGCAGCCTCAATTTGATAACAGTGAAAAAATTTGGAATTCTTTTATATTACAGTTAATGAAACACATACGTCACAATGGTATAGAACAATTACAGTGCAGAAAGTGGTTGAGGACACTTGTCAATATAGTTCTGACATTTCTTGGAGACCAAGTTTGAAGAACAGATATAAATTAGTATGTTGCAACTTGCTTCATCTGCTCAGCAACACTTGAAGGTAACAATTATATACTAGCATAAATAAGAGATAGTGTTTCCTCACACAGAAATCTAACAAAGTTAGTTGACAATGTGCAGATAACTGGGGGAAGTACATTCTGGATGCAAGATTAGTGTCCACCTCTGCGTTGCCGATTCAACAACCTCTGTTGTGTTATTAATCCAGGTTACTAACTTAGATACTAATGTTACATACTGGATTCCATTACAATATCTACATTGTGCTTATGCAACTACAACAAGTGAAAAAAAGAAAAGAAAAAAAAACATATAAAAAAAAAAAAAAAAAAAAAAAAAAAACCAAAAAGGGAAGTGGTAAGATCAGTTTTACAACACAGAGTTTTAACATATTCACCACTACACTGCAACGAACAACCATTACAAATATATACATTATGGTGGTTCATAACTATGGAAATTTTGGCAGATATAGTACAATGGAAAACTGGCGTAACTCTGCAACCAAACCAACCGTGACCGAACAAACACCCAATATTCCAAGGGGGAGAGCAGAGGGGGCAGCTATCTGTCGCAAAATTCTCAACAGTTGTCAAAATGTTGATGAAATGGTCGCAGATATTGAAAAGGAAATTCAACGAGTCGAGCGACAAATACAAATGCTGGGCAAAGTAACTTTTCTGAAGCAACAGCAGCTCCAGATCCAGACTCAATTTTTCTTAAAACTGCAGGAAATGAGCACTGCCAATAAGCAGTCAGTAGCTGCCACCACATCAACCTCAGGATGCAAGCGAAACCGGTCACCAACAACCCTAGCAGAGGATTAAGAAGAAATGAATTTGCATAGATATTTCCGGTGGTGGAATTTAAATGCTGTATTTCTGGAACTTTTGCACTACTATGTTGAACCCCTTTGATGGAAACTTGCTTCATATTTTCGGCATGTCGCCAAGTTCTAACAACTATGTTTTTTTTTTTTCTTTTTTTTTTGTTGTAATGACCTCAACTGCTGCTCCTCTTGCAATGTAGTCGTTCAATAATGTTGGTTTGCAATTCTTAGTCAATCTTAAGTTAAAGATATAAGGGTTTTACAATTTTCATTTTAATTTGTCTATGTAAAAAAACTTTGCGTTACCTTACTGCAGTCACATGTCATCTCCATTTGCGCACGTCTTATTGAAACACAAATGAAATATTTATAAAATGTCAACTAGAGATACAGTTTTTCCATTATATTATTCCACAGAAAGTTATTCATTTTTTGTAATTTGGGAATATGTGTATGATACTTCACATAGTGAACTTGGCGTCGGGTATATATATTACCAAGAGATAATCTTCTTATTAATCTGCATTGTCGAAGTCGTAATCAGACACGTATTATAAATTAATATTACAATTTACCAGATAAAATTCATTGCTTCATACCATTAAAAGGTAACGTCAGTTAGCAAAAGGGTTAATAAAGATTATTACAAAAATGAATCACTGTAGTGGTTATTACCACCCAAGCTATAGAATATAAACAAAAATAATATTATAAAACTTTATCAGTGATACCTAGAAAGCAGAGCTAACTTTAAGATTTCAATGAATAATATCCTCATTGTAGATTTGCAATTACCCAACTTCATACTTCTGGTAAGAAGACCTTCCAACTTCATCTTCTCATCCAGATCTTCACTGACTTCTAACTCTTTTCTAACAGGTATTCGGACTTATCTCCTAGCTGTAATTTCGAACAGGTACTCCGTGTTATGATGTACTTGTCATTGTCATCTACTTATACGCCGTACTGCTATCTGTGATTGTTTAGCTAACAAATTCTTCCATCTCTATTCATTAGATCTCTGCGGGTCAGAAGCTTCAATATCACCACTCTACAGGTACCTGCTTCCAAATACCGTATCCTTTGTCTGAATAATTTCACACAGAAAAAATCTTACATTATTCATACTCATTCCCTGCCGTCAACAAATAATTGCCAATTATCGTATGCTACCCCTTTCACATGTTATTTTGGGGACTTCCATTCCAGATCTGCAATCAATGTCTTGATTTATAAATAGTAAACTACGTGTATGTACGAAATTTGTCTGATTGGTACTGAACGTAGCTAAATCTGTTTGTTAACAAGAAGTTCATATTTTGATTCAATTTCGGACAGACGTTGGTATATTTGGCTGGAAGGCAAATAATGAAAAAATAAAGAAAAAAAAGGAAAGAGAAAAGAAAAATGAACACAATGTTATAAAATTGTAACTACAATGTCTATGAATTTACTATTGTTAATCTTACTAATAGATAGAATTGTAGTTATGTGAGACGTGTGGTTTCGAAAGATGGCCTTTTGCAGAAATATAAAATTAGCCTTATGGGTGCAACAGTAGCCACACTTTATCCAACTGTGTTAGCAAACACATAGATAAGTTAATAACAATGGATATTTTTCCAATATATATAGGCCATCAACTACTGACATACCGAATATTTAATACGATAATATGATAGCTGAGAAATTACAATTCTTTGAAATACCAACTCAATAAACACAAAACTTATTAAATCAACAACTGAAGGAAAAAAGGCTGGGAGTTGAATGATGTTAGGTACAATTTACTTTCTTCTGTCGAAAAACATATGTGAGATCATGTGTTTACATGTACAATGAATTTCAAATAACTTCGAAGGTCAATTTCATGATGTAATATCAGCAATACAATACATGGTAGTTTCCAAAACCTATTGTTATTATACGTATGAAGACTTATGAGGAATTACGTAGCCACACATCACACATTATTTCTTAACATTATCCATAGCTTGTGGTAATAATAGCTAAACAATCGATATTATGTTGACAACCAGTTTCTTCGCATTACTGTGTGAGTTCATCACGAGATAGCTAAGGAGATATCACATCCCAAGTACTTTGGACTCACATTTAGCGTTCATGGTTTCGGAAAATAATCATCTATGGATCTCAAACCCAATTACTCCGACTAAAGCTTATTACTCTACACAAGACACAATAAGCATATCACAACTTGTGTTTAACCGCTCGCGAATATAGGATAAATGAATGGAACGCATTAAAATCCATAATTTTAGCTTTTCTCCTCTATGCCACAATCAGTAATACAGATCAGGATATTTTCTGTGCAGCTATCTGGAAATGAAGTTCTTCCGAGTTATCACAGATCGAGATGAAGACAACAAGAACTTGGTAGGCCTTACGTCCCTTATATTTTTTACAAATAAGATTGAATGACATTAATATTAATTGTAACAAGAGGTAAATTTATTAAAAATATCGAACATCTATTCACTGCAGAGATTGCCAGATGGCTTCGTCCAACGTCATTGATCCGAGCTTGGAATAAACGCAGAGCTTTTAATCCCAGATGGCCGAGTATGGGAGATTAAAATGAAGAGTAGAGGCAACGACATATATCTTACAACAGGATGGAAGGAATTTTTGGAACATTATTCGCTGTCGTATGGGCACATGCTGACTTTCAAGTACCAGGGACATTCGAAATTCAAAGTGACAATGTACGGTCTCACTACATCAGAGCTGGATTACAGTGCCAGAGCTTTTGTTCTGAATGCGAGAAAGGGTGCAGCTACTCGCGCATTCAGGAAGGCTGCTTCTTACAAGGCTCACTGCAACAATCCATGCTTTGCAGTTGAAATACAGAAGTCCCATTTGGAGTCGTCTGGTGGACTGGTAAGCCTACAATGTTAACTTTCATTTACAATGCCATTACGTTCGATTACAACGGCAGCGGTTGACAACCAAATGTTCATATTGCAGAATATACCAGCTTATTTCAGCAGGGAATACTTGAAGGATCGAACAACGATGGTCCAGATTACAGGGACTGCTGGCACTGCAACCTGGAGCTGCCGTTGTAAATTCCCAGGTGGAGAGAACAGCGACAAGAGACGAGTCTCTTGGTATCAATTCACCAGAAGCACTAATGTACGTATTGGAGATGCATGTGCCGTAGAATTACTTGATGCAAGCATTCCAAAATTTCGTGTGAAAGTGTTCCCAGCATAGCTTCAACGTATCAGAGTACTATGTGATATGAATTACCAGACATCTTTTTTAGTAGCCTGATTATGACTCTCTCTTCTGGTCTTGTTCTATGTTATTATCTTTGCAGAAACATAAGAACCTGCTGTTGCGGTCTAATTTTTAATTTGATGACATGCATCATGTATTAACTATTTTAAAGCTTTATCTGTGAGTTGCTTAATATCTAATGCATGAACTTACATACTGGTTCGCATATATTGTTGGATATCAACAATCAACTTATTCAGAACAAGTTTTGTGATAAATAATCAAATCAAGTATCACATGCTATCTCTATTTCTTCTGTTTCAATCAAACATAGCCTCTTCAGACATAACCTATCTTAATAATTTCAGCTGCAGTACTAATTTAGGCAAATCCTCCACATACAAAACAACAACATTTCAATTGCCGCATTAGATTGAATACTATCCAACTAGAATGCACACCTGCAGTTGCAGAATTCAATGCCTCGAGATTCCACACATGCAAACTCCAGAGAATGCATTTGTTGCCAGATCTACCAGGTTATGAAGAAGAGCTATACCTGTCTATATACTGAATCTGCACATTGAAAGTCACAGTAATTGAACGGTTGGCAGAGGTGTTTGCAGAGCATCTCTTTTCAATTTCAGCTGCAATATGCTAACAAGGCTCCAAATAACTCATTGATATATGAACCCTCTTGGAAAGCACCCTCTGATCAGATAGTGTGGAAATATTCATGATCATGTGAATAACCTCTGCAAATTGCATGGGCAATTATCTATGAATGTGAACTGTCAATGCAAGACACCATCAACACATATGAAATAATATAATGAGAATTCAATCTGCAATGGTTACATCGAAATTAGGAAATACATTAATTATATGTTACACAAAATGTGAGAAGAGTTAGAGAAGAACTCACTATATAAGAACTGCTTCCCATGTTCAAAATCAGTATCAAATTGCAAGCAATACCATTCAGCTCTAGAAGTTGTATCAGAATACAACTAAGAAATCCAGTGTAATCTCAAGATGATGCCATCCAAGATTGCAGATATTCGTGCGTCATTGGTAAAGTAACACAACTTCCAATTATTTTTATCACATATTGGATCGAATACCACGATATCTAACTATGTCATAATATTTTTGATCTTCGTATACTTTCAACTTCTCAATTTCCAATAGTTATTTTTTCACACAATCTTTCGACGCATTCTTCTCTTCGGATATATCTCCCTCTTGCTTTTCAATCTTTCACCTTAATCATAGTTTAACTTCATTCAAACATGTTTATTTTATAATCCGTCCTTCTGATTTCTGTTTCTCCGGCTGCATCCAAAACCGAAAAGCCTATGTATGAAGAAGCCTGGATTAAGGTATCGGCACGGATCTTTCCGACAAGTCAGACCACATGGTTCAATGCCTGCAACCATTGCAATCGTGTACGCCGACGTCCAAACTGTTCCGTCTGTAATAACACCCAATGCAACACGAGCCCCAGGTTGAATATTTTTATACCTGATAAATGCATGAAAATTAACTGAATTCACTGACTATAATTGAATACTGCAAATTCACAAATTAGAAATACATTCGTGTATAATATGATTACATACCATTTTCACAGATGCCGAGTTATGGTGGAACTTCGAGATGACACTGGAATAATGGATGTGATGATTTTCGGCCAGGCTGCGGAGACACTCCTCCGAAACACTGCTCCAAATCTAGCAACAATGACACCACATGTATTGACTAACTCGCCCCAAAGGACTTTGACCATGACACACTACTTATTCCTATACCGCATTCCATTCTCAGGAACAAGAAGCTCTACTCGTCAGTCTGAACATGGAGAATGCAAATGAAAATTTATATGTCCGGGTCTTCAAATGCACCCAGCCAACCAACCACATGATAACCAAATGGGTTGTCAAGCAAGTTGAGTATGCATGGTAAAGAAATTGATAATCCATGCAT
The DNA here is from genome assembly GCA_023055425.1 of Linanthus parryae. Classification (NCBI taxonomy): domain Eukaryota; kingdom Viridiplantae; phylum Streptophyta; class Magnoliopsida; order Ericales; family Polemoniaceae; genus Linanthus; species Linanthus parryae. The sequence continues at coordinate 613,087 of JALGPY010000043.1, read as the reverse complement.
AAGCCAAGACGATGCCACTCAACATATGCAGCAACGGATCAGTGAATGTTTGCCTGCTTCCTTCCACAATGTGTTGCACTATTAGCGATCATGTTTCCTCTTCTTTATGTTAAATTAGAATTTGTATCACTTCATGCTTCTACCTCGAATAATAAAGCGACTAATAATGTTTCTTAAATTACCAAGTTATTTTTTTATATTCTTCAAACAACAATAGAATCACAAATATGTGACAGCATCATCTGGAAACAGAAAGAAAGTATTTCTGAAGTTATAATGTTAGAACGTCCTCGGTAAATCCATTACTTACACAATTTCTTCGATCAGCAACTCGATATCATCTGCACATGCAATATAGTATGCCTGTTAATGAAAACCGTCAAAACACGACAAGAAATTCACACAACACATACTTTACAATGTAATATTTACATGACACCCCCCCCCCCACCCACCCCATAAAAAAAGGAAAAAAAAAAATAAAAAATAAATTCAGTCTTCAGGCTATGTCGTCATTTCACAAATATTGGAACGTCCATCACGGATATGTACCAAAAAGCTCTGATGATATCTGAACAATGACAGAGTAGCTCACGGGACTTTTGTCATTGATACACATATTCATGCTACAGATGAATCCAATGACAGTAATTCAGTGCTGAATTTCTAAGCAGTCAAATGAGAAGAAACAAATTACCTGACAAACTCACGGACTAACTGTATGGTATAATCTGGCATTATGTCCCATGCATTTCACCTCACCTGTTTTATAAGAAAGCTATAGATGCTGTCATCAACATAACAAGGTGCATAAACTATCTACTCATAACATAAGCAGTAACAATGTCAATGCACAAAAGAACATCCTCTGAAGAAGAAGTCACCAGTAATCAAACCACTGCAAGTTCCTCAGCTTCAAGTCCATCACTATCACAGTTTGATACAGCAGCAACACTGATTCAAGAAACACCTCCGCGTCCAATTTTGACTCCTCGCAGTAAGTTGCCCACAATGTTTTCATATGAATAGTACTTTGAAAATCTAATACTGTCATGTTATTCTATAACATTAGTTACCCAATGAGATATCATACTTCCTACTACATTAACTGAAATATATCCATGATATATATTCTAATATTTGATTCTCTCCCTGGAAGGAGTGATCTGGGTAAGTGTGCATGGGTTTATCTCACCAGCAACAAATACCGGTGGAATTGGTGGTGTCTGCCGAGATGACAATGAAAACTGGCAGCTTGGTTTTATAGGAAAAATTGATGGTGTCAGTCAGTTGGAAAGTGAACCGTGGGCAATTTATCATGCTATTCATTCAGCTTATGAGAATGACTGGAAAGAAATCAAGATTGAGACCGCCAACTATGAAGCGAGCAAAATCATTCATTTGCGGACCAATGCTCCACTCTCGATGAAACGCGAGATCCATGATGGATATGCACTAATGAGACGAATGAAAATAGCCTTGATCCCTATCGAAAGACTGGACAATAGTGTCGCAGAGCGGCTTGCATCTATAGGATCACAACAACCTGATCGTTACAAAATATTCTATGATGCTCCACATATTATTCAAGATTTAATTGTCGAGGACAAACTAGAAAGTTGTAAGCGTTACATTTCTTCTCCTGACACAGACTGATGCAGTGTCATCTGTACGGCAATTATGTCCCTCTATCCATGTTATTGCGCAATCTTGGTTTTTAAATAAATGATAGCTATGTCAACAGTTTAAATTTCACATAATTCACTTATAGGTATGTTAAGAGCTGTTATTTCACTTAATTTATCAATATTACAAGATTAATAAGAATCTAACTTTCCGACATACAAGAAATTAAATAACAACTACGTAGTACAACTACATATCATGATAACAAATAAGTCATGGAACGATGACGCAGTGTATTAACTAAAGCAAAAATATAATCATTAGTTGAACATACAATAACATCAACAAATTCGGTGCAAGTACATACATATGATCTGAAAATAATGCAAGATATGCATTCAAGATAACCAAACTCGATCAGACCACAGTTCCAGCCGATTGAACCAAACAATAACATATGTTATGGATTCCCTAATAACAGCGGATTCAGGATTCACAGTGGAATAGCTGTACAAATTGACAGTCCATTGCAGCGGTCATTCTCTCGCGACTCCAAATTTCAATCCTGTGTATCCATAAATCCAACGTCTAACATGGCAACTAATATACATCATAGCAGCCAGTGGTATCTTCAAGTTCTGATACGATGAATTCATAGCGAAGGACGAATACAAATGAGCTTTGTATAACATACGTAAATATGTAACTTATTCAGAAAGGGAATTTTAAAAAAAAAAATCTGCTGCAGAAAGGAATAAATATAATATAACAAGAAAAACAACACCAAAAACAAGAATATAATTTTTCCAACAGAATTAATACAAAGCATGATGACATTTGTTGCATTGACATCCAGGATCGGCTTACTGGATAAGCAAATCAATCGTATCAATTTATGAGAGGGAAGAAAAAAAAGGTAATAAATTGTTTGATCCAATATACAAAATTTGCGACGTTCTTTGATTAAGATTATGCAATAAATGATTGTAACCAAACACTAATTTAATTCAAATTAAAAATGGCATTGATCAGGTAAATATATCGCAAGATTACAGTAGTTCATATCCGTTAATCGTAGCATTGCATATCCAAAGTTCTCTGCACTGCCTTCCGGAACAGGAACAACAACAACAACAACAACGAAAACAACAATATAATTTTACAACAGAATTAATACTAAGCATGATGACATTTGTTTCTTTAACATGTAGGATCGGCTTACAGGATGATCAAATCAATTGTACCAAAAATAATAATAATAACTTGGTCGATCCGATATACAAAATTCGCAACGATCCATGATTAAGATTGAACAATAAATCATTGTGAACAAACATTAACTAAACTCAAATTAAAAAGTGCATTGATCAAGAAAATATATCCCACGATAACATTAGTTCATATAACTACTTCAAAATAAACATAATCCAACTTCATGATACTGCTCATAAGACCTAACATAAAAGTACATTTCTTGAGAACAGAATATTAAAGATGCTGGACACTCTACATCCTTGGTTTCTTCTTGCACGACTCCAGAACATTATCATCTGTGTTTTTTCTCTTGCCGCCGTTATCTGGTGTCACATCCGGTAGAGAATTTGCTTTCTTCCTCTGCGAATTTTCAGTACCTTTGCCTCTGAATTTCTTCTTCTTACCTCTACCGTAAGTCGAAGAACGGGAAACATAATGCTTCCACTTCAGCGGATACGAAGAAGCCGTGTCGGTTCCCCAGAATTCATCTGTCTCCGACGCGTCTGAATACACAGTTGTCTCCGACCCCTTCCCGACCACATAACCATGTTCAGGCCAACTCTCCAATGAAGACTGACTCTCTGTGAATTGCAACTCACTCTCATATTTCTGACTTTTCTTCATCTTTTTTTTCATCTTCTTCTTCGCAGTCTTCCTCAACTTGTCATCAGTATTTTCTTTACCAGAATCCATTGACTCGCTCTATGTTATGACTAGAGGAAATTGCTTGTGTTTATATACAAGATGTGAGTATGAATGTGAAAAGACCATCGCAACTGTTCATATCCTCTCACATAACTTATTACCATGCATCTTCAAAGAGACACGTTTACAATAAATGCATGATTTGAAACAGATGAATCAATGGGAAGATATTGCAAACCCCACTAAATCTACCGCATAAATCTTCAACACACACGAAACAATGCATGTAAATGATGAAACGTAAATCAGAAGGACAGAGATGGTGAGTGATTGGAGATGAAAATAGGCGTTGACAATAGATTAGGTTTTTAGGTTATGAGTGTGATTTTGTTGTGCTGGCAGATCAAATGATGCCTGTGGGAGAGCAGCAGAGCGTAATCATGAAAAACTATTAAATATGGAAGGAAAATTCCGAGTACTCCTTCTGCCAACTATGAGCTTGTTTGGTATCCGTTTAAAAAACAAGAAAAACAGTGCGTATAAAATGTACCAACAACACACGTTCGTAAATAGAGTAAAAAAACTGCTTCTTTTCCGTTGATAAACATTGTTTGAAATAAAAGACACGTTTAGCAACATTACTAAATGTCAATGTCAACTCGCTTGAACATTATTATTATGTACAATACGTGAAATCCAAAAAAAAAAAAAAAAAAAAAAAAAAAAACACACACACATTTGCTGTCCAAGAAAAAAAAAGGCCATTTCTACTATACTGTTATAGCGACACAAAAGTGAACTTCCAAGCTCAATAACAACGCCCGGTGCAACGGCACGCCGCGCGCAACGCGCGCTGAGGGAACCTAGTATTTTTAAAGTTACTCTTAGGTCATTCTTATCAGCATTGCAGTGTGGTGTTATTATATTTGGTTATTTGTCATATTCTGTACCCAGAGTTGCTCATGCTTTAAATTTCATGAAACCCGTCTAGAATTTTGCTGTGATCAAAATTTTGTGAAATCACTAACTTTTTGTTAAATTCAAGTATGGAAATTTTAATATTTTTCTAACAATCTTATAAAACCTATCTATTAAGTCGCAGGCTATTTATTCTTGAACTTTTTGGAAGGGCACCAATCTTTTAACAATTATTAATTTTTCTTTTATCGAAATACACATGAATTTGTTCTTGAACCTCAACTTTCACGAGATCTTAACTCTCTTGAAACCGTTAACTTTCTGCCTTGAGTTTGTTCCTCATGCATTTTTCAAAAAAAAATAACAAATGGAGGATACATTAGTCATTTAATCATCTGCATCTAGATTAAAAATCACTACCAAACATATTTTTCCAGATTTTAATTTTGATTAAAAGCAATCACCAAACATGTTAGTTTAAACAGAATCTCTAAAAGTACAAAAACAAAACAACCAGTCTAAAAACTAGTGTTAGAATCAAAAACCAGTCTACCTAACTCACCCGGTGGACTGGGAACTTGGTGCTTGGTGGGCGTGAAGCAGTTGCACAAGCTGGTATATCATCGGGCTCGCACTGCGTGCAACATAAGCTTATGAGGCTGTTAACACATGCAGTACGCAATATAGGTGAAGAAAAAAATAAATACACATTAATTTCATTTTTTAGCCAACCGCCAATATCTACGAAGAGAACTTCATTATAGCAACGAAAGTAATATTTTGTAGGCGAGTGAAATAACACAAAAATGTGAATATGAACTCTCATACCTCATTAATCATTGATTTACGTATGTCTCACGCCCCGATTTCAAAAACCCGAGCACGTGAGTAATGTTACAAGCAACGCGGTGAAAAGTAGCAGAATTGACAGTCTATGTTCAAAAATTAATTTCTCTCAAACCGTTCATGAAACAATTATAAAATTTGGTACGAAGAATTCTACGAGGGTGTATTACAACCGACTAAAACAAATTTTAAAAAGAAGAAGAAGTGTAGGACTTATTAGCAAAAGTGTAAGGCTGGTCATTAGAAAATTCAGAACGGCAACTCCAACTTTATAATTCGATAACTCCTTCACGGTAAGTCAAAAAATTATGAAACGTTACAACTGCACTCAAATATGTGAAACCCTAAACCCAATTGCAACAACATTCTCACCCACAACTAGTCAGTTGGAACCCTTTTAGCCGCCTATATATGGACTACACCGGTTTGCTCTAAAAGTAATTATATTAGTAAAAATATTCAGAAATCTCGCCCATTAGGAAACTAGTACATTCCGAAAATCTCTAGTTATAAAGGTTGACAAATATCCCAACAAAATTTCCATACCGATGGATGGTCTGGATCCTGTGTGTTGACATTGTCATTTTTAAACCTTTTAGAAGCTACACTGCTATCAAACAAGGAGGAAGCAATAACTACTTCACTGCTCTATCCTCGCCGACTACTCTCATAGATTTCCTATGGTGACACCATTGTTTCTCCTAACCCAAACTCTCGTCGAGTTCGAGGACAAACGCCCTAGTAGATTGAATAGAGTCTCCTTCCACCTCTATACGAGCTAACACTTCGTTCAAATGCCGCCTCCCCGCCTGCATGTTAATTCATTGTACTTCTACTTGCATTTTTTTTTAATAAGGGACTAGACAATAAGCCAGTTGTACTTTGTATTTGTAATATTTGAAACATTTAAGTGAATCAAGTAAGTATATGCACTTAATGATATTTTAAAACTGTATGGTTGGGTAAAAAAACTAATAGGGCGATAGACGTCTAAGGGTGCGTCTTAAAACCTGTGACAGTTTTCTCTAAGGTAACTAAAAATAAAAAGAGGTAGTATCAAGTAACTTATATGAGATAATTAATCCATAATGTAACATATAGTAGCGGAGTGATATTAGATTAAGTTGTAGGGCAAATTATGTATAGATGGTGTTGTTCCGCCAACTTGTTAGAGCATCTCCATGGATACTGAAAATTGTTCTAATGCTATAATAATAGCATTGGTGCGCTTTAATGGATTGCTAAAAGTAGTGCTAATTCTAAAACTTTTAGCATTGTGAAATAATTAATTTCAAATTTGAGACCAAGTTCATGATGTGGAACAAGATTCATGCAAAATTATCATCGAAGACAGAAAAGCATTTTCGATCAAAACACAAAACCAGGGAAAAATTCGTATGTATCAGGTATATTATCGGACAATACCTTATTTGAGTAGAAAAGGTGTTTTGAGAAAGACGTGACAAAAGTCACAGGCACCGTGTTAGCTTGGTAATATAGAGTCTTCTTGACCTTCAAATTAGCGCTTTTACTAGTTTAGTAAATATTTGATTTAATTATTTAGGAAACTCCAATTGACATTCCGTCAATTGGGTTTATTTAGAACATTCAAAACTAATATAAAATATTGTTAGCCCTTTTTTTTTATTTTGCGTATTTTTTATATGTTTTAGCATTCTAGGCTATTTAAACTGTTGTAGGCCATTAGCCAATACGTCTTTTACCTTTATCAATAATATTTTAGTTTTCTCTTGTTTGAGAAATGTTTATTTTATGGAGATTATTTTTTAAATTCACGTATCGTTTCGCAACTGCTTCAAGAGGTATCAGAGCCTGGTTGGCTACCCTCATGGCTGCTCGGCAAGATGGAAACGAGATCCCTATTGACGTTGGTTGCACGTTACGAATATGTTCTCTAAGGAGTCCATCTTTGGCAGGTACCCTGCACGTGGATAACCATGGCAGTCTTGGTGAGCGTATCGTGCTAGGTCCTCGAAGGTGAAAGCATCTTGTTGACAGATTTAACTAGGTATGTTCCTTCAACAACATCAAAAAAGTAGATGATGCCTTCAATACTTTTTTGAGTACTCGTTTTGTGGAGTATTTTAATTTATCAATTGAAGATCATGAATCGCCTTATACGATTGCGTGTCTCAATGGAGCAAGAGTAGTTTATAAAATTACTAAGACTTACCAAGTTTTGTTTTGTATTCATAACAAGTATAATGCTAAAGTTTTTTGTATGACTATGACAACATTGTGTCAATGGGCTTTATGATGAACTCCACAATGCGTTTATAGTTACAAGTCAACCTAGTAAGACTGGACTTCTTTCAAGGAAAGATAAAGCTGAGCCTAGTTGTGTAGAACAAAAGAGTTAAGGGAAAGTAGAAGAAAAGATGATGGATGTCAAGAACGAAGATACAACAATTGCGCATGCATTGTTTTCTGATAAAGGTGATCTTTTTGGAGTGGGGTGTTTTTATTTATTGTCCGTTATTAGTTGATATTGTTAACAAGTTGAAGCATGAAGAGAAGATGCAGAATTGTTGATCTGTTGGGAAGATCCAACATCAGAAATAGTCAAAGCATTTGTTTGATTGGAGTGGAAGATTACAAGTTTCTAAAGTGAACTCGAGGACGAGCTCTTTGGAAGAAAGAGTGACTGATGTAGGACAAGATTCATAGAAATTATCATCGAAAACAGGAAAGTAGTTTCGATCAAAAATTAGAATCAGGGGCAGAGTCGAAGGTATAAATTTATCATCGGGCAATACCTCATTTTGAGTGAAAACGATGCTCTGAGAAGAAACAGTGTCAATTTCACAGGCATTGTGCCAGTTTTGTCAAATTTGGTTTTCTTGACCTTACAATGATCGTTTTTACTAGTAGGAATTATTTAATTTTAATATATCCTAGCAGGAAACTCTAATTGACATTCCATCAATTGGTTGATTTTTGAATATTCTGGAGTATTAGAATATATTGTTAGCTCGGTTTTTCCATATTGGATTACTTTAAATTTTTAGCATTTTAGGCTATTTAAATCATTGTAGGAATTTGGCCAAATCAAGCTTTTCACCTCTTATTGAATAATATTCAGATTACTCAATTTGGGAGTCGTTTAACCCCTTTGAGATTGACGTTCGTCGTCTCTATTATCTTCCTTACGTTTTGCGACTGCTTCAGGATTGTGCTAAAGATAGAACCAAGATTTCATCCCTTGATTTCTTAATTTTTGTGTACATATTTAGCATTTCAACTGCATTTAACCACCATATGTTAGTTGATGAGGGGTACAAGTAGGTAGTTTAGAAATAATAAGATAGTTTTAATTGCCCCGGCCCCTAGAGCCCGTATGCAATACCCAAGTAATATTTCACAAAACAAAAAATATTAAGTGAAACGTCTACATGTAATAACTCAAATAAATGAAGTTTTCAGTTATTAAAATACATTAAAGAAAACACATAAACAATTACATACGAAGGTTGCCAAAATTAGAAGTTACCGATTGTTTACTCCTTCCATCAACATTGATGGGAAGAACCTGTTCAAAAAAAAATCATGTCATATTATTTATCTTATCTGTGATTTGCATTTTGAATTGTGCTTATATAGCCTTTACTTGCATTTCTTTTTCAAGATAATAATTCATTTTAAATTTTCTTCTAATTAATTTCTTTTAGGATATATCTCTAATCAAATTTGTTTGCAACCGTGCCAGGGGGACGAAAAATAAAAAAAAATTTAAACAAAAAATTACGTTGCATATGCCTGACGTGCATATGCCACATCGGTAGATGCCTAAATATCACCCATATTTGTTCTTTCTATTTCCTTTGTAATCTTCACTCCGAATTTTTATTAATCACATGTGGTTATACAGATCACTTTATGTTCAACTTTTTGAATGAATTTTTTTCACTTAGACTTTTCCTTTTGATAATTGTCGTGCTAGGGAGATAAAAAATAAATAGGAATTTAAAAAAAATGTGACGTGGCATATGTCCTATCAGTAGATGTCTAAATATGACATATATTTGTTCTTTTTATTACTATAACATAATATTGCACCTTCCTCCTCAAGAGAGCGAATTAAGGATGTATTGATTGGTGATATAAAGATAGCAATGTATTTATGAAAATTCAGTTTCATCTTCAATTGCACTATTGTAGTTTCGTTTAGATTGTTGGTTGATTATAAAATATATCAAGAGACAAAGAGCAGTCGAGATTAAAAGTTGAGGAAATCAACGATAATATTGCTCAGTTGAATTTGTTTTGAGGGGAAACATCGAACTATTATATATATATATATATATATATATATGTGTGTGTGTGTGTGTGTGTATACATATATCTATTTGTGTGTGTGGGTGTATATGTATGTAAATATGTATGTATATATATGTTGCATAAAATTCTATAAATGCCCAGATACACAATTCATGAACTAAATTTAGCATTAGAGTTGAAATCTCAATTGGAAAAGCTATTATGGTGTGTTTTATGAAGTTGATAGAAAATTAAAGAACCTAAACTTAACTTGATCAACGTGTCACCAAAAGATAGTGATCGATTTGTTTTGAAGACAGTTGAAAATTTGGTCCAAATACTGTCAATTGAAATATGTCTTATTTTCTTTCGAACAACAATTGAAATTTGTCAAAAACCTGGTAATGTTCCCCTCCAAAAGAGGATATCTTCTTCATGATTTCATGAGCACTAGGTTCAATAATTATTTGCTTAAAGTGATGGCCCCTGGTTTTCGAAGCAAATCAGTGTGCTGTTCTGGGCTTCTGGCCCAACCAAACTGTTAGATGGTACACCTCTTTTACTAGTTGGTAGGTCCTTGATCGGTAGGTGTTGGACAGTTGCCAAAAAATAAAGGTAGGTGTTAGGACTAGTCACACCAAGATGGTACACAAAGGTGGTACTACGTCCATCAACAAGTCTACCGTTCACTCATGGTGAAACGTGTAATTTGTACCAAAACGTAGAGAAGTTGATAATCGTCATGCAACGACTGAGACATGCTAATTTCTTTTTAGCGATAGACAGGGCTAAATTTAACTGAACAACCTGTTTCTTGAAAGTAACCATTCTTCGTTATTTGGATTAGAGTATCAGACCATTCAATTTTCGTCCGTCTGTTATCATTACATAGATTAGGTCTAATTTGCTCCACTCTAGCGGAGTTCACAAGTCCATCCTTTTTTCTCTTCTAAGTTCTTTAGAAAATTCATCTTCGACTGATCGGTCACAACACCACTCTTGGATTTTAAGGCAACTTAGCTTGGGTTTATCAACCACTTTTTCATAATCTTTGAAGCTTGGAGCAACTGTCTTCCCCTTTCTTACCCTTTCTGTTAATGTTAACCCAGGACCGGCCCTTCCACTAGCCGATTTAGGTGGTCGCCTAAGGCCCCGAGACTGGGGAAGGCCCCTTTCATTTGGTATGTAGCAAATGTTTATGTATTAGATATTAAAAAAATGTCTACTAATAGGCATTTTACATTTTGTATAGTGTTAAGCAAAAGACGTGAAGTAAAAAGTTTAGATAGTTGAGCAAAATATGTTTTCGGGTTTTGTTTTCTTATAATCTTATTCGTTGGATCATATTTTTAAATTGTTCTTTTATCTCAAAAGATTTCATCGAAATTACACATTAGTACTGTAGGGTATTAGTTAAATTTTTTTCTTAGGGCCCCAAAAAATATAGGGCCGGCCTTGTGTTAACCGTCACTATGGTCCTACTTTACCCTTGTTGATACTTTGTGCAAACATTCTCAACATATTGAGCAAATTGGGCAGTGTTTAGTCAATCTCATACTTGTTCTAATTCATGTTGAATTAATTATAACTATCCGTGCAGAATAAGATCAGTAGCCAACTCTTGGCCCAATGCAAACTTTAGCTGCTAAAATTTCTCAATATACCAAATCATTTTGAGCACGTGAGGTCCTTTTGGGTTGCCATCTTACAGATTGCTCTTGAAAAAATTTCTCGGTCTTCTTCAAATGTATGATCATATCATACGCCTCCATGTTCTCTTGTTATGTATGCTTCTTGTGTGCATCCTTTTCGGCTCGAGTGTCATTAGCAGCTGGTGGAGCTGGAATATCCTGCTCTAGGACGCACATTTTTTTCTCTAGTTTGAAAAGAAATCTCAAATTTCTACAGTAGTCTAAAAAATTGGTTCCATACAACTTGTCCTTCTGAAGGACAGATCGCAGCGGTAAAGTCGAGTTTTGTGAGTTTGATGCCATCGATATATATCATAGAAATAAATACGCAAGTATAATATAAGTTTCTTGATATAAATTAATATTTAACAATGTCATATATAAAATATTGCTCACACTATTTTAATTGAATTGATGACCCTCAACTTTAAAACGGATAAATATCCCATGTCTTTGTAATGGGCCAAGATTCATATTTTTACTTCCTTTTCAACCAACTTTGGCTGAACACCTAAAATTTAGTTATTTTGGTAGGAAGCTCTTTCCAATTACATGTCATATAACTCTTAGTTCAATTTGGTGAATAAATCATTATTAAAATCAGTCTCATAAACTATTGCCCAATTATTTTGCATATAGGCTTTCAATCCTATTGAAGTAGCTTAGTTAACTTAGACTCTTTGCTTAAAAGTTTGTATACTAGTATCTTATACCATCGTGTCTTACCAGGATATATAAAATTATCTTACTTTGGCAAGCCTACACTTAATTAATCAACGTCTTGACGAGTGTTTTGAAAAGAAGACTGTAACTTAATACTTTTGAGTTCGAGAATTTATTCGTTTAGTTGATCCCATTAACTGATCTATCCAAGCGGATTGAGATATTCTGATTGAATGAGTAATCTTATATTATTATCTTGTTTGTCATCCAAACATCTACCATATAAATTAACATAAACAAGACATAAAATAAATGTGTCATGGATGTGGCCTCTAAGAAATTTTATATTCCAAAAAAATTGATAATATCTAATGACCTATAAGTAGGGCTCATCTCAAAATCTAAGTATCCATGCTTGCGCGTTTCCTCCTTTGTTGTTTTGAATTTATATTCTCCACTGTGGATAAGGAAATAGTATGGAAGGATCCTTGCATGTGCCTGCAGTAGAGTAGAACTATAAATTATACACAAAGACTTAGACGTGGGTGAGAGAGATGTAAGTAAGTAAGGGGTGTGAGTACGACAATTATGTTACTGAAGAGAGAGATTGTAGATCAATGGGGTTTATGTTGGGTTTTGATGCAGGTTACGCAGCGGAATTATAAAATTAATCCTGCTCAAATCCCACTAAGGATCACAGGAAGAGACTACATAACGATAGTAAAGGATTTTAGTATCTACATACCTTTGGGTTCTCCTGTTATGACTTCACACGTGAAATAGCATTCACGTCTCTATGGATAGTCCACTCCAAGGATTGAAACCGGATCTCCTTACACCTTGTGCTAGCTAGGAATCGATGGAAGAAGAAGAAGAACATCACACAAGGAATACCAAAAGAGGGGCTCGGCCCTCTTTGTGGCCGACGGGGTAGGGGCGGTCCCAAGGGGTTCGACCTCCTTGGGATTTGCTCTCTCTCCTTGCTTTTTTCTCCCGCTCAATGTGTTATGAGCATTAGTATGGGAAGGAAGTTAGGAGTGTCCTTTATATAGTCCAACAATTCCTTGTTGACTGCATAAAATACCATATTCTAATCATGTCCATACACGAATTATTCCAACTTGCAAATTAGTCCTACTAAGTTCGCAAGTAGTTGCGTATTGATCCTTCTAATTAATTAATTAATCATATTAATTAATACCCAAGTCCGGTCTAATCCATAGGGAGTGTGACCCCATAGGTTTCTACTTAGTTGGTAGTAACGAATACTAACATGGAGCGGCCTCTAGCAAGATATCCATGCTACCCAACTAATAGAAATAGTCATCCGACAAACCTTGTGCCCAATGTTCATGTATTTTTTTATCCCTTTGTCTCCATATCCGGATTGGACACGAGACGCATTAGTCACACTCGTATATCCAATCCAAAGTTTCTCGATCCTTGGAATATGCTTATCCGTGCAGATAACATCAATATCTCCATATTGATTTATCTGAGTCTGGCCAGGCATTTTATAAGTATCATCCCTCGAGTGCCCATGGAAATTTACTCCCATTATGTGGGAGGGACGAATCATGTCTACATCACTACGATCTCTATGCTTGCTTCCTATCATGCCCGATAACTACCTTTATAGTTACCCGGTTAAGGCGCAACGTTTGATAATATCGAAGCATGATATTTCACAACTAGAGTATCTAGTGACTTCAAGTCTAAGGATTACAATACCATTAGCACTACAAGAAGCACTTGTGACTTTACATAATCTAATGTAGTCTTCTCGTCGTGGGTCAATCCAGTATACCATCACTCTTAATATATACCCATGTGTTGGATCGTGATATCTCCATATCAATCCAACCCCATACTAGTCTATAGTTGATTGTCCTGTTAATCAATATAATTGACTAGGGATATTTAAGAATATAACATTTATATTATAAGGACTTCATTCATGTTAACATATCTCCATATCGATAACATAATCAATCGTAAGTCCATATATATTTATCATGATAAATTGATTGCCTCTAGGGCACAATTCCAATAGTATCCCACTTGCCCTAGAGTCAATCTCCTGCATCATATGCCTATTAATCTAGCGCGGCCCTCATGCTTTTACAGCGCAAGGTAAGATAGACATATGCTGGTACCTTACAGATATTCACATCTCCTTTATCAACAATTTGATTGAGATTGAATATTCTGAATAAGTGCATCATATGCATTAATATATTAGGTCCTCTGTGATAGAATCGGCAACTGAATCTTGCCTGGAACCTTTCCATCTCACAGTCCCTCTCACTAGTGCAAAACATAAAACCTAACTATAATCTGAAATCTCCTTTGTTAGATTTCATCACTCTAACCCCTTACTGTAAACTCATCATATCCTTCATATATCAAGAATTCATCATTTAGTTCTTCTCAAGTACTTAAGGATAATCTTGATAATCATCCAATGACTTTCACCCGGATTTGACTGGTATCTTCGTGTCATACCATATGACACATCTAGCCTAGTACATAACATGGTGTATCTCATGAATCTCATTCATACGGTCCTTTCTCAATCTAATTGAAAAGACAATTTGTTCTTTCAATGACTAATTCCATGTGAAATGGGAAAGAATCCATATTCTTACATGTGGAACCATTTCAACACCTTGTCAATATATGTACCATGACTCAAGCTGAACAACTACCCTTGATCTATCTCCATAGATCTTTATAGATTGTCTCGCCTTATTCTATTACTGAAAATCAATTCTCTATTCAATCTTTACAAGATTGCTGATTAGAGATATTATTCCCAATGATTAGTATGTCTCCACATACAAGACCAGAAATATAACTTTGCACCCACTAACCTTCTTGTAAAAATAAGCTTCATCTTCAATTTTGATGGAAACAAACTCCTTATTGCATCATTAATTCGAAGAATCCAACTACGAGAAGCTTGACTCAATCTATAGATAGATTTCTACAAGCAAGATGCTAATGGATTTAAGCATCACAATTGGGAAAAAGATTTCGTTATAGTGTATACTATGAACTCACAGGAAGCCCTTTTCTAACCAATTTTCCCTTAAAAGTAATCATATTACCATCCATGTTGGTTTCCTCATAACCCACTTGCACCATACGGCTCCTACCCTTTTAGGTGGTTCCACCAAAGTCCATGCTTTTTAAAATACATGGATTCCATATCGTATCTCATGGCTCCAAGTCATTTCTGAGAGGATTGCCCACTTGTGGCCTCTTCATAAGTTGCAGGCTCATCTCTATGAGCAATATATCATTGGGTTATGATAAATCTATATTTCTCTAGCTCCTTGACATATCCTACCTGACCTACGAAGCCCTTATGTTACTTAAGTTGGTTGCTCCACAACACCTTCTGATCCTTCATACTCATGTTCCATCAAAGGATCAATGTTATGTTGTGGTTCTTGAACTCCTTCAAGTTCTACTATCCCCCACTGTTTCTTTTAGAGACAATCTCTATCTAGAAACACATCGGTTCGAGCAACAAACAATTTGTTCTTGATCGGATTGTAGAAATAATATAATTTGTTTCCGAAGGATAATCCACATAGTACATTTATCCAATTTAGGTTCAAGTTTATCTCTAAACCTTTTACATAAACTTCATAACCCAAATTTTTTATGAACGATATACTATGACACTTCCTAGTCCATATCTCATATAGTGTTTTTCCATAATTGATTTGGATGGAACGAGGTTAAGGGAGAAATTTGCTGTAATTAGAACATGGCTCCTAAAAGTAAACTGGAAGCTCTGTTTGACACATGCCTTATGACACGCCATTCCATAATGGTGTTCCAGGTAGAGTGGGTTGGCATCACATCCCATACTCCCTTAGATGTTGAAACTATTGGCTTATGTATTCTCCTCCACAATCCAATCGTAGAGCCATGATACTTTTGCCAAGCTGGATTTCTACATTTTGAATTACTTGAACTCTTCAAAGGATTCTGATTTGTTTCTTCATAAGATACATAAATCCATATTTCTCTGATCACATCAGTAATATGATGAAGTACAGAAAACCACATTTGGCATTTGTGCTTAGCGGCCTACGTACATCAATATGCATGACTCCAAAAGATCATATCTCTGCCTAATAAATAAGTTTTACATGTCTCATATGATTCAATAATCAAGATGATCCAAAAAATCCATCCTCATGGAGTCTAGATATGTATTTCTTATTATGTTGCCTAAACAACAATGCCAAAGATAAGAGATGTTTATATCATTATATGCAAGCCTCTTGGTTTTTAATGTTATAGATGAAATTATTATGATCAAGGATATACAATCCACTTAGACAAAAGTGCATTACAATAATGCATTTTATCAAAATAAATCGAACAACATTTGTCCATTATTTTAATAAAATATTTTTCTTTTCAAAACAAGAAATTGTGATACTGTCCCTACTCAAAGCAGTGACATAATTGTATTTGTCTAATTCATGGATAGTTCCAAAATGTATAAATAATTCCCTATGGCTAATTCAGCAACCCCTTGCTTCATTGCCCTACGTGTAGGTTTATTTCTTCCTTATCCAACTGTCTACATCTCTTGAGATCCCCCACATTTCTATGAATGTGAGATCCCCATCTAGTATCATATACTCATGATGATGAGATGGACATATTGACTTCTATAACAAAAATACATAATTTGGAATTCATAATTACTTTATTATTTCCTTCCAGGTACTTTGGGCAGTTTCTTTTCCTCTACACCACCTATGGGACTTTTTAAAGCAATGTGGTTTTAGCAACAAGCTTGCTTTATGTCCATGGGGTCGGCGTAAACCCTTTTTCCTTGACCCATGCTTTTAACCATTAACATGTTTTTCCTTTAGCCCTTTTATGAGTGCTTTGTATAGCGATTCTCAATCATATTGAGTAAATCACCTTTAAACAAGACTATAATTGCATCCAATGCAATTCTCGGTCCATTTGGGAGAATAACCATTTATTCATTATATATCTCATAGATAACTCCTAGTCTCTAATGCTTTCAATCCTATTGAAGTAGCTTAGTAGCGCTTCACATCTTGCTTCAGCAGTCACACATTACTAGCTTGTGTTGTCGCGTCATATCTCGATGAATTAAGTCGCCTTGCTTTGGCAAGCCCGAACTCATTTCATCTTGATTATGACGAGTGCTAAGAAAGAGAGTGCAAAGTGGAGCAACACTTCAAGCCTTTCATATCAAGCTCGCTCTTCGAAAGAGCTTCTTTTAATGCATGATCATATCATACTCCTCCATATTTCTCATCTTGCTTCCAAAGCTCAGAGTTCATGGCAGCTGACATATGGCAAGTTACATCCAAAGAACTATTCTTTGATGTTCCTTCCATTAGGCTTTTAGTGTGTCTTGGTATTCGGTGGGAAGAGAACTTTATGTTCTACGATGTACAACATTTTTCCTTTCATTTTAGAATAATTCACAATTTTATACGAGTCTAGAAAATATATTCCAGACAGCTTGTCCTTCTTAAGGACATAAAGTCGTATTTTGTTTGTTTAATGTCGTGGGTATTCAACACAAAAGAATTTATGCAAAGTATTGTGACGTTTTAACTATATTTAATCAATGACTTAAATTGTCAAATATAGCTCTCACTATTTTTCTCGGATTACTAACCCTCCATATTAATGCAGAAAACATCATCATATTTTCTAGTGGGCCAAGATCCATATTTCACTTCTTTTGAGCTTGCTTTGGCAAGTCACCCAAAATTAGTTATTTAGGTAGGAATAATTCCAATTGCATCCCATGAAACTCTTAGTTCAATTGGGAAAATTACTCCTTATTTATCCGTCACATGGATAATCCCAATTGGTTGCCTCTAGGCCTTTAATCTTATTAAAATCACCTAGTTGCGTCCCACCTCTTACTTAAACAATTGCACATTACTTGCTTTTTACATCGCAACACACCTATGACAAACCAAGTCGCCCTGCTATGGCACGCACGTGCTTGGTGATCATGATGATGATGAGTGTTTAAGTAACGAGAAGGCAAAAAGCAATATTTAAATTGAGGGATTTTGATTTTCCAATTTTAATTTTTTTGTTGATCCATATCAACTGATCTACTTATTTTGAGTTGGGCAATCTCACAAATAAAAGACATGGGTCGTTAATTATCTTATTATCACTTTTGCATGCATCATCCATACACCAACAATAAAATAATAAGACAATAAAAAACAACCACAAACAAAAATTAATGTGATATGGATATGACCTCTAAACTAAGATATTCTCAAGCCAATGAAAATATCTATGAACCCTAAAATAGCAAGCTCATCTCCATGTGCCTCCATCTTTTGGTCCATGCTCCATAGCTTGTGGAATGCTCCATCTTGTGGTTTCTGTAATTCTTTAGGCTTCTTCTTCTCCATCTTGACTGTCATCTATTTTATCTAATACTAGCTAGAATCTATACTAAATAAAAGATATCACAAGTTGAGAAGAATACCGGCTCGCAGGCCGTAAAACCTAATTAACTATTACATTAATATTATGAGCTCGAAGGCCGTAAAACAAACCACAAAACTAGACATTCAAATGGTGATGCATCGGTTTTCCCATCCCGATTTGTCCTGCCCTCTCCGATCTTCACTAAATTTGAGGCAGATGCCCAAGCTACATCTTCTCTAAGGCCATATCCAATCACCATGCAAAAAGCACATAAACAGTTAAATCCAATTTTAACGTGCTTGGTCAATTTTAGTTGATTTTGGATGAACTAGGGTCAACGCGGTCCAAGAGGGCCCACCATTACCATGGCCAAAACCCTAAAGGACCACCAAAAGGCCTTGGGACCGGCCGGCGCTTGGTCGTCGCTTTCTTGGGCTGCAAGGAAGAGAGGGGCGGTCCCCAAAGGGGGGCCGAACCTCTTATTGAAGTTTTTTCCAAAAACAACTTCCTCCTTGTTGCCCAAGTTTAGTTATTTTGAAAACAAATTTCTCCTTGTTTCCCAAGTTTAGTTGTTTCCAAAACAACTTTCTCCTTGTTTCCCAAGTTCAGTTTTTCCAAGTTTGAAAAACACATTTTTCCAACTTGTGCCCAAACCCTAGTTTTCTAGATCCAAAATTTTCACATCCTATGTGATCCAAATTCGCTAATCCTTACATCCCATGTAATAATAGAATAATATTCACAAATTGCATCAATATGCATGATTTGTCCATTTTACGCGATAAACAATAATTAAAGTGTAAAACAACAAAAATCGTAACACATAAACTACGTTATGCTCTACGACCCGTGGCTCTGATACCACTGTTGGGTTTTGATGCAGATTACGCAGCGGAATAATAAAATTAATCCTGCTCAAATCCCACCAAGGATCACAGGAAGAGACTACATAACGATAGTAAAGGATTTTAGTATCTACATACCTTTGGGTTCTCCTATGATGACTTCACACGTGAAATAGTATTCATTTCTCTATGGCTAGTCCATTCCTAGGATTGAAACTGGATCTCCCAACACATTGTGCTAGATAGGAATCGATGGAAGAAGAAGAAGATCACACAAGTAACACCAAAAGAGGGGCTAGACCCTCTTTGTGGCCACGGGGTAGGGGCGGTCCCAAGGGGTTTGGCCTCCTTGGGATTTGCTCCCTCTCCTTTCTTTTTTATCCCACTCAATGTGTTATGAGCATTAGTATGGGACGGAAGCTATGAGTGTCCTTTATATATTCCAACAACTCCTTGTTGACTGCATAAAAGCCCCTATCCTAATCATGTCCATACACGAATTAGTCCAACTTGCAAATTAGTCCTACTAAGTTTGCAAGTAGTTGCGTATTGATCCTTATAATTAATTAATCATATTAATTAATTCCCAAGTCCGGTCTAATCCATAGGGAGTGTGACTCCATAGGTTTCTACATAGTTGGTAGTAACAAATACTAACATGGAGCGGCCTCTAGCAAGACATCCATGCTACCCAACTAATAGAAATAATCATCCGACAAACCTTGTGCTCAATGTTCATGTATTGTGTTATCCCTTTGTATCCATATCAAGATTGGACACGAGACATATTAGTCACACTCATATATCCAATCCATAGTTTGTCGATCTTAGGAATATGCTTATCCGTGCAGATAACATCAACATCTCCATATTGATTTATCTTAGTCTGGCCAGACATTCTATAAGCACCATCCCTCGAGTGGCCCGTGGATATTTACTCTCATTATGTGGGAGGGAAAAATCATGTCTACATCACTACGGTCTCTAAGCTTGCTTCCTATCATGCCTGATAACTACCTTTATATTTACCCGGTTAAGGCGCAACGTTTGATAATATCCAAGCATGATATTTCACAACTAGAGTATCTAGTGACTTCAAGTCTAAGGATTACAATATCATTAGCACTACTAGAAGCACTTGTGACTTTACATAATCTAATGTAGAATTCTCGTCGTGGGTCAATGCAGTATACCATTACTCTTAATGTATACCCATTTGTCGGATCGTGATATCTCCCTATCAATCCAACCCCATACTAGTCTATTGTTGATTGTCATGTTAATCAAAATAATTGACTAGGGATATTTAAGAATATAACATTTATATTCTAAGGACTTCATTCATGCTAACATATCTCCATATCGATAACATAATGAATCGTACGTCCATATATATTTATCACGATAAATTGATTACCTCTAGGGTACAATTCCAACATTTTAGAATCATTAACGATCTAAACCTCTATGTAGAGGATGACCCTCCTATATATACAAGTCTTAGGATATCTATTACGATTAGTTATATAACAGTATAGGGTGGTTATAAAACTGCCTCGCATAAATGACCGTTGATCGCTAATATATGCGACTGTATCGCAAGTCTCTTGAGTAATATTCAAGGTCTCTTGCGAGTATGTGCATAGCTCGCACGAGACGGACCTTACTCAAGCCTCAAGACCGCTTAAACCCTTAAATCCTAAGTATGTAAGTATTATATGCGAGAGGACCTTGTCTCACCGCCCATACATTTAAGTGCGTACTAACCGTTTAACGCAAGAGCACGCTCGCGTAATAAAGAGTGACTATTTTTGTACTCAGGTTGTCGTCCCCTCGAAGAAGCTCGTAACAAGCGTTTAATTTGCAAATAATTAAGTATACTATGTAACCGGGAGGAAGTAGTTGAGAAATAGTAAGGTTGCCACCCAGAAAAAGTACCTGTATTGAATTGCAGAAATCACAGTGAACTGAGATTAAGAGAGAAGTCTTAATCAATTAATGGAGAAAATTAGACAATATCATTGATCCCCTAGGGTTGTAAAAGATTTCCATATAATCTGATTAACACATTCATTAAGTTCTAACTAAGACAGGTAACAGTACTAACCATCTCCTGTCGGTCTCAGATGTTTTTACGTCACGGTACACCTAGGTCCTTGTCAGCCGAGCTACGTTCACCGGTCCGTTCCAGCATGTTCTCTACTAGTACGATCACGGGTCCTATCGGTCCATCGTTTAACAAACAGTTGGTTATTCCTACCAAATCTACCCACACTACACAACCTAACATGTATCCTTTCGATCTCGGCGATGCGGGATTATTGTTCATGTCTCATTCTAGCTAGTTAGAATAACTGTCGTGCATTCACTAACTAAGTAATAGTTTCAATTATTTACTCCATTCCCGTTAAGAATTAACACAGTACAAGATTTGTTATATTAGAACAAAACTAACTTTTATGCATGATTTTCATATAAGAACAAACTCTAGTTCATGATGATTAAATCGTCTCTTAATAGTGTAAATAGACAATGATGAATAACGAAATTAATAAACTACCAATCATTCAATAAGAAGAAAACACTAGCATGAAACACCGATTAAATTTGGAAAACGTATCGTTTACATAAACTCCGAGGATCTCATATTAAGATGCCTAGCACATAGCGTTTATCTACTCATATGAAAATAAACAAACATAAAGAGTTTCTACATTGATTGATAAAGAAGAGAAGAAATCAAGCGAGATGAAGCTTCAATGGTGGAGTCTTCGTCTTCTTCGTTGTCTTCTTCTTCGTGCGTCCTTCTTCTCTCTAACGTAGATGATAGAATATCTCAATGAATTCCCTAGTAATGTATTAATTATTTCCATATTAGGTTAGGAAATAATTAACACAAAATAACCTAGTATTGGCCAAAACAAACAGATCTTCACCTCTGCCACCTGCATGTCGTGCAAATTGCCATTTCTTGTCGTGTAAACTTGTAGTTTTTGCCGTGGGAATTTTTGGCAAGAGGTCGTGCAACCTGGGGAGGATCTAATATTAAGATGCCTAGCACATAGATTTTATCTAATCACAGTAAAATAAACAAACAGAAAGAGTTTCTACATTGACGATAAAGAAGAGAAGAAAATGAAACGAGATGAAGCTTCAATGGTGGAGTTTTCGTCTTCTTCGTTGTCTTCTTCTTCGTGCGGCCTTCTTCTCTCTAACGCAGATGATAGAATATCTCAATGAATTCCCTAGTAATGTATTAATTATTCCCACATTAGGTTAGGAAATAATTAACACAAAACAACCTAGTATTGGCCAAAACAAACAGATCTGCACCTCTGCCACCAGCATGTCGTGCAACCTGCCATTTCTTGTCGTGCAACCTGGTAGTTTTTGCCGTGGAAATTTTTGGCAGGAGGTTGTGCGACATGGGGTCTCCTTCGCTTCTGGTCTAGTGACTAGGAGCTCAGGTCGCGAAGTACAGTGAGTTTCCTCAACTTTTCATCCGAATTTTAGCTAAGTATGGGCCGCCACTCTTCTAGGGAGGTCCAAGTTTAGTTTCCAAAACTTTTTTAAATTGCATTTGCCTCCCCTCTTCATGTCTTCTCTTCAGTTCTTCACGATTTCTTCTTCGCTTAAGCTCCCAAATAATTTCCAAAGCTCGTTTTTCCTCTTCGCTTCACCTCCCAAGCATCGTTTCTTGTCAAAACCACACTAAACAAACCCGTGCGATCAAATGTGACAAAAGTTGCATAAAATAACACGAGAAACACTTTGATTAACAAATTAACGCTCAAAGCTAAACTATACATTTTCTCTCTATTCGTAGAATTAAAAAAATATTATCAACCTAGAAGCTATGCAAAACGAAATAGAACACATAAGAAATATAACTCTAATGTGTATCAGTAAGTTGGAAAGAGTGTTGAACTTTTCAACTATCTTTTTATTATATTGATGTTTGTTACATTTAGACTGTAGAAATGTCTAGTTATTTTAAATCAGAACTCTAATTGTGTAGTAACAACACCAGCTCCTTTGGTTACATACAAAATCTCAATACTGTAATGAAAATAATATGCGATGAATAAGCTGGCTGAAATTATAATGTGAAACACGTTTGGCATGCTCTTAAAAATATCGAATTGCAATTTTAATTGTGTTTGGAAGCACATGTAGCTTTTACTAATGTCTTTAGGGAAAAAACTATTCAATAAATGTCTTTATTTACACATTTGACACGTCTAAGATGCTATGCATTTTCACAAATTAACAATTCGTGCATTAACGAGATGATAGAGTATGGTATTACAGACACAATACCTAAAAACTATCTGAAATTTGAGATTATATAAATTCCAGATATTAGCCAACCCAAATTAAAATCTGACCTCGAAAATTTACGAAACAAACAAAAATAATTTTTTAGGCAGAATTTAATCTCAAACGAGATTAAATCTTTAACCAAACACGCATTTAACCTATACATTTTTGAGAGATCGTGTTTATACCAATGTGGAAGGGCTTCTCCAGATCCGTTCCAAACTGTGTGTAATACCCCATCCTATATTACTGGAAAATTACACTAGGATCCCCTAGACTCTCCGAGGATGCCCTCCGCCAAGCACGGAAGTGCTCAGCAAAGAGTTTAAACCTAACCGTTATGTTATGAGAAAAATTAAATAACCAGAATCTTAAGTAAAACCTACTACAATAACCAGCATACTCTGACGTACCCTCTAAGTGTTCGACTACTCCCAACATCTCGCAAACCCACCTGCCAAAATAGGAGGTAGAGACGTCACAATGTCAAACTATAGTGAACAAAATAATCTTTAAAAAGAAAACAAACATATTTAAGTGTATATGTATATCATCTATTTTGAAAATATTTCACATGTTTTTTGTGACGCAAATGTCCTGTAACCTACCCAAGACAAAGTTCACAGAGAATGATTTATCAATACACAGTAGTTACCAATTTAAACTCAATTATGATTCTAACCTCAATTTCCCAATTACATTCCAACATCCAATGATCGTCCAAGAAAAACTAACCTTAAATGGTGGAACCTAGCTGTCTAGCTGGGAGCTAGCAATGTAACGGCTATAAGCCCCTAGACCGGGGTCCATATGTCTGATACCGTAGCAGGTCAGATGGCCGGAGCCTGTAATGACTATACAAAGGTCTGGATTAAGAAAGATTTAATTTCCAATCAAGTTTAGAGACAGACATGTATAATTTTCCAAATCTCACTTAAATATTCAAAGACAAGCATGTATACTCACAAGTTTGAGAGCATATAAATAAGATTGACATTCCTTGATTACCGTTCCTTATGCTCATAGCCACATATATGTAACTGATCCTACATTCTTTAATATCTATTAAGCATTCATATGCTTACCTTGCAGCCTGCCTAGTATTCCCGACCAGCGTCGCTGATTATCCATCCCGACAATCTCTACACATACAAATATATAAGTACTTTTTAGTACAAATCCTCTTTAGTGAGGTAAAATTCTTATGCAAGTGTCATGCTAGCTGTCTAGCTCATGTTAGCCATTTTTCCTCTCAAGTCTCAAGCAGTCCCTGACTGTTCCTGAACCCCCTTAGTTTTTCCTATTGGATAATTTCATGAGTCACTAGGTCCCCAACTTATCCACTTAAGACTGAATCTCAAGTTTTGATTATTTACACTGTCACTTTAGTGTCTTTTCCCCCTGACTAAACCTAACTCCCCAAGCAAATCAAGCTATGCCCATCAATATGAAGACACAATGTTAACACTCCAACATAGTCATAGGGTTGAAATTTATAACTTTTAGTTATTTTCACTTAGGCCCCTGAAGTTTAGAAAAATTGCAAAAAGACCTCATACATATGACTTGGTCAAGATTATCCCATAATGGATTTACAATACTTCAATAAACCATGTAGGATATGTAGATAGTTCCAAAACATTGATTTTGTTGGGTTTTGGGCAATCAAACGCAGCGGGAAAAAAATTAATTTGCCAAAACGCACCAAGGACCCAAGTGAATGAGCTGAATATGATGATTAGAGGTTTACCACTAACACAGATCAAAGGAACGCATCTCAAAGATATCGAAACAAATAAATCTGAACTTTACTTCTTCTCTAATGGTGCTAGCAATTGTAGCAAGGAGGATCTTGTCATACAAGATGACAGACTTGGACGCGTGTAGTGGCTGAATCCAATTCAATTCGTGGGTATGGGAGAGGGGCGGCACCACTAGTTTGTGGCCTCCTTTAGGAGGCGGCACCTTGTGGTGGTCGGACCCTTTGTGGAGAAGAAACTTTCTCCTTCTGTTCCTTTATTCTTTCTAGTGTATAAGTTGGTTGGGAATGAATCTAGACTGAAATTTCAGAGCCTACAAATCCTATTTATATCTAGATAAATTCATCTTTTCCCTTTAATCCAACAGTTTGGATTAGTTTGCATTATAGTCGACAATTTCTCTTTAGTCCAACTAATGTGCAAAATTCATATTTTAGTCCAATATTCATTATTGCTATTTAGGCCAACTAATTAGCAACTAATTCTAGTTTGATCTATTCTTGTATGTGACCATGTAGGTTCTTAATTACGTTTGCAGTAATATAATTAGAAACATTGAACGACATCGAGCAATACATCAATGCTACCCAAGTAATAGGAATGTTAGTGATCTGACGAACCTCTGTTACCAATGTTCCCGTGTTGTATAATCCCTTTGTCTCATCTATCCATATTAGACACAAGACATGGAATGTCACCCTTGTATATCCAATGTATAGTTTCTTGATCTGTGAGTAGACTTAGACAAAAAAATAACATCAATAACTCATATTGATTTATTCGAGCCTGTCCATGCATGTCCCTAAGTCTCACTCACCAGGTGGCCTTGGATATTTACTCTCGTTATGTAGGAGGGACAAATCCTATCTACATCACTCACACCTCTCATCATGTTTCATAGCGTGTCCAATTATCGCTTTTATAATTACCTTGTTACGGCCTGACGTTTGACGACATCAAAACATGATAATTGACATTTAGAGAATGTAGTGATTTCAAGTCGAAGTATCACAATACCATTGTCACTTGAGAATCACTTGTGACATTCACATAACTACCATGTAATGTTCTCATCGCGGGTGAATCCTGTATGCCATTACTCCTAATGCGTTCCTAGAGTTGGACTTGATATCCCCATATCAATCTACCCACATACTAGTCTTGATGCAATACAGTCGTCCTAATTAACTGTAGTACTCGAGTAGGGATATTTAAGAATATAACATTTATATTCTAAGGACTTCATTTATGTTAACATATCTCCAAATCGATAACACAATGAATATTAAGTCCATATAAATGTCAAAATAACTAGATTTCCACTAGGTCATATTCCAACAGTCTCCCACTTGCACTAGAAAAAATGTGGTGCATCTCGTATGCCCATCGATCTAGCGCGTCCCTCATGCTTTCGTAGAGCAAGGAGTTTGGCAAAAGAGGTCACAAAGACGGCATCTTTTGGTACTTTGCATATCTTCTCCTCTTAGTGATAATCTCTCGAATGAGATGAAATCTCCTCAGTATGTGCATCCGATGCATTAATACACTCAGCCTATGTGGTAGAATCGGCAAGTGAATCTTGTCTGGAACCTTTCCAGCTCAGAGTTCCTCTATTAAAGCAAACCAAAAAACTTGACTGCAATCTGAAATAATTTTTGTCAGTTTGGAAGCAGGCATCGGTGTAATTCCTTACAATGAGGCATTCCTATCCTCCATATATTAAGAATTCTTCCGTAGTTGTACTCAAGTACTTAAGGATATTCTTGACAGCTATTCAAGTAACTCTCACCTGGATTTGACTAGCATCTACTTGTTATGCTCATAGAATATGAAACGTTTGGTCTAGTACATAACATGGTGTATCTTGTGAATCTTATTCATAAGGTCCTTATAAATCTGATTGAAAGGACAATTAGTCTTCGAAAGACCAACTCCATGTGACATCGGTAAGAATCCCCTCTTGGGTTCTTGCATGTTGAAACATTTCAACACCTTGTCAATATACGTACTTATACTTAAGACGAGCAACTTTCTTGATCTATATCTATATATATTTATAGGTTTCTTTGCCTAATTTTCTCATTGAAAAGCAATACCCTACCCAATCTTATAGATTGTAGAGTAGGGACATCATTCCCAATGATTAGTATGTCATCCACATACAAGACCAGAAATAAAACTGTGCTCCCACTAAACTTGTTGTAAGCACAAGGTTCATATTCATTCATGATGAAACCAAACTCTTTGATTGCATCATGAAATCGAAGATTCCAACTCCAAGAAGCTTGCTTTAATATGTACATGGATCGCTGAAACTTACACACCTTTAGGGCATGCTCTAGGTCGACAAAATCCTATGGGTGTGTCATACACATCCTCAATGAGGTTTCCATAAGTAAAAGCTATTTTGATATTTATCTACCAAATTATGATAAGCAGCAATTTCAAGCAAGATGCGAATGCACTTAAGCGTCATAACTTGGGGTAAAAAATCATTATAGTCTATACTATGAACTTGATGAAACCTTTAGCCACCAATCGTCCCTTAATGGTAATCACATTGCCATCCATGCCTGTTTCCCACTTGCACCCTAGGGGTATTACCCTTCAGGTGGTATATTAAAGCCCATGCTTTGATGATATACGTGGATTCCATTTCGAATCTCATGGCTCCAAGCCATTTTTGAGAATCTGGCCCACTTGTGGCCACCTCATAGGTTGTAGGCTCATCTTGATACATGAGCAATACATCATCAAGTTCCTTCACGAGAAATTCATATTTCTCTAGCCCTCGACATATCCTACGTGATTTACTTGGTTCTTGTGTTAGCTGAACATGTTGCTCCGCAACATCTTGCGGATCATGATCTTGTTCCATCAAAGGATCAATGTTATTTTTGTGGTTCTTAAACCCCCTCAAGTTCAACTGTCCTCCCAGTGGTTCTTTTAGAGAAAAACTCTCTTTACAGAAACACACCGGTTCGAGCAACAAACACTTAATTCTTAGTTAGATTGTAAAATAAACCCTTTTTTATTTCCATAGGGTATCCCACGAATATACATTTATCCCACTTGGGTCCAAGTTTATTTGACTCTAAACGCTTTACATAAACTTCACAACCCCAAACCTTCATGAACGAAATACTAGTTATTTTTCATGACTTATTTTGATGGAATACGATTAAGGGTGAAAATTGTTGTAAGTAGAGCATAGCCCCAAAAATAAAATGGAAGTTCTTGTTTAACGCATCATGACCAAACCATTTCTAACAAGACTCGAATCCTCTCAGACAAACCATTCCTTGTGGTGTTCCAGGTGGATTGAGTTGGGATAAGATTCCACACTCCTTTAGATGCTCGTCAAACTTTAGGCTTAAGTACTTGCCTCCACGATCTTATCGTAGAGTTTTAATACTTTTTCCAAATTGGTTCTTTACTTCATTCTTAAATTCTTTGAACTTTTCAATGGATTCTGATTTGTTCTTCATAAGATAAACAAATCCATATTTTTTGAGGTCATCAGTAAATGTGATGAATTACTGAGAACCAATTCTAGCATTTGTGCTTAGTGTCAGTTTGTATGAGTCTCAAAAGATCACATCTTCCCAATAAACAAGCCTCACATGTCTCATAAATGGGTCCAGCAACCCGTACTTATGGAGTCTAGAAATGTGTTCTTATTTATGTGGCTTAAACGAGAATGCCAAAGATAAGTCGGGTTAATATAATTAAATTTAAACCTATTATTATCAATGTTATAGATGGAATTATCAAGTTCTAGGATATACAATCCATTTGATCAAAGTGCATTATGACGCGTGTAAACTACGCATTGCTGCGCAAGTATACGGTCAAGTAATATAATGGAGTATTTTAAACTCCGAGTTATCGAACCCAAGGGACGGTGTCTACTCTTTATCTAGTTTAGAAATTAAATTCAATTCACACAAGTAACCGGTAAAAAGGTTTGTAGTTTGAAGTGTTGTCACCCTCAAACAAGTGACTAGCAATGGTAGTGAAATAACGCGAATGAAATGATTTGACGTAAATTATAGGAGAGAAAGCTAGGAAATATATGGATCACCTAGGGTAGTTTTGACGATTCCGGATTTCATGTTCTAACACGTCGATTCATAGTTAGTTAAGCTAGGTAATGGCGTTGACAATTACCTATCGGTCTCATGTCGTTCTACACAATAGTAATGATTTGTCCCTCTCAGGCCAAGTATACTACCTATGTGTTCTAGTAGGTTAACGATATTGTAAGGGATAATGTCCTATCAGACCACTAGTCACAAACAATTCACTACATCCTACTGAATTTACCCTCATCTAGCCACTCCTCTCCAACTCACTTCTCAGTCTAATTGATTACGAATGTCCTTGTTTATTCATCCCAACTAGGGTAGAGTTGCTTTCACACACTCACTAGTTAAGTAGTAATTTCGGGTCATGACTCCTACGTTACTAAGGATTAAGAACAATAAACAAGTAATTAACTACTAAAAATTGTCTTTAAGCCTAGTTCATGATCACATGGAGAAATAGATAATCAACATCACACATCCTAGTTCTACCTTGTCCAGAAGAACTCAACATGAAATAGAACATAACAATCTCCATAAAATCATAAACCTAATTCAAAGTTCATCCAAAATCTGGAAAACACAAAACATAAACCCTATGCTCTCCATAGATTCCTAGGTATGAGTTTAGCTACTCATAACAAAAGATAACATGGTGTTCAAATATTTCATACAAGAAACTAGAGAGAAAATAGATCAAACGCTAGAAATCGTGATGTTCTTGCGATCCGGGCTCTTCTCCTTGCTTGATGATGTTCTCCAATGAAGTCTCCTTGCTCTACTCCTTGTGCTTGGATCTCTCTATGCGTGAATGTCTCTATTTCCTCCCCCTATGTCGTCCTTCAATCAAAACCCGTCACAAGTCTTCAGTAATTGCACAACAGCCCCTTAAAATCTGCTCCTGACTTTAACAGGCCATATATTCTTCGTCTGAACTCGGATTATGCTCCGTGACCTATCGTTGGAAATCTATTTGAGTCTACTTTCATCTGGAACAGGTCTCCCTCCCGATTTTTTTTATAAATCAAGATATGATCAAATTAGTTCAAACTGGTCATCCAAGCTCCTCCGATTCGGCTTCTGTTGGCTCCACTTGAGCTCCCGTTGTTTCCGAAGTTCGTTCCATGCTTCCTATCAACCGATTAGCATCCGTTCCTGCTAAGACAACATGAAAAAACATACCAAGCGATTATATTTGACAAATAACAATGAAATATGCATAGAAAATGCCCGGACTAACAATATGGTGAGCAACAAGTGATAAAACGACTCATATTCTCCAACAATGGGCTCAAATCACTCTCAAATACATAATAACATGTGGCAAATGCTAAAGAAATATAGTTCCTAAAAGGCTCTATCAAACTCCCCCGCACTTACTCTCTTGCTCGTCTCGAGCAATAATGACGCACAAGACTCCCACACTTGAGACATTGCATAGATACCACAACCAAACAAATGCATACCCCACCGCTTTGCATACTTCACTTTCCGCTAGCCAACACGACTCACGACTCAATACACAAAGACATGACTATGCAAACTACATGATATGTACAATGAAACTCAAGTATGAACAATGAAAGGAATTAAAGAACATATATTTTTTTCTTTTTAGTTAGAGATTGGGCAATCTTAAAGAACAAACCGTCATGTCATAAGGCTCTCACATCCCCTAGAAGATTATATAACTTCGGTGATCGGTAGAACTTGCGGCCAGTTTCGTCAGACATAACGGGCACGAACACAAAATAAGTTGCTTCCGCACACTCATCAAACGTATCCCTATCACCTACCATCCGAGCTATTTATCCATGGGTTTCAATTTTTGACGGCTTAGGACGGGTAGGATAAGATATTTAGAAGCGTAGTCCTAGACGTCATGATACATCTCACAAAAACCCATTCTCATACTCCTTCACCAAAATCCAAGGAACCCCACCGAACTAACTACTCCGGCCCTCATTCCCTCAATCTCGATGCAATGTCGTTCTCGCGACCAAAAATGTGAAGAAGTGATCAAAACTCATAGATCATCTCCTCGGTCTTCATGAAGTTTAATTTCCGGCTCCCTATTCCATTTCACTTTCAATAACTGTTTTTCCATTCTTTTTTTTTGAATAATAAGCACATGGAGCCACCAATGATGATAACAATATCCAAGGAGATAAAATATCACAATAGATAACGTGGGGGTGGAATGTGTCAAATCAACGATGTAATCAATATAGATGTCGACACCCCCACACTCAACGTAAAGCATATCTCGAACCCGGTAGTCAATGTATACACGTGCTAATTCCAACCAATCCTCCTCATCACCTAAGATATAGAGAATATAAATGAAGCACAAGAACGTCCTCCTATATGATCAACCAACCCCACCCCATATCGTGCGGAAAAATGTCACGCACTACGGCACTCCACCTGTGATCGTGATGTATGGACACGACTCACTGCCACAACGAAGTGTGCTACCGTCTCTAGCTCACCCTCACATCCCCTCAAAAGGTGACATGTAAGAGTATCCACTCAAGATGTATAATATCAGCTCACCCTCAATGAACCTCCCTAACTCGACTCCCTCTATCATGACGCATAGGAAGGGACCATTCTAACTAGTGATTAAAGTCACAAGGAATGGCTTCCTAGGCTTGAGGCTGTGAATAAAAGGGGTAAATGGATCAAATTGGGGTAACTAATGGACCTAAGTGATGGAGACGGGACGTGAGGTCCCCATAAAAATCACCCGCACAGCTGTTCGCTTGTCACTACGAGGAGGGTTGACGACTACCTATGTGACGGTGGTGTAGCGCTAGTAGGATAACTAGTTTGAGAGACAACTACTCACAATTCTCGAGTGCATTGGCCCTATAGCTTTCCTACTCCAGATTCTCGCGTCTGCCTCACCTCAGATTTTCATACCACATCGGGAATACTATCATTAAGCCCTCTCCATACTTACTCTCTTCAATTGCCCTTTCTAAAAAAAAAAATCATTTTTTAGGGGTTTTCTTTTATTTTTCGACACTATATGTAACTGGCCAACTCGACTAACCAACAACATAGGGTAGGTGGACTCAATAAATAAAAGTGCAACAATTATATACACTGCATAAAGACTAACCAACAACATAGGGTAGGTGGACTCAATAAATAAAAGTGCAACAATTATATACACTGCATAAAATAAACGTGCACATGCAAAACTAACCGACTCGACACCTACATGCCAACTCGACTCACTAAACTACATGTAACAAGGCTATGCACTGGCTAACTAATAGCCAAAAAGTCCCCCACACTTAAGCGCTTTGTTGTCCTAAACAAAAAAATGAAGTGAAATCAAGATGACTCGGCTGCTCAAGCGTAGGGCCGGTGGGTCTAGTCAAAGTGGGTCCCCTCGTCCTCAGTGATTGGGGGGTCTAGACTCGACTCTGGTTACACATCGGACATGTAATGGTACAGTCCTTCGTAGGTGTCAGGATGCTGCAATGTGACATTAGCCGCGAGGGCCATGTCCTGAATCCATCCTCTCTGCTCATCACTATCCAGGCCTAGCCACTCTAAGCCTCGGCCAAGCTGACGCTGACTACTCCGGACATGCTCCAACTGCCTCCTAGACCTAGATCTGTCAGCATCTGCTTGCAGTCTCTGCTGCTCTAGCTAGTGGTGATACGGACCAGCTGGCTCTCAATCCTAGAGCTAGAACTAGAGGTACTTGCCTCGCTAGGGTGTGTGGGATCAACCGGCTCTGGGGCTCTCAGGGGGTTGGGTACTTTCTCCCACTTACGCTCTCCATTGTTCTTTTTAGATAGGTCATAAACTAGACCCTTCAAATCTGAGCCAGCAACTTTTGCTAGATTTAGAAGAAGGCAAGTGTGGCCGGGAGATCCACGGTTATTAGGACCAGTCTTGTCCATAATAAAGCAATAAATGAAGTACGGGATGTTAATCCTCTTACCGGTCCACAAATAGTAGGCCATGGTGCAAAGCTAGAAGGAGTATGTGGGTTGAGCAGTGACGCCCACAACCCAGTTCTCAAGAAATACGCACAACCACCTCGCATGTGGAAGCACGAACCTCCTAGAAACGTTCCACTCAGGTAGGGTGGGTCTCTCATTCCATCCTTGGCACCCCCGCAAAACAAAAGGCGCTCACAACCTCAACAGCATCAACTCTACGGACAGTCTCATGGTAGGCACAAGTACCTTCTTAGTCTCGGGTGTGAGAACTATATAAGCACGCCGACAAAATATGTGCCTCTCATCATTACCCCCTCCCTCGTTATAGAAACGCGCATTCACGATAAACTCTCTTGCAAGAGCGGAGCTAGACTTCTGACATATTTCAAAACCATTTGTCTAACTTCGCATTCATAAATAGGTCTTTAAGTTGTTGGGGCATCTTAGGGTGTAGCGGGAAGGGTTTTTCAGAAGTCCCTTCCCTCTTTTCAGAAACTTTTGGTGCAATACTCCTTGTCGGCGTTTTCACTCACAAACCTGAAGCTGCAGAATTTGGTACTGCAAATAGCATTAAGGTCTACATCCTTAGGTGCCATGCCTCGAGTTCCTATCTTAGGGAGTGGAGGCATATCCTGGTTCAACTCATAACGAATTGGAGACGGCAGAACCTGATGGCGGTTCCCGACCCGTCTCCCTCATTCACTTCTTCCTCCTCCTCACTCATAACTACATCCTCCTCAGGGTTGTAGACCGGTTGGTCGTCAAGAACAAGACCCCGTCTCCTCTTATTAACATTCCTAGATGTAGACATAATGATATGAAAAAGAAAAACGAGTGCTCGTGAGTTTAAGCCGTGAACTACACCAAGTAACCCAGGGTACAAGCAATGAACACGTATAATTTGCGAGAAAATTAAGCCCTAGGAGTGCCTAAGCAAGAATTAAAGCTGAGAGAGAGAAAATTGTACCAAATTTTTCAGAAACACGAGCAAGTGAAGGCAAGAGTACCTCCTGAAGCTCCTCGGTGTCCCCGTCACAAGTCTCTTCTTGAGCTAAGGCCAAATCCTACTCCAAGTATGCGAATCGGAATTTTTTTGTTCTTGGAGCTCTTCTTCTTTGTTTCCCCCCACACTCAAACCGTGCACTATCTCTTAATATTCCAAGACTTAATGTTGATGGCGAGCTTTCAAGGAGCAAAATCCACCAAAAACTTTTGGATTTGGAGATGTTTGGGGTTTTGTGTGAGTGAGTGTTCTTGAAAGTTTGAGAGGAAGAAGATGAAGAAGAGTGTTTTGATCCGAAATTGGGGTTGGGAGTGTGAGAAATCCGGTTTTTGTCTTTAAATAGTAGACCAGGAATACCCAAGATGCCCCCATTTAATGAGGCTTCCAGAGCATTTCGGCCTGAAATGCTTTTGATTTCAGCCCGAAATACAGTGTATTTCTATTTCGGCCCGAAATCAAAACCATTTCAGCCCGAAATGATTTGGAATTCTCAAAAAAAATCCCTCTTTTCATTTCGGCCCGAAATCAAGGGTATTTCGGCTCGAAATGCCAAGGGACTTACCTGTTTTTGTTTTAACTCTAGTTTCTTCATCCGGTGTTCGATTTCTTCGATTCTCGCACTTACAGACTCATCATTGAATGTAGAATCCAATGTTGACTGAATAATACCCAAACTCCGGGGAATTTTTCATATCATCTCCAAAATTGCTCTCTAGTGAAAGAATCGTGCCCCTTTAAACTTGTGTTTTCGTTCATCCCTCTTCGGATTCCGATGCTTACAAATCAATGCCACAACTAGCTGCCAATATACTCAATTAATGCATGGCTACTTATCGACCTCGAGTAGCCTCTCTTTCAAGCTCCTATTGTCAACTTTCTCGTTGTGCCTCGTTTTGCGTGCAATGTAGTAAACGTGCATCAAGAAGGGTAATCATAAGAGTATGTGGTACATGTGTCCTGCACACTCATGGAAATTATTAAATCGCTCTCTCTCACATCTCTCAATCAAGTACGAACATCAAAAACAGAATACGAAAAACAAATTTGATTACCTAAATTGGGTTGCATCCCAATTAACGCTTGTAATTTAAGTTCGATGACCCGACCCAGTTACCTCAATGCCCCTAAACAGGTAGCTTGGCACCTCGTTCCATCTCATCCAGCTTCCTATTCTGGATCCTCAACACAACTCTATGCGGTTTGACTTGCGAAACTGGTGGCTTATCACAAACCACCTCAGAACTCTTGTGCACTGACTGCACTGCCACTGGAAACGGTGTCTTATCTTGAGACTGCTGTGGACTCTTCTTGGGAACCCGAAAATTTTCCCACGCATCATTGATCCTCATGATCAATTCGCCGTTCTCAACAAAATGAGAGTCCGACCGGTAGTTAAAAAGGGCCTACAGGACGATCGGAACATCTCCCACAGGCATCTCTAGTATCACAAAATCAGCACGGATAATAGAATTACCTACCTTAACCAGCACGTCCTCCACCACACCATATGCCTTTTTACCAGATTTTTCAGCAAACTGTAAGTTGATCCACGTGGAACGAGCTTGCACTCCCAGCTTCTGAAAGACTGAAACTGGCATC
This sequence comes from Linanthus parryae, assembly GCA_023055425.1. Taxonomy (NCBI): domain Eukaryota; kingdom Viridiplantae; phylum Streptophyta; class Magnoliopsida; order Ericales; family Polemoniaceae; genus Linanthus; species Linanthus parryae. The sequence continues at coordinate 577,115 of JALGPY010000043.1, read as the reverse complement.
AAATTGACACTATCTCGCAAATCACATAGGGCCTGCCCCGTGTAAGCACCTCCCAAGTTAGATTCTATCACAAAGCTTCCCGGATCCTTCTGTTTTTCTGGCAATCCATGCAAAACACATGAGCTCACCTGCTTAGTCAAATCCACAGTTTGAAATTTGGCACCGCCCTGTTTTCCTGAAAATGCATCTCTCATATACTTGGCATACTTAGGCATCATCTTGACTGCCTCAATGAGTGGAACATTGATATGCAATTTTGAAAAGATGGACAAGAATCTATTATGCTCCTCTGAATCATCTTTCTTCTTCCTCGTCTTAGGAGGATATGGGAAATTCTTCGCCATAGAAGGTTGTGTTATCTCATCGTGTGGAGTCACACCCTTTGATTAGGGGATCATGACAGGGGTCATGTCAAAGACCTCATGCTCCCTAACCTTCGAGGCTTCAGCTCTAGCGTGGCTTGGATATGGTGGATCATCAAGAACAATCTCACTGCGAGTAGTGACTGCATTAATCTGATGCACATTGTTCGACGAAAATAATCCCAAGTATAGGATACCGTCTCAAGTAATATTATCTGGTAAGACCGGAGTCGAATCCACAAGGAGAGGAGGGTTAGATAATGACTTACTATCACTAGAGTAAACGACTAACTAAACGATAAAAGCAACTTCTCAATGGCTTTAGAGCTTGCCAAGCTATCAAATCCACCACTAGTGATGCAGCAAGTTTGAGAATTCGAGTAAGAAACAAAGGAAACGAATACTAATACTACTACGATTCGATAGAGCTAGTCGATATGAAAGTGAAGTTGGGTCAATTGATTTCGCTAGAGAACTTGTAAATGAAGTTCAACACCCAAAACTTGTATCAAGTGAAGAAGCATGGATTCTAAAGCAAAGATGAATGTCTAGCTCATGAATTCAAGAGCGAAACCCAAAATCGAGTTATGTCAAGCATCAAGGATATGTGCTCATCTAAGTGAGTCCACATACAAGATCAAGCCACAATTCGGATTTGTCTTTCGACACACGAATTCAATAATTCGACATCCAAACTTGTAACAACTTGAAGAACAATTGAAAACTTCACAACAAACCATCCAACTTCATCAAGTAACCCAACAAAATAACTAGCTACTCATGTTATTTAGTTGAAGAAGATATTTCACCAACATACTCAAATAGATAACCATATATTTCAAGCTCAATACTCAAGAGTACACAAGTTAATCTCAAAAATCAACCCAATACACAAGATTAAGCTATAACTTGAAGAACTAAATCAAACTAACTCAAATCAAAACTACAAGAAATTGACGAGAAATCAACTAAACAGCTCAAATGCTGCTGCTAGCTACTGCTACTACTGCTTACTACTGCTGCTGCTGCTGCAGTGCTGAACACAGCAAGAACACAGCACAAAACAGAGCCAAAACAGTGCACAAACTACCCAAAAACGAATCAAAAACCACAGCTCCGCTCTCCCTCTCTTCCTCTTTCTCTGTTCGAGCTCAAGAACAGCCCATAAACGAGGAGAAATCGGAGAGAGAGAGAGAGGAGATGGACGAACCCAGAACAGAGCGTCGTTTTTGCCGACGGGTCAGAGAAGAGTCTTCGATTTCTTCAAGCTTGTTTATATAGACTTGGTAGATGATTCTTAGCCTCCAAGGGATAATTTGAGCCATCCAATTGAACGCCCAACCATCTAAATCGTTGATTCGTCGAAGCTTCAAGAACCCTAAGATTTTGGGGCTTTTTTCGTTACTTCGTTTTGGGTCGAATTAAGCAGTGAGTTAGGAAGAGGATTTGACAAGGAGGAGATTGGGACCGATTTGGGAAAGTTTAGTGAAGATTTGAGGTGGTTTTGGGCTGTAGGAAGTTTCGGACGAAGCAACCATGGCTGCTCTGGCGTGTTCTGGCGTCGTGAGGGAGAAGAGAACGATGCTTGCTGTGAGTTGTTTTAGAAAAAAGACACTTCGGCACCCTTAAGTTGCTGGGGGCTTTAAAAATGCCCCCAGCGCTTGAAATTATAGCCCCAAGACCCCCTTTGCAGTTAGTAACTCTTCATAAAAGCCCTTAGAACGTTTTGAAAACTCCAATAAAGCCCCGGTTCCGTCAAAATGTCTTCAAACAAGCCCTCCTATATAACTTTGTCTTTACAAATTTGTCTTTTGACTTCTTGAAGTTCACTTATTTTGCCTATATCTTCAAATATTCTTCCAATTAAGTCCTCCAAGTCTTCTTAAATCATCATTTAAGCTCCCACTAGCTACCATCTTTCATTCGAAACCATGTCTTTGCCTACAAAACAAGATAAAAACACCCAAAACTACGAAAACAAGCATAAGTCTAGAAAGAGAGATAAAATAGCTAAATTACACATATTAGCAAGCTATGAAGAGTTCATTAACATACTAAAACATGCAATATGTCGTGAACACACCCCCAACTAGCCTTTTGCTCGTCCTCGAGCAAAGAGAGCGATAAAAGTAGTAACCTAGTGAAGAACCAATCATGAGAGACTCACACTCACTAGACAAGGCTTGACTCAATCCTAAACTAGACTCAAAAATTTACAAACACACACACACACATTATCTATCCTATGTAAGAACCCAAAGAAAATAAAATCCTAAAGATTACTAGCTAATTTTAATTTTTTTTGTAGGGGAAAAAGAAGAATGCACAAATGTCTCCTCAAATAAATTCTCAAAGTCCAAAAAGATTAAGGAAGAAGCCTATGGACGTCTAAGCATATACTCATACAAATATGGGCGGTGTTTGGTAGAAGGTGACTCATGCGATCCACAAAAATTGTTAATTAAGTTCAATTTGCGAGAAAGTATTCCTTCAAAAATAAGGATCACATGAAACCAGACATTCTCATACTTATTCAAAAGCACCCATGTAGGATGGACCTCCAAAGCTTTGAACAAAAAGTTTTAAGAATGGGGGATGTGGTTGTGGGCTTGTATGATCCTTTTGTGGATTGGGAGGTGGTGCGAATTATCATAATTTCATTTCATTTTTTTTTCGACATTTATAGCATTGAATTTTTTTTTCACCTCCAATCCAAAGGCTCTTCAAGACCCACAACAAAACAGAGGAATATAAAAGCGAGTGGGCTTTTTAAGCTAAACCAAGGGAGCTATCTAGGTGGTGACGTAACATTTATGCCCGGACACCCCTCTATTTCTTAGACATCGCATGGGGTGTCATTGGTAACCACCACTCCAATGGGCTACAAGTTTCCACCGCAAAAAACGATTAGAATAAAATCCTTTTTGTAGAGTTCAAATAGCTTTAGAAATGCACCCTTTATCAAAAGTAGAGGACGTCAAAGTTTATGTGATCAACTTAGCTTGAAGGACTTAAACATGAAACGTAAATTTAGTGTGTCGTTTTGTGAGAACGCATGATATCGCGGAAGGTGGGATAATGGTGTAGATGTATTGAGTATAAGCAAAGAATTCCTTTTTAAAATAAAAATAAAAAAAGAGCATGGACTAAGAGATTTCATTCTTTGAAAACATCTAGTTTCATAAAATTCTCCCTTTTCACTTTTCTCATTTTTTTTCTTCAAAATAAGTGAGTCAACTATAACTTCCTAAGACTCAATAAAGCTATCAAATAAGAAAATAAAATCTAGACTCAAGATGAAAGTAAAATAAATAAAACTAACAAAGAAAGAAGAATAAAAAATATATGGTTTGACACGGGAAAAGAATGATGCTTCTCATGAAAGGTTCACACATTTTTTCAAAATTTTCATTTTTTTTTAATTTAATGATTTTTTTCAAAATTTTCATTTTTTTGTATTTTTCATGTAAATCACTAATGAAGAAAAAGCATGCTAGTAACCATTTAAGCCAAGTAATATATCTACTTCCCACCCCCCAACTAAAATGTCACATTGTCCTCAATGTGTGAGAGCAATGGAAGATCATACAAGTTCATATAAGAGATAAGTGATAGGTATACCTCAATTTAGCTTTCTTAGCCACCAAGCACAAGTCCTCCTCCAAGAGCAACCTACAAAATGGTAATTGAAAGAAAAAAAAAATGCAAGAAATAGAGATAAACTAATTTATTTATTTACAACTAGGGAGGTGGAACAAAGGATATGATGCTATCCCACCCCCAATCTTGGAAATTTCTTTCCATGCCATGCCCCTACTTCATTCTTAGAAAAGTACTTCTCCTTTAAAAAATTTGATTCATCAATTAGAATAGATAGGAGAAGAGGGGCAAGACACAAAAGATGAATAAGAGATGCAAACAAAATCTAACGATTAATCTTGAGCAAGTGTTCATGTCATGCATCATCTTAAGAAAAGGGTTTGAAATCCTCAAATGAATTGAATCATAGAATGGGTCTTCACAAATTGTCAAATTTTTACTTGAAATCAAAACTTGAGAGATGGTGGCAACTTGTGAATCCTCAATCTCATCACTTTTAAATAAGTCATATGGATTTGGGGATGGGGCTTCACAAGTGGGAGTTAAAATAATTTGAGAACTTGAAGCCGCATCCAAACCCTTAGGCAAATCTTCCATAATGATAGAATCCAAGGGAGCATTCAAGTAAAATTCAATTTCGTCACAAATACGAGCATAGCTCCCCAGATCTTCATTAGACATATCAATACTAACCGGAGTACCTCCCAATAAAACTTCAATTTGGTCACAATAAAGATCATAGGAACTCCAGTAAGTACTAGGCTCTTCTAGAGCACAAGACAAGTCTACATTCCCTTCACTAGTGGTAGCATCAAATTTGACCTCTAACTCATCACATGAGTGATTTTCATTTTGCGACTCCTCCTCACAAGTGTCACTATGTGAGTCATCCAAAATGGCTTCACTCATGTCATGGGTTGAAGAGTCATCATCAAAAACATTAATTTCACTACCAACATCACTATCACATGCTTCTTTAGATTGTGAAAATGAGAAATGAATACAATCACCTATCCTAGTGGCAACAACTTCATCATCAAACACATCATCCAAAATTTGATCTTGAGCAAGCTCGTGATGTGTGTGAATAGGAACTTGAGACTCGTGTGATGATGAGTCTTGTGAAGAGTAAGTACTATATTCAAGAGAATCATCATGCGATTGTGAATATGAGGAAGCCACTCTATCCTCCAAATGAGAAGATGATTCTACTAATTCTCTTGGTGATTCTCTTAGTGATTCCATAATTTCATTATTATTTCATTATTATTTTGAACTTTCTCATATAGAGAATCACTTATAGGCGTATTTAGCTCATCATTCACAAACGATTCCCTCTCAAATGATTAACTTCTCTTGATTCACACATCATATCATTATATTGATAAGTGCAAGAATCATGAGAGTTCAAAAACATGTAAGTGTTTGAGGGAGGTGATTGTGCACAAGAAGCATGAGATGTGTAATCTAGTGTCCTACTATAATGCCAAGAATAATCATTCTTAGGGAAATAATCACCATTTTTAATCGCACGTTCACGTATGGAACGCATTGATTCCTTAGAATGATTTCCATGACTAGTAAATGCATGATAGTAAGGATATGAAGGAATGTTATGCCGCCTTTCACCAAAATTAACATATTCATGAGACATTTTTTTTTCAAGCAAGTAGATGAGAGGTACGTGATGAATTTCACAAGCCCTCTTGAATCTAACAAGCTTACTAACCACAAGAAACTAGAGAAAATTTCAAGAAAAATACTAAAAAAAGCAAAGCAAATCAAATCTAATACCTAGCCTCTCCCCGGCAACCGCGCCAAAAACTTGTTCGACGAAAATAATCCCAAGTATAGGATATCGTCTCAAGTAATATTATCCGGTAAGACCGGAGTCGAATCCACAAGGAGAGGAGGGTTAGATAATGACTCACTATCACTAGAGTAAACGACTAACTGAACGATAAAAGCAACTTCTCAATGGCTTTAGAGCTTGCCAAGCTATAAAATCCACCACTAGTGATGGAGCAAGTTTGAGAATTGGAGAAAGAAACAAAGGAAACGAACACTAATACTACTACGATTCGATAGAGCTAGTCGATATGAAATTGAAGTTTGGTCAATTGATTTCTCTAGAGAACTTGTAAATGAATTTCAACACCCAAAACTTGTATCAAGTGAAGAAGCATGGATTCTAAAGCAAAGATGAATGTCTAGCTCATGAATTCAAGAGCGAAACCCAAAATCGAGTTATGTCAAGCATCAAGGATATGTACTCATCTAAGTGAGTCCACATACAAGATCAAGCCACAATTCGGATTTGTCTTTCGACACACGAATTCAATAACTCGACATCCAAACTTGTAACAACTTGATGAACAATTGAAAACTTCACAACAAACCATCCAACTTCATCAAGTAACCCAACAAAAGAACTAGCTACTCATGTTATTTAGTTGAAGAAGATATTTCACCAACATACTCAAATAGATATCCATATATTTCAAGCTCAATACTCAAGAGTACACAAGTTAATCTCAAAAATCAACCCAATACACAAGATTAAGCTATAACTTGAAGAAGTAAATCAAACTAACTCGAATCAAAACTACAAGAAATTGATGAGAAATCAACTAAACAACTCAAATGCTGCTGCTAGCTGCTGCTACTACTGCTAATTACTGCTGCTGTTGCTGCAATGCTGAACACAGCAAGAACACAGCACAAAATAGAGCCAAAACAGTGCACAAACTACCCAAAAACGAATAAAAAACCACAGCTCCTCTCTCCCTCTCTTCCTCTTTCTTTGTTCGAGCTCAAGAACAGCCCATAAACGAGGAGAAATCGGAGAGAGAGAGAGAGGAGACGGACGAACCCAGAACAGAGCGTTGTTTTTGCCGACGGTCAGAGAAGAGTCTTCGATTTCTTCAAGCTTGCTTTATATAGAATTGGTAGATGATTTCTTAGCCTCCAAGGGATAATCTGAGCCATCCAATTGAACCCCCAACCATCTGTATCGTTGATTCGTCGAAGCTTCAAGAACCCTAAGATTTTGGGGCTTTTCCGTTACTTCGTTTTGGGCCGAATTAAGCAGTGGGTTAGGAAGAGGATTTGACAAGGAGGAGATTGGGACCAATTTGGGCAAGTTTAGTGAAGAGTTGAGGTGGTTTTGGGCTGTAGGAAGTTTCGGACGAAGCAACCATGGCTGCTCTGGCGTGTTCTGGCGTCGTGAGGGAGAAGAGAACGATGCTTGCTGTGAGTTGTTTTAGAAAAAAGACACTTCGGCCCCCTTAAGTTGCTGGGGGCTTTAAAAATGCCCCCAGCGCTTGAAATTATATCCCCAAGGCCCCCTTTGCAGTTAGTAACTCTTCATAAAAGCCCTTAGAACGTTTTGAAAACTCCAATAAAGCCCCGGTTCCGTCAAAATGTCTTCAAACAAGCCCTCCTATATAACTTTGTCTTTACAAATTGGTCTTTTTGACTTATTAAAGTTCACTTATTTTGCCTCTATCTTCAAATATTCTTCCAATTAAGTCCTCCAAGTCTTCTTAAATCATCATTTAAGCTCCCACTAGCTACCATCTTTCATTCGAAACCATGTCTTTGCCTACAAAACAAGATAAAAACACCCAAAACAACGAAAACAAGCATAAGTCTAGAAAGAGTGATAAAATAGCTAAATTACACATATTAGAAAGCTATGAAGAGTTCATTAACATACTAAGACATGCAATTATATGTCGTTAACACACATTATCAGTATCGAATGGTAAAGACCCTGGTGCTCTAGCTGGGAGTTGAGTGGCAATTTGTCCTACCTGCACCTCCAAGCTACGAAGTGAGGTCTTCGGGATGTGCAAATCAGTTGTCAATGTCTCCACCTGAGAAGTTAAGGTATTCACATTCTTGCCCATCTGTCATGTTCTTGAGATCTGTCATTTCATGATTCTGGCCCGTAGCTAATGGTGGCGGTACGTGAGCATCTGGTACAGGTGGCTTGTGCTGAAAAACGGGTACATATGAAGCTCCAGAATGATTTCCATACCTGAATCCTGGATGATCTCTTGTGTGAGTTCTGTAGTTCCCCTGATTCCAGTTGCGCTGTCCCTGTGCCCCCTCATAGCTGATATAGTGCTCTAGCTGGGCGTTGAGTGGCAATCTGTCCTACCTGCACCTCCAAGTTACGAAGTGAGGTCTTCAGGATGTGCAAATCAGTTGTCAATGTCTCCACCTGAGAAGTTAAGGTATTCACATTGTTGCCCATCTGTCATATTCTTGAGATCTGTCATTTCATCATTCTGGCCCGTAGCTAATGGTGGCGGTACGTGAGAATTTGGTACAGGTGGCTTGTGCTGAAAACCGGGTACATATGAAGCTCCAGAATGATTTCCATACCTGAATCCTGGATGATCTTTTGTCCCAGTTCTGTAGTTCCCCTGATTCCAGTTGCGCTGTCCCTGTGCCCCCACATAGCTGATATCCTCATTAGCAGCTTGAGTCAAAGTTGCATTAGTCTCCTGCTTCTCAACTGCAGCCACAGTCTTCTTATCTAGATAGAAATGTTTTGCCATGTCAGAAACCATCTTTGTAATCCCATATTTCCACTCATCGTTCTTTAGTTCAGGCAGCTTGGACAACCTCCTAGAGTCGTAGAATTGAGCATCCTGTTTCTCTATTCTCTTCATCAATGCATATGCTCCATCCTTGTCAACCCTGTAAAGAAAGTTACCACCGGCTTCCCTGTTCAGCAAATCCTGGTTGGGACGATCCAGGCCATGATAGAAAACCTGAAGAATCTTGTATCCCACCGAAGTTATGATTAGGAAACTTCTGTATCGTCCTCATAAACCGGTCCCATGCATCAACAACCGTCTCATCAGCATGCTGGTGAAAACCAAGGATCTCTGCCTTAAAACCTATGACACGTTGAGCGGGGTAGAACTTGCTCATAGATTCATCAACACACTGCTCCCATGTGGTGATTGATTCTGGCTCCCTGGACTCTAGCCACTTCTCTGCCGCACCCTTCAGACAATAAGTAAAAAAACTCAGCTTCAGGGTCTCATCAGTGACGTTCTTGTACTTCACTGTGTTGTTGTAGGCATCAAACTTACCAATTAATTCATTTGGGTCTTCATCCCTGTTTCCATAGTACTGGAACTGATTCTGCACTATCGTGATGGTGGCAGGCTTCAAATCAAAGTGCTCAGCCTGAATGGTTTGCACTACGATAGCTGGCTTGTGTCCTCTTTGATTTGACTGGAACTTCTCCACCAAAGCTTGGCCCGACTTATTGTAGAGCATCTGGTTCTTCTGCTCATCGAGATTTTGTTGAAGCTCAGTCAACTTCTGATTTAGTTGAGCGTTAGTCAATTGCTCACCCATTGTGATCTGTCTTGGACCTCTTCTCGGAGTTCTGAATAGCTGTTCTGGGTCTTCAAATGGGGGCACAAGGTCTCTAAAGATCCGGTGCATACACAGAGAACTTGAAACAAAATTCAGAAAACAAATCAGAAATCACAGAAATAATAAACAAAAAGAAAAAGGTAAATTAAACTAATCGCTAGACTAGAATAGTAACCGATGCCTTCCCCGGCAACGACGCCAAAAACATGACGCGTGCAAACTACGCGTTGCTGCGCAAGTATACGATCAAGTAATATAATGAAGTATTTTGGACTCCTAGTTATTGAACCCAAGGGAAGGTGTCTACTATGTATCTAGTTTAGCAATTAAATTCAATTCACACAAGTAACCGGTAAAAAGGTTTGTAGTTTGAAGTGTTGTCACCCTCAAACAAGTGACTAGCAATGGTAGTGAAATAACACGAATTAAATGATTTGAGTAAATCAGAGGAGAGAAAGCTAGGCAATCTATAGATCACCTAGGGTAGTTTTGACGATTCCAGATTTCATGATCTAACACGACGATTCATAGTTAGTTAAGCTAGGTAATGGCGTTGAAAATTACCTATCGGTCTCATGTCGTTCTACACAATAGTAATGATTTGTCCCTCTCAGGCCAAGTATACTACCTATGTGCTCTAGTAGGTTTACGATATTGTAAGGGATAATGTCCTATAAGACCACTATTCACGAATAATTCACTACGTCCTACTGAATTTACCCTCATCTAGCCATTCCTATTCAACTCGCTTCTCAGTCTAATTGATTACGAATGTCCTTGTTTATTCATCCAAACTAGGGTAGAGTTGCTTTCACACACTCACTAGTTAAGTAGTAATTTCGGGTCATGACTCCTACGTTACTAAGGATTAAGGACAATAAACAAGTAAGTAAATACTACAAATTGTCTATAAGCCTAGTTCATGATCACATGGAGAAATAGATAATCAACATCACACATCCTAGTTCAAGTTTGTCAATGAAAGAACTCAACATGAAAAAGAACATAACAATCTCCATAAAATCATAAACCTAACGTGAAAGTTCATCCAAAATCTAGCAAAACATCCTCGAAACATAAACCCTAGGCTCTCCATAGATGCCTAGGTATGAGTTTAGCTACTCATAGAGAAAGATAACATGGTGTTCAAATATTTCATACAAGAAACTAGAGATAAAATAGATCAAACGCTAGAAATCGTGATATTCTTGCGATCCGGGCTCTTCTCCTTGCTTGATGATGTTCCACAATGAAGTATCCTTGCTCTCCTCCTTGTTATTGGCTCTCTCTATGAGTGAATATCTCTATTTCCGCCCCCTAGGTCGTCCTTCAATCAAAACCCATCACAAGTCTTCAGTAATTACACAATAGCCCCTTGAAATCTGCACCTGATTTCAATAGGCCATATCTTCTTCATCCGAACTCGGATTAAGCTACGTGACCTATCGTTGGAAAGCTCTTTGAGTCTAATTCATTTGGCACATGTCTCACTCCCAATTTAATTGTAGAACAACTATGATCAAATTAGTGCAAACTGATCATCCAAGCTCCTCCAATTCGGCTTCTCTCGACTCCACTTTGAGCTCCCGTTGTTTCCAAAGTTCGTTCCATGCTTCCTTTCAACCGATTAGCATCCGTTCCTGCCAATACAACATGAAAAAACATACCAAGCGATTATATTTGACAAAGAACAACGAAATATGCATGAAAAAACGTCTGGACTAACAATATAGCACATGATGAGCAACAAGTGATAAAACGACTCATATTCTCTGACATTGGGATCAAATCACTCTCAAATACATACTAACATGTGGTAAATGATAAAGAATTATAGATCCTTAAAGGCTCTATCACATTACAATAATGCATATCACAAAAATAAATGGATCAACATTTGTCCTTTATTGTGATAGTTAACCCTTTCTTGTCCAAAAAAGAAATCGATATTATATTCCTACTCATAGCTGGGGCAAAATAGCATTTCTATAATTCATGGATAATTCCAGAAGTAGAGATACATGATAAGTTCCTACGGCTAATTCAGCAACTCTTGCTTTATTGCGCCACGTGTATGTGTATCTCTCCCTTATCCAATGGTCTACAACTCTTGAGATCATGTACATTTCAACAAATGTGATATCCCCATCCATTATGTTATACCCATGATGATGAGATAGACACATTGACTTCTATAACAAATATACCTGAAGTGACATTCATAATTCCTTTTATCTTATTCCAATTACTTTGGGCAGTTTCTCTTCCATTATACCACCTTTGGGCTTTTAAGGCAACTTTCTTGGCTTAAGCAACAAATTTGCTTATACCATTTGGGGTTCCGGGCAAACCTTTTTCCCTTACCCTTGTTGTTGACCATAAACATGTTTTTTTCCTTTTCCCTTATTAGTGCTTTGTTTAGCGGTTCTCAATCATATTGAGTAAATTGCTTTTGACCAAAGATTAAGACACTTCAAACCATTTTTCATGTCGAACTTGCTCTTGAAAGAGCATATTTAAATGTATAATCATATCATACGCCTTCAGGTTCTCATCTTGCTTCAAAAGCTCAGAGTTCCTGGTAGCTAACATGAGGCAAGTCAGATAAAAATAATCATCTTTTGGTGTTCCTTCATTTCGGCTTTAGTGGCATAGGCATAAAGTGGGAAGAAAATTTCTGCTCTAGGATATACAGCATTTTCTTTTCGTTTGAGAACAATTCTCGAAATTTTATACCAGTCTAGAAAGTTGATTCCAGACATGTCCTTCTCAAGGACATATCGTAGCGATAAAGTCTAGTTTTGTTTGTTTGATGCCATTGGTATTCAACACATAAAGAATTATGCAAGTATTATGACCTTGTACTATATTCACGAATTAACGACCCTCACCATTAAAACGAAAAGTATCATATATCTCTCTAGTGGGCCAAGATCCATATTTCACCTCTTTTTGAGCCAGCTTTGACATGTCACCTAAAATTCAGTTATATAGGTATGAAACGATTTCCAGTTACATCGAATATAGCTCTTGGAACAATTGGGTGAATAACTCATTATTCATAATCTATCATATAGACTAGTGCCCAATTAGCTTGCCTCTGAGCTTTCAATCCCATTGAAGTAGCCTAGTTAAGTTAGACTTTTCACTTAGCAGTTTCATATTACTATCTTATGCCATCGCACCTTACCACGATAAATCAAGGCACCTTGCTTAGTCAAGCCTACACTTAATTGATCTTGTTCTTGACGAGTGCCAAGCAAAATAAGGCTATAACTTCGTATTTTGAGTTTGAGGGATTTGTTTGTTTTAGTTGATCTCATAAAATGATCTAACCAAGCGGGTTGGGCAGTCCCGATTGAAAGATCCACCTTGTTATAGTTGATCTCATCAACATCTACTCAAAAGAATTGGAAAATTCCGATTGAAAGATCCATGTTTAAATATTATCTTGTTTATCACTCAAACATGCATCACATACATCAACATAAACAAGACATAAAATTAAACGTGATATGGATGTGCCCCGAAGAATTAAGATATCGTCAAGTCAATGAGAATATTGATAGAACTATAAGAACGTCAAGCTCTTCTCGAAGTGCTTCCTTCTTCTAGTCCAAGCATCCAAGCATGTGCGCCTCCACCTTTATTGCTTCCATGGAATTAATCGCCTCTAACTATTTTATCTAAAATTTCTACTATCTAGCTAAAATTTCTATATATAAGCCTCACAAACGAGGGGATTTATATGAGAGGAGGAAACAACTAGAATAATAGAGAGGCACGACACGAAAACCTTATTTTGATTACATCAAAAATTATCAAAACCAAACCACTACAAACAAACACACATCTAGGCTACATCCATGCACCATGCGATTAAAAAACATATAAAAAAATAAAAAATCAGTTTTAATCACGCGTTGTTTATTTAATCGAGTAATTCATAATTACAAATTGCGACTACCGGGTCAAGAGGGGGCGACACACAAAGAGTGGGGCGGCAAAACCATGGCCGAAATCCTACGAGTAGGAAAAACAAATTTTCTATCTTCCTTGATGTGGCCAAACCCTCTAGGAGAGAAAATTCCAATTTTTCTCTTCGTTTGCCCAAACCCTAGCAGCCATAGTACATATATCATATATACGATTTTTCAGTGCACTACATACATCACATATACTATTTAAAAGTATAATATGTATTTAAAATATATACAATTTTAACATTACATTACATATATCATATATATAAGATTTTACTGTAAATTTCGTGCAACATTTATACGTTTTACAGTTCACTACATATAACAATTATACGTTTTCAGTACTCTATGTAAAACAATTATACATTTCAGTACTCTACGTATAACAATTGTGTTGGTGTATACCCTAGAGGGAATCTATTTTAGTGTGAACGCTGTTTCGGATAGAATAATAATTTTATTAGATATGGAGATATTAATATAATGAAGTCTTTAAATTGAAGTATAATGGTTATTAGGACAATCACTATGAATAGAGACTTGTGTGTGTGTAGATTGATATCAAGATATCAAGTCTAACACATGGGTATGCATTAGGAGTAATGGCATACTGGATTGACCAACCACGTGAAGGCTACATGTATGTGAATGTAAAAAGTGCTTCTCGTAGTGACAATGGTGTTGTGGTCCTTTAACTTAAAGCCATCCGACACTCTAGTTATGAATTATCATGTTTTGCTATCGTCAAATGTTGCACAGTAAACGGGTAGCTATACACGCGATGATCATATGTGATATAAAGGAAGCAGAGAGATGGTATTGATGTAGACATGATTTGTCCCTCCCTCATAACGGGAGTATGTACCCCTGGCCACTCGATGAGTAGTGCCTGCCCAGGCTCAGGTAGATTAATATATGATATCGATGTTATCTGTTTAGATAAGTCTATTCCCAGGATCGAGAAACTACGAATTGGATATACAAATGTGAAATCTTTTTCTCGTGTCCAATCAAGATATTGAGACAAAAGGGACGATAAAGCACGGTAACATTGGTCACAGAGGTTTGTCAGATCACTGACTATTCCTATTACTTGGGTAGCATTGATGTGTTGCTAGACACCACTCAATGTCTGTAATTGTTACTGCCAACGTAATAGGAACCTGCAGGGTGACACACCAAAGGATTACACTGGATGTATATGTTAATTAGTTGTACTAATTAATAGTTAAAAGAACCAGGGATCAAGTGTAACGATGTGCATATTTAGTTGGACTAAATAGCAAATTGGACTAAATTACTAATTAATCCAAGTATGGATCGGATTAGTGGTGAGGCAGTTTTGTAATTAATAAGAGTTATTAATTTTAAAAGACTAGTCCAGCCGTAGTTACTCATTAGATGAAATAATTAGAGCAAGAGAGAGAAGAGAAGGAGGATATTCGGCCCCCTACCCCACGGCAAGATGAGGCCGCCTCTCCCTCCTCAATTGTTGCGCGCATTGCTTGATTTGATCAATCTCATGATTGCTCCTTACCTACACTGCTAGCAAAAACAGTAGATGAATAAGATCCAGTAACTCATCCTACGGTGTGGATACCAGCAGTGGCAGGGACACCTCTTATGTGCACTGATCAGTAAGATTAACAGGGTAACCTTACTCCCTTCATAATGTTAAGATGCTTAAACTCCGATCTGTGGAGAGTTTTGGGCAGGAAAATTTTGTATTTTTGCTACGTAACCTGCACCAAAACCCCACAAACTATACGTTTCAGTACTCTACCTATAATAATTATACGTTTTCAGTATTCTACGTATAACAACTATACGTTTAAGTACATCATATATATAGTACACCGTATTGTATCATATACAATTTTTATGATCGTATCACATACAAATCATAATCTTATCGTATCATATACAATTTAACAATTTATACCTTAATCACATAAAACAGTAAAATAGTAACACATAATCATATTATGGTTTCACAAGTGGCTTTGATACCACTGTTGGGTTTTGGAAAATCTGACACGATTTTCTTACGTGTTACCGCATGTGAACGGTTCAAGTAATATAAGGTAATATTTCAACCCCGAGTTACCGATACCACGAGGACAGTCTTGAGTTTATTTAATTAGTTATTTAGATTACAGTACATTAACAAGGAGGAAATATTTTGATATAAAGAGTCGTCACCCACAAAAAAGTGACTAAAATGAAATAAACAACTAACTAATATTTTTGTATTTTTTATTTTATTAAAATAGATATGGAGAAACCAGGCAATCGTCTAATCCCTAATTCACCTAGGGATTAGACGATTTTCGGATTAGCTATGTAATACGTTAATCCTATTCTAGTTAAGCCGAGTAATGGTACTAACAATATCCTATCGATCTCATGTCGTTCTACGTCACGGTTTACTTGGTGTCCTGTCGGTCCACCTACATCTACCGCTCCGTTCTAGTAGGCTAACGACTTGCACGACAACGCGTCCTATCGATCAACCGTTGCCCGAAACAGTCGAATCTCACATACCGAATCTAGCCATTAAGGCCAATCCTACACACTTCTCTTCTTTTTTTCAGTGATTCAGGATTGTTGTTCATATCTCATCACAACTAGGTCTAAGTTGCTTTCACGCACTTGCTAGTTAATTAACAACTTTTAAGCATAGCATATGAACAATGACTAGTACAATTATTAACAGTAAGAATGATTACAATTCATGTGAAAACCTATTTTTCATTGATAATCAAATCACAAGCTAGACGTGTCAATAGTCTAGATTCAATAACACAGCCATGAAAATAAATCGATAATAATTGATAATAACCAAATATGCATGAAACAAAGTCTAAATCCGGGAAAATATACATGTCTACATAAACCCGAAGCTCTCTAGAGAAGCCTAGAAAAATTCTAGCTACTAATAGAAATCGTAGAAAAAAAACAAAGTTTCTCCATAGAAGTGATTAAAAGAGGGAAGGAGAAATCAAACGTTGAACCAAAGCTTCCGCATCGTCTCCTTCATCCAATTCCGTCTCTTCCTTGCTTTGTGCTGCGTGAATCCGTGATTTTCAGTCCCCTAGGTCGTCCTTGAGCCAATTCCCGTCATAATTCTTCATTATTTATATTTTAACCCCAAAATCCTGGTCCGTCTTTAGACCATTTCGTACGAAATAGCCCATTTCGTACGAAATGAATCTGGACTCCGACTTCTCCAGGCCATAACTTCTTCGTCCGATCTCCGATTAAGCTTCGTGACCTATCGTTGGAAAGCTCTTTGAGTCTACTTTCATATGGAACTGGTATCACTCCCAAAATTCATTGTATAACTCTAGATATAAACAAATGAGTGCAGACTGGTCACTATATCTCCTCAAACGTTGCTTCTCTCGACTCCACTTCTGCTCCCGTTGTTTTTTAAGTTCGTTCCATGCCTCCTATCAACAGATTAGCATCCTTTCCTGTCAAGAAAACATGAACAAACATACCAAGCGATTATATTTCCAAATAACAATTAAATATGCATAGAAATGCCCGGACTATTAAAACAGCGCATAGGAAGCGACAAGCGACAAAACGACTCATATTCTCTAACATTATGCTCAAATTTGTCATGATGAAGTGGAAAATGACAATAATATATAGCTCCTATCACAATCAAACGCAGCGGAAATAAAAAATTACCAAAACCCACCAACGACCCATGTAAATGAGCATAATCTAATAATTAGATGTTTACCTCGGTGAAACTGACTAGTGACGATCACTGACGCATATAAAAGGAATGGCATCTCTATGGAATTTAAACAAATATATTTGAACTGGACTTCTTCTCTAATGGTTCCAGCAATTGTAGGAAGGAGGATCTAGTCATACAAGATGATGAACTTGGACACGCATAGTGGCTGAATCCCATTCAAGCCGTGGGAATGGGAGATGGGCGACACCACTAGGCCGTGGTTTCCTTGAGGGGGCGGCACCTTGTGGTGGCAGAACCCTAGGTGGAGAAGAAACTTTTTCCATCTCTTCATCTTTTCTCTCTAGTGTATGTGTAGTTGTGGATATGAATCTAGACTGAATTTCCATAGCCTACAAATCCTATTTATAGGTTGATACATTCGTCTTTTCCCTTTAATGCAGCAGTTTGATTAATTTGCTTTCTATTCCACAATTTCTCTTTAGTCCAACTAATGAGCACAATTTCACTTTAGTCCAATATTCGTTAATGCTATTTTGTCCAACTAATTCATGTTTGATCTATTCTTGTGTGTGACCCTTAAGATTCCTAATTACGTTGGCAGTAATATAATTACAAACATTAAGTGGCGTCAAGAAATACATCAATGCTACCCAAGTAATAGGAATGTCAGTGATCTGACTAACCTCCGTGACCAATATTCCTATGTTGTATAATCCCTTTATGTCTTATATCCAGAATAGACACAATACATAGAATGTCACACTTGTATATCCAATCTATAGTTTCTCGATCTGTGAGTAGATTTAGACAAACAAATAACATTAATATCTCATATTGCTTTATTCGAGCATGGCCATGCATTTCCCTAAGTCTCACTCATCGAGTGGCCTTGGAATTTACTCCCGTTATGTAGGAGGGACAAATCCTATCTACATCACTCACACCTCTCAACATGTTTCATAGCATGTCCAATTATCGCTTTTATAATTACCATGTTAGGCGTGACATTTGAGGACATCAAAACATGATAATTCACATCTAGAGAATATAGTTACTTCAAGTCGAAGGATCACAACACCATTGTCACTATGTGAAGCACTTGTGAAATTCCCGTAACTCCCATGTAGCGTTCTCATCGCATGACAATCCAGTACGCCATTACTCCCAATGTGGACCCATGTAATAGACTTGGTATCCCCATATGAATCTACCCACATACTAGTCTCGATGCAATACAGTCGTCCTAATTAAACGTAGTAATCGACTAGGGATATTTAAGAATACAACATTTATATTCTAAGAATTTCATTTATTTAACATATCTCCATATCGATAACACAATGAATAGTAAGTCTGTATAAATGTCATGATAACTAGGTTGCTCCAGGGCCTATTCCAACATATTTAGTCCTGACACATCTTTTATGTGAAATTATTATTTTTTCCCTACAACACTTTTTGGTCAATACAAAGTTCATTAGGAGGTCAACTTGGTCCAATATGAGTTATAGATTCAGATTTGTATTGTGAGCAACCTTGCTGAAGAATATAGAAGCTAGAAAGGTTATTATGATTGACATCTTAGAGTCAAAGTTGAAGTGTAGATTAACATAAACAGTCAATTTCAAAGATGACTTGTGATCAATTGGAAAAGAAATTGGACAAACTGAGAATTGAATTTTGAAGATGGCTCATAAAGGATTCTAGAGCATATTCAAGTGCTGAATTATTCAAATTATTTAGGGAGATATAGCAGATAAAATTTTGGCAAATCAAGCCAATCTCTATTCTTGGAAAAAATCTCATGTTTTGACAGTCATACATACAATTTGGAGAAACTTTGACAAGGGTTTAAGGGACACATAGGGCTTTTCGGAAGAATATATTTATATGCATATGTAGAGCTATTATTAGGGAGAAAATTAGAAAAGTTTCATCTCATATCATCAAATAGATTGGATGTTATAAATGCTCAATGTTTGACAAAATTGTTTGGCAAGAACATCACCAAATGTCGCACAAAATGCATAAATTATTCAATAGAATTGAGTTGTATAGAGGGAAAGTTGAGGGAGAGATGCACATATGGCTTAAAGAGGGATACTCCATGAGTACACATAGCCGAAATTCAGCTCAAATTATCAAGTAATTCGGGAGAAATAAGGTTTCAAAGTGAGCCGACTCAAACTAGCTCAATAACACATGAATTGTTTTGTTTAAATAACCAAGACTTTGGCTTGAATATCTGTCTTTTAAAGTGTGATCTAGTCATGGATTTGATAGAGAATCCATAGAAATAAGTCCCGATTGTTAGCAGCATCAAACAAGGTCCAAAACCATCCAGTTAATGCTCAATTTATGTACCAAGAACAAGCACACAAATGTCGACAGAGAAACAAGAGATCAACAATAAAAATGCAACTAGATGATGTTTATAGGTTGTTATGATTCCTTAAACGAACTCATAACACCCCTAGGACCAAGATACACCGATTTAAAGATAGAAATAAGAAAAAAAGAGAGTTGCCGATCTTATTCGGCCAAAATGCAGAAAACGGCGAGGAGTTCCAGAATCCGGTGAGCTTCGAGTTTTCTGACGAATTTGAAACTAAATACATGATCTCTACGTTCACGTTTCTAAGTGGATCGCTGGAATTACATTTAATTCCACTAATTCTCAACAATCACAGAGAAATAAATCGTTTGAGGGATATGTTTCCTCTTCAATCCTTACCGAATTTCGACCTCAGAGCTTCATGGAATCAGAAATCTATAAAGGGATTTTGATCACAAAAATGAGGTGGAGTGGGGGTCGCAGCATTTTTTTATTTGAGGAAGGGGAGACGTGGTTGCAATGGTGGTGGTAGTGGTTTCATTGTGGTGTTCAACAAGGAAAAAAAGGAAGAAGTCGATGATCAAGAAGAGAGTATGATTAAGCTGTGAAGTGTGTAAGTAGGTACAAGATATGATCAGATATACTCTACAGGGGGGTTGAATTGAGTATAGAACCTTATGCTAAAAAAAAGTGGTTTTAAAAATAAAAATAAAGTTTGTGAAGTTTTCTAAAGCATTGAAATCAATTTCAAAGCTTTGAACTGAAAACAGATAGTTTAAAACCTCTGAAGATTTTCAAGGCTTTGAAGACTTTTCAAAGCATGGAAAATTTCGTGTTCTGGTACAGTTTGCAAGCAAATAAAGAACATAAATTTAGATCACATAACACAAGTATTTTTTACGAAATTCGGCCTCCAAAAGGCCTATTCTCCGCCTGAGGGATCAGATTCGTCTGGTGTTTCAACAACTTCCTATTTATCACTAGTTAAGCCCTAGAACTCAAGACTAAGAGAATTGCCTTACTCTTATATCAGCCCGTGGTTCTCCCTAACCTATCGCGTTACAGCTTCAACTACTTGATACAATAAGATTCTCTGTTGTTCCTATTGAACAACTCAACGAGAACAAATAATAGAATAAATAGAATTCTAATGAATAAGCAGATTAAGCACAAGTAGAAGAACACTATGAAGACTAAGAAGCTGAAAGCTTGGAAGTGCTCTTCTGAGTCTAGAATGGATTGAATGATAAGATCATATGCTTCCTTGTTGCTCAATCAATCCCAATGTATCTCTCTGTGTTTATGTATGTATGTGTTGTGTCAAAGAGTCTTTCAGCTCTTCAGGTTTGTTTGAATTTAAAGAGTTGCTGAGTTACCACAAATGTAGCACCAGAATCCCTAAAAATCTTCAACAGATTCTGGATTCTTTAACATCTCTTTTCCAACGTCTATAAGGTTGATTTTCTCCACTTATTGAGAGCACAATCTATATTTGCAATCTTGATACACATTATAACATAGCTCATAAAAATAGCAAACCTTTAGTGTACTGTTTGGCACTTCTGTAATTAGGGATCTCACGCTAAGAACTTTGGGTATTTTCAAAGCTTTGAAAAGCTTTTTCAAATCTTTGAACCTGCAAAACCAAGTAAAAAAAGAAACTAAAGAAACATATTCAAAGTAATCATGCAATCAGATAGTTAAGCAAATATCCTGCAAAATAGAACTTTGGTAAATACAGATAAATTGTCTGTCATGACACACAAAAGTATAATTCAAGACCTAGGAGACAGAACTCCCCCTCATTTTAACACTTATCATTTGAGGAGATTCAAAGCTTTGAAACCAGAGTTGAGTTAACAATCTCCTCCTTGATGAAGTCAAAACAAATAATCTGTTAGACGGTATATATGCACTGAAAATCAAAGTCATTAGCAATATAGCAGGTACAGTCATATGAAATCAAAGATAAACACCAGACATAAATTCTAAAATCAAAACATAAAAGTCCAAGCAAAAAATCAAACAAATCTATCCATCTTAGCCAGCACATACCACATTAGCTAGCATTATCCATATTATCACAGTCTAAATTTTCTCCCCCTTCTTGAATTTCATCAAAAGAGGTAGAAAAAAAATGTTGGATCATAGATCAAAATATTTTACAAACAGAAAGAAAATAGAGTTTAAAAGAAATTCTCCTATGCTTTGAAAAGTCCGGAAAGAGAAGACAAGATTTAAGGGTTTGAAGTCTGATCATCATCATCTGTCTGAGACCCTTCAACATCTTCCTCAGTATAATCTCCTTCATCATCCTCTGCATCCCCTTGATCATCCACTGATTTCTCTTTGCCTGCATCCACTTTCTCTTATTTTTTCTCAATCTGTTCTTGTTCAGCATCCACCTCAGCACCTTCATATTCTTCCTCAAATAGTTCTTCAGAAGCCACAATTTCAAGAATAACTTTCTGTCTTCTGCTTCTTCTGCTTGAGAAAATCCCGTATAAGAACCCCTGAGTCAATGCTTCCTTCCTTCCATGTTCCCTTTCCTCCAAAAACTTCTTGATCAGTAGAATGCTCATTAAAGAGTTTTCCAGTAGAATATGAATTCTTTATAACCCTTTTGAACCTGTGCAGTCTCTTCTTGCACATCATCAAATTCAAAGTATTGAAAAAGTTGGAGATCTTGTCATTCAAAGAGGAAACCAGGTCCTTCATGTTCTTGAATTCAGTTTACAGCTCAAATTGACCAACTTTGAGTTCATCCAGTTTATTCTAAATGACATTCAACTTCTGTAACACCTGAGATTGATCTGGAGAGGTAGAAGGCAAGGCTAGAGGTGTTGTTATGGCTTTTGGCTTAGCAAACTTCTTATATTTAAGCTCAATCTCAGGAAGGTCTGAATAAAACTTCCATTCGTCCTTAGCAGTCTGCACAATTCCAATCCTTTGATAAGATGATTCATCCACCATTCCAAAACCAACATAAATCTTCTCTTCCTTAGAAAAATGAATTTCAAAGTGTTGAAAGAAGAGAGGTAGGAGATTGACATAGGTTAGGGCATGGTTTCTATTCTTGGTGCTGCAATATAGCATATTCTCCATCACAATGCTAGCCAAATCAATATCATAACCATACATCACCAAATAAAAGATCAAACTTGTTTATTATTATCTTGTTAACGTTTTGCTAGTATCGCCATACACACAAAATAAATAACAAGACATAAATAATAAACATCCACAAAAGAAAAATTAACGTGGCATAGATATGGCCCCTAAACTAAGATATTACCAAGCCAATAATAATATTTATATGCCCTAAAGTGACAAGCTCATCTCCATGTGCTGCACCATATTCGCGCGCCTAGGGATAGGAGTCTTCATCGTCTTTGTGGCTTCCTGGTTCTCCGGTCTTCTTCTCCATGCTCTTGGCTATTATCTAAATATATCTAATTCTAGCCTAACATCTAGAATAAATAAATAAATAAAACCTCACATGTCGAGGAAGATGATCAGCTCGCAGACCGTAAAATTAATTAACTATTACATTTATTTGATCAACTCGCAGGCCGGAAACCAAACCACAACAAACACAAACATTCACCACCTAGGCCATATCCATCCACCATGCAACAAAGCACATAATACAGTTAAAATCAATTTTAACGCGCTTGTTCAATTTTAGTTTAAAATTGGGTAATTAGGGTCACAACGGTCCAAGAGATCCACCATCCACCATGGCCGAACCATCCGTGGACCAAGGCTAGGCCTTGGGGTGGTCGGCCGAGCCTCACACACGGCTAGGCCGCACGCTAGGCCGGCCCAACCCCTTGGCCGAGCCTTTCTTGGGCGGCAAGGGAGAGGGATGGTCCCCATAGGGACCGAACCAAATTATGGAATTGTTTCCAAAACAATTCCTTTCCTTGTTGCCGAAACTTAGTTGTTTCCATAAAGTTGTTTCCATAATTGGAAAAATTCCTTTTTCCCAATTATGTGCCCAAGAACCCTAATTTTTCAAGAACCCAATTATTCATATCCTATGTGATTAAACTCACAAATTTACACATCCAATGTTAAAATAGATCTTGTTTGTTCTCGAATAAAATTCAATTTGAATCTACTATGACAATTAATTTCAGTTTCGCGTAATATGAATAAAACGGTGTATAAACTGAAATCGTAACACATAAAATCATGTTATGCACTACAACCTGTGGCTCTAATACCACTGTTGGGTTTTGACGTAGGTAACGCAGTGTAATAAAAAAATATCATACTCAAAGCCCACCATGGACCATAGGAAGAGTTATGATAACACGATAAGAGCATAGAAGATGTGTACCTTCGTTTGGAAGATCACACGAAGAATAGTGTTTTCGTCTCTATGAATATCCACACCGTGGATTCTTGATTGGATTCCTTCTCACCGTGTAGTGCTAGCAACAGAGGAAGGAAGAGTATGATCATGCAAAACGGAGCACCAAGGCCTTGCCTTGGTGTGGCTGACGGCAAGGGGGTAGACAGGGTAGAGGGCTTCAGCCTTCTTCCTTGTCTCTCTCTCTGGATTTGTTATGTTCTCTCAAATAATGACTTGTGTTGAGAATTAACAAGGTAGAGTTCCTTTATATATTCATAACTCTTTATTAACTACATAAAGACCCCAAAACTAATCATGTCCTTGCATGGATTAGCCCACATGCAAATTAGTCCCACTAAGTTTGCTTGTGGTTGCAACATGATCCTTTTATTTTTTAGTCCAAATAATTAATACCTATATCCAATTTAATCCATCCGCTGTGTGACCCCGTAGGTTTCTACTTAGTTGGTAATAACTTATTACTAACATGGAGAGGGATCTAGCAACACACCCATGCCACCCAACTAATAGAAATAAGTCAGTGATCCCGACAAACCTTGTGCCCAATATCACATATTGCATTATCCCTTTGTCTCCATATCCGGATTGGACATGAGACATAAATAGTCATACTCATATGTCGAATCCATAGTTTCTCGATCCTTGAAATATGCTTATGCAATCAGATAACATCAATATCTCCATATTGATTTATCTGAGTCTGGCCAGACATTCAATAAGCACCATCCCTCGAGTGGCCATGTATATTTACTCCCATTATGTGGGAGGTACAAATCCTCTATACATCACTACGATCTCTAAAGCTTGCTTCCTATCATGCCCGATAGCTATCTTTATAGTTGTTTGGTTAAGGCGCAACGTTGGATAACATCAAAGCATGATATTTCACAACTAGAGTAATTAGTGACTTCAAGTCTAAGGATTACAACATAATTGGCACTACGAGAAGCGATTGTGACTTTGACATAATCTAATGTATCCTTCTCGTCGTGGGTCAATCCAGTATGCCATTACTCCTAATGCATACCCATGTGTTAGACTTGATATCTTCATATCAATCTCCACACATACTAGTCTATAGTTGATCGTCCTATTAACCAATATAATGGACTATGGATATTTAAGATAAAAAACAAGTTGTATCTAAGGACTTCATTATATTAAATATTACAATAATTATGAATGTTGTAGCCAAAACATTGTTCATACTAAATATGGATTGCCTCTAGGACACCTATTCCAACAGTAAGATATCTCTCTCTGCTTGATAGGGACTTAGATTTTGATTAATAAGAATTGAGTTGAAAATCCTGCAGGGATTAAGTCCCTGAGGTAGAGTCGTAGGTCCAAGTGGACTGAACTCTCTAAATCATTGTGTCTCTTGCATTTACTTTGCATCATTTTTCTTAGCATAAAACAAAGCACAAAACATATTTTCAGGGCTTGAACCTCATTTGAAGGCCTTGAAAACTGTCTGCATTCTCTTTACTATCAGTTTTGTTTCCAATGACTTGAAACTCATTTCAAGGCCTTGAATTACTTGTTGCACTTCAAAAATTCTTTTGCAACCACTCTTTTAACAAAAGTTGCAAAAGTCGTCATACTCTATTTAACCCCCCCCCCCCTCTAGAGTATTGATCCTGCATCTATTCCTTGTACTGTCCTTCATACGTTTTACGTCTTTGGAGCCCAACTACTCAGTCATCAAACGCGCGGGGTTACGCCACCATATATGTAATTACCGCGTATCATAAAGCTCAAATTGCTTCTGTGGATTTCAAGCTTAAATATTTAATACCCTGATAGATAAACTGAAAACCTCAAAACTATAGTAGTTAAGTTCCTCCAGAAAGACACCAAAGTCCTAATTTCTTATTTAATCGCTAAATTAATTATTTAAATATTTTGGGAATAACTAGTGTTAAATAAATATATAAAGTGTCAGTTAAGTATTGTTTATATATCTTGCGATGTAAGGTTTTTTATATGGTTGACGTGAATAAACTACATATTTATTTAACGCAGTGGTTGAGGATAAGCAATTCGATTTTGGCTGAATGAATCAGTGACACAGAGAGGGACGGACACGTGTCACAACATCTGTTACTGTCCTCCATGTGCGACACGTAGGGGGACACACGTCATGCACACGAGATTATATTGTGCATGATTGACACATAACATACACATGTCAGCGTGTGGTATGACTATCGGTGCATGCCCGGTATATGTCGTGACTCAGTGGAACAGATTCGTCACTTACTTCTATAAATAAGGTCCAGTGCTTTAGTTATTTTTCATTAAAATAATTAATTTAACTACTGACAAATGATAGAAAGAGGTACTAGAGATATTCAAAAATATTATATTTGGAGCTACTCATATCACTTCAAAGCTATTATCGTGAAGCTAGTAAAACTGTTAAGTGATTGTGCATTATTCGTATGGTATCTATAAATCATGATAATGATGTAATTCGAGTTTCATGCTAGTGTCTGATAACCAGTTACAGTTTAATTGATTATTATATTTCCACGCCAGTGGTTAAGCGGTACCTACTGTGCTTTTTGCTCATCCTAAAATATCTACAGGCATCATACCACGTCAATTGGAGACTATAAACGATCTAGAATAATAGAGTTATTGTACTAAAATGATTGATGATGTTGTTGTACTTGATATTTGTAAATTATTATTGCTCAAATGAATAGAAAATAATATTTTAATTCAAATTAAAAAGAGTTATTTATGTTTATTCAGCTTCCACTAAAAACATATGGTTCGTATATCTCTCGCGGTTGAATGCACGTGTATAAGAGTTAAATTCTTAATTAACTTAAATCAAAAAATTCGAGTCGGACAATATCATGATGGTGGGTTAAAATAATCTAGCTTGTTTTTGCCATTTAAGGCTAATAATGCATTTTTTAGGTTACATGCAATTTTAACATACTGTACTACCTACGTTACCACTTTTTCTTCGCTCTTTAGTTTTTTTTTTTTTTTTTAATCCGTAATCGGATAATTATGACCATGGGATTTCGAAAGAAAATTGATGCAGTATTTTTAATATCCACATCACTATTAAAAGGATTACAAATTTTGTTTTTTTTCTAATGGAATCACCGGCTCAAAGTTACCCTGTGAATAACGGTCAGAGTAAAAGCGGAAAAAAGCAAGGGAATTGAAGGTAAGGCCTTTACGAAACACATGTGGTAAAACTCAATCCTCTCAATATTTATTTATTTTAGATCAACGGTAGAAGCCTTACATGGGAATACGGGATTTGTAGTGATACATCAATACCCCTGGAAGCAAGCAAGCCCGAGTGCAAGTCTTTCTTGTTCTAGATTCGAGGATCAACATTAAATGAATTTGTCAACTACTCTCCACTTCCTATTCAATGCTGCTCTATTTTTCTTGGTTCTTGCATCTTGTTCCTTCTCTAGCCCTCATGTATGGTGCAATTAGTCACTTTCTCTTCCCCAGTTTTCTTATTTATAAGTAGTACTACTCCAATTCATCACAGCGAAAACACAATGACGGACGAGGACTCATTGTCTCTCTCGCACACTTGAAACTGATATCTCGATCACAGATAGTCGAGACATTTTACACAGGTATGTTTGTGAATTTTCTACTAATTTTTC
Source organism: Linanthus parryae (assembly GCA_023055425.1). Taxonomy (NCBI): domain Eukaryota; kingdom Viridiplantae; phylum Streptophyta; class Magnoliopsida; order Ericales; family Polemoniaceae; genus Linanthus; species Linanthus parryae. The sequence continues at coordinate 549,686 of JALGPY010000043.1, read as the reverse complement.
GTCTCCTCTTTTGATTAGCTTCTTACAATTTCAAATTTTTGTCCAATATATGGAGAATCAGGTCAACTCTATCCCAAAATTTGGCTCTCAATTGCAGGTCCAAATCAGGAATACATTATCAACTGTAGTAGTAATTCATTTATCGATACTACAAGCCAGCTATGTTGTCCTCTTTCATTCATTAGTAGTACATACCCCGCTCGTATGTTTATCCTACATGCTGATATATCCATTTGATTTAGAGATTTTATTGGTTTATTAAATCAAGACGCTCCTTACATTTATCAAAACTCCATTACACTAGTAACTCCATATATGTGTGTCTGTAATTTGACCTCAATAATTTCAACATACATGCATTTGTTGTATATGTATAATTTTTATTCAATTTTTGGCTTCTTATCTTTGTTTAATTTTGTGAGGTAAAATGAAGATATGTCATTTTTCCACTTATTTCTATTATTATTATTATTATTATTATTATTATTATTATTATTATTATTATTATTATTATTATTATTATTATTATTATTATTGCGTAGGACACCAAAAAATGTAGAGCCGGGCCAAATGATGCCGAATGTGGAGTTTTGACAATACTTATTCTGATGAAGAAGAGAGTCCCGCAATTACCAGCTACACAAATGATTTCCTCGCACATTTGGGACGGATAGGTGATCTACGATCAACAAAGTGGCGTTGTCCATTATGTAGGATTTTCACTACAAGTTATCCGTTGCAGTCCTTGATGAAACATGCTCAAACGATTCTAAACACCAGTTATATATAGGCCCATCAACGTCTTGCCAATTCTATTAAAGTAAAGCAAGGGTCGTAAGCTGAACGGAGGGTTTAAGAGAAATTGGTATATTGGTTTTTGGTGAAAAATTTAGACTTTACATTGTGGAATTCTCTACTTATTTTGCTGTCCGGAGGACCTATTATCTTTTCGCTATCTTTCTTAGCGTGATAATAATTCGTGATGCCGTTTTCTACATCTCTATGACTGCCTAAAACATCCCAACCTCTCTCAAATGCATATTTTAAAGCATTTTGTCAAAAAAAAAATACTGTTACTTTTAAATATCTTGTACTATGAGATCAACGAATGACCTGGAGCTTGTTTGTATCCGATCGAATCTACAGTTTTGCGAATCAGATGAGATTAATCCGTGGTTCATAAATACATTAAAATGTTTTTGAATATATTCAAAAAAGTTAAATACTAGTATATGATTATGATTTAGTATAATTATGTCTTTCTAGGAAATATCTTCCTCTGCATAATAGCAATAAAAAGCCATTCAACTTAACATATGTAATCACAATACTTGGTTGGCATTAACATTTGAAGAAATCATATTAATGCTGAAAAAGATAAAATATAATATTTTTTGAATGTATACAAAATAAAATAATGATTAGCATAAACGAAGTGACGAATCAGAAAAATGATTTGTCGGTTTGATGATAGGTGTAGATTGCCAGACACTTGTACACCCCACACCAAATTTTTGTTTTTGTAAACAACCGTTTTTAGAATGTTTGTGTTTTTAGACAGCTAAAAACACAACACTCTCAAATGAGTTTCTAGAAAAAACTATATTTTTTAAACAATCTTGTTTAAAAATGGTATATCAAACGTGCACGCTTGTACTCCATATAATAGTCACTTATTTGATTTTATTTTTATTTCTCCATGTGATGGACATTTTTTTTTCAAATACATGCGATGTTAAATGATTGGTTTCTCAAAAGTAATAAAAGTAATTAACTCTCTGAAGTAATAAAACCGTCTCTCTAACAAAAAATTATAAAATAATGCAATCTGTTGATCCCAAAATGGGTGTAAATATTTCAAAGGGACCACCACCTTTCAAATACTACTTACCTTAGTAGAAAATGGGTGCACAAAACATCTTCCTGTTGAACCAAGTTTACATCTTACTGTTAGTTATTGTAGACGACAAAACAACTTGGCTAGGGAAGACTTTTGATATAAACAGTTATTTAATAGGCACCACAATATCGGTGGTAAGACAAAGAGTTCCTAAGATTTTTTTTTTAATTCCCCTGGATATTAAGAATTATATTTATTAAGAAATAATCAATTACATTTTATAATTATTATAGTTATAGAATCGAAATAAAATGGTAGAAAATGAAAAAAGCTCTAGTAAATTTTTCTTAGTTTATTTTTATGTTAGTTTGGTATAGTTCCTTGAGGGCACACAATATTACTGGTATATGATACGACTAATCCTACAACAAACTACTCCTTGTTGTGAAACAAGAATTGAGACAAAATAAGAGATACAATTGGGTGTAGGGAGAATAGTGTTGAGATGTGTATTATTTCCAACCCTAAACCTCATATATAGGAATTAGGGAGGGCTAATGGACTAATAACACTAAAAAATTGGCTTATAACATGTGGTGGATATTCACCAATAAACTAGTCCAATATTTCATAACACTCCCCTTGAATATTCACCGCTACGATACCTCGTTAAAACCTTGTCACGAAAAATTCAGTGGGACAAAATCAATGACTAAGAAAAAAGAGTACATCTAGTGAATTCTATTTGCTAAATATTGGAGATGACATTCTTCTGGAACTCATCTGAATAATCGTGTGGCCTCGTTAAAACCTTGCTAGGAAAAATCATGTGGAACAAACACCGTAGCGAAGGAAAAAGAGTGCCGCGCTAGTACAATTTCATTAGATCTCCCCCTCATTTGAACATCATTATACCAGAAAAATAAATTCATTGCAAAACAAGTATGCAATAATATATGATTAATAATCATACTTAATAAATGCATATGCACCTAAAACTACTCGCGAGTGTACACCTTTTTGTTTGCTTCAGGCAAATCATTCTCGTGGGAACCAGCCTCCATGGAATTTCACAAGCTTGTGATTCATACGGTTGTATTGTAACTAGTTTCTTTTTTAACCCATGTTATTTTGTTTCTTACTCCCCAAGACTAACACAACACTAACATCATTCTCACCACGATATGACTACTTTTATGAGAACTAATCATGACCCATACCATATCATGTTCTTGTTTCATAAGTCCCACGCTTAGAAGCTGATATGTAGTCTCTGCTTAGTATGTAGTTTCTGCTTCGAGTAGTTTGTATGCTCTACATATTCAAAATGATTGTACCTGAGCAATTTTCTATCTTTTGACTTTATTTTGGCCAATAGTTATAGTCAATAATATTCCCTTAAATCATATGATTTTAAGCGCTTCCTCATTTCTATCATTATTTATAGTAGGATCATACCGTTGTATTAAGGTACCTTTAGCTACTTCCAGAGCCATTCAACTTCCAACGTTGGTTTTGATCTAATATTGATGACAAACTTTCGAGATTTTTCTCGCAATTTTGTGTTCCCATCTTGTAGAGGAATATATCAATATCCAAACTTATTTTGGATGCTTTCAATTATGTTCCTCTTCTGGAGTATCAATATATTTACATAAGAAACCCTTTCATGCTTAAAGAGTATACCCAAACTGATACTCATTAGTCGAGTAGCTATCCAATTTGGGATTTTGCATTAGTACATACCCGAAAGAGACAATGGTATTTTAGTTCACGTCATGCAATAGGACCCATTCCTCCCTCATGATGTGAATATTGTGACCATGATTACAAAGATTTATCGATTATGCTTCTGGCATAATTTTATCTCATATGTACTTATGTAAAAATAACAAACACCCATATCTAAAGAATTTCGTGTAGAGATTTTCACGTCCACAACCATGACCGTCTCTATAGTCATGTGGATTTAGCCTGTATATAACAAAGTGATTCACTTTTGGGAATGCACTACCATTCACTTCTGGGAATGGATCAAATTGGTCAATCACTAGTAAGAATGAAATAGGAAAAAATTTGACAATAAGTAAAAGAACATCGAATTTTCTAGTTCGAAAAATGTACACTCTCTCATCAAAGATATTTTTTGACATAAATTTATATCACCATGTTATAAGATTTTGTATATTTTTCATAACTTATGGTATGAAAAATAGCTTGAGTCCAATAAAAAATTATGGACTAAGAACATCTTCGGAATGTTCTGCTTTGATCATTCATAATAATAAAACAATAAATACGACTACCGAATACATCGTAAATGTTGAAAAAATGAGTCTCTTAGAGAGGTTGCCATAATTAAATTTTAGTCTTCTCTTTAGGAGATTACTATTTGTCATATTTTAAAAATCCGGGTTATAAAATTCATAACTACTGATTATGAATGATATCATGTAATATGTTACTTCAAGAACATATTACTTGGCTTTATATGAATATTGAAAGCCACTACAAATCCTCTTCGGGAGATTCATTTTTGTCACTAATAAATAGAAAATAAAATTGTAGTAACTAAACTATAAACGTGTAAACGCAATATAAAACAATCAAAGTACAGCCTCTTCAGGAGGTATGAATAATAACAAAATAAAATTGAACATCTCTTCTGGAAAAATATGATAATACAATCTTATGACTCAATGTCATAAAAAATAGTATCAGCATCATCTAGATGTACTTCCGTAGTGATGTTGTAACTTCACGTTACAATCACATCGTTATATAGTAAAAAACATTTACGTAAAAATAAAATAAAATGACGGAACACAACCTCTTAAGAAGGTTAGGCACAATTTTTGACATCTCTTCAGGAGATATAATAATGAAAATTTGTGACTTCGGGTCATAAACGAAATTGTCATAACTTCAGGTTACAATTACATGTTCAAGTAGTTCACAACTTCAGGTGTGAAAATAGTATATCTGTAAGTCATTTAAATATTATAGGGCCACTGTATTATGACCATGTGTTTAAGACTCTTCTTTAATATTGGTCAAACCAACAGTATGTAAATAATTGAGTAATCAATAAGTAATAAATAGAATTTGAGTGAGAACTGTTTGCAAAATATATGATGACAGATCAAACAAGTGACATGATTTCACCATATTCTGGATTACCAACATGTGCATGAAGTGGACTAATGATATCCATTCTAGACCACACAGATCCTTACAAGATGAATGCACAACAACCCTATTTACAGATCCGATGTTGAGTCTGTGTACTTGGGACTACGTGGTTTCGAGCATCATGTTTTAGGTTTAGAAAAATACCAATCACCCACACTAATCAAGCTAATATAGGTTTAATCAATCGATCTCATATTTCCAATATAAGAACCCTAGTCAAACAAATGGCCCCTCACAATTTCAAAAAGTATCAATACACGGTCTCGTGCAGTTCATGAATAATCACAAGTTTCTATTTTGAAATAGAAGACAGACAAAGTAGCATACTGTGACACAAAAATGAGTTAAATTACGTGCTTCTAGTTGATTAGACAGTAAAAATTAAGAACCATATCACACAACAAGCTTGTGCTGATGGGTTCAAACAAACCCCAATGATCAAGTGTATAACTCAGATTAATCCAAGTTACTTAGAACGAGTTTGTTCGGTCAAGTGAGACCTCGATTGAATCTTTTTCGAGAATAGCTAGAATGAAAATCGTATTTTTCTTCGATCGCTCTCATTTGATCTTGAATGTATAATTAATTATAATTGCATACCTTTCCTCGTTTCGCATCTCTTATCCAGAAGAGTTGTGGTGCTGATAACGTGTTGTGAAACAAGAATTGATAGAGATAGAAAAATAAAGAGAGACAATTGGGTGTAGGGAGAATAGTATTGAGATGTGTATTATCTCCAACCCTAGGCCTCCCTGTATAGCAATTAGGGCGGGCTAATAGACTAATAAAAATAAAAAATGGGCGTGCAACATGTGGTGGATATTCACCAATAAACTAGCCCAATATTTCATAACACTCCTGATTCTTATGAATTATATAAAATTGAAATTTCACTACCACTAGAATATTGGGACCACATTATTTACAAAAATTATTGTAAATACATCAAATTTTTTTCCACATCAAACTCGTAGAGATCACAATTAAGAGTGTGAAGTTATGGGAACTAAAGTATGTGACCACTATTTAGAAGAGCTCGTTTAAATTTAGAACCCACAAATGTTGAAAGTTTTTTTTAAGTTTTTTTTACTCCTACATCATTAGTTTTTTGGTCAAAACATTTACCGCTAATTTAGCTACTTTAAATTATTATGAAAAAATGTAAAAATAATAGCGACAAAAAAATCAAATATTTACCTGCCCAAATAGTATTTCAATTTTTTTATTTGTCTGGTATTGTCCTGGGGGGCACGAGTTATCATTGAGTTTGGAAAAATCAACAAGGAATAAGACCCACCAATATTTGTAAAGAAGTTGACTTGGACGGTTATAATTAAAAGACACATCCCAACGTTTGAAATTCCTAATTACAAATAGTATATTGTGAATTAGCTCTCTTACACATAGTCTCTCAATTCTATTAGTTCCCTCAGGCAAGGGTAATATACTGATTTGGATTTAGAGATGGAACTATGGATTTTTTGGCAGAAATCCAGTTTTGTTTGGGCTTGGAAAGGTCAGACTGAAACATTACGAATAATTGACAAATCCTCTACCTCATGATTTTCTCTCATCTAAACATTACCTACATCACAATCTTCACTGTTTTTCACATCCCTAGTAGGAGAGACATATCACTTAGTCCGCCACCAACAAGCCATAAAGCTGAGCAGGCGGATGATTTCCACTTCCATAGTTAAAAAAAATTCAGTAATTGGTAACGAATCTTCGAAGAAGTCTCTTTTAGAAAGTGCACAAGATGACGTTTTGATATTCATCACAACACTTGAAACCGAAAATTCGTTAAAGAATTTAATTTTGCTGAGTGCAACAAGAAAGTCCTTGAATCTGCGGTTGCTTAGAAAGAATCGAACCGTCTACCTTAAGTCTACTAACATTAACTCTCCCCCACTTGCCGGAATGGGGTCTGAAGCACCGGAAGTTTTTGAGGACTTGAAGGGCGCAGAATAGGGGTGCCGCCTTCAGGATTCGACTGGTAAGCCTCTGTAGTTATAACATACCTTGTGAATCTATTACTTCTAGTCATATTTACATGATTTTCCTGGTTCATAGTGTCTATGCAATATGTGTTTCTCAACCGTAAGAACTGGAAGAAAGCAATGAAGTATCTATCGAATGCTGAACAGTGGGGGCATTTCCTGGTGAAGTTAGAAGTGGGGTTGCTCTCCCTTATTCACGGCAAGCCGCATTGAGAATCATATCAGTTTCTCCAGGAACATAGGGACAAACTTTCACTTTTTTATGTGTGTACCGCTTTGTAGAGGAAACTCGATTGACCAGATATAATATATTATCTTAGTACAAGTCGTCGAAAGTCCCGAGGAAATTTTGGTGATTTGTCATGAAGTTTTCATAAATATGTCCAGCGATAATTCTGCCCATAACAACGATGCTTATCCTTGTGACATGTGTAAGTGGGTTTTGGAGGAAAATTTTCTACGGATTAAGCTCTTTGTATGTAACCAAAACGCGAATGTTTATATGCATCACCACTGGTGAATGATGTGTAAGAACCTTGGGAATCATAATGAGAAAAACTTTTGTGATTTAGAGTATGCTAAGTACAATGTTGGAACTATTACACTTCTTGGAATTTTTCTCTCTCTCTCTCTCTGTGGAAGCAAAATTCTCCAGTTCTCTCCCTTTAGAAGCAAGGATTAGTGTTTATGTGTTGGGCTCACAACCTTTATCACCGGAAGCTGCGAGCCCCTTCGATTTAAGATCTGTGAATGAAGATGCGGCAGAAGGTCTAGGGATATAATTTTTATTTATCAGAAAGTTTTTTGACAAGTGCGATTCAAAATTCAATATTTTTGAATGTGCTTCAGGTATTTATTTTCTTGGATAGTGCCCACAAATATGGATAATGCACTAGGTTGCCTAAAATACCCTAATGGTAAGCATCTTGGTTCCGCATAAGAAGGTCTTGACTTCCTTGCTTCTGCGAAAAAAGTCACTTGGGAGACTCACTTTCAATACACATGTATGCGACTCGGGTCGAGACGGGATTCCGGGGCGGGGAAACCAAAAAAACAACAGAATTCTCCGAACAATCCTCAACTTGTACTTTTTTTACGAATATATTTTTAGAACCAATTAGTAATAAGTTATTTTCGATTCTTTTCTAAGTACGTATGTTGTATATCATTACATGATTTACGTTTAGGATTATTCAAGCTTCTAATGATGAAGATAAGGTGGTATATTGTAAAGGAACGTGTAATCATATACGGAACTGCTGGATGTGATGTAGGAAATATATCTTTCGAGTGTGTGTTTAACTTTAAGTGAATTCTTGTTGTTCGCTTTTATGAATTTTAATAATCATGCCGTTTTTAAAGTTTTGATTGTCAAGTAACAGTAGAAAATACCAAGACCGAAGAAAATAAGCATAGCAAAAATAGTAACACTTTGGCAAGTACGGTATGATTTACCAGAAATACTACATTTTGCATTATAAAAGCATGAAGCCGATGCATAGTCAACCGAAAAACATACTAATACCGATAATAGACAATGGGCTACTCTAGCTAACACATCATTTTAGAACTTCTTACAGACTTGATGTAACATCCGAGACATGAAAATGTATTTTTTAAGCAGTTGTAGGATTTTTAACTTATTTCAATATATATGAATGTTTTATTCACCAAAATACTAATCTTTCAAACCCTCACAGACTCACAAAGTCATCAATACAGAAAATGTTTCAACTGCACCTAGGGGCTGAATATTTCACTGTAATGCAAACTCCAATGTTTTTCCTTTTTCTAGTATATAGTGGTATGTTTCTTTTCTGAATCAAAAACATTAATTTTTCATCCTGCCATGATGACTGGTTGATGGACATTTCTTGCACACGTGAAGCCCACATTACTCGAGAGCCCAAAAGGGTGGAGTAAGAAGATGAAGTTCCGCAGATGGCGTCACGTAAATGCGCTCTGTTTAACGTTTCACTTTTTTTGAACACATGTCGTCGTATTAATCCAGACATGCGGCTATTCTAATGTTGTACTCGTACCCGGTGTTATTTTAGTGAGATGTGCGGTTTAAAATATTTTTGGAAGAGTGAAAAATTGTGTTCTTAAACAAAAAAAAATGGAAGCCCAGTGTTTTTAGAAACACAATTTAGGTGGTTTTTTTTATACTTTTTCATACGTTTAGTGGTTAAACACACTATTGATTATGTAAATGCAAATAACAACTACTCCGTTGTTGTACTTACTCATGTAGGAGTAAATTAACACTGAAATTTAGTAATGCTGCGAAATGTCTTTTGTGAAATTAAACAGTGTTTTAAAACACATACAAAACATTTTTCTGATTTTGATTTTAAAAGAGTTTTTTATAGCGTGGTTTTTTCACTGTTTTTTGTCTTTAAACCGATACGAGACTAGCTTGTTTCCAAAGATGGTTCAAATAGGAGCCGGTTGCAATACTTCTATGCCCTTTCTAAATTATACTGGTATATTACTTCATTACTATCATCCTTCCATGATGCATCGATGTCATTTTTAGGTCAGTTCTGGCCTATATCTCAGCACTCGAGATATTATGAGCCCCGAATGGTTGAGTGATAAGATGGAGTTAATATTCCACTTACGTGTACAATCAAGATGGGGACGGAATGTGATGTTTGAGTGACTTTTCGGGGCTGTAAAATGCATTGAATTTGGTGTATCAATCCATGAAATTAAAGGGTAAGTTGGAAAAAGTGTAGAATATTTCAATAATTTAATTGATAAGTTGAATAGTGTTGAATGTTTTAAATTAATGTGGTGAGTTGGAAAGAGCGTTGGATGTTTCAATAATTGTGAACTTATTTCAATATAGGAATAGTTAATTCGCCAAATTAAACATCTTTCAAGCCTCACAAAGTCATCAATAAAGAAAATTCATCTGTACCTAGGTGTTGAATATTTCACTGTAACTCAAACTCTTATGTTTGTCCTTTTCTAGTACTAGTGGTCCCCGTGTGTGGTTTGAAGTCATTTTAAACATAACTTACACATCTATATACCGAAATAGAACAACTTTTTACTGTTCATAAAGTGTGATGCGTCCACACATAGCATCATGAATTGTTTCTACATCAATGGGCCAGATTAAAGTTTGTTGAACATCACTTAACTCATTACCATAGATGGATGGAATTACTTTTTTTCTTCACTTTTTATTGGTTTTCAGTGCCAAAAGGCACGAGGTCTAATCTTCTACTCTTGTGCTATATCTGATCCAATTTTGATCCAACGGTTAATAATGTGGCCAACAATGCAATTGTAAATTCTAATAGGGAGAGCATGATTAGTATAGATGTCAGTATGGGTATATTGACGTGTATATGACATGATTTTCCCCTGATGACGGTTGGGGCCCCTTTTGACATATTGAAACTCTACTCATTTACCAAAATATTTTATTTATTATTGTTCACCCCTCCATATTCTGGAAGGCCTCTCGATCTTCGGTCTATCCTAGGCGTTATCACTGCAAACATATTTATGATCCCTATAGAGACATATGAGAAGATTGAGTGAATCTTTCGATGTTTGTGTAAAATCATACCGGCTTGAAGCTTATAATTATGTGATGAAACGTCATCAATGAATAAGTTGGAAAAGTATGTCTCAAATGTTACATATGTCCACTGTGTTAATCATGTCAGCATTTTAGAAACCATATCGTTGAATTGTGAGCTCATTATTGGGCACAAGCTGTGAATACAGCAAACTATATTCTCTACAGGTGCTTGATCAACCCTATTCTGAAGAAGACCCCTTATGAGCTGTTCAAAGGAAGAAAGCCAAACATTTCTTACTTCAAACCTTTTGGTTGTACTTGTTTTGTCCACAATAATGGTAGAGACAATCTTGGTAAGTTTGATGCAAGACGTGATGGAGGTATTTGTTTTGGTTATTCACACACAAGGAAAGCCTACAGAGTTATATAATAAAAGAACCAAGCTTGTTGAAGAAAGAATTCATGTTATGTTTGATGAAAGTTATGATGGCTCTTTGCGTGATGGTTTTGCAGATCTTAATCTCAACAAGCATGATTCAGATACAGAAGAAGAATACTCAAAAGGTTCCAAGGAAATATCTGGAACAAAAAGGCATTTTCAAGTCCTTGAAATTAAGGTTAAAAGCCTTGAAACAGAATCTCCAGAGAAGACAGCAGAACAAGCTACTACTTAAAGTTCTCAAAGACTTGGAAAAAAATTAGAGAGCCTGAACCTTGGAAGCCAAGGAAGAGATTCAAATATATCTCATCTCATCCTGCTGATAACATTATTTCTGGTCCAACAACTGGTACACAAACCAGATCACAGTTGAAGAATCTTTGTACTTTTAATGCTTTTATCTCTCTTGTAGAGCCTAAAACTGTGAAGGAAGAATTACAAGAAGCAGACTAGATTATAGCTATGCAAAGTTAACTCAGTGATTTTGAAAGGAACATGGTTTGGAATCTAGTTCCTACACCAAGAAATCAGTATATCATTGGTACCAGATGGGTATTCAAAAACAAGTTAGATGAGAATGGAAAGGTAATTAGGAACAAAGCTAGATTGGTGGCTCAAGGCTACAATCAAGAAGAAGGTATTAACTATGAAGAAACTTTTTCTCATGTTGCCAGATTAGAAGAAATTAGAATTCTACTTGCATTTTCATCTCACAAGAACATGAAACTCTTTCATATGGATGCAAAGTGTGCATTTTTAAATGGCTATTTTCAAGAAGAATTTTATGTTGCTCAACCTCCAAGTTTTGAAAATGGCAAATTTCCAGATCATGTTATGACAAGGCTCTTTATGGTGTGAAACAAGCTCCAAGGACTTGGTATGAAATATTGTCAAAATTTCTATTGGATAATGATTTCAAAAGAGGATTAGTAGATAAGACCCTTTTCATAAAGACGCGTGAGAAAGACATGCTTGTAGTTCAAATTTATGTTGATGATATTCTGTTTGGAGCTACTAATGATCTTATGTGCAAGGCATTCTCAAGTCTTATGAGCAGGGAATTTGAAATGAGCTTGATGGGAGAATTTAACTTCTTTCATGGACTTCAAATTCATCAGATGAAGAAAGGCATATTCTTACAGCAAAGAAAGTACACAAGAGATTTGCTAAATAAGTATAATATGTCTCAATCCAAAGAGATCAAGACCCCATGAGTTCTACATTGTCTTTAGATAAAGTTGAATCTGGTAAGAGTGTGAGTGTGAAAGAGTATAGAGGTATGATTGGATCATTAGTCTACCTCACAGCTAGTAGACCAGATATCATGTTCAGTGTTTGCGTGTGTGCTAGATTTCAAGCGGATCTTACGGAATCACACGTGACTGCAGTTAAGAGAATCTTTAGATATCTCAATGGTACCAAAGACTTAGGGCTTTGGTATCCTAAAAAATCTAACTTCTCTTTGTGTGGCTATTCAGATGCTGACTTTTAAGGATATAAAGTTGATACAAAGATTACATCAGGATGCTGTCAATTTCTTGGATCAACTTTAATCAGCTGAAATTCAAAGAAGCAAAACTCAGTTGCACTATCAACGGTAGAAGTTGAATACATAGCAGATGGCGCTTGTTGTTCACAAGTATTATGGATAGCACAACAAATGAGAGATCTTGGATTTGATTTCAGAGACATACCTATCAAGTGTGACAACACAAGTGCAATATAAATTACAAAGAATTCAGTTCAGCATTCAAGAACAAAGCACAATGATGTTAGACATCACTTCATCAGAGATCATACATAATAAGGTGACATTGTTCTTAAATTTGTTTCTACTAACTTGAAATTTGTAAATATCTTCACTAAACCATTGCCAGATGAAAGATTCTCAGCCTTAAGATTGGAATTGGGCAAGCTAAATAAAGAAGCATTGGTTTAGGGGGAGAATCAGGTATGTATTATGTTGAACATTGATTTTAGGTCAACTAATCTGTAGATCCGCAATTTAAGTTTCCATACTCTTATCATATGCATCAATTCTGCCTCATCTTATTCGGTTATTCTTGCTTTCTGTCTGCCACTTGATTAATTTTTATGTGAAACTTCATTAGTATTATTTACTATTGGAAAACAAGAATGATAAGCTTATTTTAAATTAATTAGTCGGTGTCAGAAATTGTATTGATACCATTTTTTCATGGGCATGAATTACAAGACATTGCTCATCTCCATGTTCCAAATGGGCCAGTGTGGAGTATCCATCTTTTACGTTCACGCAACATTGTGTACTTTGATAATGGCTTGAAGGAGTTTGCTAATCATTATAACATAGGGCGCTCGTACTTTATTGTTTTCGAACATGGAGGGAATGGAAGCTTCAAAGTAGGTATAATGAACTTAGGCTACATAGAAATTGACGACTCCTCTCTTCCTCCCCAAAATGTTGCACATATTCAAAATGACGAAGAAGCTGTCATAGTTGTTTCTGACGATGAACCAGATGCTCTCGAGAAAGCCAGAGCCTTCAAAACAGTTAACCCATCATTTTTTTGTAGAAATCACAAAATGTCATGTGGATCCTCGATGTGGTATGGTAATGTTTATTTTTTAATCAGTTTCCTTGCACATTTAATGTTACAAAAAATACAATTCTCTTAACACATAATTCTCTATTTCCAACGAACATACATGTTACATTTGCGCGAGAGCATATCAGTGAAGTGAAGAAATACGTTGAAATATAGGATGTCACAGGGAAGAATAAGTGGAAGGTTGGTTGCAGTTCTCCACTGCCAGATAATGCAATTAAGCAACACATTTGTTGGTACCCTTTCATTGCATATAGTGGAATGAAGATCATTGATTCTTGTGTAGTTGAACTGATCGATGCGGACAAGCTTAGATTCAAGATTACTGTATTTAAGTAATGAATTTCCTTTGAAAATGTGTGAGAGATCTGGGAACATGCACTATTTAACCTGCAGAACTCATTAGCTGCTTTTGAATTTGTGTAGACAATACTTTGATGCATCATATTTTGGACAAAGGAACTACTGAGTTTGTTTGGAGTATGAAATTTGCACCAAAATGATTTTTGGTCTTGCTGATTTGTCACTTCAAATATAATTATTCAACTTCATACTAAAAATATCATGTATTAAAAATATAGTTCCTCAATTAAATTATCTCACCTTACGTGTAATATTTGAGCTTCAATTAAGATGTTGTTTCAATACAACCACACTTGCTGACTACCAATACTTTAAACCGAAGTTCAATTGTGATATGTGAACGGTAAGACCTGATACCCAAATAATCAATCACATTCCTGACATTTTCTATTTCAAACGGGCTACCAGAGTGAGCGTCATTATATTTCCATTACACTTAATATTTTATAATAAAACATAGTACAACACTTGTTATGCTTGCATCCATTTTGTCCGCCCAACAAAACCAATGATTTATGATGTAATCTTTCTTGTGCAGCTGATAGCGTCTACTAATTAGCTGTTTTTGAAGATGAAATGGACCCTCGATTTATAAATTGGATGCAATAAACTGCAGCAATGACAGTTAAGCTTTGTTTCGTCATTTAACATATACTGTGAATATATGACATAAGGTCATTGCTGCAAATTTTCTTAGAACACCCACATCATGCTGATCACATTCCCAGCTCAAATTAAATACAAAAATTTTCAGATGATATATATTGTTCATAAAATTTCATATATGACAAACTTTGAGCTACCCTAAACAATCCAGCGTCAAATTCAGGGGTAAACATAACAGAAAAAAAGTCATTTAAATGTCAAAAAATTATTAACTAATAATTAATGGTAATCACAAATTCAGCAAAATCTTGATTTCTAAATGCTGCATATATTCACCTGCCACTAAAATTCATGACAATCTTTAGCTGTTAAATTACTCTTTAACCTCAACTAAAACCACTAAGTCCATTATCCTCCACTCCTGTTCACCTGTAAAGCTTTAGCATGCAAAAACCGTCCACTACACCCATTAGCTCAAAATCCATAAAATGTCAAAACTATGTCATGTAAAAAGCCATCCATTTAAGCATTCCCATACTGCCATACATACATATTCTCATTCGTTCTTTGCAAATTCTGATTCCACAATATCTGGCATCACGAAATCATTCAGATACCGATTCAACAAATCAGCTAACATTTCCAGTAACGAGAGTGCTCAGGTGGACATTCGTAAAGAGAATCGAAGAATCAGTCATCTCAGGTAATTGGTGCATTGCTTTGCCTCTAATTCTTTCCCCAAATCACATCTAGCTGTGACTATGATTCATTTGACAGCTCTCACAGGAAGAACCTTCGATTATTGGAGGCTCAACTGCTATATAGAGCAATATAGTTGGACCAACGCACAAATCAACAAATTGATAACTCAAGAAGATGCTAAGACAGAAAATATATGTTTTCAAAATTAAGAAGTTCTTCATGTGGTTCCACAATTGATCAAAGATCTGATGTATATGTTGTAACGGATTACGCAGCGGAATAAAAAAAAATAATGATCCGCACAAGACCCTCCAAGGATCACAGTACTAGACATCATAACGATAGTAAAGGCTTTAGTATCAAATACCTTGTTTGTCTCCTTGGATGACTTCACATGTGAAATATTATTCACGTCTCTATGGATAGTCCACGCCTAAGATCAAGTTTAGAGTCCTTCCACGTCTTGTTCCAGCAATAGATGGAAGGAGGAAGAAGAAGATCACGCGAAACAAACCAAAGAAGAGGTCGCGCCTCTCTTGGTGGCCGACGGGGTAAGGGGCGGACAAGGGGGTTCGTCCCTCTTGTCTTGTTATCTCTCCTTGCTTTGTTCTCTCCTTGTGTTATAACAATTATGATACTCTTTTCAGAATAAGCTAGGAGTGTTCATATATACAGTCTAACAACTCATGTTAACTACATATTAGCTCCTCTACTATTCATGTCCTTACATGGATTAGTCCACATTGAAACTTAGTCCTACTAAGTTTGCATGTGGTTGCACATTGATCCTTCTATTTAACTAATCATATTAGTTAATTACCAATTCTAGTTTAATCCATATGGCGTGTGACCCCATAGGTTTCTACTTAGTTGGTAGTAACGATTACTAACATAGAGCGGTGTCTAGCAACACATTCATGCCACCCAACTAATAGAAATAGTCAGTAATCCGACAAACCTTGTGACTATATTGTCTCATCCCTCGTCTCTATATCCCACACAAGACATAAAATTCACACTCGTATATCCAATCCATAGTTTCTCGATCATGGGAATAGTCTTATCCATGCATATAACATCAATATCCCATATTGATTTATCTCAGTCTTGTCAGACATTCTATAAGCACCATCCCTTAAGTGGCCGCGGATATTTTCTCCCGTTATGTGGGAGGGACAAAGTCTATCTACATCACTACCATCTCTAAGCTTGCTTCCTATTGTGTCTGAAAAGAGCCTTTAATACTACCCAGTTACGGTGTAGCGTTTTGACGATATCAAAACACAATATTCCACAACTAGAGGATCTAGTGAATTCAAGTCTAAGGATGACTATACCGTTGTAACTATGAGATGCACTTGTGACTTTACATAACTCGTATGTAGAGTCCTCGTTGTGGGTCAATCCAGTATGCTATTACTCCTAATGCATACCCATGTGCTAGACTTGATATCTTCATATCAATCTACCCACATACTAGTCTATAGATGAGCGTCATATTAGTCAGTATAATTTACTAGGATATTTAAGATAAACAACACATTGGCAATCTAATGACTTCATTATATTAAATATCTCCATAAATAATATAATGAATATTCTAGCCAAAAAAAATGTTCATAATAAATAAGGTTGCCTCTAGGGAATCTATTCCAAAAGTATATTATTCTGTTTCCATCAGCAGTGGAAGGTGCAAAATAACTTTACATGGACGGCAAAAAGGCAACATGGCTGATTTATTAATCTGAAAGAATGCAGTATTCACAAGGGTATTTTCTCCATACCATTCTGCAAAAACAAGGATTTTTAGCAATAGGGGGAAACTAGAAGCATATCATAGAAAACAAAGAAATCGAAGTCGCGCTTGGAAAGGAAAGAGATGAAGGAAAAATGTTGACCGATAACGACACGATATATCATAACTACCCCCGTGAAATTTCTCTTGTGGAATAGCCGGAATGCTGCAACCCCTCCATTCAGAAACAAATTTAAACATTTAATTGCTTTCAATGGACCAAACGTAATAGCAATCACGGAGACAACCCTTTATGAGGAAAATGCTCTGAACATTTGTGCATCACTTGGCTTTGACCGGTGCTTGGTTGCAGATCCTGGCAGTTATTCTGGTGGAATCTGGTTGTTATGGTATAGCAATGAAGTTGAATGCGATATCATTGTATCTCAATCAGGTATTGAACCTTCAATGTCATACTTCATTAAATCTATACAAAATGTTTATAATTGTTTGCTTTATTTATCACTGATAAAACAATTGTATTAAGATATTACGACAAAACAAGCTCACAGAGTGTAGGTGACTTGGATGGCCAGTAAAGAACAATGCCCAAACATCCACAATCTTACGGGTTGCAAGTATTATGGTTGATTTCATGTTCTGCAATTACCATTTCAATTACTGTATTGAATAGAACGCTTTTTCAATCTCAGTTATTACTTTGTAATCATCTTGGTTTAATACTTTCTGAATTCATTCCTTAATACCAACGTTATAATGTGTCATTCTTCAAACGTCAACTTATTATACACTCAAATATCACTTTACTCTCCATAATACACCAATAATGTTCTTAACATTACGCTGCTACATCAAATGAACAATATAGGAGCTAAAAATTTCCAGATAACAAAGGCGTACATCAGTTTCCAGTAAAGTCTCAACAATCGATTTTTAGCAGTTACTAATAATATCTTAGCTACTAGTTCATCTCAGCGTCTATAATTAACCAGCAACAAATGATCCCTTTGCTCAGGTGTTTCCCTTCCAAAATGTGACACCTACAAGGCAATATCGACAGGTTCTACTGTGAAAAACGAGTACACTCTTACTTAAATTACCAACATTGTGCTCTAAATCATCGCAACACCGCGCGGGTGTTAAACATAATGTGTGTGTGTGTGCGTGTTTGTGTGTGTATATATATATTGAAGGGGTGTACAGTAGGTAGAAATACAGGACCAATACTCTAGAAGGGGGGGGGTTGAATAGAGTATGCAGACTTTTGCAAAACCATGCAAGAGTAGTGGTTTCAAAAGATTTGTATGAAATTCAAGGCCTTGAAATGAGTTTTAATCCATTGGAATAAAACTGTTAGGGTAAACAGAAAAATAAGTCTATTTCAAGGCCTTGAAATGAGTTTCAAACCCTTGAAATGAAACTGTTTTGAATGCTGCAAAAGTTCCAAGTTTGTAACTGAAAAGTAAATGCAAGAGACACAAGATATATAGAGTTCAGTCCACTTGGACCTACGTCTCTACCCAGGGATCTTCTCCCTATAGGATTTTCAACACAATCCTTAGTTATCAACAGCTAAGCCCTAGATCTCAAGCACAGAGAGATACCTTACTCTATTACAGCTTGTGGTTCTCACTAACCTATCTAGTACCTGCTCTAGCTATCTGATTAACTAAGAATTCTCTATTTTTAACCTTGAACAATCCTTGATAATGAGAACTAGAAGTATTATCATAATTATATACAAATCAAGTTCAGAACAAGAAGAACACATAAAATGAAACTGCTGTGAATATGCAGTGTTCTTCTGATGTTGTGGATTGAGAGATGAATCTGCTTCCTTGATCTTTGTCAATCCTTGATTGTGTTTGTGCCTCTGTGAATTGCTCTCTTCCATTGTGTCATCGAATTCCTTCAGCAATTCTCTTTTTAAAGAACCCAGTTTGAATGGAGGATCACCACAATCATCTCAATAAACTTTCCTGAAAATATGCTTCAAATATTGACTCTTTTTTAATAGCTTCTCCCAACTGCTAGTTGACCAATATCTCTTGAGATACTGATTTGATATTTTTGGAAGTATATAAATAAACTTTTAACACAGGAGATTGATTTCAGAATCAATCATCAAGCAGTTACCATATCTGCAAAACGTAAGTTAGGAACAGGTTCCTACACAATAGGAAACAAAATTCCCTGCAATACTGAATCAAACAGATAATGTTAGATCCTGTAAACTTTGTAAAAACACTTTGTCTTTCATCATCAAATAACATCTAATCATGTACAGGGGTATAGGAGTAGAATCAAGTACAAAAACTCCCCCTAAGTTCATGCATATAAAGCTCAGTTAGTTTCAAGGCTTTGAAAGATGTTTCAAGGCCTTGAAATAGACTGGCTATTTCAAGTCTTGATCTTGCATTGAACATACAATCTCCCCCTTGATGAAAGACAAAACCATAGTCTTCCAATCTGTTTGATACTATTATTATGCGACAAATACTCATTATCACATAGCATAATTAATCATATAATATTAACACATAATATCCAAAAGATCCAACTTATTAAACTGAAAAAGAAAGTAACATCAAAGTTTTCATATAATCGTAACTGACCAAAAACCAAGTCACCTAAACAGCAAAATAGCAAATAAAAACCTATATTTCTCCCCCCCCCCTTTTGAATTTCATCAAAAAAAGAATGAGAATATGTTGGATCAGTGTTTGGAAAGATTTAAAAATAAATTCTTTTGAAGTGATAAACTTTCAAGGCTTTTGAATGGAGTTCAAGGCC
This sequence comes from Linanthus parryae, assembly GCA_023055425.1. Lineage (NCBI taxonomy): Eukaryota > Viridiplantae > Streptophyta > Magnoliopsida > Ericales > Polemoniaceae > Linanthus > Linanthus parryae. The sequence continues at coordinate 529,866 of JALGPY010000043.1, read as the reverse complement.
TTGAAAAAGAGAAGAAAGAGTAGGAAAGAATTAAGGGGTAGGGTCTTCATCTCCTTGCTTCTATGCATCTTCTTCTTTACTGTCTTCCTCATCATCCTGTTCTTCTTCTTGTTGAGCCACATCATCACCTTTTCACCTTCTCCCTCAAACAAATAAGCATCAGTCACAATTTCTGGCACATTGGGCTTCTTAGGTTTCTTCTTCTTGAGGTCTATGAGCAGTGCACCTGAATCTAGACTGTCTTCTACTTGATCTTCATACACTTATTAAATGTCCACTTGCTTGCCTTTACCTTTGACCTAAGCAGCCCTATCTGGATTTGAATGCTCACTGGATAGATCCTTTGCTGATTCAGCATTTTTGGTACTCTTCTCAGCTTGAGACACTTCCTCAGCCACATCAAACAATTTCATACTCCTGAACATATTTTCAACCATATACTTCACCTGTCTGAGATCAGTGTCAAACCCATGTTGATTTTCCTTTACCTCATCAATATCCATCTGAAGTTCTTTCAGCAACTGGAGGGTCAAGGGGTTATCTTGAGACTAAGAGGTTTGGCTGGAAGTGGGAGTCAAGGATTTAGGTTTGAAAAATTTCTTGGAACCTAACTCTTCCTCTCTCAAATCTGAGTATAGCTTCCAAACTTATCACTGGTTTTCACCATACCAATCTTCTTAAAAGCCTTCTCATTGAGCATACCAAAACCTGTAGTCACTGAGTCTTCCCTATTAGTTGGAATTTAAAAGTTTTGGAAGAATGAGGTGAGCAAGTTGGCATATGTCAAAGGGTGTTTTCTCTAGTTGGTTTGGCTGTAAAGCATGTGTTCCATCACAAGCTTTGGAAGATCACTTTCATAAGCATGCATAACCAAATACATATAGTACAACACCCTATCAGTTACCTGTTCCTTTGAATGTTCCCTAGGTACCACACACCTCATCAATATGGTAAACAGAACTTTGGCTTCAACAGTTAGCATAGAGTTAGTTAACTGCTTAGATGAGGCAGGGGTATTTGGTAGAAAGAACTCTTCTTTTGCTAGTTTCAGGGCTTCACTGTTAGGAGGGTATTTACTGGTGTCATATCTCTTCGGACAACATAGAACATTTGCAAACTCAGCATGATCTAGTTCCATGTTAATGCTAGCAACTTTAGTGTGAATCACCAGGTTTGTAGACTTTATGAGTTGTTTCATGTTTAGGTAAAAGAATCTGGTGAGTCTAGGGTAAGCTAACTCTGGTGGATTTTGAATAAACCAAAGAGATATTTTCCTTAACATTTTGATGCATTCCAGATTCATACCATGTAACATAGGCATACTAACCAGATTACAGAAAGCAACAGGTCTAGAAGCAAATCCATCAAGCCACGGACCTCTAGCAACATTAGTAATGAACCATGTACTATCAGGGGCTGATTTCTCACCAGTGGATTTCTTCTTCTCTTAATAGATCTGTAGTGCCTTCTCTATGTTCAGCTTCTGGTTTATCCTTTGTAACCTTTTCCTTTCCTTTGCCCTAGTCTTCTTTGTCAGCCTTCTTCTTTGTATTCTCGAGGCTACCAATCTGAATACCCTTCTGTTTTTCTGGTGCAGACTCCACTGCCTTCTTCTTCATGTTGGACACTAGGGTCTCGTCTTTCTTGGCCTTCTTCTTGGGAGGAGGAGGACCTATATCTTCCGTATTAGGGGTTTTTGAAATGGAATCCCACTAATGGTCTGAACCTCTTCCATAGTGGTCTTTCTTTTCTTCTCTGTTGCAGCCTTTGAACCACCAGCCATATTGATTCTTTCTGAGGCTCTTCTGGTGCTCATTAGGGTTTGGAGAAGAAGAGAGAGAGGCAGGATAAATACGAAGGAGAGAAAGAAAGAAGGAGATAAATAGAAGAGAGTTTTAGTTTGAAAAGGAAACAAAATATTTTCTTTGATCTTTGAAGATCTGATAAATCAAAAAGATTCAAAATTGTGTGTGCCGTTGGAAATAAAAGATATTATACTATTTTGGCTGAAAAGGGATTTTTCAAAATTGAGGGGCAACATTGAGAAATTATCTACAAAGATAAAACCCAACATTGTAAGATCCAGAATTATTGACTAATTAACATGAAGTCTTACTTTCAAGGCTTTGGAAAGGGTTTCAAGGCCCTGAAAAGTTGTATCATGTAATGCACATATACTCAAAGCTTTGAAAGGATTTTCAAGTATTTGAAAATCAGTTCAAACCTTTGAAACACATAATACTTACCTGATTCTCCCCCTAAACCAAAGCTTCCTTATTTGGCATGCCTAATTCCAATCTTAAGGCTGAGAATCTTTCATCTTGCAATGGTTTAGTGAAGATATCTGCAAATTGCAAGTTAGTAGAAACAAATTCAAGAACAATATCACCTTTCTTTGCATGATATCTTATGAAGTGTTGTCTAAGATCAATGTGCTTTGTTCTTGAATGCTGAAATGGATTCTTTGTAATTGATATTGCACTTTTGTTATCACACTTGATAGATATATCTCTGAAATCAAATTCAAGATCTCTCATTTGTTGTGCTATCCATATCACTTGAGAACAGCAAGCTCCAGTTGCTTTGTATTCAGCTTCAGCTGTTGATAGTGCAACTGAGTTTTGCTTCTTTAAATGCCAGCTGGTTAAAGATGATCCGCGAAATTGACAGCATCCTGATGTACTCTTTCTATCAACTTTATATCCTGCAAAATCAGCATCTGAATAGCCTCACAAAGAGAAGTTAGAATGTATAGGATACCAAAGCCCTAAGTCTTAGGTACCATTGAGATATCTAAAAATACTTTTAACTGCAGTCAAGTGTGATTCTTTAGGATCACCTTGAAATCTAGCACACATGCACACACTGAACATGATATCTGGTCTACTAGCTGTGAGGTAGAGTAAAGATTTCAATAATTTTGGGGCTGTAAAAAGCATTGAATTTGGTGTATCAATCCATGAAATTAAAGGGTAAGTTGGAAAAGTGTAAAATATTTCAATAATTTACTTGATAAGTTGAATAGTGTTGAATGTTTTAAATTAATGTGGTAAGTTGGAAAGAGAGTTGGATGTTTCAATAATTGTATAGGAATAGTTAATTCGCCAAATTAAACATCTTTCAAGCCTCACAAAGTCATCAATAAAGAAAATTCATCTGCACCTAGGTGTTGAATATTTCACTGTAACTCAAACTCTTATGTTTGTCCTTTTCTAGTACTAGTGGTCCCCGTGTGTGGGTTGAAGTCACTTTAAACATACCTTACACATCTATATACCGAAATAGAACAACATTTTACTGTTCATAAAGTGTGATGCGTCCACACATAGCATCATGAATTGTTTCTACATCAATGGTCCAGATTAAAGTTTGTTGAACATCACTTAACTCATTACCATAGACGGATGGAATTACTTTTTTTCTTCACTTTTCATTGGTTTTCAGTGCCAAAAGGCACGGGGTCTACTCTTCTACTCTTGTGCTATATCTGATCCAGTTTTCATCCAACGGTTAATAATGTGACCAACAATGCAATTGTAAATTCTAAGAGGGAGAGCATGATTAGTATATATGTCAGTATGGGTATATTGACGTGTATATGACATAATTTTCCCCTGATGACGGCTGGGGCCCCTTTTGACATATTGACACTCTACTCATTTACAAAAACATTGTACTTATTATTGTTCACCCCTCCATATTCTGGAAGGCCTCTCGAGCTTCGGTCTATCCTAGGCGTTATCACTGGAAACATATTTATGATCCCTATAGAGACATGTGAGAAGATTGAGTGAATCTTTCGATGTTTGTGTACAATCATACCGGCTTGAAGCTTATAATTATGTGATGAAATTTCATCAAAGAATAAGTTGGAAAAGTATGTCTCAAATGTTACATATGTCCACTGTGTTGATCATTTTAGCATTTTAGAAACCATATCGTTGAATTGTGAGCTCATTATTGGGAACAAGCTTTGAATACAGTAAACTATATTCTTAACAGGTGCTTGATCAACCCTATTCTGAAGAAGACCCCTTATGAGCTGTTCAAAGGAAGAAAGTCAAACATTTCTTACTTCAAACCTTTTGGTTGTACTTGTTTTGTCCACAATAATGGAAAATACAATCTTGGTAAGTTTGATGCAAGAAGTGATGGAGGTATTTTTCTTGGTTATTCACACACAAGGAAAGCTTACAGAGTTATATAATAAAAGAACCAAGCTTGTTGAAGAAAGCATTCATGTTATGTTTGATGAAAGTTATGATGGCTCTTTGCGTGATGGTTTTGCAGATCTTAATCTCAACAAGCATGATTCAGATACAGAAGAAGAATACTCAAAAGGTTCCAAGGAAATATCAGGAAAAAAAAGGCATTTTCAAGTCCTTGAAACTAAGGTTCAAAGCCTTGAAACAGAATCTCCAGAGAAGACAGCAGAACAAGCTACTACTTCAAGTTCTCAAAGACTTGGAAAAAAATTAGAGAGCCTGAACCTTGGAAGCCAAGGAAGAGATTCAAATATATCTCATCTCATCCTTCTGATAACATTATTTCTGATCCAACAACTGGTACACAAACCAGGTCACAGTTGAAGAATCTTGTACTTTTAATGCTTTTATCTCTCTTGTAGAGCCTAAAACTGTGAAGGAAGAATTACAAGAAGCAGACTGGATTATAGCTATGCAAAGTGAACTCAGTGAGTTTGAAAGGAACATGGTTTGGAATCTAGTTCCTACACCAAGAAATCAGTATATCATTGGTACCAGATGGGTATTCAAAAACAAGTTAGATGAGAATGGAAAGGTAATCAGGAACCAAGCTAGATTGGTGGATCAAGGCTACAATCAAGAAGAAGGTATTGACTATGAAGAAACTTTTTCTCATATTGCCAGATTAGAAGAAATTAGAATTCTACTTGCATTTTCATCTCACAAAAAAATGAAACTCTTTCATATGGATGCAAAGTGTGCATTTTAAATGGCTATTTGCAAGAAGAATTTTATGTTGCTCAACCTCCAGGTTTTGAAAATGGCAAATTTCCATATCATGTTATGACAAGGCTCTTTATGGTTTGAAACAAGCTCCAAGGACTTGGTATGAAATATTGTCAAAATTTCTACTGGAGAATGATTTCAAAAGAGGATTAGTAGATAAGACCCTTTTCATAAAGACGCGTGAGAAAGACATGCTTGTAGTTCAAATTTATGTTGATGATATTCTGTTTGGAGCTACTAATGATCTTATGTGCAAGGCATTCTCAAGTCTTATGAGCATGGAATTTGAAATGAGCTTGATGGGAGAATTTAACTTCTTTCATGGACTTCAAATTCATCAGATGAAGAAAGGCATATTCTTACAGCAAAGAAAGTACACAAGAGATTTGCTAAATAAGTATAATATGTCTCAATCCAAAGAGATCAAGAACCCATGAGTTCTACATTGTTTTTAGATAAAGTTGAATCTGGTAAGAGTGTGAATGTGAAAGAGTATTGAGGTATGATTGGATCATTACTCTACCTCACAGCTAGTAGACCAGATATCATGTTCAGTGTTTGCGTGTGTGCTAGATTTCAAGCAGATCTTACAGAATCAAACGTGACTGCAGTTAAGAGATATTTAGATATCTCAATGGTACCAAAGACTTAGGGCTTTTGTATCCTAAAAAATCTAACTTCTCTTTGTGTGGCTATTAAGATGCTGACTTTTCAGGATATAAAGTTGATACAAAGAGTACATCAGGATGCTGTCAATTTCTTGGATCAACTTTAATCAGCTGGAATTCAAAGAAGCAAAACTCAGTTGCACTATCAACGGTAGAAGTTGAATACATAGTAGCTGGCGCTTGTTGTTCACAAGTATTATGGATAGCACAACAAATGAGAGATCTTGGATTTGATTTCAGAGACACACCTATCAAGTGTGACAACACAAGTGCAATATAAATTACAAAGAATCTAGTTCAACATTCAAGAACAAAGCACAATGATGTTAGATATCACTTCATCAGAGATCATACATAATAAGGTGACATTGCTCTTAAATTTGTTTCTACTAACTTGAAATTTGCAAATATCTTCACTAAACCATTGCTAGATGAAAGATTCTCAGCCTTAAGATTGGAATTGGGCAAGCTAAATAAAGAAGCATTGGTTTAGGGGGAGAATCAGGTATGTATTATGTGTTTCAAAGGTTTGAACTAATTTTCAAAGCTTTGAGTATATGTTCTTTAAACCACACAGTTTTTCAAGGCCTTGAAATCCATTCTAAATTCTTGAAAATAAGACTGTATGCTAGTTAGTCAATAATTTGGATCTTTCAATGCTGGGTGTTATCTTTGTAGATAATTTCTCAATGTTACCCCTCAATTTTCAAATATCACTTTTCATCCAAAATAGTATTATATCATTTATTTCCAGCGGCACACACATTCTTGAATCTTTTTGATTCACAGATCTTCAAAGATTGAGAAGAATATTTAGTTTCCTTTTCAAACTGAAACTCTTTTCTATTTATCCTCTTCTTTATTTCTCTCCTTTGAATCTATCCTACCTCTCTCTTCTTCTTCCCAAAACCCTAATGAGCACTAGAAGAGCCTCTAATAGAATTAAGATGGCTGGTGGTTCAAAGGTTGGCACAGAGAAGAAAAGAAAAGAAACTGTGGAAGAGGTTCAGACCATCAGTGGAGATTAAAGTTCAAAGACTCCTACTGCAGAAGGAATGGCACCTCCTCCTCCCAAGAAGAAGGCAAAGAAAGACCAAACAACAGTGTCCAGCAAGAAGAAAACGACAGTGGGTTCTGCTCAAGAAAAACAGAAAGAGATTCATATTGGTAGCCCTAAGAAGGTGAAGAAGAAGGCTGGCAAAGCAGACAAGGGAAAAGGGATAGTGACAGAGGATGATCCAGAGGAGAGCATTGAGATGGCACTACAGATCTATTCAGAGAAGAAGAAATCCACTTGTAATAAATCAGCCTCTGATAATACATGGTACATTACTCATGTTGCTAGAGGTCAATGGCTAGATGGATTTGCTTCTAGACCAGTTGCATTCTGTAGTATGATAAGTTTTTCAATGTTACGTGGTATGAATCTGAAGTATATTAAAATATTAAAGAAAGGCTCTATTTTGTTTGTTTTAAACCCTCCAGTGTTAGCCTACCCCATACTCACCAGATTCTTTTACCTAAACATGAAACAACTCAATAAAACTGCAAACCTGGTGATTCAGACCAAAGTTGATGGCATTGATATGGAACTAGATCACTCTGACTTTGCCAATGTTCTAGGTTTTCCTAAGAGGTATGAAACCAGTAACTACCCTCCAAAGAGTGAAGCCCTGAAACTAGCAAGAGAAGAGTTCTTTCTACCCAATAGCCCTACCACATCCAAACAGTTAACACACTCTATGCTGACTGTTGAAGCCAAAGTCTTGTTTACAACCTTGATGAGATGTGTGGTGCCAAGGGAACACTCCAAGGAACTGATCACTGAAAGGGTGTTCTACTTAACGTATTTGGTTATGCATCGCTATGAGATTGATCTTCCAAATATTGTGAGGGAACACATGCTGTATAGCCAAACAAATCAGAGGAAACACCCCTTTCCATATGCCAATTTGGTCACCTCTTTCTTCCAACACCTCGAAATTCCAACTGACAGGGAAGAGACTATTACTACTGGGTTTGGTATGCTTAATTAGAAAGAATTTGAGAAGATTGGTGTTGTGAAAACCAGTGCTAAGACTTGGAAGCTGTACTTAGATTCGACAAAAGAAGAGTTGATTTCCAAGAAGTTTCTCAAACCCAAGTCCTTGACCCCTACTTCAAGACAAACCTCTCAGCCTCAAGATATCTCCTTGGTCCATCAAAAACTAGGTGGACTTGAGATGGACATTGATGAAGTGAAGGAGAATCAACATGAGTTTGGAACTGATCTGAGACAGGTGAAGTACATGGTTGAAAATATCTTCAGAAGCATGACAGTGTCTGATGTGCCTGAACAAGTCTCTCAAGCTGCAGAGGGTACCAAAAAGGATGATTCAGCCAAGGATCTACTCAGTGAACACTCAACTCTAGATGGGGATGCTCAGGTAAAGGAAAAAGGAAAGCAGGTGATTGATGAACCAGTTGATGAAGATCAAGAGGAAGAAGTTGACAGTCCAGATTCAGGAGCACTGCTAATAGATCTCAAGAAGAAGAAATCAAAGAAGACATTTGTTCCAGAAATTGTGACCGTTGCTGATTTGTTTGAGGGAGAAGGTGAAGTTGGTGATAATGTGGCTCAACAGGAAGAAGAACATGTTAATGATGATGAAGGAAATAGTCAGGAAGAAGATGCAGAGAAGCAAGGAGATGAAGACCCAACCCCTTAACTCTGGCCTACTCTTTCTTCTCTTTTTCAAGGCCTTGAATTCGTTTTCAAAGTCTTGAATATTTTATATTTTTTAAACTATTTTTCAAAAATCTTTCAAAAAACTCTGATCCAACATCTACTCATTCTTTTTTGATGAAAGTCAAAAAGGGGGAGAAATTTAGGTTTTTATTTGCTTACTAGGAGACCTGACCTGGTTTTTGGTCAGCAGCATTTTCTGAACTTTGATGCTATGTGCTATTTTCAGTAAGTTAATAAGTTCGATTTCTTTTGGACATTAGTAAGTTAATAAGTTGGATTACTATACTATATGGTAATGGGTATTTTTTGTTGGAACATAGTATCAAACAGATTGTGGTTTTATCTTTCATCAAGTGGGAGATTGTAAGTTCAACTCAGTTTCAAAGGCATAAACTAGCTAGTCTATTTCAAGGCCTTGAAACAGCTTTCAAAGCCTTGAAACTGACTATGCTTTATATGTATGAACTTTGGGGGAGTTTCTAATTTTGATTCAACTCCTAAACCCTGTGCTTGATTAGTTGATACTTTATGATGAAAGACAAAGTATTTTGACACATTTAATAGTATCTAATCCATCTCTTTGACATAGTCTTGCAGGGAAATTTTGTTTCCTATTTTACAGGATCTATTTCCTAACCTAAATTTTGCAAGAAAGGAAATTCGGTGATGATTTGATTATGTGATCAATCATGTTGTGTTTGGAAGTTTCCTAACAGATGTTTATACAATATCAAATCAGTATCATTGAAGATACTGAGCAAACTATCCGTTGGAGAAGCTGTTAGAGAAGTCAAAGCTGAAGCTACAAAATAGAGAAGTTTGTTAAGAGAAGATCATGAAGATCTGCAATTCATACTGCTCTATAAAAGAGGAAAAGCTGAAGCTATACAACGGGACAATTAGCAGAGACACTCAAAAACATTCAGGGATTGACAAGCAACAAATAAGAAAATTCATTTCTCTCAATCCAAGCATCTGAAGAACACTGCATACTCACTGCAGATTCAGTTCGAGTGTTCTTTCTATCTAAACTTCATTTGTATATCATTTTTTAATACTTCTAGTTCTTATTCTTAAGGATTGTTCAACTTGAACAATAGATAATTCTTAGTTAATCATATATCTAGCGCAGGTACTAGATAGGTTAGTGAGAACCACAAGCTGTAACAGAGTAAGGCATCTCTCTGTGCTTGGGATCTAGGGCTTAGCTGTTGATTAATAAGAATTGAGTTAAAAATCCTGCAGGGAGAGAATACCTAAGGTAGAGACGTAGGTCCAAGAAGACTGAAATCTATATATCTTGTGTCTCTTGCATTTACTTTTCAATTCCATAATTAGAACTTTTATAGCATTCAAAATAGTTTCATTTCAAGGCCTTGAAATAGACTTATCTTTATACTTCAACTGTTTTCATTCCAAGGGCTTGAAACTCATTTCAAGGTCTTGAAACTCATTTCAAGGCCTTGAAACACTCTTCACTCATTACAATTTTTTTTGAAATCACTCTTATTGCAAGTTTAGCAAAAGTTGGCATACTCTATTCAACCCCCCCCCCTCTAGAGTATTGATCCTATATTTCTACCTATTGTATACCACTTCACGGTGCATCACTATCTTGCCATGTTATTTTCACCTTTTATCTTGGTTGAACATTAGAATATGAATTCATCGCTGTACAGAATATGGATCATATGAATCTGCACGTCGTGTTTTCCCTTTCTCTGATCATACATTTGATATGTTTTGGTTGTTTCATATGTGTGATATCGCACATTTTTAAAAATAATAATCTAACTGTTGTAAATTGTAGGATCAACTAGTCCAAAACATATGGTAAACGAAAAGGTTTTGAGATACTGATCTGGAGGATTAGAGGAGACATTTGCATGTTATGTCTTCCTGGTTTTAATTGCGTGCTCTAAAGTGTTTGCCTTGATAATTTGGGGGTTTCCTATTGAAGTTGATGGATTTTTGTTTGTGCATGTTGTTAAGTGATTTTACTTGCTTGCTTCCAGGTGTCTGCCTTGGTCATTTGGGGGTTTCCTATTGGATCTGAGGAAGTGATATTTGTGCATGATCTGATGTAAAAAAAAAATTATGTATCAATGGGAATCATCAACAGACCCCCCCCCCAAATCTTTGTGTCTATGTATTTTTTATTGTAATTAACTTCAACAAGACATTCGCTGAATTATTTTCAATTTTTCGGTTAAATTTGCCGTGCACAATGTTTTGGTTGTGGTGTTATAACACTTTAAAACCTTAGTAATGACATAAAAAACCACAGTAGCTAATCCTATGAAACCATTATAAACAGGTTATGTATCCAACTATTGACCCTCCAGTTTGGAAAACTATAGTAGGCCTTTTAGTAATCTGAGAAAGAAATTGTTTTGCAGTTTATGGTGTGAAATTATTATTCATGGAACTTGGTTTCATTAGTGTTGATAATTGATTCGTTACCATGTACTAGAGTTGTAAGATTTAGGTTTCATTAGTGTTGATAATTGATTGCTAATCTGCATTACACATATATTACAATTTTTCTCTTTTCATTATCGTTTTTTCGCTCATTCTATTTCTTCTTCTATATTTATCTGCCCTTCAGTTTTGCCTCTCAATGTTTCTGCAGTCAATTTTTCTATTACTAAAATTATAATGTATTTTCTTTCACATTCATGCCACATGAGTATAAATCCTACACTTAATCACCTTATATGTTTTAAATTTCCATGATATACACTTTCAAGTTTTGGGAGTGTAGATAGTGCTTTCTGAGCTGACAGATCTTGGCCACGTGGCAACCATCCAGCACACCATATTGTGCTCCACACACACTGGATCACCAGCCTAGCTGATCCATGTGGGGGCTGCGAGACACAGCCCTCGCATACCACCGCACGGGACTTGTAGGGACTTAGTGGTTTGGAGGCTAGAGTAAGTCCTGTCGCGTGCGAGCCAAGCCCGCGCGCGACCTTTAGTAACTGCTTTTGAGAGATTTATGGCACGAGCTCCATAAACCCGGTCAATCCGGTCAAACCCGGTCAACCTCATAACGGTTACGGTATTCACGCATAACGTGCTGTAACGGTCCCTATATAGGCGGACGAACGTGCCATTGCGGTTAAGCTAATTAAGCCACCATTGATGGGCGCATTAACCACACTGCAACGGTCACATTCTCCGTTATATATAGGACATTAACCTTTCCATAACAAAGAGAACGCACTAGCCATACGCGGAAGCTCTGCCAAACCTCTGTCTCTCTCTCAGACATTACTACTGTCTTACTCTCTCCCTACACACAACCCAACTCTTCCTGTGCTATCTCTGATCCTCTACTTACGGTGTACACGGAGGTCTCCCTGCCGGAATCTCTTGTGCACATTTTGGTGAACCCGACGTGAACTTACCAACAAAAGCAACCATGTCTCAGGAGGATGATATCAGCAACAGATCGCCTTCCACCGAAGCTGCCACGGGAGAGGAGACCCGCCGTACTCCTACGACCCCCGGCGAGGCACCGACGCTAGAATCCTTGGACGCCACCGTCCAAGGTCAGGCGAAAGCTCGCAAAGCTCAGTCTGCGCAGCTAGAACGGATCCTGGCCGTTCAGGGCACCCTTGCGCCAAACCCTTCACCAGCCACCGCCGTCTCTCAAGGAGGAGGAGCCCCTACCGTTCCAGGACTGGGAGTGTCAACCACACCTCCCAACCCTAATCTGCAGACTCCACCGGCGACTACGCAGCTGCCTTCAATTCAGGGGTCAACAACTCAGATGTTGCCTCTCACTGCTCATACTCCTCAGCCTCCGGCTTTGGCATCTAACCCGGCTTCGCAGTATCCCTTGCCTCCGCCAACGGCGATCTGGGGCAATGCGAACAGCCAATATGTCCCCAATCCTCCGGCGGCGTACGTATCGCCTCCGCCTACGGCAACCCCTCATCCTGTTATCGAGGGAAGCATTCCAGAATGTATGACGTCTCTGCAGAAGCGCATGGACACTATTCTGGCTCACCAATCATTCGCGGATACCATCATCCCGAAGCTAGACAACGATCCACCCATCCCGCGGGAGATCTATCTCATGCCTAACCCGGTGGGGTATAAAGCTCCTAAATGGGACAAGTTTGAGGATGTCAACGGGAATGCTCATGAACATGTCATGCGTTTCATCGATTTCATGGGGCCATACGGAGCCGATCCCAATATGCTGATGCGAGAGTTCCCAAAATCCTTGGGGAACGTAGCGTACAAGTGGTACCGAACGTTGGAGGCCGGATCCGTGAAGACTTGGGACGACATGGTCCAAAAGTTTTATACCAAGTTCTTCCAGATGGAAGAAAAGGTGACAATGATCCACATCTCGCGGATGTATCAGAAGCGCGAGGAGGACGGGATAACCTTCATCAAGAAGTTCAGGGCGAAGTCCTTGGAATGCAAAGATCCGATGCTCGAAAGCCGGCTTGTAGAGATATGCCTACAGTGCATGCGAGATGAATATAAAGGTATGCTCATCAATCTGCAAACACCTACGTTTTCAAAACTAATCGAATGCACGAAGAACATCGAGCCTATAGTTGAGAGGCAGAAAATTAAGAACGCTCCAGAGCGATCCTCGAGCGGTACTACCTACAAGATCGGGAGATTCAGTTACAAGAGGGGACGCGAAGCTGAGGTCAATACAGTTTCACCCCAGAAGCAGGCGAAGATTGTAAACTTCGACGTACCACCTCTGCCATGTTCGGTGGAAGAGGCAAGCGACCTCTGCAGGCAGTGGCGCAAGGACGGTGTCCTACCGCCGCTCGAGAAGACACCCTCCAAGGAGATGGTGAGGGAACCGAAGTGGTGCGAGTACCACGGCAAGGTCATGCATCCCACAGCGGACTGTAAGAAGCTCAGGATTGTATTCAACCAGAAGATGAAGAACGGCGAGCTGATCGTCAGCGATCACAGGAAGGATGTGCGCAACAATCCACTTCCTGCCCATGCGGAGAAAGACTCGAAAGGTAAAGAGGTCGCCATGATCTCGATTGTGGATCTGGAAGAGGTCGCAGAGGATGGTCTGCCCATCATTGCCGAAGTCCATGACGACGAGGACTACAGCGTAGACACAGAGGATGAACGTGTCGACCGGATGAAGGGGTCGCACGGCTTTAGCAGATTCTTCGACGAGATGAACTTCTCCGAGAAGTGCCGGACAGAAATGACGAAAGCAATCTTGAGGATAGCAGAGGACTACGAGGAGGATCTTGTAGTCTCCAACGGAAAAGTCATCAGGGCGTCTCGCTCTACAGAAAAGATTATGACCTTTTCTGCCAGCGACAAAAAGACAATTGCGAGCCACTAGAGGCCCCTGTACGTGACGGCCATCATCAATGGCGTCGAGTTCAAAAGAGCATTCGTCGATGGAGGAGCAGCGGTCAAAGTCGTTTCACTCCACACACTGAAGCTAGCAGGGATCCCCGAGCATAAGATTGTCAGGCGTCCATCTCCGCTGATGGGATTTGGAAGCGACTCTAGAATGACGATTGGATGGATCCGCCTGGGCGTTCAGATCGACAAAATCAAGTGCTCAGCGAAGTTCTATGTCATAGATGCGAACACTACGTATCACATGATCATAGGACGAGCCTGGATTCATCGCTTTGACGCGGTCCCTTCAACAGCTCACCAAGTCATGAAAGCCATCTGGAACGACAGAATAGTCGAGATACCGGCTTCAACGAATCCATTCAACATGGATGAAGCACATCTCAGCGAGGCGGTGTGGTTCACCGAGATGGCGGACGAGCAAACACCGGGGCCGTTCAACCCTACTCCTTTACCTCTTTAGGAAGATATCAAGGATCAGTCACCTACGGGAGTGATGGTGACTAGGGAGGATGCCAAGGAAAAGCCGCCCACACGCGAAGAGGCGCCGCGAATCGCTTACCAACGAAAGAACGTATATACTCTGAAGAGAATAGCAAAGCATGACCCCGAAGGCAAGGAGATAGAGAGCTTCTACGCCAATGGGAAGAAGTGCTATCGCATATGAAGGTGCGCGGGGATGTCCTCACGCGGGCATGGGGATATCCCTGAGCAAATCAACCAAATCGAGCAGATTGCGGTAACAGAAAAGCCAATGCAGAGCACTCCAGATGAGAAGCTCAAAGATGCACCCGAATGCATGGAAGACAGACCCAGACCACAGAAGCAAGAGCTAAAGGAAGTGTTCCTCAGCCCGAACGAGGAAAAGAAGAGGCCAGTCTTTCTAAGTGCGGACCTCACAAGCGAGGAGGAGCAAGGATTACTGCAACTCCTGACTGAGTACAAAGACGTGTTCGCATGGGAGTATGATGAGATGCCCGGATTGGACACAAGCATCACCATGCATCGGTTAGACATCATCCCGGGTTCTAAGCCGATAAAGCAGAGCACAAGAAGCTTCAGGACGGAGCTTAACGTGAAGATCAAACAGGAGATTGTCAAACTCCTGGACGCCAGGTTCATAGAACCAAATCACCATCCCACACGGCTGGCCAATATTGTGCCCGTGGTAAAGAATAACTGACAGCTTCGCATCTGCGTGGACTTCCGAGATCTCAATCGCTTCTGCCCCAAGGACGATTTTCCGCTCCCCAACATCGATTTGCTTATCGATTCGACAGCGGGTCATCGCATGTTCAGTTTCATGGACGGCTTCAGCGGGTACAATCTGATCAAGATGGACCCCGAAGATGCACGAAAAACCGCATTCATCACCCCAGTGGGAGTGTTCAACTACACGGTGATGCCCTTTGGTCTCAAAAACGCAGGTGCAACCTACCAACGGGCCATGATGGCTCTACTCCACGACATGATGCACAAAGAAGTGGAGTTTTATGTAGACGACCTCGTGGTTAAATCCAAGCAAGAGGCAGATCACCTGGCAGATTTGCAGAAGGTGTTCAACAGATGCAGACGCTTTCAGCTAAAGATGAACCCTATGAAATGTGCATTTGGGGTAACATCGGGGAAATTCTTGGGATGCGTGGTACATCGCCAAGGAATCGAGCCTGACCCTGCGAAAGTTTCAGCCATCATCACCATGACTCCGCCGCACGACCAGAGTGCCTTGAAGACATTCTTGGGGAAACTATCATATCTGCGAAGATTCATCCCTGCGATTGTCGAGATTACTTTCTGCTTCAGTAATCTTCTCAAAAAAGATGCCGCATACAACTGGACCCCGGAGCACGAAGCTGCGTTCGGGAAGCTGAAGGAACTGCTGACGTCTTCAAAAATAATGATCGCACCCCAGTTGGGATCACCGCTTTTACTGTATCTGACGTCAACCAGGAAATCCATAGGGGCACTTTTGGCTCAGGAGTACGAAGGTCAGGAAAGGCCCATCTACTACATCTCTCGCATTGTGCAGCCCGCAGAATCAAGGTACACATACATTGAGCGTCATTGCCTTGCCTTATTCTTCATAATAGAGAAGTTGAGACACTACTTCGCGTCACACAAAGTGGTGGTGGTTACAAAAAGTGATCCCATACGATATCTGCTAACTCACACTACTCCTGGAGGAAGATTGGCAAAATGGTATATGACCATTTCCCAGTTTGATATCACATGCGTTAGGCCGCGAGCGATCAAGTCGTAGGCGGTAGCAGATTTGTTGGCACAGTTCCCCGACAACAGTCATGAGCCCGTGATCGAAGAAGAACTCGAGGGATCTGAAATCTATGCAATCGATGTACCCTACTGGACGCTCCATTTCGACGGGTCGTCAACAAGGAAATGCGGAGGCATTGGGATAGTCTTGACCAAACCAGATGGAGAGGTCACACAGATGTCTGCCAAACTTGACTTCGCAGTTACTAATAACGAAGCAGAATATGAGGCTCTCATCGCGGGACTCCGTGCGGCGAAAGCTTTGGAAGTAAGAAATCTGACGGTCATGGGAGACTCCAAATTGATCGTCAAGCAAGCCTCGAGCGAGTACGGTTTGAAGGAGATTAACCTTCTGTCATACCGGACTATGGTACAAAAGCTGGTGCAGCAATTTTGTGATGTCAGGTACGAGCACAAACCCCGAGCGGACAACAGACACGCAGATGCTTTGGCAACCTTGGGATCCAAGGTTAGTACAGACAAATGTCCCGCAAGAATCTCGATCGAAGTGCGAACATCGTCGCCGTTAACAGAAGAAGCGTGCGACGATGAACGCATAGACGATACGGACTGGAGAAAGGCAATCTTACGAGCCATCGCAGAAGGTACAAGCAGCGAAAGCTGGGCACTCACAAAGGGGTATTGCATACATGACAACACCCTTTACTACAAGGGCCCTGGCGGAATACTCATGCGATGTGTTTCCGAGCAAGAGGGACAATTGCTGTTAGAAAAGATTCACCAACATGCGTGCGGAGAAAGCGAAGTTTCAATCTATCGAAAGGCTCAGAGATATGGCATTCATTGGCCGGACATGTCAACAGCCGCTGCCCTGATACAAGGGAAGTGCGAGAGTTGCGCACTGATCAAAGATTCTCTACTCATCGCTCTAACTAATGATGATGCGGATTGGAGGAAACCACTGTTCGATTTTCTCACCCAGGGCACCGTACCTGAATCGAGAAAAGAAGCGGAGAAATTGAAAAGGAAAGCATCCCGATATGTGGTGCAAGAGAACTTACTTTGGGCGAAGAGGTCATGAGGGAACTTGCTGCGATGTCTAGACGGCAGGGAAGCACAAGAAGTCATGGACCTTTCTCATCAGGTAGAACACCAAGGAGGTGCGAAATTATGCAGGCAGCTCCTCTCAATTGGATATTTCTGGCCCACGATGGAGGCTGATTGCCGCACCAAAGTACGACGCTGCCAGGAGTGTCAATTCAAAGGAAACGTAGTGCACGCTCATGCTGTGGATCTACATGCATTGGGAACGCCATGGCCATTTCACACATGGGCGTTGGATTTCATTGGTCCCATCCGACCAACTTCGCATGGGAATCATTTTATTCTCACCGCAACTGAGCTATTCACCAAATGGGTGGAGGCGATACCACTGAAGACGGCAAATGCGCTAGCTGTGGTCAACTTCATCCAAGAAAACATCATATGCAGGTTCGAAATACCCAACACCATCCTTTCGGATAATGGTACTCCTTTTGTTAATCGCCAGGTGGCTGCAAAGCTAGCAGAGTACAATAGCAGGCAAATATGTTCCACCCCCTACTACCCGAAAGGGAACGGGCAAGCCGAAGCGACCAACAAAACGCTGTTGAGGATTTTGAGCAAGATGGTCGCAGATGACCACAAGAAGTGGGCTGATTCTCTAAGCATAGTCCTGTGGGCCTACCGGACTTCTCCAAGGACACCCACAGGGGTCTCACCATTTCTCCTATGCTATGGGGCTGAGGCTGTAGTACCCGCGGAGGTGAAAGTTAATTCTGCAAGATTGGCCTTCCACGCATTATACGACAATCAACGCGATCATGACTTAGTCTTGCTGGAGGAAAAGCGAGAGCAAGCTAAAAGGACCAACAAGCGGTATCAAGAAATGATCGATCGTACTTACAATATGACGGTCCAGCGAAGAGATTTCGCAGTTGGAGATTTGGTCCTGCGCGCATCTGACCATTTCATGCGAGAAGCGGCTCACCCAAAGTTCGCAGCCAATTGGGAAGGACCCTTCGAAGTCACAGAAGTCTTCGACAGTGGTTACTGCAGCATACGGAGGTTGCACGGAACGACCTCAACCCCAAGCTAGGTCAACATGCGCTGGATTAAGAAGTACTATCCTTGACTTCTCTCATTTTATGCGTTTTATTATAACGTTGCCTCAAGTCTTGTATGGCTATGATTCACACAATCTTCTCTCCCATATGAGAGAATTGTAAGCTCATCTCTCCCATATGAGAGAACTATAATAAAAGGATTCTCCCAAATGAGAACTTCATATTTCTAGCTGTTAATATTGCTTCATTTAGTTTGTTATTACAGTTAACAATGGGCTATCCGCCACAATAGCAATCTGTGCGAACTATGATCTTAATTGATCTTTTAAGCCTATCTATCACGATAGCAACCTATGCGAAATGCGATCTTAATTGATCTCCTAAGCCTATCTGTCACGATAGCAGCCTATGCAAATGCGATCCTAATTGATCTTCTAAGCCTATCTATTACGATAGCAGCCTATGCAAATGCGATCTTAATTGATCTTCTAAGCCTATCTGTTACGATAGCAGCCTATTCAAATGCGATCTTAATTGATCTTTTAAGCCTATCTATTACGATAGCAGCCTATGCAAATGCGATCTTAATTGATCTTCTAAGCCTATCTGGCACGATAGCAGCTCATGCGAAAAATGATCTTAATTGATCTTCTAAGCCTATCTGCCACGATAGCAGCTCATGCGAAAAATGATCTTAATTGATCTTCTAAGCCTATCTGCCACGATAGCAGCTCATGCGAAAAATGATCTTAATAGATCTTCTAAGCCTATCTGCCACGATAGCAGCTCATGCGAAAAATGATCTTAATTGATCTTCTAAGCCTATCTGCCATGATAGCAGCTCATGCGAAAAATGATCTTAATTGATCGTCCAAAAGCCTATCTGCCAAGATAGCAACATATGCGAACGTGATCTTAAATGGTCCTTCAAGCCTATCTAATGTGATAGCAGCGTTATACAAATGCGATTTAAAATTCGTCCTTAAGTCTGTCTATTGTGATAGCGACATCATGCAAAATGATCTTAAGTGATCTCCAAAGGTCTATCTGATGAGATGGCACCTTCACTTGAATCTTAAAGTGAATCACAAGCCCATCTACCAAGATGGCACAGCTGCGCAAATACGATCTCGAACAATCTAATAAAATATCTGTGAATTTATACGGCAGATAGCAAATGCGAAGTATGTATATAGCATTACACAAGGCAAAGTCTGCCGATATGCATGCGAAATTGTATTTTTTTGTAACAAGACAGCAGATCATACAAAAGTGATTTATCATTATGAGTCAAAAGGACTTGCAATTTATCTGTCTAGATAGCAGCTTACAAGCGAAAAAGCTTAAATCTAACTACGCAGCCAACGTGGCTTACAATGCATTCGAAAAGTAACTTACAAGCACGAAGTTACACATAGCAGGAATCCCGACTGAAAAGGGTTGAACCTAACGGTCCTAACACGAGCTATGCGATGCGCAGATCTGCGACCTAAAGATCTATCGCAAGTAGGGTCTTGCTATAAAATGAACGTCCTACGAGAGCCACAAGAAGCCATACGTTCAAGATCCCAGTATTTGACAAGGCCCTTGTCTGATCAACACCCCATGAGATGTGCTTGAGGAACCACCGGTTCCGGCGTTCAACAGGCAAGCAGAAGCTCCAAAGGGCAAGGGCTCCTTGTAGACGGGGATGAACGCAACGGTTCACCACCCTGAGCTCACGAACGTGGGGGCAGTAAGTTCTCCTCTAGGGATGCTGGAGGAGAATTCCGCCGTTCATTACGAGTGGGTAGCACGGTCACTACGGCGCTGCACCTCACCGGGAGGCGGCCGGAAACATGACCTGCAAACATAATAGACGAAGAAAATTTTTCGAACACACATGAGATATCATCTCCATCTTCTTTATGGAGGTTACAAAGAACAGTAAGCCTCATAAAGCGGATCTTGGAAACTATTTCTATGGCACAAAGCGCAAACTCAGGATTCACAACTTGGAGTTGCCATGAATCAACGAAAAACAAGCGTTGAAGCCAGCAGTCGTAAGGACTCACGGCAAAGCACATTTTTGGGATGAAGAACCCAAATGGCAAAGACAGGGTTTATATAGACCTTGTGGAGACTCTTCGGTTGCCAAGACGAGTCAGCAGAATTCGAAAAGAGGGTAAGGTCAATAAACTTACGCCTTGAAAAGCGGTAACGATCAATTACCCTACTAAAGGCTACGACGATTCAGTTGCGTATCCTAATTAATGACGGGTGGTCATGATTCGGATGGACTTCCCAAGAAAAGCATGCTTATCTTATGAGAAATTAGCGCGAAAATCAAGCAGAATATCAATTGCTGATGTCATAATTAGATATGCGCAGAGATATTCCATCAAATCCCGGAAAGGGCAAAACGGGCACGTCGATTCTTTTGTTAAAAAAAAGGGGGGAGAAACCCTAGCAAAATTACATTAATGTTTCAGCATTACATTAATGTTCCAGCTATTTGTTTGCTACTTTTCAAATTCAAAAGTCAAAGTAAATTCTTGATCAAGGAGTCATGAGGGGTGAACTGACGGCTCAGATTCTCTACCTGCTCCACTTCCTGCTTCAATTGCTCGCACTTGGCATTCATCTCATGATAAATCTTTAAAGCCTCTTCAAACTTTTGCTTTTGCTGCTCCACCTTCTGCTTCTCAGCTGCGAGGTTTTGGTGGCCGAATTTCAAAGTTACGGCTGCGCGAATCAAAGTAACTCTTTTCATAAGAAACTTGAAACCCAGCCTGCCTTGAACTTTAGTCAGAAGATTTTGGCACATGCCAAAAATCAACTCGGCACTCTGAGCAGAAATGGTCGCAGGCGTGGCCGCAGACAGCTGCTCCAAAATCCAAATGGCCTCGGTAAGAAACAGCCTTCTGTCAAAAGGCCCTATCTCCAAAGATCTCGCAAATGATTGGGGGTAGGTGAGGCGCATCCGAACTAACCAGTCCACATCGGCTTGCTTCAAACCTAAAGCAATGTCAAAACTAAGTTATGCTATCAAACTCGCAAATGAATAATGCAAGATGCAAACAGCAAACCACGACTTACCAGTTCCTTCAAGGATCTCACGAAGAGAAGGAATGCGTGTGGCAGGAGTGGTTGAGGACTGTCCTCGTTCCCTAGCCCTCCTGTCAGCTGCAAGCTCTAACTCCTCATAGTTAGGAGGAAGAGTATAAGTCGCACCAGTTGCGATCGCAGCCCCGACCTGCGAACCCCAAAAGCTCCACGCAGGAAGTGGCATCGCCGACTCAGTCATCGCTGGAGGCATAGTGGTAGCCGAAGTTGCTTGGCGAGGGACACTCTCAGATGCGGTAGCATCAACAGTACTTGTTCTTACTTCCTCAGCGCCGGCATGGGCATCTTCCTCCATTAGCACAGCGTCAGCTTCGGCATCATCCGAAAGTTCGATGATGTCCTCAAAAGGCTCTCCTGCGTATTCAGCGGCTGCGACGGGCTTCTCGGTATGAGAATTCGGAACCGGGAAATAGGACGCAGAAGGTTGACTCCTTTGCTCCAGCACAGGTTCATCAGCATTGCCTGCGATACAAGATGCGGTAGCATGAGGTAACTTGTATTGTACGTTATCTTACTACCTTTGCTAAAGCTAAGAGCAAGCACCTCCACGCGAAGGTGGGATTGCAGTATCTTCGTCATACACTAAAGACGTGGAACCATGCCCTATTAGTGTGTCCTCATTAAGCATGTCTTTAACATGAGCGTGACCTGGGACGCGAAGAAACTAGTCATGATTATGATTCGAGTTGCTAAGTCTAGTTCATGCACATCGATCAAGTGATTACCTGAGGGTTCACCGCACTTGCCTACTAGCCAACGGCGAATGTCAGCTTTTGACACACCATGCTTTAATGCACCCACTACAACATCTCGATAAGTTACTGCGAGATTAAAAATCTCACCTTTATTACCGCCTGCGATTTCTTCAAAATCCGCTTGGGCTTGCTCCAAAGCTGCTGCATCCTCTTCTGGAGCCGCATCCTCCTCTTCTGCTTGAGGAGCCACCTCTTCGGGAAGCGCATCTTCCTCATCAGTGGGACGCACTAAGTCGTCAACATGTTGCTCTTCGAGGCTCCGCTGCCTCACACGCTCGAGCTCCTCCTCTTCTCGCTGCCTTCTCCTTTCAGCAGCTTCCGCGGCTGTCTTCCTGGACTCGGCAACAACGTCCTCGCTTATGGGTTCGTCTGGAATGCCAGAATGAGCATCCCTCTTTTGTCTCTTGGCCAAAAGGCCACCGATGGTCTCATCATCATCATCATCTGCGAAGAAACGATTGGTTCAAGATCGAGTTGCAAAAGAATTACGATAATGAGAGGGGAAACGCGATGGAGGTACCTCCTGATTCTTCCTCATGTATCACATTTGCTCTTTCTTCTTCTTCTTCATCACCTTCTCTGGGCTTCCGCCTCTCCTCTTCTTCCTCCTGGCCGAATGGAACGAAGGTCTCTACTGCGAGCTCCTTCCGCGCTCTGCTAGGCATGCGACCCTTGCCTTTATCCTTGGCAGAAAGGGACCTCGCTGGAGGGGAAGTTGGAGCACTTCTAGGGGAAGAAATTTCAATTCCCTTTTGTCTGGGTCTCTTCGCTCTCAGCGCGGCAGTCGCTGGAGGAGACGGATTATCTCTGGGTGGAGACGAGGCCGGAGCATTGTCTATCAGCGAGTCAGCAAAAGCATTCATGACTCCGCGAATCCTGGTTTCGACCTCAGGATCCATCCTCGATGCTAGCAGGAACGACTGTCCTTGTCTTCTTGTGGTAACAATGGTGTTAACCAGCGATTTGGAACGATCACCAGATGCGAACCTCCGCACGTGACACTACAGCAAGCAGTGTGGAATAAAGATGTCAATATGAGAAAATCAAGGAGTTAAATGCATGCAAAAGAAGTAGCTTACCTTATCAAAAGTCTCGCTATATCTGATGACATGCGATTCGCCTTTCCTAACTGCGGCGATATTTTCATCCAGAATGATGCCAGGGCACAAATGGTTCTCATGATCCAACAATGAGTAGCAACCATATTCAGACTCGTCCAGACTACAATTGGGACGAAACGGAAAAGAGTTTCTTTTGATCAAAGGAGCTCTGCTTGGCTGAGGAGCCAACTGCGTCTCAAACCTGACGTGCTGGGCGATCCAGTATGCGAGCCAGTTCTTGGAACAACCACCCTCGCGGTTACCTGCAGGCTGCTCAAAAGGAAGATTGGTCATGAAGACTGTTTTGCACTCCTTTGTCAGCAAGCGCTTATAGCAACCTCTGATAATGGACTGTGGCCAGATTGAGGGGGCCACTGCATCAAAGCCGAACTGGGGAGAAACTCGAGTGGGGTCAACATCCACAGTAATCCTCTCATACCTTGGCGCGAGCTCACGAATATGCTCTGCGAGAGCAGGAAGGGAACCTCGCAGGCACCAGCAAAAGAATTCGCGATAGCGCTCATGGAAATGTGATCCCTCTTCAAAGAGGAGCTCTTCTGAGAAGACAATACCCTTAGAAGGGTACAGCTTTGGAAACCATCGCACGTTCTCAATACGCACGGCATAGGGCCTGGCAACGAACTCTCGCCGGTTGTCACATATCAGGCTCCAAACGCACTTGGTATTGTTCGCTCCGAACCACCTCGCAGCTCTGCCGCTGTTACGCTCCTCCATCTCGCCTGGGGGACACCACTTGTTGGGCTTAGAAGCAGTTGGGGCATAAGAAGGCCACCGCTCAAAGACCCACATCGTTAAGAAGGCAATGTTGACGAAGGTCAGTATGTCAAGGCGGCCACGCGACTCTTTCATGGCCACAACCAGCTGATCCAATCTGTAGTACAATGTGCCCAAGACCAAGGGTCCAAGTGCGACTTTCTGGCCAAGGGACATTTTCACAGCGAGCGGCAGAACATGGTAGAAGACCCCATCGTGCGGGTGACCATCGATTAAGTACCTCGACAGCCAGGCACAGAGGAAAGCACAAAGGGTCAAGTGATAGCCTTTACCCTCCACATAATTCTTGGCCTCTGGGTCCTGACTCAGAAGCTTCTTGGTGATGCTGCTGTTCGCGTAGTCACGGAAGAAGTACTGCACCCATTTGTTCCAAGTATTCTTCGCAGACGTGTCAACCAACTGCCAGTTAGGAAGGGCTTTGGTAGTGGTCCACCGGGTGGAGATTTTCCTTACCTCTGATAGGCACTCCTCCATCTGCGTGTACAAAGCGATCTCCGCATCCGTCCTCAAGGGACTCAAAGGGTCCACCTCACCCATGGGAGACAGATCGTACAGCATGTGCACGTCCTCGAGTGTGGGGACAGCCTCGAACTCAGTAAAGTGAAAGGTGTGAGTCGCAGGCGAGTAGCGGGAAAGAAGGTTTAGAAGCATGGACTGGTCCAGCTTCACGGCAGCACCCTTCATAGCACGAACGGCGAAGTATACGCCGTCCTCATTAAGAGTTGCAGCATTATCGGTCAACACATGGTCAATCCACTCATCCATGTAGTCCAATTTCTGGACAAAAGCTTGGGTGGAAATCGCAGCATAGGGGAAGTACCATTTTCGATTCCCAATCGAACCACGTCCTCGCAGCCAATTAACTCAAGCAAGGCTGAGTTAACTGGAGGAGTCAACGTTAGCAATCCCTCATTGAGGACAGAAGCAGGCAGTTTCTTTGCCTTAACCCTCGCGTGGTAGAAGTCTTTGCCACCCAGATAGGGGGCTTTTCGCCACAAAGCTTGCGGAAGATCAGGTATCTCTTCGTCCTCCTTGGTGGGTCTAGTTCCTTTTGTCTTGGCCATTCCTGCGGAAGAGCAAGAAAAAGGGGGGAGAAATATGCCACCGAGATTCAAGATCTATGGGAAGAAAGATGAACAGTTTCTGGTATCCATTTCAGAAATTAGGGATTGGAATTGTTTGTATTATCAGAGATTCCAAAAGCCCTACATTCAAGGTCCTTATCATTGGGGGATTAAATCGAAATTGAATTCAAAGGTTGTGAGTCCCTTTACAAGTTTTTCAGCAGATAATGGGTTTGCAGATCCAACGCAGTTCGAAGCATATACTAGTATTTTAAATCGAAATTGAACAAGGCCAACCTTGTTTTCGCGAAGCCTGCTTGGACACACACAGTTGAAGAAGACGATTTGCAGTTCTGAACTGGTGATTGATTATCTGAATCTGCTCTCGAAGACTTCCGGGTATCATTCACTTTAAGAGAAAGAAGTGATGCTTTGCAACAATGGAGAGTATAAAGTATTTATCCAAAAACAATGAAGGGTTGCGTCCTTTCAGTAGTCGAATCGCAACCGTCACCGTCGAATCGCGCAATCACAGGACAAGCTGACGTCACGCCTAAAACCCTAAAGGCCAGACGGCACGACTCTAGGGGTTTTAGGTCATAATGGCACGCACGGGGGCTGAATTCACTTATGTTTGAATTGGTGCGTGGCGACGACGCGTATGTTGGTTTCCGCGCATGGAAGTCTATACAGCTATGAGTCTTCACGCGCAGAAAGGGGGCTAATGTAGATAGTGCTTTCTGAGCTGACAGATCGTGGCCACGTGGCAACCATCCAGCACACCATATTGTGCTCCACACACACTGGATCACCAGCCGAGCTGATCCATGTGGGGGCTGCGAGACAGAGCCCTCGCATACCACCGCACGGGACTTGTAGGGACTTAGTGGTTTGGACGCTAGAGTAAGTCCTGTCGCGTGCGAGCCAAGCCCGCGCGCGACCTTTCGTAACTGCTTTTGAGAGATTTATGGCACGAGCTCCATAAACCCGGTCAATCCGGTCAAACCCGATCAACCTCATAACGGTTCCGGTATTCACGCATAACGTGCTGTAACGGTCCCTATATAGGCGGACGAACGTGCCGTTGCGGTTAAGCTAATTAAGCCGCCATTGATGGGCGCATTAACCACACTGCAACGGTCACATTCTCCGTTATATATAGGACGTTAACCTTTCCATAAAAAAGAGAACGCACTAGCCATACGCGGAAGCTCTGCCAAACCTCTGTCTTTCTCTCAGACATTACTACTGTCTTACTCTCTCCCTACACACAACCCAACTCTTCCTGTGCTATCTCTGATCCTCTACTTACGGTGTACACGGAGGTCTCCCTGCCGGAATCTCTTGTGCACAGGGAGAAGCGATATGATGAAAATATTTACAACCTATATTATACATTCAAGTTATAGAATCCGACAGTGAATTATATTTTTATAGATTAAGTGTTTTCCATATTTCATAAAAATTAGTTTTTTGGTCGATTGTAAATGCTAATGACTGTCGAATGTTCTGCTATCTATTGCTCAAACCAGCAAACGTTTGTACACGAGTAAAAAATTGTGAGGTGATCAAATTAAATTGGCTGTCTATTTTTTATGGATTAAAACCCAAATAATGTCAGTTATAAAAAATTTCTAATGTTTATGCTGACCTATAATATGTTTTGGAATACAATATGTAACCCCTATTTAATCATGTTTATAAGTTAAGTTTATTTAGTTTGATTCAATTAACAAAACAAAAAAGTCAATATCAGTTTAAAATAGATGTAACTAAACATATTTTATGATTTTGTACATTGGAAGTCCCAGATACTATAAGATATATTTTCTGTTTAAAAAGTGCCACAAATTATGGAATGCCCCAATTCTATCTTCAGTTCACAATAGCATAATATATATAGGGCAGTAATCAAAATTTCCTGATTCTACGGGGTAATAATAGAAATTCGTTCCAAAGAACTACTGTATAGAGTAGGAATTAATCGTTGGATACTTTATAGAAGAATCCCAAAAGAATTTCGACCTTTCAGTTGCTTGCCTCCGATTGTCTCTCTCCATTTCCGAGCTCTCAAGGTAAGATCTCTCAAGGTAAGATCTCCTTAACAATTTCTTCCATTCCATGTTCCTCTGCTTTTTCCTTCTTATTATTCTCTAATGATCCAATTATGCAAATCTCTATGATATGTTGTTTCTTCTATGAGGAAGGAATCACATTTCCCAGATTCACGTCTGATTCAACTCAAAAGGTCAAATTTTGGGTATTTAATTTAAGTCCGAGTCTTCTTCATCTCTTCTCATCTAGCTAATCCCTACTTTACTTGTATACTTTTAAGTTTTAATCTGTGTGTTATTTATAGATGATTCGATTGTTGTGTGCGATTTATTTTCTTGCCAAGTGTTCTTGCTTATCTTGCATTCTTAAGGGCTTTAAGTTAGGAAAAATGTTATAAACTTTCTATACTATCTAGCAATTTCAACTGTGAACTGAAGACCTCAAGAATACTGTTTATAAAATCAGATAAGTAAATATCAAACTGTCATTTTAACCAATATGATTTGAAGAACAACATTCGAGACATAAAAGCAACATTCCTTCCACAACAAAGCAAACATAATCACAAATATGTTTTCACGTATTCTTCCCTAATTTTTTGCTCAAATTACCCCAACACGACATGCCATGATGAGCGAGAATATCATTATTGCACGGTGCGAATATCATGTACATTGGTTCATGTTATATATAAATATATTATTGTTGATGTGTATGACTATATTCGCTTAGCAATTGTTGAATATTTGCTCACTATATATTCCCATTATGAACAACTTTTTAACTATGATTTCAACATCATCTTGCTACTTAAATGTTATTTATAGTTAAGAATTTAAGTTGTTCATGTACATATCATATTCGTAGCTATGATATGTACATGAACAGCTAAGATTATGTATATTCTCTTGGCGTGTTTACTTCTCTGTGCAGCAACCTTGTTCGATACTAATCGTTTGATACTAAATTTCTCATAAATACAATATTATCTTCCTCCTTGCAAATGAAATTGTACTATTTTCAAAATAATTCAACTGTAATGTGCTTCACTTAGTGGGTGAAATATCTGTTTTGGCATATATTTTATATTGCAGGTGTGTGCGTTTTTGGAAAACATCAAGCATGAGATTCTTCAGGATGATTCTTCCTACCTACATTGAAATTACAAGCTGGTAAGAGTATTTTCCCAATTAGATATTCAGATATGTTTGTATAATTTCTTAGAATCCCTATTGAGTTACAGATATAAATATGTCACGTGAATTTTTTCCGTAAACATATCCAATGCATTCCTGCACTTTAACCAAGAGTCCTGCAGTTTCCTTTCATAACAACCTGTCTAGTTATTTTGTTGACAATTATAACAATCAAAATAGTTCTAAACTTCATGTATGATTAATATTCATCTATGATCTGATTATAATTAAAGCATTTAATTACACATTATATACTTATTCTTCAATTCTCTAGCTAACACAATTTGTTATAACATAGGATTCCAATAAAATCTGTTGACCAACACAGCAAAGATATCAGAAGGACTGTGTACCTCAGTGTTCCAAGCGGCCCAAAATTGAAAGTGAAATTCAAAAAATCCAAAAATCATTTTCACTTTGGTAGGGGGTGGCAGAAATTTGCAAGCCACAACTTGATAGGTACTGAATATTTTCTTATCTTCAAGTTTGAAGGAAATTTCAACTTCAAGGTGAGAATAATGGAATTAAGTACTATGGAAGCCACTTACCGCCGTGATTGAAACACCCCTTGGTTCCAGAGCTTTCCGTTTCGGACCGCAGAGCCTAGGAGGGTGCTACTCATAATGAAACGACGGAAATCACGAACAATACATCCCATAATTGTATATTACATACCGATAAATTGTCTTTAACATGATGCATACTATTCTACGGGGTGAAATTTAACTAAGAGTTCGACATAATAAAAGTGCTACCAACTACTATATAAGTTTGTGATTCCCTTATTATAAGCTCCCAGCTCCTAGACCTGCGGGGGAATGAAACAAAGACGACATTTTTTCGAAAGTCAGCAAGAAATGCTGAGTGAGTTACACCTTAGCATGTAAAAACATGAAGGTTAAGAAAGGCTACGGGTTATGTGTTTAAAACTATCCACGAGTAATTAAAGATTGAGTATAACATCATAGACCCAAGAACATGTAACAGTGTCGTCAAATAATGATAGTTTCCTGTGTAACGATTCTGTTTACCAGAATACGTCAAAAGTACCTAATCATACCTTTCACAAATAATATGTCCATTCAACACACAACTTATGAATAACAGTTTCCAAACAGAGTAATCGAATTACTAATTATTTCACAGTACCTGGGTAGACCAGTGACCACAATCAAACATTCTAGACCTTAAGTTTTGCAACACCCTCCTAAGAGCGTCAATCAAAGAAGTGGTATCTAGAAGCAGTACTCCAGCCTACGGCAAAGGAGTCGGGGTGCACGTAGTGCCATATCTTTAGGGACCAAAACCCAGGGAATCATCACCCGTAATAAAAATAACATAACTGATTCCGTACTTGCGAATCGTTTAACTTTAATTCGGGGATCGAACCCGAATATCTCTTTAGGGATTAAGCCCAGGGAATTATCACCCGATATAAATAACATCACATGTCCGTACAATATTTTATGATTACTGACTTCTAACCAAGTGTGACAAGTATCTCAATATCAAATAATATTTCAAAAATTTTAAAAAGCAAACACATTTATCAAGTAGGGGGTGAAATACGGCAATCATTTTCCAATTAAACAAGTAGTGGACACGAAATAAGCTGGCACGCAAGGCTAATCATGTAAAACTAACTTCTCGTCGAAACAAAAAGTATCTCAAGCTTCTACGGGTAGAAGACATAGCCCACGTCTATGAAATCGTCTCCTACAATTTATCAATCATCTAGTCATGATGCCCGTAATTCTAAACGAATAAATGCACAAATCCTATTTGAGTGCTCGGCTAGGACGAAAAGTCAAATCCAACCCTCACGTTCCCCAAAGTGATAATATTAAGATGACATGCTTATTTAATTAAATAGTGACTTAACTTATTTATTAATAAAGTATAAGTATTCCTTTATAATAAAAAAGGGTGTTACTAAATAATCAACTCAACACTTTAAAATTTGATAAAATATTATTCGTATACTATTTAATATAAAAAATGCAGTTTTAGGTAAAGACGAGGGGCTCCCCAGGAGTTACGGAAACTACAACTATTAAAGATAAAAAAATTCAGTTTCAACACTTTATATCATCCAACTTTCTGAAAAGACACTTTAACCCCCAATATGAACATACTCAAATTCTTTAATCAAAACATGAATTCAAGTTCTAAAAATATGATTTTGATTACAAATAATGACTTAGGGAAAGATTTAGGGCATACCCACGCAGAAAATTCCGAGAAACGGTGGAGAAACGGAGTGGGTCAAAACACACGTCGGGGAAGCCGGAGGTGGAGCTTTGCCGGGCTTTCTCCAGTTGTTTTTGGCTGCGGCTAGGACCTCCTGGATCTTGTTCGGACCTTCTGGAGGCTAAAGAGACTGAAGGAAGCGGCTGGGTCACTCTGGTTTCGTTGGGCCAAAATCTCACCGGAAAAAATGGAGGAACGACCGGCGACGAGGTAGCCCTGCTGCGACTTCCGCCTATGTTCCTTCTTCTTTTGTCGCTAGTCGAGTCAAAAGTAAGTGGGGACTCGAGAGAGAGGGCAGAGGAGAAGAGAGATGGAGGTGATGGCGGTCCTTTGTGGTTCCCGACGGTGAAGGTGGTCGGCAATGGTGGTTGTGGTTTCTACAGTTGCTGCTGCTGCTGCTACTTCTGTTGCTGATCAGAGTACAGAGAGAGATAGCAGATAGGCACTGAGGTGGAGTGTGGTTGGAGATGGTAGTGGTTTTGGTGGTTATGTGCCGGAGGTGATGGTGGAGCTGGATTTCTCTCGGCCAAAATAGGGGAGGGTAAGAGAGAGACGGAGGCAGTGAGATGGAGGGAGAGATGGTTGTGGCAGAGTGGGTGGAGATGGTGGAGGTGATGTTTGTAGGGTTTTGATTCATGGTGCGCAACGGAAACACAAACAATCATAAACCATGCAAAACCCTCCAAGGATCACAAGTCAAGAGACATAACGATGGTAAGGGTTAGAAATCATAAACACACCTTAGGGTTCTCCTTTGATGACTTCAAACGCGAATAGTGTCACGTCTCTACGGTTGGTCCACGCCTAGAGGTGAGATCTAGATCCTCCAAATCCATGTTCTAGCTAGGAAGAATGGAGGAGGAAGAAGGAATCTCCAACAATGGAGTGCCAAAGGTGGGGCGGCTCTCCCTTTGGCCGACGGGTAGGGGGGCGGTCCCATAAAGGGGTTTCGGCCCTCTTTTGGGACTTGCTCTCTCCTTGCTTTGTTCTCTCCTTCCTTCTATCAAATAGATGTGTGGTGTGTATGTAGAAAGAAAAATAAGCAAGGAGTGTTCTTTATATAGTCCAACAACTCCTTGTCCTACTACATAAAGAACCCCTCTCCTAATCCTACTCAAGTTCGGATTAGTCCCTTTTTTGCAAAAATAGTCCTTCTCATGTCAATACATGGATTATTTCTATTTTCAAATTAATCCTAATCATGTCTCTACATGAATTAGGCCACCTTGGCAAATCCTAATCATGTCTATACATGGATTAGTCCAACTTGCATATTAGTCCTACTAAGTTAGCAAGTTGTTGCGATTTGATCCTTTTATTTAATTAATCATCTTAATTAATTATTTCCCATGTCTAGTTCACCCCTATATGGCGTGTGACCCCATAGGTTCTATTTAGTTGGTAGTAACTATTTACTAATATGGAGCGGCCTCTAGCAAGACATCTATTCTAGCCAACAAATAGAATAGTCATCATGACAAACCTTGTGCAAGTAATTGTCTCATCCCTTTGTCTCAATATCCGGATTGGACACGAGACATACAAGTCACACTCGTATATCCAATCCATAGTTTCTCGATCCTGGGAATAGCCTTATTCGTGCAAATAACATTAATATCCCATATTGATTTAATGCTTTTATCTCTCTTGTAGAGCCTAAAACTGTGAAGGAAGAATTACAAGAAGCAGACTGGATTATAGCTATGCAAAGTGAACTCAGTGAGTTTGAAAGGAACATGGTTTGGAATCTAGTTCCTACACCAAGAAATCAGTATATCATTGGTACCAGATGGGTATTCAAAAACAAGTTAGATGAGAATGGAAAGGTAATCAGGAACCAAGCTAGATTGGTGGATCAAGGCTACAATCAAGAAGAAGGTATTGACTATGAAGAAACTTTTTCTCATATTGCCAGATTAGAAGAAATTAGAATTCTACTTGCATTTTCATCTCACAAAAAAATGAAACTCTTTCATATGGATGCAAAGTGTGCATTTTAAATGGCTATTTGCAAGAAGAATTTTATGTTGCTCAACCTCCAGGTTTTGAAAATGGCAAATTTCCATATCATGTTATGACAAGGCTCTTTATGGTTTGAAACAAGCTCCAAGGACTTGGTATGAAATATTGTCAAAATTTCTACTGGAGAATGATTTCAAAAGAGGATTAGTAGATAAGACCCTTTTCATAAAGACGCGTGAGAAAGACATGCTTGTAGTTCAAATTTATGTTGATGATATTCTGTTTGGAGCTACTAATGATCTTATGTGCAAGGCATTCTCAAGTCTTATGAGCATGGAATTTGAAATGAGCTTGATGGGAGAATTTAACTTCTTTCATGGACTTCAAATTCATCAGATGAAGAAAGGCATATTCTTACAGCAAAGAAAGTACACAAGAGATTTGCTAAATAAGTATAATATGTCTCAATCCAAAGAGATCAAGAACCCATGAGTTCTACATTGTCTTTAGATAAAGTTGAATCTGGTAAGAGTGTGAATGTGAAAGAGTATTGAGGTATGATTGGATCATTACTCTACCTCACAGCTAGTAGACCAGATATCATGTTCAGTGTTTGCGTGTGTGCTAGATTTCAAACAGATCTTACAGAATCACACGTGACTGCAGTTAAGAGATATTTAGATATCTCAATGGTACCAAAGACTTAGGGCTTTTGTATCCTAAAAAATCTAACTTCTCTTTGTGTGGCTATTAAGATGCTGACTTTTCAGGATATAAAGTTGATACAAAGAGTACATCAGGATGCTGTCAATTTCTTGGATCAACTTTAATCAGCTGGAATTCAAAGAAGCAAAACTCAGTTGCACTATCAACGGTAGAAGTTGAATACATAGCAGCTGGCGCTTGTTGTTCACAAGTATTATGGATAGCACAACAAATGAGAGATCTTGGATTTGATTTCAGAGACATACCTATCAAGTGTGACAACACAAGTGCAATATAAATTACAAAGAATCTAGTTCAACATTCAAGAACAAAGCACAATGATGTTAGATATCACTTCATCAGAGATCATACATAATAAGGTGACATTGCTCTTAAATTTGTTTCTACTAACTTGAAATTTTCAAATATCTTCACTAAACCATTACTAGATGAAAGATTCTCAGCCTTAAGATTGGAATTGGGCAAGCTAAATAAAGAAGCATTGGTTTAGGGGGAGAATCAGGTATGTATTATGTGTTTCAAAGGTTTGAACTAATTTTCAAAGCTTTGAGTATATGTTCTTTAAACCACACAGTTTTTCAAGGCCTTGAAATCCATTCTAAATTCTTGAAAATAAGACTGTATGCTAGTTAGTCAATAATTTGGATCTTTCAATGCTGGGTGTTATCTTTGTAGATAATTTCTCAATGTTACCCCTCAATTTTCAAATATCACTTTTCATCCAAAATAGTATTATATCATTTATTTCCAGCGGCACACACATTCTTGAATCTTTTTGATTCACAGATCTTCAAAGATTGAGAAGAATATTTAGTTTCCTTTTCAAACTGAAACTCTTTTCTATTTATCCTCTTCTTTATTTCTCTCCTTTGAATCTATCCTACCTCTCTCTTCTTCTTCCCAAAACCCTAATGAGCACTAGAAGAGCCTCTAATAGAATTAAGATGGCTGGTGGTTCAAAGGTTGGCACAGAGAAGAAAAGAAAAGAAACTGTGGAAGAGGTTCAGACCATCTGTGGAGATTAAAGTTCAAAGACTCCTACTGCAGAAGGAATGGCACCTCCTCCTCCCAAGAAGAAGGCAAAGAAAGACCAAACAACAGTGTCCAGCAAGAAGAAAACGACAGTGGGTTCTGCTCAAGAAAAACAGAAAGAGAATCATATTGGTAGCCCTAAGAAGGTGAAGAAGAAGGCTGGCAAAGCAGACAAGGGAAAAGGGATAGTGACAGAGGATGATCCAGAGGAGAGCATTGAGATGGCACTACAGATCTATTCAGAGAAGAAGAAATCCACTTGTAATAAATCAGCCTCTGATAATACATGGTACATTACTCATGTTGCTAGAGGTCAATGGCTAGATGGATTTGCTTCTAGACCAGTTGCATTCTGTAGTATGATAAGTTTTTCAATGTTACGTGGTATGAATCTGAAGTATATTAAAATATTAAAGAAAGGCTCTATTTTGTTTGTTTTAAACCCTCCAGTGTTAGCCTACCCCATACTCACCAGATTCTTTTACCTAAACATGAAACAACTCAATAAAACTGCAAACCTGGTGATTCAGACCAAAGTTGATGGCATTGATATGGAACTAGATCACTCTGAGTTTTCCAATGTTCTAGGTTTTCCTAAGAGGTATGAAACCAGTAACTACCCTCCAAAGAGTGAAGCCCTGAAACTAGCAAGAGAAGAGTTCTTTCTACCCAATAGCCCTACCACATCCAAACAGTTAACACACTCTATGCTGACTGTTGAAGCCAAAGTCTTGTTTACAACCTTGATGAGATGTGTGGTGCCAAGGGAACACTCCAAGGAACTGATCACTGAAAGGGTGTTCTACTTAACGTATTTGGTTATGCATCGCTATGAGATTGATCTTCCAAATATTGTGAGGGAACACATGCTGTATAGCCAAACAAATCAGAGGAAACACCCCTTTCCATATGCCAATTTGGTCACCTCTTTCTTCCAACACCTCGAAATTCCAACTGACAGGGAAGAGACTATTACTACTGGGTTTGGTATGCTTAATTAGAAAGAATTTGAGAAGATTGGTGTTGTGAAAACCAGTGCTAAGACTTGGAAGCTGTACTTAGATTCGACAGAAGAAGAGTTGATTTCCAAGAAGTTTCTCAAACCCAAGTCCTTGACCCCTACTTCAAGACAAACCTCTCAGCCTCAAGATATCTCCTTGGTCCATCAAAAACTAGGTGGACTTGAGATGGACATTGATGAAGTGAAGGAGAATCAACATGAGTTTGGAACTGATCTGAGACAGGTGAAGTACATGGTTGAAAATATCTTCAGAAGCATGACAGTGTCTGATGTGCCTGAACAAGTCTCTCAAGCTGCAGAGGGTACCAAAAAGAATGATTCAGCCAAGGATCTACTCAGTGAACACTCAACTCTGGATGGGGATGCTCAGGTAAAGGAAAAAGGAAAGCAGGTGATTGATGAACCAGTTGATGAAGATCAAGAGGAAGAAGTTGACAGTCCAGATTCAGGAGCACTGCTAATAGATCTCAAGAAGAAGAAATCAAAGAAGACAGTTGTTCCAGAAATTGTGACCGTTGCTGATTTGTTTGAGGGAGAAGGTGAAGTTCGTGATAATGTGGCTCAACAGGAAGAAGAACATGTTAATGATGATGAAGGAAATAGTCAGGAAGAAGATGCAGAGAAGCAAGGAGATGAAGACCCAACCCCTTAACTCTAGCCTACTCTTTCTTCTCTTTTTCAAGGCCTTGAATTCGTTTTCAAAGTCTTGAATATTTTATCTTTTTTAAACTATTTTTCAAAACTCTTTCAAAAAACTCTGATCCAACATCTACTCATTCTTTTTTGATGAAAGTCAACAAGGGGGAGAAATTTAGGTTTTTATTTGCTTACTAGGAGACCTGACCTTGTTTTTGGTCACCAGCATTTTCTGAACTTTGATGCTATGTGCTATTTTCAGTAAGTTAATAAGTTCAATTTCTTTTGGACATTAGTAAGTTAATAAGTTGGATTACTATACTATATGGTAATGGGTATTTTTTGTTGAAACATAGTATCAAACAGATTGTGGTTTTATCTTTCATCAAGTGGGAGATTGTAAGTTCAACTCAGTTTCAAAGGCATAAACTAGCTAGTCTATTTCAAGGCCTTGAAACAGCTTTCAAAGCCTTGAAACTGACTATGCTTTATATGTATGAACTTTTGGGGAGTTTCTAATTTTGATTCAACTCCTAAACCCTGTGCTTGATTAGTTGATACTTTATGATGAAAGACAAAGTATTTTGACACATTTAATAGTATCTAATCCATCTCTTTGACATAGTCTTGCAGGGAAATTTTGTTTCCTATTTTACAGGATCTATTTCCTAACCTAAATTTTGCAAGAAAGGAAATTCGGTGATGATTTGATTATGTGATCAATCATGTTGTGTTTGGAAGGTTCCAAACAGATGTTTATACAATATCAAATCAGTATCATTGAAGATACTGAGCAAACTATCCGTTGGAGAAGCTGCTAGAGAAGTCAAAGCTGAAGCTACAAAATAGAGAAGTTTGTTAAGAGAAGATCATGAAGATCTGCAATTCATACTGCTCTATAAAATAGGAAAAGCTGAAGCTATACAACGGGAAAATTAGCAGAGACACTCAAAAACATTCAGGGATTGACAAGCAACAAATAAGCAGATTCATTTCTCTCAATCCAAGCATCTGAAGAACACTGCATACTCACTGCAGATTCAGTTCGAGTGTTCTTTCTATCTAAACTTCATTTGTATATCATTTTTTTAATACTTCTAGTTCTTATTCTTAAGGATTGTTCAACTTGAACAATAGATAATTCTTATTTAATCATATAGCTAGCGCAGGTACTAGATAGGTTAGTGAGAACCACAAGCTGTAACAGAGTAAGGCATCTCTCTGTGCTTGGGATCTAGGGCTTAGCTGTTGATTAATAAGAATTGAGTTAAAAATCCTGCAGGGAGAGGATACCTAAGGTAGAGACGTAGGTCCAAGAAGACTGAAATCTATATATCTTGTGTCTCTTGCATTTACTTTTCAATTCCATAATTAGAACTTTTGTAGCATTCAAAATAGTTTCATTTCAAGGCCTTGAAATAGACTTATCTTTATACTTCAACTGTTTTCATTCCAAGGGCTTGAAACTCATTTCAAGGTCTTGAAACTCATTTCAAGGCCTTGAAACACTCTTCACTCATTACAATTTTTTTTGAAATCACTCTTATTGCAAGTTTAGCAAAAGTTGGCATACTCTATTCAACCCCCCCCCCTCTAGAGTATTGATCCTATATTTCTACCTATTGTACACCCCTTCACGGTGCATCACTATCTTGCCATGTTATTTGCACCTTTTATCTTGGTTGAACATTAGAATATGAATTCATCGCTGTACAGAATATGGATCATATGAATCTGCACGTCTTGTTTTCCCTTTCTCTGATCATACATTTGATATGTTTTGGTTGTTTCATATGTGTGATATCGCACATTTTTAAAAATAATAATCTAACTGTTGTAAATTGTAGGATCAACTAGTCCAAAACATATGGTAAACTAAAAGGTTTTTAGATACTGATCTGGAGGATTAGAGGAGACATTTGCATGTTATGTCTTCCTGGTTTTAATTGCGTGCTCTAAAGTGTTTGCCTTGATAATTTGGGGGTTTCCTATTGAAGTTGATGGATTTTTGTTTGTGCATGTTGTTAAGTGATTTTACTTGCTTGCTTCCAGGTGTCTGCCTTGGTCATTTGGGGGTTTCCTATTGGATCTGAGGAAGTGATATTTGTGCATGATCTGATGTAAAAAAAAAATTATGTATCAATGGGAATCATCAACAGACCCCCCCCCCCCCAAATCTTTGTGTCTATGTATTTTTTATTGTAATTAACTTCAACAAGACATTCGCTGAATTATTTTCAATTTTTCGGTTAAATTTGCCGTGCACAATGTTTTGGTTGTGGTGTTATAACACTTTAAAACCTTAGTAATGACATAAAAAACCACAGTAGCTAATCCTATGAAACCATTATAAACAGGTTATGTATCCAACTATTGACCCTCCAGTTTGGAAAACTATAGTAGGCCTTTTAGTAATCTGAGAAAGAAATTGTTTTGCAGTTTATGGTGTGAAATTATTATTCATGGAACTTGGTTTCATTAGTGTTGATAATTGATTCGTTACCATGTACTAGAGTTGTAAGATTTCGGTTTCATTAGTGTTGATAATTGATTGCTAATCTGCATTACACATATATTACAATTTTTCTCTTTTCATTATCGTTTTTTCGCTCATTCTATTTCTTCTTCTCTATTTATCTGCCCTTCAGTTTTGCCTCTCAATGTTTCTGCAGTCAATTTTTCTATTACTAAAATTATAATGTATTTTCTTTCACATTCATGCCACATGAGTATAAATCCTACACTTAATCACCTTATATGTTTTAAATTTCCATGATATACACTTTCAAGTTTTGGGAGTGTAGATAGTGCTTTCTGAGCAAACAGATCTTGGCCACGTGGCAACCATCCAGCACACCATATTGTGCTCCACACACACTGGATCACCAGCCGAGCTGATCCATGTGGGGGTTGCGAGACAGAGCCCTCGCATACCACCGCACGGGACTTGTAGGGACTTAGTGGTTTGGAGGCTAGAGTAAGTCCTGTCGCGTGCGAGCCAAGCCCGCGCGCGACCTTCAGTAACTGCTTTTGAGAGATTTATGGCACGAGCTCCATAAACCCGGTCAATCCGGTCAAACCCGGTCAACCTCATAACGGTTCCGGTATTCACGCATAACGTGCTGTAACGGTCCCTATATAGGCGGACGAACGTGCCATTGCGGTTAAGCTAATTAAGCCGCCATTGATGGGCGCATTAACCACACTGCAACGGTCACATTCTCCGTTATATATAGGACATTAACCTTTCCATAAAAAAGAGAACGCACTAGCCATACGCGGAAGCTCTGCCAAACCTCTGTCTCTCTCTCAGACATTACTACTGTCTTACTCTCTCCCTACACACAACCCAACTCTTCCTGTGCTATCTCTGATCCTCTACTTACGGTGTACACGGAGGTCTCCCTGCCGGAATCTCTTGTGCACATTTTGGTGAACCCGACGTGAACTTACCAACAAAAGCAACCATGTCTCAGGAGGATGATATCAGCAACAGATCGCCTTCCACCGAAGCTGCCTCGGGAGAGGAGACCCGCCGTACTCCTACGACCCCCGGCGAGGCACCGACGCTAGAATCCTTGGACGCCACCGTCCAAGGTCAGGCGAAAGCTCTCAAAGCTCAGTCTGCGCAGCTAGAACGGATCCTGGCCGTTCTGGGCACCCTTGCGCCAAACCCTTCACCAGCCACCGCCGTCTCTCAAGGAGGAGGAGCCCCTACCGTTCCAGGACTGGGAGTGTCAACCACACCTCCCAACCCTAATCTGCAGACTCCACCGGCGACTACGTAGCTGCCTTCAATTCAGGGGTCAACAACTCAGATGTTGCCTCTCACTGCTCATACTCCTCAGCCTCCGGCTTTGGCATCTAACCCGGCTTCGCAGTATCCCTTGCCTCCGCCAACGGCGATCTGGGGCAATGCGAACAGCCAATATGTCCCCAATCCTCCGGCGGCGTACGTATCGCCTCCGCCTACGGCAACCCCTCCTCCTGTTATCGAGGGAAGCATTCCAGAATGTATGACGTCTCTGCAGAAGCGCATGGACACTATTCTGGCTCACCAATCATTCGCGGATACCATCATCCCGAAGCTAGACAACGATCCACCCATCCCGCGGGAGATCTATCTCATGCCTAACCCGGTGGGGTATAAAGCTCCTAAATGGGACAAGTTTGAGGATGTCAACGGGAATGCTCATGAACATGTCATGCGTTTCATCGATGTCATGGGTCCATACGGAGCCGATCCCAATATGCTGATGCGAGAGTTCCCAAAATCCTTGGGGAACGTAGCGTACAAGTGCTACCGAACGTTGGAGGCCGGATCCGTGAAGACTTGGGACGACATGGTCCAGAAGTTTTATACCAAGTTCTTCCAGATGGAAGAAAAGGTGACAATGATCCACCTCTCGCGGATGTATCAGAAGCGCGAGGAGGACGGGATAACCTTCATCAAGAAGTTCAGGGCGAAGTCCTTGGAATGCAAAGATCCGATGCTCGAAAGCCGGCTTGTAGAGATATGCCTACAGTGCATGCGAGATGAATACAAAGGTATGCTCATCAATCTGCAAACACCTACGTGTTCAAAACTAATCGAATGCACGAAGAACATCGAGCCTATAGTTGAGAGGCAGAAAAATAAGAACGCTCCAGAGCGATCCTCGAGCGGTACTACCTACAAGATCGGGAGATTCAGTTACAAGAGGGGACGCGAAGCTGAGGTCAATACAGTTTCACCCCAGAAGCAGGCGAAGATTGTAAACTTCGACGTACCACCTCTTCCATGTTCGGTGGAAGAGGCAAGCGACCTCTGCAGGCAGTGGCGCAAGGACGGTGTCCTACCGCCGCTCGAGAAGACACCCTCCAAGGAGATGGTGAGGGACCCGAAGTGGTGCGAGTACCACGGCAAGGTCAGGCATCCCACAGCGGACTGTAAGAAGCTCAGGATTGTATTCAACCAGAAGATGAAGAACGGCGAGCTGATCGTCAGCGATCGCAGGAAGGATGTGCGCAACAATCCACTTCCTGCCCATGCGGAGCAAGACTCGAAAGGTAAAGAGGTCGCCATGATCTCGATTGTGGATCTGGAAGAGGTCGCAGAGGATGGTCTGCCCATCATTGCCGAAGTCCATGACGACGAGGACTACAGCGTAGACACAGAGGATGAACGTGTCGACCGGATGAAGGGGTCGCACGGCTTTAGCAGATTCTTCGACGAGATGAACTTCTCCGAGAAGTGCCGGACAGAAATGACGAAAGCAATCTTGAGGATAGCAGAGGACTACGAGGAGGATCTTGTAGTCTCAAACGGAAAAGTCATCAGGGCGTCTCGCTCTACAGAAAAGATTATGACCTTTTCTGCCAGCGACAAAAAGACAGATGCGAGCCACTAGAGGCCCCTGTACATGACGGCCATCATCAATGGCGTCGAGTTCAAAAGAGCATTCGTCGATGGAGGAGCAGCGGTCAAAGTCGTTTCACTCCACACACTGAAGCTAGCAGGGATCCCCGAGCATAAGATTGTCAGGCGTCCATCTCCGCTGATGGGATTTGGAAGCGACTCTAGAATGACGATTGGATGGATCCGCCTGGGCGTTCAGATCGACAAAATCAAGTGCTCAGCGAAGTTCTATGTCATAGATGCGAACACTACGTATCACATGATCATAGGACGAGCCTGGATTCATCGCTTTGACGCGGTCCCTTCAACAGCTCACCAAGTCATGAAAGCCATCTGGAACGACAGAATAGTCGAGATACCGGCTTCAACGAATCCATTCAACATGGATGAAGCACATCTCAGCGAGGCGGTGTG
This sequence comes from Linanthus parryae, assembly GCA_023055425.1. Taxonomy (NCBI): domain Eukaryota; kingdom Viridiplantae; phylum Streptophyta; class Magnoliopsida; order Ericales; family Polemoniaceae; genus Linanthus; species Linanthus parryae. The sequence continues at coordinate 488,260 of JALGPY010000043.1, read as the reverse complement.
GTTCACCGAGATGGCGGACGAGCAAACACCGGGGCCGTTCAACCCTACTCCTTTACCTCTTTAGGAAGATATCAAGGATCACTACCTACGGGAGTGATGGTGACAAGGGAGGATGCCAAGGAAAAGCCGCCCACACGCGAAGAGGCGCCGCGAATCGCTTACCAACGAAAGAACGTATATACTCTGAAGAGAATAGCAAAGCATGACCCCGAAGGCAAGGAGATAGAGAGCTTCTACGCCAATGGGAAGAAGTGCTATCGCATATGAAGGTGCGCGGGGATGTCCTCACGCGGGCATGGGGATATCCCTGAGCAAATCAACCAAATCGAGCAGATTGCGGTAACAGAAAAGCCAATGCAGAGCACTCCAGATGAGAAGCTCAAAGAAGCACCCGAATGCATGGAAGACAGACCCAGACCACAGAAGCAAGAGCTAAAGGAAGTGTTCCTCAGCCCGAACGAGGAAAAGAAGAGGCCAGTCTTTCTAAGTGCGGACCTCACAAGCGAGGAGGAGCAAGGATTACTGCAACTCCTGACTGAGTACAAAGACGTGTTCGCATGGGAGTATGATGAGATGCCCGGATTGGACACAAGCATCACCATGCATCGTTTAGACATCATCCCGGGTTCTAAGCCGATAAAGCAGAGCACAAGAAGCTTCAGGTCGGAGCTTAACGTGAAGATCAAACAGGAGATTGTCAAACTCCTGGACGCCAGGTTCATAGAACCAAATCACCATCCCACATGGCTGGCCAATATTGTGCCAGTGGTAAAGAATAACTGACAGCTTCGCATCTGCGTGGACTTCCGAGATCTCAATCGCTTCTGCCCCAAGGACGATTTTCCGCTCCCCAACATCGATTTGCTTATCGATTCGACAGCGGGTCATCGCATGTTCAGTTTCATGGACGGCTTCAGCGGGTACAATCAGATCAAGATGGACCCCGAAGATGCACGAAAAACCCCATTCATCACCCCAGTGGGAGTGTTCAACTACACGGTGATGCCCTTTGGTCTCAAAAACGCAGGTGCAACCTACCAACGGGCCATGATGGCTCTACTCCACGACATGATGCACAAAGAAGTGGAGTTTTATGTAGACGACCTCGTGGTTAAATCCAAGCAAGAGGCAGATCACCAGGCAGATTTGCAGAAGGTGTTCAACAGATGCAGACGCTTTCAGCTAAAGATGAACCCTATGAAATGCGCATTTGGGGTAACATCGGGGAAATTCTTGGGATGCGTGGTACATCGCCAAGGAATCGAGCCTGACCCTGCGAAAGTTTTAGCCATCATCAGCATGACTCCGCCGCACGACCAGAGTGCCTTGAAGACATTCTTGGGGAAACTATCATATCTGCGAAGATTCATCCCTGCGATTGTCGAGATTACTTTCTGCTTCAGTAATCTTCTCAAAAAAGATGCCGCATACAACTGGACCCCGGAGCACGAAGCTGCGTTCGGGAAGCTGAAGGAACTGCTGACGTCTTCAAAAATAATGATCGCACCCCAGTTGGGATCACCGCTTTTACTGTATCTGACGTCAACCAGGAAATCCATAGGGGCACTTTTGGCTCAGGAGTACGAAGGTCAGGAAAGGCCCATCTACTACATCTCTCGCATTGTGCAGCCCGCAGAATCAAGGTACACATACATTGAGCGTCATTGCCTTGCCTTATTCTTCATAATAGAGAAGTTGAGACACTACTTCGCGTCACACAAAGTGGTGGTGGTTACAAAAAGTGATCCCATACGATATCAGCTAACTCACACTACTCCTGGAGGAAGATTGGCAAAATGGTATATGACCATTTCCCAGTTTGATATCACATGCGTTAGGCCGCGAGCGATCAAGTCGCAGGCGGTAGCAGATTTGTTGGCACAGTTCCCCGACAACAGTCATGAGCCCGTGATCGAAGAAGAACTCGAGGGACCTGAAATCTATGCAATCGATGTACCCTACTGGACGCTCCATTTCGACGGGTCGTCAACAAGGAAATGCGGAGGCATTGGGATAGTCTTGACCAAACCAGATGGAGAGGTCACACAGATGTCCGCCAAACTTGACTTCGCAGTTACTAATAACGAAGCAGAATATGAGGCTCTCATCGCGGGACTCCGTGCGGCGAAAGCTTTGGAAGTAAGAAATCTGACGGTCATGGGAGACTCCAAATTGATCGTCAAGCAAGCCTCGAGCGAGTACGGTTTGAAGGAGATTAACCTTCTGTCCTACCGGACTATGGTACAAAAGCTGGTGCAGCAATTTTGTGATGTCAGGTACGAGCACAAACCCCGAGCGGACAACAGACACGCAGATGCTTTGGCAACCTTGGGATCCAAGGTTAGTACAGACAAATGTCCCGCAAGAATCTCGATCGAAGTGCGAACATCGTCGGCGTTAACAGAAGAAGCGTGCGACGATGAACGCATAGACGATACGGACTGGAGAAAGGCAATCTTACGAGCCATCGCAGAAGGTACAAGCAGCGAAAGCTGGGCACTCACAAAGGGGTATTGCATACATGACAACACCCTTTACTACAAGGGCCCTGGCGGAATACTCATGCGATGTGTTTCCGAGCAAGAGGGACAATTGATGTTAGAAAAGATTCACCAACATGCGTGCGGAGAAAGCGAAGTTTCAATCTATCGAAAGGCTCAGAGATATGGCATTCATTGGCCGGACATGTCAACAGCCGCTGCCCTGATACAAGGGAAGTGCGAGAGTTGCGCACTGATCAAAGATTCTCTACTCATCGCTCTAACTAATGATGATGCGGATTGGAGGAAACCACTGTTCGATTTTCACCCAGGGCACCGTACCTGAATCGAGAAAAGAAGCGGAGAAATTGAAAAGGAAAGCATCCCGATATGTGGTGCAAGAGAACTTACTTTGGGCGAAGAGGTCATGAGGGCAACTTGCTGCGATGTCTAGACGGCAGGGAAGCACAAGAAGTCATGGACCTTTCTCATCATGTGGAACACCAAGGAGGTGCGAAATTATGCAGGCAGCTCCTCTCAATTGGATATTTCTGGCCCACGATGGAGGCTGATTGCCGCACCAAAGTACGACGCTGCCAGGAGTGTCAATTCAAAGGAAACCTAGTGCACGCTCATGCTGTGGATCTACATGCATTGGGAACGCCATGGCCATTTCACACATGGGCGTTGGATTTCATTGGTCCCATCCGACCAACTTCGCATGGGAATCATTTTATTCTCACCGCAACTGAGCTATTCACCAAATGGGTGGAGGCGATACCACTGAAGACGGCAAATTCGCTAGCTGTGGTCAACTTCATCCAAGAAAACATCATATGCAGGTTCGGAATACCCAACACCATCCTTTCGGATAATGGTACTCCTTTTGTTAATCGCCAGGTGGCTGCAAAGCTAGCAGAGTACAATATCAGGCAAATATGTTCCACCCCCTACTACCCGAAAGGGAACGGGCAAGCCGAAGCGACCAACAAAACGCTGTTGAGGATTTTGAGCAAGATGGTCGCAGATGACCACAAGAAGTGGGCTGATTCTCTAAGCATAGTCCTGTGGGCCTACCGGACTTCTCCAAGGACACCCACAGGGGTCTCACCATTTCTCCTATGCTATGGGGCTGAGGCTGTAGTACCCGCGGAGGTGAAAGTTAATTCCGCAAGATTGGCCTTCCACGCATTATACGACAATCAACGCGATCATGACTTAGTCTTGCTGGAGGAAAAGCGAGAGCAAGCTAAAAGGACCAACAAGCGGTATCAAGAAATGATCGATCGTACTTACAATAAGACGGTCCAGCGAAGAGATTTCGCAGTTGGAGATTTTGTCCTGCGCGCATCTGACCATTTCATGCGAGAAGCGGCTCACCCAAAGTTCGCAGCCAATTGGGAAGGACCCTTCGAAGTCACAGAAGTCTTCGACAGTGGTTACTGCAGCATACGGAGGTTGCACGGAACGACCTCAACCCCAAGCTAGATCAACATGCGCTGGATTAAGAAGTACTATCCTTGACTTCTCTCATTTTATGCGTTTTATTATAACGTTGCCTCATGTCTTGTATGGCTATGATTCACACAATCTTCTCTCCCATATGAGAGAATTGTAAGCTCATCTCTCCCATATGAGAGAACTATAATAAAAGGATTCTCCCAAATGAGAACTTCATATTTCTAGCTGTTAATATTGCTTCATTTAGGTTGTTATTACAGTTAACAATGGGCTATCCGCCACAATAGCAATCTGTGCGAACTATGATCTTAATTGATCTTTTAAGCCTATCTATCACGATAGAAACCTGTGCGAAATGCGATCTTAATTGATCTCCTAAGCCTATCTGTCACGATAGCAGCCTATGCAAATGCGATCCTAATTGATCTTCTAAGCCTATCTGTTACGATAGCAGCCTATGCAAATGCGATCTTAATTGATCTTCTAAGCCTATCTGTTACGATAGCAGCCTATTCAAATGCGATCTTAAGTGATCTTTTAAGCCTATCTGTTACGATAGCAGCCTATGCAAATGCGATCTTAATTGATCTTCTAAGCCTATCTGCGACGATAGCAGCTCATGCGAAAAATGATCTTAATTGATCTTCTAAGCCTATCTGCCACGATAGCAGCTCATGCGAAAAATGATCTTAATTGATCTTCTAAGCCTATCTGCCACGATAGCAGCTCATGCGAAAAATGATCTTAATAGATCTTCTAAGCCTATCTGCCACGATAGCAGCTCATGCGAAAAATGATCTTAATTGATCTTCTAAGCCTATCTGTCATGATAGCAGCTCATGCGAAAAATGATCGTAATTGATCGTCCAAAAGCCTATCTGCCAAGATAGCAACATATGCGAACGTGATCTTAAATGGTCCTTCAAGCCTATCTAATGTGATAGCAGCGTTATACAAATGCGATTTAAAATTCGTCCTTAAGTCTGTCTATTGTGATAGCGACATCATGCAAAATGATCTTAAGTGATCTCCAAAGGTCTATCTGATGAGATGGCACCTTCACTTGAATCTTAAAGTGAATCACAAGCCCATCTACCAAGATGGCACAGCTGCGCAAATACGATCTCGAACAATCTAATAAAATATTTGTGAATTTATACGGCAGATAGCAAATGCGAAGTATGTATATAGCATTACACAAGGTAAAGTCTGCCGATATGCATGCGAAATTGTATTTTGTTGTAACAAGACAGCAGATCATACAAAAGTGATTTATCATTATGAGTCAAAAGGACTTGCAATTTATCTGTCTAGATAGCAGCTTACAAGCGAAAAAGCTTAAATCTAACTACGCAGCCAACGTGGCTTACAATGCATTCGAAAAGTAACTTACAAGCACGAAGTTACACATAGCGGGAATCCCGACTGAAAAGGGTTGAACCTAACGTTCCTAACACCAGCTATGCGATGCGCAGATCTGCGACCTAAAGATCTGTCGCAAGTAGGTTCTTGCTATAAAATGAACGTCCTACGAGAGCCACAAGAAGCCATACGTTCAAGATCCCAGTATTTGACAAGGCCCTTGTCTGATCAACACCCCATGAGATGTGCTTGAGGAACCACCGGTTCCGGCGTTCAACAGGCAAGCAGGAGCTCCAAAGGGCAAGGGCTCCTTGTAGACGGGGATGAACGCAACGGTTCGCCACCCTGAGCTCACGAACGTGGGGGCAGTAAGTTCTCTTCCAGGGATGCTGGAGGAGAATTCCGCCGTTCATTAAGAGTGGGTAGCACGGTCACTACGGCGCTGCACCTCACCGGGAGGCGGCCGGAAACATGACCTGCAAACATAATAGACGAAGAAAATTCTTCGAACACACATGAGATATCATCTCCATCTTCTTTATGGAGGTTACAAAGAACAGTAAGCCTCATAAAGCGGATCTTGGAAACTATTTCTATGGCACAAAGCGCAAACTCAGGATTCACAACTTGGAGTTGCCATGAATCAACGAAAAACAAGCGTTGAAGCCAGCAGTCGTAAGGACTCACGGCAAAGCACATTTTTGGGATGAAGAACCCAAATGGCAAAGACAGGGTTTATATAGACCTTGTGGAGACTCTTCGGTTGCCAAGACGAGTCAGCAGAATTCGAAAAGAGGGTAAGGTCAATAAACTTACGCCTTGAAAAGCGGTAACGATCAATTACCCTACTAAAGGCTACGACGATTCAGTTGCGTATCCTAATTAATGACGGATGGTCATGATTCGGATGGACTTCCCAAGAAAAGCGTGCTTATCTTATGAGAAATTAGCGCGAAAATCAAGCAGAATATCAATTGCTGATGTCATAATTAGATATGCGCAGAGATATTCCATCAAATCCCGGAAAGGGCAAAACGGGCACGTCGATTCTTTTGTTAAAAAAAGGGGGGAGAAACCCTAGCAAAATTACATTAATGTTTCAGCATTACATTAATGTTCCAGCTATTTGTTTGCTACTTTTCAAATTCAAAAGTCAAAGTAAATTCTTGATCAAGGAGTCATGAGGGGTGAACTGACGGCTCAGATTCTCTACCTGCTCCACTTCCTGCTTCAATTTCTCGCACTTGGCATTCATCTCATGATAAATTTTTAAAGCCTCTTCAAACTTTTGCTTTTGCTGCTCCACCTTCTGCTTCTCAGCTGCGAGGTTTTGGTGGCCGAATTTCAAAGTTACGGCTGCGCGAATCAAAGTAACTCTTTTCATAAGAAACTTGAAACCCAGCCTGCCTTGAACTTTAGTCAGAAGATTTTGGAACATGCCAAAAAGCAACTCGGCACTCTGAGCAGAAATGTTCGCGGGCGTGGCCGCAGACAGCTGCTCCAAAATCCAAATGGCCTCGGTAAGAAACAGCCTTCTGTCAAAGGGCCCTATCTCCAGAGATCTCGCAAATGATTGGGGGTAGGTGAGGCGCATCCGAACTAACCAGTCCACATCGGCTTGCTTCAAACCTAAAGCAATGTCAAAGCTAAGTTATGCTATCAAACTCGCAAATGAATAATGCGAGATGCAAACAGCAAACCACGACTTACCAGTTCCTTCAAGGATCTCACGAAGAGAAGGAATGCGTGTGGCAGGAGTGGTTGAGGACTGTCCTCGTTCCATAGCCCTCCTGTCAGCTGCAAGCTCTAACTCCTCATAGTTAGGAGGAAGAGTATAAGCCGCACCAGTTGCGATCGCAGCCCCGACCTGCGAACCCCAAAAGCTCCACGCAGGAAGTGGCATCGCCGACTCAGTCATCGCTGGAGGCATAGTGGTAGCCGAAGTTGCTTGGCGAGGGACACTCTCAGATGCGGTAGCATCAACAGTACTTGTTCTTACTTCCTCAGCGCCGGCATGGGCATCTTCCTCCATTAGCACAGCGTCAGCTTCGGCATCATCCGAAAGTTCGATGATGTCCTCAAAAGGCTCTCCTGCGTATTCAGCGGCTGCGACGGGCTTCTCGGTATGAGAATTCGGAACCGGGAAATAGGACGCAGAAGGTTGACTCCTTTGCTCCAGCACAGGTTCATCAGCATTGCCTGCGATACAAGATGCGGTAGCATGAGGTAACTTGTATTGTACGTTATCTTACTACCTTTGCTAAAGCTAAGAGCAAGCACCTCCACGCGAAGGTGGGATTGCAGTATCTTCGTCATACACTAAAGACGTGGAACCATGCCCTATTAGTGTGTCCTCATTAAGCATGTCTTTAACATGAGCGTGACCTGGGACGCGATGAAACTAGTCATGATTATGATTCGAGTTGCTAAGTCTAGTTCATGCACATCGATCAAGTGATTACCTGAGGGTTCACCGCACTTGCCTACTAGCCAACGGCGAATGTCAGCTTTTGACACACCATGCTTTAATGCACCCACTACAACATCTCGATAAGTTACTGCGAGATTAAAAATCTCACCTTTATTGCCGCCTGCGATTTCTTCAAAATCCGCTTGGGCTTGCTCCAAAGCTGCTGCATCCTCTTCTGGAGCCGCATCCTCCTCTTCTGCTTGAGGAGCCACCTCTTCGGGAAGCGCATCTTCCTCATCAGTGGGACGCACTAAGTCGTCAACATGTTGCTCTTCGAGGCTCCGCTGCCTCACACGCTCGAGCTCCTCCTCTTCTCGCTGCCTTCTCCTTTCAGCAGCTTCCGCGGCTGTCTTCCTGGACTCGGCAACAACGTCCTCGCTTATGGGTTCGTCTGGAATGCCAGAATGAGCATCCCTCTTTTGTCTCTTGGCCAAAAGTCCACCGATGGTCTCATCATCATCATCATCTGCGAAGAAACGATTGGTTCAAGATCGAGTTGCAAAAGAATTACGATAATGAGAGGGGAAACGCGATGGAGGTACCTCCTGATTCTTCCTCATGTATCACATTTGATCTTTCTTCTTCTTCTTCATCACCTTATCTGGGCTTCCGCCTCTCCTCTTCTTCCTCCTGGCCGAATGGAACGAAGGTCTCTACTGCGAGCTCCTTCCGCGCTCTGCTAGGCATGCGACCCTTGCCTTTATCCTTGGCAGAAAGGGACCTCGCTGGAGGGGAAGTTGGAGCACTTCTAGGGGAAGAAATTTTAATTCCCTTTTGTCTGGGTCTCTTCGCTCTCGGCGCGGCAGTCGCTGGAGGAGACGGATTATCTCTGGGTGGAGACGAGGCCGGAGCATTGTCTATCAGCGAGTCAGCAAAAGCATTCATGACTCCGCGAATCCTGGTTTCGACCTCAGGATCCATCCTCGATGCTAGCAGGAACGACTGTCCTTGTCTTCTTGTGGTAACAATGGTGTTAACCAGCGATTTGGAACGATCACCAGATGCGAACCTCCGCACGTGACACTACAGCAAGCAGTGTGGAATAAAGATGTCAATATGAGAAAATCAAGGAGTTGAATGCATGCAAAAGAAGTTGCTTACCTTATCAAAAGTCTCGCTATATCTAATGACATGCGATTCGCCTTTCCTAACTGCGGCGATATTTTCATCCAGAATGATGCCAGGGCACAAATGGTTCTCATGATCCAACAATGAGTAGCAACCATATTCAGACTCGTCCAGACTGCAATTGGGAGGAAACGGAAAAGAGTTTCTTTTGATCAAAGGAGCTCTGCTTGGCTGAGGAGCCAACTGCGTCTCAAACCTGACGTGCTGGGCGATCCAGTATGCGAGCCAGTTCTTGGAAAAACCACCCTCGCGGTTACCTGCAGGCTGCTCAAAAGGAAGATTGTTCATGAAGACTGTTTTGCACTCCTTTGTCAGCAAGCGCTTATAGCAACCTCTGATAATGGACTGTGGCCAGATTGAGGGGGCCACTGCATCAAATCCGAACTGGGGAGAAACTCGAGTAGTGTCAACATCCACAGTAATCCTCTCATACCTTGGCGCGAGCTCACGAATATGCTCTGCGAGAGCAGGAAGGGAACCTCGCAGGCACCAGCAAAAGAATTCGCGATAGCGCTCATGGAAATGTGATCCCTCTTCAAAGAGGAGCTCTTCTGAGAAGACAATACCCTTAGAAGGGTACAGCTTTGGAAACCATCGCACGTTCTCAATACGCACGGCATAGGGCCTGGCAACGAACTCTCGCCGGTTGTCACATATCAGGCTCCAAACGCACTTGGTATTGTTCGCTCCGAACTACCTCGCAGCTCTGCCGCTGTTACGCTCCTCCATCTCGCCTGGGGGAAACCACTTGTTGGGCTTAGAAGCAGTTGGGGCATAAGAAGGCCACCGCTCAAAGACCCACATCGTTAAGAAGGCAATGTTGACGAAGGTCAGTATGTCAAGGCGGCCACGCGACTCTTTCATGGCCACAACCAGCTGATCCAATCTGTAGTACAATGTGCCCAAGACCAAGGGTCCAAGTGTGACTTTCTGGCCAAGGGCCATTTTCACAGCGAGCGGCAGAACATGGTAGAAGACCCCATCGTGCGGAGGACCATCGATTAAGTACCTCGACAGCCAGGCACAGAGGAAAGCACAAAGGGTCAAGTGATAGCCTTTACCCTCCACATAATTCTTGGCCTCTGGGTCCTGACTCAGAAGCTTCTTGGTGATGCTGCTGTTCGCGTAGTCACGGAAGAAGTACTGCACCCATTTGTTCCAAGTATTCTTCGCAGACGTGTCAACCAACTGCCAGTTAGGAAGGGCTTTGGTAGTGGTCCACCGGGTGGAGATTTTCCTTACCTCTGATAGGCACTCCTCCATCTGCGTGTACAAAGCGATCTCCGCATCCGTCCTCAAGGGACTCAAAGGGTCCACCTCACCCATGGGAGACAGATCGTACAACATGTGCACGTCCTCGAGTGTGGGGACAGCCTCGAACTCAGTAAAGTGAAAGGTGTGAGTCGCAGGCGAGTAGCGGGAAAGAAGGTTTAGAAGCATGGACTGGTCCAGCTTCACGGCAGCACCCTTCATAGCACGAACGGCGAAGTATACGCCGTCCTCATTAAGAGTTGCAGCATTATCGGTCAACACATGGTCAATCCACTCATCCATGTAGTCCAATTTCTGGACAAAAGCTTGGGTGGAAATCGCAGCATAGGGGAAGTACCATTTTCGATTCCCAATCGAACCACGTCCTCGCAGCCAATTAACTCAAGCAAGGCTGAGTTAACTGGAGGAGTCAACGTTAGCAATCCCTCATTGAGGACAGAAGCAGGCAGTTTCTTTGCCTTAACCCTCGCGTGGTAGAAGTCTTTGCCACCCAGATAGGGGGCTTTTCGCCACAAAGCTTGCGGAAGATCAGGTATCTCTTCGTCCTCCTTGGTGGGTCTAGTTCCTTTTGTCTTGGCCATTCCTGCGGAAGAGCAAGAAAAAGGGGGGAGAAATATGCCACCGAGATTCAAGATCTATGGGAAGAAAGATGAACAGTTTCTGGTATCCATTTCAGAAATTAGGGATTGGAATTGTTTGTATTATCAGAGATTCCAAAAGCCCTACATTCAAGGTCCTTATCATTGGGGGATTAAATCGAAATTGAATTCAAAGGTTGTGAGTCCCTTTACAAGTTTTTCAGCAGATAATGGGTTTGCAGATCCAACGCAGTTCGAAGCATATACTAGTATTTTAAATCGAAATTGAACAAGGCCAACCTTGTTTTCGCGAAGCCTGCTTGGACACACACAGTTGAAGAAGACGATTTGCAGTTCTGAACTGGTGATTGATTATCTGAATCTGCTCTCGAAGACTTCCGGGTATCATTCACTTTAAGAGAAAGAAGTGATACTTTGCAACAATGGAGAGTATAAAGTATTTATCCAAAAACAATGAAGGGTTGCGTCCTTTCAGTAGTCGAATCGCAACCGTCACCGTCGAATCGCGCAATCACAGGACAAGCTGACGTCACGCATAAAACCCTAAAGGCCAGACGGCACGACTCTAGGGGTTTTAGGTCATAATGGCACGCACGGGGGCTGAATTCACTCATGTTTGAATTGGTGCGTGGCGACGACGCGTATGTTGGTTTCCGCACATGGAAGTCTATACAGCTATGAGTCTTCACGCGCAGAAAGGGGGCTAATGTAGATAGTGCTTTCTGAGCTGACAGATCGTGGCCACGTGGCAACCATCCAGCACACCATATTGTGCTCCACACACACTGGATCACCAGCCGAGCTGATCCATGTGGGGGCTGCGAGACAGAGCCCTCGCATACCACCGCACGGGACTTGTAGGGACTTAGTGGTTTGGACGCTAGAGTAAGTCATGTCGCGTGCGAGCCAAGCCCGCGCGCGACCTTTAGTAACTGCTTTTGAGAGATTTATGGCACGAGCTCCATAAACCCGGTCAATCCGGTCAAACCCGGTCAACCTCATAACGGTTCCGGTATTCACGCATAACGTGCTGTAACGGTCCCTATATAGGCGGACGAACGTGCCGTTGCGGTTAAGCTAATTAAGCCGCCATTGATGGGCGCATTAACCACACTGCAACGGTCACATTCTCCGTTATATATAGGACGTTAACCTTTCCATAAAAAAGAGAACGCACTAGCCATACGCGGAAGCTCTGCCAAACCTCTGTCTTTCTCTCAGACATTACTACTGTCTTACTCTCTCCCTACACACAACCCAACTCTTCCTGTGCTATCTCTGATCCTCTACTTACGGTGTACACGGAGGTCTCCCTGCCGGAATCTCTTGTGCACAGGGAGAAGCGATATGATGAAAATATTTACAACCTATATTATACATTCAAGTTATAGAATCCGACAGTGAATTATATTTTTATAGATTAAGTGTTTTCCATATTTCATAAAAATTAGTTTTTTAGTCGATTGTAAATGCTAATGACTGTCGAATGTTCTGCTATCTATTGCTCAAACCAGCAAACGTTTGTACACGAGTAAAAAATTGTGAGGTGATCAAATTAAATTGGCTGTCTATTTTTTATGGATTAAAACCCAAATAATGTCAGTTATAAAAATTTTCTAATGTTTATGCTGACCTATAATATGTTTTGGAATACAATATGTAACCCCTATTTAATCATGTTTATAAGTTAAGTTTATTTAGTTTGATTCAATTAACAAAACAAAGTCAATATCAGTTTAAAATAGATGTAATTAAACATATTTTATGATTTTGTACATTGGAAGTTCCAGATACTATAAGATATATTTTCTGTTTAAAAAGTGCCACAAATTATGGAATGCCCCAATTCTATCTTCAGTTCACAATAGCATAATATATATAGGGCAGTAATCAAAATTTCCTGATTCTACGGGGTAATAATAGAAATTCGTTCCAAAGAACTACTGTATAGAGTAGGAATTAATCGTTGGATACTTTATAGAAGAATCCCAAAAGAATTTCGACCTTTCAGTTGCTTGCCTCCGATTGTCTCTCTCCATTTCCGAGCTCTCAAGGTAAGATCTCTCAAGGTAAGATCTCCTTAACAATTTCTTCCATTCCATGTTCCTCTGCTTTTTCCTTCTTATTATTCTCTAATGATCCAATTATGCAAATCTCTATGATATGTTGTTTCTTCTATGAGGAAGGAATCACATTTCCCAGATTCACGTCTGATTCAACTCAAAAGGTCAAATTTTGGGTATTTAATTTAAGTCTGAGTCTTCTTCATCTCTTCTCATCTAGCTAATCCCTACTTTACTTGTATACTTTTAAGTTTTAATCTGTGTGTTATTTATAGATGATTCGATTGTTGCGTGCGATTTATTTTCTTGCCAAGTGTTCTTGCTTATCTTCCATTCTTAAGGGCTTTAAGTTAGGAAAAATGTTATAAACTTTCTATACTATCTAGCAATTTCAACTGTGAACTGAAGACCTCAAGAATACTGTTTATAAAATCAGATAAGTAAATATCAAACTGTCATTTTAACCAATATGATTTGAAGAACAACATTCGAGACATAAAAGCAACATTCCTTCCACAACAAAGCAAACATAATCACAAGTATGTTTTCACGTATTCTTCCCTAATTTTTTGCTCAAATTACCCCAACACGACATGCCATGATGAGCGAGAATATCATTATTGCACGGTGCGAATATCATGTACATTGGTTCATGTTATATATAAATATATTATTGTTGATGTGTATGACTATCTTCGCTTAGCAATTGTTGAATATTTGCTCACTATATATTCCCACTATGAACCACTTTTTAACTATGATTTCAACATCATCTTGCTACTTAAATGTTATTTATAGTTTAGAATTTAAGTTGTTCATGTACATATCATATTCTTAGCTATGATATGTACATGAACAGCTAAGATTATGTATATTCTCTTGGCGTGTTTACTTCTCTGTGCAGCAACCTTGTTCGATACTAATCGTTTGATACTAAATTTCTCATAAATACAATATTATCTTCCTCCTTGCAAATGAAATTGTACTATTTTCAAAATAATTCAACTGTAATGTGCTTCACTTAGTGGGTGAAATATCTGTTTTGGCATATATTTTATATTGCAGGTGTGTGCGTTTTTGGAAAACATCAAGCATGAGATTCTTCAGGATGATTCTTCCTACCTACATTGAAATTACAAGCTGGTAAGAGTATTTTCCCAATTAGATATTCAGATATGTTTGTATAATTTCTTAGAATCCCTATTGAGTTACAGATATAAATATGTAACGTGAATTTTTTCCGTAAACATATCCAATGCATTCCTGCACTTTAACCAAGAGTCCTGCAGTTTCCTTTCATAACAACCTGTCTAGTTATTTTGTTGACAATTATAACAATCAAAATAGTTCTAAAATTCATGTATGATTAATATTCATCTATGATCTGATTATAATTAAAGCATTTAATTACACATTATATACTTATTCTTCAATTCTCTAGCTAACACAATTTGTTATAACATAGGATTCCAATAAAATCTGTTGACCAACACAGCAAAGATATCAGAAGGACTGTGTACCTCAGTGTTCCAAGGGGCCCAAAATTGAAAGTGAAATTCAAAAAATCCAAAAATCATTTTCACTTTGGTAGGGGGTGGCTGAAATTTGCAAGCCACAACTCGATAGGTTTTCTGAATATTTTCTTATCTTCAAGTTTGAAGGAAATTTCAACTTCAAGGTGAGAATAATGGAATTAAGTACTATGGAAGCCACTTATTGCCGTGATTGAAACACCCCTTGGTTCCAGAGCTTTCCGTTCCGGACCGCAGAGCCTAGGAGGGTGCTACTCATAATGAAACGACGGAAATCACGAACAATACATCCCATAATTGTATATTACATACCGATAAATTGTCTTTAACATAATGCATACTATTCTACGGGGTGAAATTTAACTAAGAGTTCGACATAATAAAAGTGCTACCAACTACTATATAAGTTTGTGATTCCCTTATTATAAGCTCCCAGCTCCTAGACCTGCGGGGGAATGAAACAAAGACGACATTTTTTCGAAAGTCAGCAAGAAATGCTGAGTGAGTTACACCTTAGCATGTAAAAACATGAAGGTTAAGAAAGGCTACGGGTTATGTGTTTAAAACTATCCACGAGTAATTAAAGATTGAGTATAACATCATAGACCCAAGAACATGTAACAGTGTCGTCAAATAATGATAGTTTCCTGTGTAACGATTCTGTTTACCAGAATACGTCAAAAGTACCTAATCATACCTTTCACAAATAATATGTCCATTCAACACACGACTTATGAATAACAGTTTCCAAACAGAGTAATCGAATTACTAATTATTTCACAGTACCTGGGTAGACCAGTGACCACAATCAAACATTCTAGACCTTAAGTTTTGCAACACCCTCCTAAGAGCGTCAATCAAAGAAGTGGTATCTAGAAGCAGCACTCCAGCCTACGGCAAAGGAGTCGGGGTGCACGTAGTGCCATATCTTGAGGGACCAAAACCCAGGGAATCATCACCCGTAATAAAAATAACATAACTGATTCCGGTACTTGCGAATCGTTTAACTTTAATTCGGGGATCGAACCCGAATATCTCTTTAGGGATTAAGCCCAGGGAATTATCACCCGATATAAATAACATCACATGTCCGTACAATATTTTATGATTACTGACTTCTAACCAAGTGTGACAAGTATCTCAATATCAAATAATATTTCAAAAATTTTAAAAACAAGCAAACACATTTATCAAGTAGGGGGTGAAATACGGCAATCATTTTCCAATTAAACAAGTAGTGGACACGAAATAAGCTGGCACGCAAGGCTAATCATGTAAAACTAACTTCTCGTCGAAACAAAAAGTACCTCAAGCTTCTACGGGTAGAAGACGTAGCCCACATCTATGAAATCGTCTCCTACAATTTATCAATCATCTAGTCATGATGCCCGTAATTCTAAACGAATAAATGCACAAATCCTATTTGAGTGCTCGGCTAGGACGAAAAGTCAAATCCAACCCTCATGTTCCCCAAAGTGATAATATTAAGATGACATGCTTATTTAATTAAATAGTGACTTAACTTATTTATTAATAAAGTATAAGTATTCCTTTATAATAAAAAAGGGTGTTACTAAATAATCAACTCAACACTTTAAAATTTGATAAAATATTATTCGTATACTATTTAATATAAAAAAAATGCAGTTTTAGGTAAAGACGAGGGGCTCCCCAGGAGTTACGGAAACTACAACTATTGAAGATAAAAAAATTCAGTTTCAACACTTTATATCATCCAACTTTCTGAAAAGACACTTTAACCCCCAATATGAACATACTCAAATTCTTTGATCAAAACATGAATTCAAGTTCTAAAAATATGATTTTTATTACAAATAATGACTTAGGGAAAGATTTAGGGCATACCCACGCAGAAAATTCCGAGAAACGGTGGAGAAACGGAGTGGGTCAAAACACACGTCGGGGAAGCCGGAGGTGGAGCTTTGCCGGGCTTTCTCCAGTTGTTTTTGGCTGCGGCTAGGACCTCCTGGATCTTGTTCGGACCTTCTGGAGGCTAAAGAGACGGAAGGAAGTGGCTGGGTCACTCTGGTTTCGTTGGGCCAAAATCTCACCGGAAAAAATGGAGGAACGACCGGCGACGAGGTAGCCCTGCTGCGACTTCCGCCTATGTTCCTTCTTCTTTTGTCGCTAGTCGAGTCAAAAGTAAGTGGGGACTCGAGAGAGAGGGCAGAGGAGAAGAGAGATGGAGGTGATGGCGGTCCTTTGTGGTTCCCGACAGTGAAGGTGGTCGGCAATGGTGGTTGTGGTTTCTACAGTTTCTGCTGCTGCTGCTACTTCTATTGCTGATCAGAGTACAGAGAGAGATAGCAGATAGGCACTGAGGTGGAGTGTGGTTGGAGATGGTAGTGGTTTTGGTGGTTATGTGCCGGAGGTGATGGTGGAGCTGGATTTCTCTCGGCCAAAATAGGGGAGGGTAAGAGAGAGACGGAGGCAATGAGATGGAGGGAGAGATGGTTGTGGCAGAGTGGGTGGAGATGGTGGAGGTGATGTTTGTAGGGTTTTGATTCATGGTGCGCAACGGAAACACAAACAATCATAAACCATGCAAAACCCTCCAAGGATCACAAGTCAAGAGACATAACGATGGTAAGGGTTAGAAATCATAAACACACCTTAGGGTTCTCCTTTGATGACTTCAAACGCGAATAGTGTCACGTCTCTACGGTTGATCCACGCCTAGAGGTGAGATCTAGATCCTCCAAATCCATGTTCTAGCTAGGAAGAATGGAGGAGGAAGAAGGAATCTCCAACAATGGAGTGCCAAAGGTGGGGCGGCTCTCCCTTTGGCCGACGGGTAGGGGGGCGGTCCCATAAAGGGGTTTCGGCCCTCTTTTGGGACTTGCTCTCTCCTTGCTTTGTTCTTTCCTTCCTTCTATCAAATAGATGTGTGGTGTGTGTGTAGAAAGAAAAATAAGCAAGGAGTGTTCTTTGTATAGTCCAACAACTCCTTGTCCTACTATATAAAGAACCCCTCTCCTAATCCTACTCAAGTTCGGATTAGTCCCTTTTTTGCAAAAATAGTCCTTCTCATGTCAATACATGGATTATATCTATTTGCAAATTAATCCTAATCATGTCTCTACATGAATTAGGTCACCTTGGAAAATCCTAATCATGTCTATACATGGATTAGTCCAACCTGCATATTAGTCCTACTAAGTTAGCAAGTTGTTGCGATTTGATCCTTTTAATTAATTAATCATCTTAATTAATTATTTCCCATGTCTAGTTCACCCCTATATGGCGTGTGACCCCATAGGTTCTATTTAGTTGGTAGTAACTATTTACTAATATGGAGCGGCCTCTAGCAAGACATCTATTCTAGACAACAAATAGAATAGTCATCATGACAAACCTTGTGCAAGTAATTGTCTCATCCCTTTGTCTCAATATCCGGATTGGACACGAGACATACAAGTCACACTCGTATATCCAATCCATAGTTTCTCGATCCTGGGAATAGCCTTATTCGTGCAAATAACATCAATATCCCATATTGATTTATTTGAGTCTGGCCAGACATTTTATAAGCACTATCCCTCGAGTGGCCTAGGATATTTGCTCCCGTTATGTGGGAGGGACAAATTCTATCTACGTCCACTACGATCTCTAAGCTTGCTTCTTATTGTATCCAGTACACGCCTTTATAACTACCCAGTTACGGTGCAGCGTTTAACGCTACCAAAATCACAATAATCCACGACTAGAATATCTAGTGATTCAAGTCTAAGGATGACAGTACCGTTGCACCGCGAGAAGCGCTTGTGACTTAACATAACATGTATGTAGCCGTCTCGGAGATGGGTCAATCCAGTATGCCATTACTCCTAATGCACACCCATGTGTTGGATCATGATATCTCCATATCAATCCAACCCCATACTAGTCTATAGATGATTGTCCCATTAATCATTATAATTGACTAGGGATATTTAAGAATATAACAATTATATTCTAAGGACTTCATTCATGTTAACATATCTCCATATCGATAACATAATGAATCGTAAATCCATAAATGTCACAATTAATTGATTGTCTCTAGGGCACAATTCCAACAGTCTCCCACTTGCACTAGAGTCAATCTCCTGCATCATATGCCTATTGATCTAGCGCGGCCCTCCACGCTTACACTGCGTAGGGGCGAGACATATGCTGGCACCTTGCAAATATTCACATCTCCTCCATCAACAACTTGATTGAGATTGAATATTCTGAGTAAGTTCATCTCATGCAGCAATTTACTCAGTCCTCTATGTTAGAATCAGTGACTGAATCTTGCCTGGAACCTTTCCAGCTCACAGTCGCTCCCACTAGGGCAGAACATAAAACTCGACTTATAATCTGAAATCTTCTTTGTCAGATTTGAAGTTCGCATCACTGTAACCCCTTACAGCAAACTCTTCATATTATCTATTTATCAAGAATTCATCCTTTAGTTCTTCTCAAGCACTTTAAGGATAATTTTAATAATTATCCAGTGACGCTCACCCGGATTTGACTGGTATCTTTGTGTCATGCCTCATGACACGTCTGGCCTAGTACATTCCATGGCGTATCTCGTGAATCTAATTCATACGGTCCATTCCCAATCTAATTGGAAAGACAATTAGCCTTCCAAAGACTAATTCCATGTGACATGGGTAAGAATCAATATTCTTTTCACGTTGAACCATTTCAACACCTTTGTCAATTTATGTACTATGACCTAAGCTATACAACCATCTTGATCTACCTCAATAGATCTTCATAAGTTGCTTCGCTTAATTCTACCATTAGAAAGTCAACTCCCTAGTCAATCTACGTAAGACTGCCAAGTAGGGGCAACATTCCTAATGATTAAGTATGTCTCCACATAAAAGACCAGGAAAAACAACTGTGCTCCCACTAACCTTCTTGTAGACACAAGTATCATCTTCAATTTTGATGGAACCAAACTCCTTTGATTGCATCATCAATTCGAAGAGTCCAACTCCTAGAAGCTTGATTCAATCTATAAACAGATTGCTACAAGCAAGATACTAATGGATTTAAGCATCACAACTGGGGAAAATTTCGTCATAGTCTGTACTATGAACTCACAGGAAATCCTTATCCATCCAATTGTCCTTTAAAGGTAATCATATTACCATCCATGTTGGTTTCCTCATAACCCACTTGCACCTTTTAGGTGGTTCCACCAAAGTCCATACTTTGTTGGTATTCACGGGTTCCATTTCGTATCTCATGGCTCCAAGCCATTTCTGAGAGTATGGCCACACGTGGCCATCTAATAGGTTGTAGGCTCATCTTGATGAGCAATATATCGCAGGTTATGAGAAATCCTTATTTCTCTAGTCCCTTGACATATCCTACCTGACCTACGAGGTTCTTGTGTTATCTGAGTAGGTTGCTCCACAACACCTTGTGATCCTTCTCATGTTCCATCAAAAGGATCAATGTTCTACTGTGGTTCTTGAACTCCTTCAAGTTCTACTGTCCTCCCACTGTTTCTCTTAGAGACAATCTCTACCTAGAAACACTGTAGTTCGAGCAACAAACAGTTTGTTCTCGATTGGGTTGTAGAAATAATATCCTTTTCAGGATATCCCACAGAACATTTATCCGACTTGGGTCCAAGTTTATTTGTAAACTCTTTTACATAAACTCCATAACCCCAAATCTTTATGAATGACATACTAGGACACTTTCTAGTCCATATCTCATATGGCGTTATTCATAATCCGTTTTTGATGATGGAACAAGGTTAAGGGCAAAATTTGCTGTAATTAGAACATAGCCCCAAAAGTAAACTGGAAGTTCTGTTTGACTCATCATGGACCGAACCGTGTCCTAAAAGGTCCGAAATTCTCCTCTTAGACATGCCAAGCCAATGTGGCGTTTCTAGGAGGAGCGAGTTTTGGATCATATCCAACACTCCCATAGATTCTTGTCAAACTCTTGGCTCGAGTACTTTCCTCTATGATCCAATCGTAGAGCCTAAATACTTTTGCCAAGCTGGTTCACTACTTCATTCCTGAATACTTTGAACAATTCAAAGGATTTTGATTTGTTTCTTCCTAAGATACACAAATCCATATTTCTCTGATCCTATCAGTAAATATGATGAAGTACTGAAAAACCATCTTTAGCATTTGTGCTTAGCGGCCTTCATACATCAATATGTATGATCCCCAAAAGATCATATCTTTGCCTAATAAGTCTTACATGTCTCATATGATTCAATAATCAAATGAGTTCCAGAAATCCATCCTCATGGAGTTCTAGATATGTATCTCTTATTTATGAGGCCTAAACGATAATGCTAAAGATAAGTGAAGTTCATATCATAATATGCAAACTTCTTGGTATTAATGTTATAGATGAAATTATCATGATCAAGGATATACAATCCTTTTAGACAAAATTGCATTACAATAATGCATATCATAATAAATGGATCAACATTTGTCCTTTATTATGATAAGGAGCTTTCTTGTCCATACAAGAAACTATGACAATGGTCCTACTCATAGCAAGGACATTATCCCTTTTGTCTAATTCATGAACAATTTCTGAAAGGTAGAAATAATTCCCTACGGCTTTTCAGCAACCCTTTGCTTCATAGCCCCACGTATAGGATTATTTCTTCCTTATCCAATTGTCTTCGTCTCTTGAGATCCTCCACATTTCTATAAATGTGAGATCCTCATCTAGTATCATATACTTATGATGATGAGATAGACACATTGATTTATATAACAAAATACCCAAATCGGAATTCATAATTCCTTTATTATTTACTTCCATGTACTTTGGGTAGTCTCTCTTCCTCTACACCATCTATGGGACTTCAGGGCAACTTGGTTTTAGCAACAGGCTTGCTTTATACCCATGGGGTCGGCGCAAACTGTTTTGCCCTTACCCATGTTGTTATCCATTAACAACTTTGCCCATGCCCATTATTAGTGTTTTGTTTAGTGATTTTTCAATCATATTGAGTAAATCAACTTTAAATCAAAACTATAATTGCATCCAATGCAATTCTTGGTCCACTTGGGTGAATAACCTTTTATTCTTTATCTATCTCATAGATAATGCATATTCACTAATGTTTCAATCATATTGAATTAGTATATTTGCATAACCCAAAGTGGAGCATCACTTCAAACCTTTCATGTCTAGCTCCCTCTTTTGAAAGAGCTTCTTTCAATGTATGATCATATCATACTTCTCCATGTCTCTCTTCTTGCCTCTAGAGCTCAGAGTTCATGGCAGCTAACATGAGACAAGTCACATCCAAAGAACCATTATTTGATGTCCCTTCCATTAGGTTTTAGTGTGTTTTGGTAGTTGGTAGGAAGAGATCTTTATGTTCTACGATGTACAAAAAGTTCACTTTTATTTGAGAACAATTCTCAATTTTATACCAGTCTAGAAAAAGATAAAGTCGTGTTTTTGTTTGTTTAATGCCATGGGTATTCAACATAATAGGATCATGCAAAGTTTGTGACGTTTAACTATATTCAACAAGGATTTAAATTGTCAGATATAGCTCCCACTATTTTTTCTACGGATTAATAACCCTCAAGATATTAATGCGGAAAATATCTTTATATTTTCTAGTGGGCCAAGATCCATGTTTCACCTCCTTATGAGCTTGCTTTGGCAAGTCACCCATAATTCGGCTACTTTAGGTAGGAACAATTCCAATTGCATCACATATGCAACTCTTGGTTCAATTGGGAAAATAACTCCTTATTTATCCATCCTTATGGATAATCCCAATTGATTGCCTCTAGGTTTCTTAATCATATTAATAGCCCAGTTGTGTTCAACCTCTTATTTAAACAATTGCACATTGTTAAGTGCCATCGCATTCCATCATGATGAACCAAGTCGCCATGCTTTGGCACGCACGAACCTGATAAATAATGATGATAATGAGTGTTTAAATAACGAGAAGGCAAGAACACAATATTTGAATTTTGAGGGATTTTAAATTCAATTTTAATTGTTTTGTTGATCGATATCAACTAATCAATCTATTTGAGTTTGGGCACAACTCCAAATAATATATCCGGGTTGTCTAATTATCTTATTATCCTAATTGCATGCATCAACCATACACCAACCACAAAATAATAAGACAATAGAGTAAACAACCACAAAAGAAAAATTAAACGTGATGTGGATATGGCCTTTTCTAGACTAAGATAATTCCAAGCCAATGGAATTATCTATGAACCCTAAAGCAAACACTATCTCCATGCGTCTTGATCTTTTGGTCCATCCTTCATAGTCTTGTGGAATGCTCCATGCTCCATGCTCCATGCTCCATCTTTTGTGGCTCCTTTTGGCTTTGGGCTTCTTTTCTTCAATCTTGGCTAACAATCTACTTTGTCTAGTACTAGCTAACTTCTATACTAAATAAAATAAATCTCACAAGTTGTGAAAAAAAATGGCTCGCAGGCCATAAAACCCTAATTAATTATTACAATTAATTGATCAGCTCGCAGGCCGTAAACCAAACCACAAAAATTAAACATCCACAACAAACCACATCCTAAGGCCATATCCAATCACCATGCGAATTGCACATAAACAGTTAAAATCCAATTTTAACGCGCTTGGTCAATTTTAATTGATTTTAGGATGTTCTAGGGTTAAAACGGTCCATGGGCCCAACAATCAAATTGCCCGGGCCCAATAAGGTGAACCACTAGCCCCTAGGGCCGGCCCGGCCCAAAACCCACAAGCCTAGGCCGCGGGTTAGGGCCGCCCGGCCCCTAGGGCGGCCAAGACTTGGGCGGCAAGCAAGAGGAGCGGTCCCCTTAGGGGGCCGAACCTCTATAGGGAGTTGTTTCCAAAACAACTCCCTTGCTTGGTGCCCAAGTTTGGTTGTTTCCTTGTTTTGGAAGAACTCCTTCTTCCCCAAGGATGCCCAAACCCTAGATCTAAGATCCTAAAATTTCTCAAACTCACCAATTCATGCATCCAATGCAAAAATTAGATCTTGTTATGATAGATTATTGACAAATTGCATCCCATGCTTGATTTGTCTTGTTTTACGCGATAAACAATCAATTTAAGGTGTAAAACAACTAAAACGTAACACATAAACCACGTTTATGCTCTACGACCTGTGGCTCTGATACCACTGTAGGCTTTTGATTCATGGATGCGCAACGGAAACACAAACAATCATAAACCATGCAAAACCCTCCAAGGATCACAAGTCAAGAGACATAACGATGGTAAGGGTTAGAAATCATAAGCACACCTTAGGGTTCTCCTTTGATGACTTCAAACGCGAATAGTGTCACGTCTCTAAGGTTGATCCACGCCTAGAGGTGAGATCTAGATCCTCCAAATCCATGTGCTAGCTAGGAAGAATGGAGGAGGAAGAAGGAATCGCCAACAATGGAGTGCCAAAGGTGGGGCGGCTCTCCCTTTGGCCGACGGGTAGGGGGGCGGTCCCATAAAGGGGTTTCGGCCCCCTTTTGGGACTTGCTCTCTCCTTGCTTTGTTCTCTCCTTTCTTCTATCAAATAGATGTGTGGTGTGTATGCAGAGAGAAAAATAAGCTAGCAGTGTTCTTTATATAGTCCAACAACTCCTTGTCCTACTACATAAAGAACCCCTCTCCTAATCCTACTCAAGTTCGGATTAGTCCCTTTTTTGCAAAAATAGTCCTTCTCATGTCAATACATGGATTAGTTCTATTTGTAAATTAATCCTAATCATGTCTCTACATGAATTAGGCCACCTTGGCAAATCCTAATCATGTCTATACATGGATTAGTCCAACTTGCATATTAGTCCTACTAAGTTAGCAAGTTGTTGCGATTTGATCCTTTTAATTAATTAATCATCTTAATTAATTATTTCCCATGTCTAGTTCACCCCTATATGGCGTGTGACCCCATAGGTTCTATTTAGTTGGTAGTAACTATTTACTAATATGGAGCGGCCTCTAGCAAGACATCTATTCTAGCCAACAAATAGAATAGTCATCATGACAAACCTTGTGCAAGTAATTGTCTCATCCCTTTGTCTCAATATCCGGATTGGACACAAGACATACAAGTCACACTCGTATATCCAATCCATAGTTTCTCGATCCTGGGAATAGCCTTATTCGTGCAAATAACATCAATATCCCATATTGATTTATTTGAGTCTGGCCAGACATTTTATAAGCACTATCCCTCGAGTGGCCTAGGATATTTGCTCCCGTTATGTGGGAGGGACAAATTCTATCTACGTCCACTACGATCTCTAAGCTTGCTTCTTATTGTATCCAGTACACGCCTTTATAACTACCCAGTTACGGTGTAGCGTTTAACGCTACCAAAATCACAATAATCCACAACTAGAATATCTAGTGACTTCAAGTCTAAGGATGACAGTACCGTTGCACCGCGAGAAGCGCTTGTGACTTAACATAACATGTATGTAGCCTTCTCGGAGATGGTTCAATCCAGTATGCCATTACTCCTAATGCACACCCATGTGTTGGATCATGATATCTCCATATCAATCCAACCCCATACTAGTCTATAGATGATTGTACCATTAATCATTATAATTGACTAGGGATATTTAAGAATATAACAATTATATTCTAAGGACTTCATTCATGTTAACATATCTCCATATCGAGATGAATCGTAAATCCATAAATGTCACAATTAATTGATTGCCTCTTGGGCACAATTCCAACAATGTTGTTGCCGAAGAAGAGGAGGAGAAGAGTTTAAGAATAAGGATGATAAGGTGACATGAATGAGAAGGGAAAAAATTTGGGGAACAAAAAAATGAAGATTCTTGGAGAATACAAACCTGCTCACGTTTTTTTTGTTATTATTTAAGTTAAGTTTATCAATTTACCCATTAGGTTTTAGAGCTTATTCAATATACAACTACAACCCCCTAATTAACTAGTTTATACTTTTATAAAACTACTAATACCTCCCCCAAATGACATATATTTATCATCTATATTTTACGAAATGCGAAAATTACCCTTATACTGAGAACCTAGTATTACAGTCATGGTTAGAATATTGTGAATGTGAAGGAAGAAGATGATGTTGAAGAAGAATATGCTCTGATCAAAGCTAGTACTTTCACAACAATGAATTCCTCTTTAAGTGTTCGGATCACTGATTCTAATTTACATGCGGGGGACGGTGCGGTAAGCATCTATATTTGTGGTTTTTCTTTCATGCGAAGTCTTAAAAATTAAGTTTAATAGCAAATTATCTTTTCCAATAACTGCAGAATGTTGCTTGCCAAATTTGCAAGGAGTTACATGATTAACACCCCAAAATACATTGAGCGTCGCAATGCATAGGGCGACATGAAGTGGAACGTTCAGTGCAGCTTCCCCTCGCGAAAAACTCTGCCAGGAGACATATCTGTTGGTATCGTTACGTCAAACACGGTGCAATCACAGTGAACGATGCTTGTGTGATTGAACTGGTTGACCCTACAAGACACAAATTCAAAGTCACTGTGTTTCGAGCTTAGGCAAATGTTTCTTTGCTTTTACTAATGAGTACATTGCAGTCTTATCGTCCGTATCTCCCTACTACTATTGTTGTGTAATTTTGTTCACGCAACACTTAAGACATCCACCTCCTAACATTGCTCTCCCAGATACTTTGATGGTTTTGCCTGGATATTGTAGAAGAAGAACTACTGTGTCTGGTTGAGATTTTGGCTTCGCTCAGTGATGTGATAATCGTTGTAAATGTATGGCTTTGTTTTGTTGCAGTTTATAAACTTCCATAGTCATGTTGTAATGTTTTTTATTTTAGTAACAAAATTAAGTATGCTATTCAATAATTATTAGTTGGACGAAATTGAACTATTAATTTGTACGCGTAAATCATAAACTACTCAAATTGTATACATTTAGACATTAGTTGAAAATGTAGTATAATTTACATATAATTTTTTTACCAAAGAAATAGAATATAATTGTATCAATTATTCCACATGCGTTTTGTTTCACATCACTTCCACAGGTATTTTATTGCCAATCGTCTCAGTTATTTGAATGGAATCTAGCTGCTATGGGATAGCAATGAAGTATTAAGTAATGTTACTCTTAATCACCAGTCACATACAATGTTGATTAACAAATGGTGCACAATTTTACGATGTACTAAAACTTATACCATTCAATAACCATTCTATTAATCTTCAGCTTTCGGTAACACTACTAACACCATTATCCTCGACTTACAAACAATTCTAAAGGCTTAAATAAAATTAAGGTTTGTTAATAATATTAATATATTTGATTAAAGTCAACCTCCAACTGTATTATTTATATTCAACAGTTGATGAGTAACTAGAAAAATGGGGTGCAATCATCATTTTGAAAAATACAGGGCCAACAATTGTAAACAATGGTTATATAATGTAATAATAATTCTTTGACAAGGGAAATTTATCATCGACAGTTCCCATGAGAACTCTAAAGGTTCAAGAGGTCTTCTTGGCTATGTTCAACAGTTGTGCACAACTTCTCTAATTGTCCGAGTTTCGAAGGTGCGATCTCTTTTCTGAATTATGGCCACTATCTTTCGTTTTTTGCTTTGATAGTTTATCTCGATGAATCTTAGTTTCATATTATGTGCAAAGAATATGAATCCATGGAAAATGAACCACAGTGTTGAACGTTGATTTTAGGTCAACTAATCTATAGATCCACAATTTAAGTTTCCATACTCTTATCATATGTATCAATTCTGCCTCATCTTATTCGGTTATTCTTGCTTTCTGTCTGCCACTTGATTAATTTTTATGTGAAACTTCATTAGTATTATTTACTATTGGAAAACATGAACGATAAGCTTATTTTAAATTAATTAGTCGGTGTCAGAAATTGTATTGATACCATTTTTTTCATGGGCATGAATTACAAGACATTGCTCATCTCCATGTTCCAAATGGGCCAGTGTGGAGTATCCATCTTTTACGTTCACGCAACAGTGTACTTTGATAATGGCTTGAAGGAGTTTGCTAATCATTATAACATAGGGCGCTCGTACTTTATTGTTTTCGAACATGGAGGGAATGGAAGATTCAAAGTAGGTATAATGAACTTTGGCTACATAGAAATTGACGACTTCTCTCTTCCTCCCCAAAATGTTGCACATATTCAAAATGACGAAGAAGCTGTCATAGTTGTTTCTGACGATGAACCAGATGCTCTCGAGAAAGCCAGAGCCTTCAAAACAGTTAACCCATCATTTTTTGTAGAAAACACAAAATGTCATGTGGATCCTCGATGTGGTATGGTAAGGTTTATTTTTTAATCATTTTCCTTGCACATTTAATGTTACAAAAAATACAATTCTCTTAACACATAATTCTCTATTTCCAACGAACATACATGTTACATTTGCGCGAGAGCATATCAGTGAAGTGAAGAAATACGTTGAAATATAGGATGTCACAGGGAAGAATAAGTGGAAGGTTGGTTGCAGTTCTCCACTGCCAGATAATGCAATTAAGCAACACATTTGTTGGTACCCTTTCATAGCATATAGTGGAATGAAGATCATTGATTCTTGTGTAGTTGAACTGATCGATGCGGACAAGCTTAGATTCAAGATTACTGTATTTAAGAAATGAATTTCCTTTGAAAATGTGTGAGAGATCTGGGAACATGCACTATTTAACCTGCGGAACTCATTAGCTGCTTTTGAATTTGTGTAGACAATACTTTGATGCATCATATTTTGGACAAAGGAACTACTGAGTTTGTTTGGAGTCTATGAAATTTGCACCAAAATGATTTTTGGTCTTGCTGATTTGTCACTTCAAATATAATTATTCAACTTCATACTAAAAATATCACGTATTAAAAATATAGTTCCTCAATTAAATTATCTCACCTTACGTGTAATATTTGAGCTTCAATTAAGATGTTGTTTCAATACAACCACACTTGCTGACTACCAATACTTTAAACCGAAGTTCAATTGTGATATGTGAACGGTAAAACCTGATACCCAAATAATCAATCACATTCCTGACATTTTCTATTTCAAACGGGCTACCAGAGTGAGCATCATTATATTTCCATGTACACTTAATATTTTATAATAAAACTTAGTACAACACTTGTTATGCTTGCATCCATTTTGTCAGCCCAACAAAACCAATGATTTATGATGTAATCTTTCTTGCGCAGCTGATAGCGTCTACTAATTTGCTGTTTTTGAAGATGAAATGGACCCTCGATTTATAAATTGGATGCAATAAACTGCAGCAATGATAGTTAAGCTTTGTTTCGTCATTTAACATATATTGTGAATATATGACATAAGGTCATTGCTGCAAATTTTCTTAGAACACCCACATCATGTTGATCACATTCCCAGCTCAAATTAAATACAAAAATTTTCAGATGATATATTGTGCATAAAATTCATAGATGACAAACTTTGAGCTACCCTAAAAAATCCAGCGTCAAATTCAGGGGTAAACATAACAGAAAAAAATGTCATTTAAATGTCAGAAAATTATTAATTAATAATTAATGCTAATCACAAGTTCAGCAAAATCTTGATTTCTAAATGCTGCATATATTCACCTGCCACTAAAATTCATGACAATCTTTAGCTGTTAAATTACTCTTTAACCTCAACTAAAACCACTAAATCCATTATCCTCCACTCCTGTTCACCTGTAAAGCTTCAGCATGCAAAAACCGTCCACTACACCCATTTGCTCAAAATCCATAAAATGTCAAACTATGTCATGTAAAAAGCCATCCATTTAAGCATTCCCATACTGCCATACATACATATTCTCATTCGTTCTTTGCAAATTCTGATTCCACAATATGTGGCATCACGAAATCATTCAGATACCGATTCAACAAATCAACTAACATTTCCAGTAACCAGAGTGCTCAGGTGGACATTCGTAAAGAGAATCGAAGAATCAGTCATCTCAGGTAATTGGTGCATTGCTTTGCCTCTAATTCTTTCCCCAAATCACATCTAGCTGTGACTATGATTCATTTGACGGCTCTCACAGGAAGAACCTTCGATTATTGGAGGCTCAACTGCTATATAGAGCAATATAGTTGGACCAACGCACAAATCAACAAATTGATAACTCAAGAAGATGCTAAGACAGAAAATATATTTTTTCAAAATTAAGAAGTTCTTCATGTGGTTCCACAATTGATCAAAGATCTGATGTATATGTTGTAACGGATTACGCAGCGGAATAAAAAAAATAAAAGATCCGCACAAGACCCTCCAAGGATCACAATACTAGACATCATAACGATAGTAAAGGCTTTAGTATCAAATACCTTGTTTGTCTCCTTGGATGACTTCAAACGTGAAATATTATTCACGTCTCTATGGATAGTCCACGCCTAAGATCAAGTTTAGAGTCCTTCCACGTCTTGTTCCAGCAATACATGGAAGGAGGAAGAAGAAGATCACGCGAAACAAACCAAAGAAGAGGTCGCGCCTCTCTTGGTGGCCGACGGGGTAAGGGGCGGACAAGGGGGTTCGTCCCTCTTGTCTTGTTATCTCTCCTTGCTTTGTTCTCTCCTTGTGTTATAACAATTATGATACTCTTTTCAGAATAAGCTAGGAGTGTTCATATATATAGTCTAACAACTCATGTTAACTACATATTAGCCCCTCTACTATTCATGTCCTTACATGGATTAGTCCACATTGAAACTTAGTCCTACTAAGTTTGCATGTGGTTGCACATTGATCCTTCTTTTTAACTTATCATATTAGTTAATTCTCAATTCTTGTTTAATCCATATGGCGTGTGACCCCATAGGTTTCTACTTAGTTGGTAGTAACGATTACTAACATAGAGCGGTGTCTAGCAACACATTCATGCCACCCAACTAATAGAAATAGTCAGTAATCCGACAAACCTTGTGACTATATTGTCTCATCCCTCGTCTCTATATCCCACACAAGACATAAAATTCACACTCGTATATCCAATCCATAGTTTCTCGATCATGGGAATTGTCTTATCCATGCATATAACATCAATATCCCATATTGATTTATCTCAGTCTGGTCAGACATTCTATAAGCACCATCCCTTAAGTGGCCGCGGATATTTTCTCCCGTTATGTGGGAGGGACAAAGTCTATCTACATCACTACCATCTCTAAGCTTGCTTCCTATTGTGTCTGAAAAGAGCCTTTAATACTACCCAGTTACGGTGTAGCGTTTTGACGATATCAAAACACAATATTCCACAACTAGAGGATCTAGTGACTTCAAGCCTAAGGATGACAATACCGTTGTAACTATGAGAAGCACTTGTGACTTTACATAACTCATATGTAGCGCCCTCGTTGTGGGTCAATCCAGTATGCTATTACTCCAAATGCATACCCATGTGCTAGACTTGATATCTTCATATCAATCTACCCACATACTAGTCTATAGATGAGCGTCATATTAGTCAGTATAATTTACTAGGATATTTAAGATAAACAACACATTGGCAATCTAATGACTTCATTATATTAAATATCTCCATAAATAATATAATGAATATTCTAGCCAAAAAAAATGTTCATAATAAATAAGGTTGCCTCTAGGGAATCTATTCCAAAAGTATATTATTCTGTTTCCATCAGCAATGGAAGGTGCAAAATAACTTTACATGGACGGCAAAAAGGCAACATGGCTGATTTATTAATCTGAAAGAATGCAGTATTCACAAGGGTATTTTCTCCATACCATTCTGCAAAAACAAGGATTTTTAGCAATAGGGGGAAACTAGAAGCATATCATAGAAAACAAAGAAATCGAAGTCGCGCTTGGAAAGGAAAGAGATGAAGGAAAAATGATGACCGATAACGACACGATATATCATAACTACCCCCGTGAAATTTCTCTTGTGGAATAGCCGGAATGCTCCAAACCCTCCATTCAGAAACAACTTTAAACATTTAATTGCTTTCAATGGACCAAACGTAATAGCAATCACGGAGACAACCCTTTATGAGGAAAATGCTCTGAACATTTGTGCATCACTTGGCTTTGACCGGTGCTTGGTTGCAGATCCTGGCAGTTATTCTGGTGAAATCTGGTTGTTATGGGATAGCAATGAAGTTGAAAGCGATATCATTGTATCTCAATCAGGTATTGAACCTTCAATGTCATACTTCATTAAATCTATACAAAATGTTTATAATTGTTTGCTTTATTTATCACTGATAAAACAATTGTATTAAGATATTGCGACAATACAAGCTCACAGAGTGTAGGTGACTTGGATGGCCAGTAAAGAACAATGCCCAAACATCCACAATCTTACGGGTTGCAAGTATTATGGTTGATTTCATGTTCTGCAATTACCATTTCAATTACTGTATTGACTAGAACGCTTTTTCAATCTCAGTTATTACTTTGTAATCATCTTGGTTTAATATGTTCTGAATTCATTCCTTAATACCGACGTTATACTGTGTCATTCTTCAAAAGTCAACTTATTATACACTCAAATATCACTTTACTCTCCATAATACACCAATAATGTTCTTAACATTGCAAACGCTGCTACATCAAATGAACAATATAGGAGCTAAAAATTGCCAGATAACAAAGGCGTACATCAGTTTCCAGTAAAATCTCGACAATCGATTTTTAGCAGTTACTAATAATATCTTAGCTACTAGATCATCTCGGCGTCTATAATTAAACAGCAACAAATGATCCCTTTGCTCAGGTGTTTCCCTTCCAAAATGTGACAACTACAAAACATACCAACGATCTTTGAAGTTACTCCAGCCAGTTAAATACCATGAGAGATTACAACTACAAGGCAATATCTACAGGTTCTACTGTGAAAAACGATTACACTCTTACTTAAATTACCAACATTGTGCTCTAAATCATCGCAACACCGCGCGGGTGTTAAACATAATGTGTGTGTGTGTGTGTACGTGTTTGTGTGTGTATATATATATTGAAGGGGTGTACAGTAGGTAGAAATACAGGACCAATACTCTAGAAGGGGGGTTGAATAGAGTATGCACACTTTTGCAAAACCTTGCAAGAGTAGTGGTTTCAAAAGATTTGTATGAAATTCAAGGCCTTGAAATGAGTTTCAATCCATTGGAATAAAACTGTTAGAGTAAACAGAAGCATAAGTCTATTTCAAGGCCCTGAAATGAGTTTCAAACCCTTGAAATGAAACTGTTTTGAATGCTGCAAAAGTTCCAAGTTTGTAACTGAAAAGTAAATGCAAGAGACACATGATATATAGAGTTCAGTCCACTTGGACCTACGTCTCTACCCAGGGATCTTCTCCCTATAGGATTTTCAACACAATCCTTAGTAATCAACAGCTAAGCTCTAGATCTCAAGCACAGAGAGATACCTTACTCTATTACAGCTTGTGGTTCTCACTAACCTATCTAGTACCTGCTCTAGCTATCTGATTAACTAAGAATTCTCTATTGTTAACCTTGAACAATCCTTGAGAATGAGAACTAGAAGTATTATCAGAATTATATACAAATGAAGTTCAGAACAAGAAGAACACAGAAAATGAAACTGCAGTGAATATGCAGTGTTCTTCTGATGTTGTGGATTGAGAGATGAATCTGCTTCCTTGATCTTTGTCAATACTTGATTGTAATTGTGCCTCTGTGAATTGCTCTTTTCCATTGTGTCATCGAATTCCTTCAGCAATTCTCTTTTTAAAGAACCCAGTTTGAATGGAGGATCACCACAATCATCTCAATAAACTTTCCTGAAAATATGCTTCAAATATTGACTCTTTTTTAACAGCTTCTCCCAACTGCTAGTTGACCAATATCTCTTGAGATACTGATTTGATATTGTTTAAATAAGCTTTTAACACAGGAGATTGATTTCAGAATCAATCATCAAGCAGTTACCATATCTGCAAAACGTAAGTTAGGAAACAGGTTCCTACACAATAGGAAACAAAATTCCCTGCAATACTGAATCAAACAGATAATGTTAGATCCTGTAAACTTTGTACAAACACTTTGTCTTTCATCATCAAACAACATCTAATCATGTATAGGGTTATAGGAGTTGAATCAAGTACAAAAACTCCCCCTAAGTTCATGCATATAAAGCTCAGTCAATTTCAAGGCTTTGAAAGATGTTTCAAGGCCTTGAAATAGACTGGCTATTTCAAGTCTTGATCTTGCATTGAACATAAAATCTCCCCCTTGATGAAAGACAAAACCATAGTCTTCCAATCTGTTTGATACTATTATTATGCGACAAATACTCATTATCACATAGCATAATTAATCATATCATATCAACACATAATATCCAAAAGATCCAACTTATTAAACTGAAAAAGAAAGTAACATCAAAGTTTTCATATAATCCTAACTGACCATAAACCATGTCACCTAAACAGCAAAATAGCAAATAAAAACCTATATTTCTCCCCCCCCCCCCCTTTGAATTTCATAAAAAAAAAGAATGAGAATATGTTGGATCAGTGTTTGGAAAGATTTAAAAATAAATTCTTTTGAAGTGATAAACTTTCAAGGCTTTCGAATGGAGTTCAAGGCCTTGAAAAAGAGAAGAAAGAGTAGGCAAGAATTAAGGGGTAGGGTCTTCATCTCCTTGCTTCTATGCATCTTCTTCTTTACTGTCTTCCTCATCATCCTGTTCTTCTTCTTGTTGAGCCACATCATCACCATTTCACCTTCTCCCTCAAACAAATAAGCATCAGTCACAATTTCTGGCACATTGGGCTTCTTAGGTTTCTTCTTCTTGAGGTCTATGAGCAGTGCACCTGAATCTAGACTGTCTTCTACTTGATCTTCATACACTTCTTCAATGTCCACTTGCTTGCCTTTACCTTTGACCTAAGCAGCCCTATCTGGAGTTGAATGCTCACTGGATAGATCCTTTGCTGATTCAGCATTTTCGGTACTCTTCTCAGCTTGAGACACTTCCTCAGCCACATCAAACAATGTCATACTCCTGAACATATTTTCAACCATATACTTCACCTGTATGAGATCAGCGTCACACCCATGTTGATTTTCCTTTACCTCATCAATATCCATCTGAAGTTCTTTCAGCAACTGGAGGGTCAAGGGGTTATCTTGAGACTAAGAGGTTTGGCTGGAAGTGGGAGTCAAGGATTTAGGTTTGAGAAATTTCTTGGAACCCAACTCTTCCTCTCTCAAATCTGAGTATAGCTTCCAAACTTATCACTGGTTTCACCACACCAATCTTCTTAAAAGCCTTCTCATTGAGCATACCAAAACCAGTAGTCACTGATTCTTCCCTATTAGTTGGAATTTCAAAGTTTTGGAAGAATGAGGTGAGCAAGTTGGCATATGTCAAAGGGTGTTTTCTCTAGTTGGTTTGGCTGTAAAGCATGTGTTCCATCACAAGCTTTGGAAGATCGCTTTCATAAGCATGCATAACCAAATACATACAGTACAACACCCTATCAATTACCAGTTCCTTTGAATGTTCCCTAGGTACCACACACCTCATCAATATGGTAAACAGAACTTTGGCTTCAACAGTTAGCATAGAGTGTGTGAACTGCTTAGATGAGGCAGGGGTATTTGGTAGAAAGAACTCTTCTTTTGCTAGTTTCAGGGCTTCACTGTTAGGAGGGTATTTCTTGGTGTCATATCTCTTCGGACAACCTAGAACATTTGCAAACTCAGCATGATCTAGTTCCATGTTAATGCTAGCAACTTTAGTCTGAATCACCAGATTTGCAGACTTTATGAGTTGTTTCATGTTTAGGTAAAAGAATCTGGTGAGTCTAGGGTAAGCTAACTCTGGTGGATTTTGAATAAACCAAAGAGATATTTTCCTTAACATTTTGATGCATTCCAGATTCATACCATGTAACATAGGCATACTAACCAGATTACAGAAAGCAACAGGTCTAGAAGCAAATCCATCAAGCCACGGACCTCTAGCAACATTAGTAATGAACCATGTACTATCAGGGGCTGATTTCTCACCAATGGATTTCTTCTTCTCGTAATAGATCTGTAGTGCTTTCTCTATGTTTATCTTCTGGTTTATCCTTTGTAACCTTTTCCTTTCCTTTGCCCTTGTCTGCTTTGTCAGCCTTCTTCTTTGTATTCTCGAGGCTACCAATCTGAATACCCTTCTGTTTTTCTGGTGCAGACTCCACTGCCTTCTTCTTCTTGCTGGACACTATGGTCTCGTCTTTATTGGCCTTCTTCTTGGGAGGAGGAGGACCTATGTCTTCCGTATTAGGGGTTTTTGAACTGGAATCCCACTAATGGTCTGAACCTCTTCCATAGTGGTCTTTCTTTTCTTCTCTGTTGCAGCCTTTGAACCACCAGTCATATTGATTCTTTCTGAGGCTCTTCTGGTGCTCATTAGGGTTTGGAGAAGAAGAGAGAGAGGCATGATAAATACAAAGGAGAGAAAGAAAGAAGGAGATAAATAGAAGAGAGTTTTAGTTTGAAAAGGAAACAAAATATTTTCTCTGATCTTTGAAGATCTGATAAATCAAAAAGATTCAAAATTGTGTGTGACGTTGGAAATAAAAGATATTATACTATTTTGGCTGAAAAGGGATTTTTCAAAATTGAGGGGCAACATTGAGCAATTATCTACAAAGATAAAACCCAACATTGTAAGATCCAGAATTATTGACTAATTAACATGAAGTCTTATTTTCAAGGCTTTGGAAAGGGTTTCAAGGCCTTGAAAAGCTGTAACATGTAATGCACATATACTCAAAGCTTTGAAAGGATTTTCAAGTATTTAAAAATCAGTTCAAACCTTTGAAAAACATAATACTTACCTGATTCTCCCCCTAAACCAAAGCTTCCTTATTTGGAATGCCTAATTCCAATCTTAAGGCTGAGAATCTTTCATCTTGCAATGGTTTAGTGAAGATATCTGCAAATTGCAAGTTAGTAGAAAAAAATTCAAGAACAATATCACCTTTCTCTGCATGATATCTTATGAAGTGTTGTCTAAGATCAATGTGCTTTGTTCTTGAATGCTGAAATGGATTCTTTGTAATTGATATTGCACTTGTGTTATCACACTTGATAGGTATATCTCTGAAATAAAATTCAAGATCTCTCATTTGTTGTGCTATCCATAACACTTGAGAACAGCAAGCTCCAGTTGCTATGTATTCAGCTTCAGCTGTTGATAGTGCAACTGAGTTTTGCTTCTTTAAATGCCAGCTGGTTAAAGATGATCCGCGAAATTGACAGCATCCTGATGTACTCTTTCTATCAACTTTATATCCTGCAAAATCAGCATCTGAATAGCCTCACAAAGAGAAGTTAGAATGTTTAGGATACCAAAGCCCTAAGTCTTTGGTACCATTGAGATATCTAAGAATTCTTTTAACTGCAGTCAAGTGTGATTCTTTAGGATCACCTTGAAATCTAGCACACATGCACACACTGAACATGATATCTGGTCTACTAGCTGTGAGGTAGAGTAATGATCTAATCATACCATTATACTCTTTCACATTCACACTCTTACCAGATTCATCCTTTTATAAAGACAATGTAAAACTCATGGCAGTCTTAATCTCTTTGGACTAAGACATATTATACTTGATTAGCAAGTCCTTTGTATACTTGCTTTGATGTAGTAATATGCCCTTCTTCATCTGATTAATTTGAAGTACAAGGAAGAAGTTCAATTCTCCCATCAAGCTCATTTCGAATTCCCTGCTCATAAGACTTGAGAATTCCTTGCACAGAAAATCATTAGTAGCTCCAAACATAATATCATCAACATAAATTTGAACTACAAGCATATCTTTCTCACAAGTCCTTATAAAAAGAGTCTTGTCTACCAATTCTCTTTTGAAATCATTTTCAAGTAGAAACTTTGACAATCTTTCATACCAAGCTCTTGAAGCTTGTTTTAAACCATAAAGAGCTTTGTCAAGTTTGTAAAAATGATCTGAAAACTTGTCATTTTCAAAACAGGTTGAGAAACCTAAACTTCTTCTTGCAGATAGCCATTTAGATAATCACACTTCACATCCATTTGAAATAGTTTTATGTTTTTGTAAGATGCAAATGCAAGTATAATTCTGATTGCTTCTAACATGGAAACAGGAGCAAAAGTTTCATTATAGTCAATACCTTCTTCTTGATTGTAGCCTTGAGCTACAAATCTAGCTTTGTTCCTGATTACCTTTCCATTCTCATCTAACTTTTTTCTGAATACCCATCCGTTGGAAATGACAGACTGATTTCTTGGTGGAGGAACTAGATTCCATACCTTGTTCCTTTCAAACTCATCGAGTTCACTTTTTGCATTGCTATAATCCAGTCTGCTTCTTGTAATGCTTCCTTCACAGTTTTAGGCTCTACAAGATAAATAAAAGCATTAAAAGCAGACAGATTTTTCAACTGTGATCTGGTTTGTGTACCAGTGGTTGGATCAGAAATAATGTCATCCGCAGGATGAGATGAGAGATATTTGAATATCTTTCTTGGTGTCCATGATTCAGGCTCTCTAGTTTGCTTCTCAAGTCTCTAAGAATTTGAAGTAGTAGCTTGTTCTGTTGTCTTCTCTGGAGATTCTATTTCAAGGCTTTTAACATTGGTTTCAAGACCTTGAAAATGCTTGTCTTGTTCCTGTGACATTTCCTTGGATCCTTTTGAGGATTCTCCTTCAGTATCTGAATCATGCTTGCTCAGATTGAGATCTTCAAAACCATCACTCAAAGAACCATCATAGCTTTCATCAAAAGTAACATGAATGCTTTCTTCAACAAGCTTGGTTCTCTTATTATAAACTCTATAGGTTTTTCTTGTCTGTGAATAGCCAAGAAAAATACCTTCATCACTTCTTTCTTCAAACTTACCAAGATTTTTCGTACCATTAGTGTGGACAAAACAAGTACAGCCAAATGGTTTGAAGTAAGAAATGTTTGGCTTTCTTCCTTTGAACAGCTCATAGGGGGTCTTCTTCAGAATATGTCTGATCAAGCACCTGTTAAGAATATAGTTTTCTGTATTCACAGCTTCTGCCCAATAATATTTTGGAAACTTGTTTTCCAGAAGCATTGTTCTTGACATGTCTTCAAGATTCCTGTTCTTTCAACTACTCCATTCTATTGAGGAATTCTAGGAGCAGAAAAGTTGTGATAGATGCTATGCTTAGAACAGTATACATTAAACTCAAGTTTTTCAAAATCTCTACCATGATCACTTCTTATGGAAGCAATAGGTAGGTTTTTCAATGTTTGAAGTTCTCTACATAGTTTTAAAAATTCATATAGAGCTTCAGATTTTTCCTTAAGAAACATAACCCAAGTATATCTAGAGAAATCATCTACAATGACAAGCATGTACTTCTTACCCTTTGGAGTTGGAGTTCTCACGGGGCCACAGAGGTCCATATGCAAAAGTTCAATGGGTCTAGTAGTACTTACAAAGTTCTTTGGCTTGAATGAACTTCTAGAGGGTAAGCCACTTACAAAGTTCTTGGAGACTAACTTGTTCAAGGTATGCAAGCTAATGTTTCCCAACTTTCTGTGCCAAATTTTTGAATCTTCTTTCAAGGCCTTGAGACACTTCAAGTTTTCACTGCACCTTTGTTAGTTTGAAAAGTATAGACATTGTTTGATCTAGAGGCTGTGAGGATGCAATTGCCAGATTTCTCATTCCGCACCACACATTTCTCTTAATCAAAGATAACATTGTTGCCACTGTCACAAAGTTGAGATACACTAAGAAGATTAAATTTCAAGCCATTAACTAGATATACATCAGAAATAGAATTCTCAGAATTTGTACCAACTTTACCAATACCAAGAATGTTGCATTTTCCTTTGTCACCAAGTGTAATTGATCCTTCTAATTTCTCTTTCAGTTCTGAGAATAGAGATCTCTTTCCACTCATGTGTCTTGAGCAACAACTGTCCATAAACCATTTTCGCTCATTGATCTTGGTGACACCCTGCAAACACCATTCACTGCCTTACCCAGCTGTTAGACCAAGTTCTGAATTTAGATTCATATTAAGGGTCAACTATGTTAGGTGGTCTAACCCCTTTAGGAAGCCATATATGTCTAACTTGTCCTTTGAGTTGGAAGGGAAAAGTATTCCACATTATGTGAGGTCTCTTCTTCTAAAAGGACAAGTCATCTTAATATGACCAATCTTATTGCAGTAATGGTACTTGGGAGATGTTTTGCTTCCAGCTTTCACAAATCTGGTATTGTTCTTCTTTGGAAAATTTGGATTGTATCCAAGACTAGTTTTGTGAACAGACTTTAAGCTACCTCCAAGAATCAAGTTCAAGTTGTGTTCTAAGCCTGCAAGTTTTGCTTTGACCAACTCAGATTCTTGACTACTTCCTTGACTTGTGTTTTCAAGGCTTTGAAACTGGTTTTCAAGGCCTTGAAATCACTGTCAGTTTTCTTCTGAGAGATTTTAAGATTCTGATTCAAGCAAACAAGATGTAAATATTCTTTTTCTTGCTCATGAACTTTTTCTTTCAAAACTCCAATTTCTTTCAGATAGTCCTCTTCATTTAAAAGAATTGTTCTAAGATAACCACAGACGGCTTCTGTCGATTTTGAAATCAAGCAGTTTACCATTACCTCAATGTTCTTTTCAGAACATTCATCATGTTTGGCCATAAAACATAGGTTGGCATGTTCTTCTTCAGATTCAGATTCACTCGATGTATCTGAATCACTCCATGAAGCTATCATAGCTTTCTTCCTTATATCATGATCTTTCTTCTGAAAGTTCTTGCTTTTCTTGTGAGGACAGTCTCTGATCAAGTTTCCTGCATCACCACACTCAAAGCAATTTATGAATTTAGGCTTATTACTATGAGAAGAAGATTTACCTTTGTAGTCTTTGCTTATGGAGGATCTATGTCTCTCTCTTTTGAAGTCCTTGTTTCTAAAGTTTTTCTTCATTTTAAGAATTCTGGTCAAGTCTTCGGAAATCAAAGCAATTGGATCTTCTTCATCTTCCACAATTTCAAGGATTTGAAATGTGTCATTCTCCTTAGCCTTGAGAGACAAGTTCTTGACACCTTCAGGTAGGTCTCCGTCAACTTCATTCATGGATATCTCATGTGTAAGGCGCTTCCCTTGTAGGTCATCAAGTTGGAGTGATGAGAGATCTTGAGCTTCCTAAATAGCAGTAGTCTTTGGTTCCCATTTTGACTTTGGAAGACTTCTTAGAATCTTCCTCACCATTTCTTCATTGAAAATATGCTTTCCCAATGAATCAAGGTTGTTGACAATGTCAGTGAACCTTTTGAACATGTCTTTGATTGACTCATCTCCATTCATCTTGAATAGCTCATATTGCCTGAGATATATGTTGATCTTGGTTTTCTTTACTTGGCTGGTTCCTTCAAAAGTCACCACAAGCTTATCCCAGATCTCCTTGGCAGTTTTGCAACTTGAGATCCTGTTAAATTCATCTACACTTAAAGCACAATATAAGAGATTCATAGATTTATAATTCTTTGAAAATTGCTCTAACTCAGATGAAGAAAGAGAGTCTTCAGATTTGGGTGTTCTAAACCCATCCTTCTCTGTGTAGAAAGTATGAGGACCATTCTGGATGATAGTCCAGAGTTCCATATCTTGATCAATAATGAAAATTTTCATCAAAGCTTTCCGGTGGACAAAATTGTCTCCACATAATAGAGGAGGTCTGATAGCAAATCTTCCCTGTGAGAAACCACCATCACCTACAGTACTCATAATCACAAGATGGTTAAATCTATATAGTGATACAAGCTCTGATACCAATTGAAGGGGTGTACAGTAGGTAGAAATACAGGAGCAATACTCTAGAAGGGGGGGCGGGGGGTGAATAGAGTATGCACACTTTTTCCAAACTTTGCAAGAATAGTGGTTTCAAAAGATTTGTATAAAATTCAAGGCCTTGAAATAAGTTTCAAGCCCTTGGAATAAAACTGTTAGAGTAAACAGAAGAATAAGTCTATTTCAAGGCCTTGAAATGAGTTTCAAACAATTGAAATGAAACTGTTTTAAATGCTGCAAAAGTTCTAAGTTTGTAACTGAAAAGTAAATGCAAGAGACACCAGATATATAGAGTTCAGTCCACTTGGACCTACGTGTCTACCCCAGGGATTGTATCCCTATAGGATTTTCAACACAATTCTTATTCATCGACAACTAAGCCCTAGATCTCAAGCACAGAGAGATGCCTTACTCTGTTACAGCTTGTGGTTCTCACTAACCTATCTAGTACCTGCTCTAGCTATCTGATTAACTAAGCATTCTCTATTGTTCACCTTGTAAAATCCTTGAGAATGAGTACTAGTAGCATTATCAAAATGATATACAAATGAAGTTTAGAACAAGAAGAACACAGAAAATGAAACTGCAGCGAATATGCAGTGTTCTTCTAATGTTGTGGATTGAGAGATGAATCTGCTTCCTTGATCTTTGTCAATCCTTCATTGTGTTTGTGTCTCTGTGAATTTCTCTCTGCCGTTAGGCCATCGAATTCCTTCAGCAATTCTCTTTTTAAATCACTCAGTTTGAATGGAGGATCTCCACAATCTTCTCAACAAACTTTCCTGAAAATATGCGTCAAATCTTGACTCTTCTAACAGCTTCTCCCAACAAATAATTTACCAATACCTCTTGATATACTGATTTGATCTTGTTGGAAGTATATAACGAAGCATTTAAACGCAGCACATTGATTTCAGAATAAATCATCAAGCAGTTACCATATCTGCAAAACATAAGTTAGGAAATAGGTTCCTACAAAATAGGAAACAAAATTCTCGGTAATACTGAATCAAACAGAAAATGTTAGATCCTGTAAACTGTGTAAAAACACTTTGTCTTTCATCAAATAACATCTAATCATGCACAGGGGTTTAGGAGTTGAATCAAGTAAAGAAACTCCCCCTAAGTTCATGCATATAAAGATCAGTCAGTTTCAAGGCTTTGAAAGCTGTTTGAAGGCCTTGAAACAGACTAGCTATTTCAAGTCTTGATCCTGCATTGAACTTACATAGGGCTTGTTTGGATTCGAAGGTTAGGGAGGTTGGGTTTCAAAACCTGAGTTGTGTTTGGATTGGGGTTGGGGTTGGGAAATGGTCCGGTGGCCGGCAAGTATAAAAGCCGGTCACCAGTGTTTTTTTTAGAAGAATCAAATTTTTGCGGTCCACCGGCTTTAAAGGCGGTGCCCGGTATTTTGAACCGGTGACATGCACTTTTAACTGGTGGCCGGTGATTATTGTGTAATTTAATGCCATGCCCGGCTGATTTTTGGCCAGTTCCCTCTCTTCCTACCCATTTGGATTTTTATTTACTCGTAACCGGGTCATTTGGATCGCAAAATGATATAATGTTTTAGTAATTTTTTGTAGTGTTGTAAAATAAAGTTTACTCTACAATACCTCGAAAAGATTATCAAATTCTTGCACCATTTTGTTAATCAAATTATCGGGTCAAAGTGACCCAGTGAATAGTGGTGAAAATAAAAATGGGTAGGAAGAGAGGGAACGGAGTTGGTACCACCCTAAATTAATTGCCGGCCATCAATTTCAACAGCTTTGAAAATGCCGTCTGCTTTGGAAATGCCATCCACCTGATTTGGAAATGCCGTCCACCGGGTATTAAATCCCATCCCCGGCATTTACAATCCACATCACCACTACAAGCCAATAATTCACATAACCCGGTTCCTCCTATTTCCAATACCATCCACCGACAATTAAGTTTGTCGGGCACCGCACCATGTCACCATGCACCGGACAATAAACTGGGTTGGGTTGAGGTTGGTGTTAGCCAAACCCGGCTAACCAAACAAGGCCATATATATATATATATATATATATATATATACATATATATATATACATATATATATATATGATTAGTAAGTAAGGCTCACCACTTTGTGATAGAAGCATCGCATACAGGACATGCAAAGGTAAAATTTGTTGTCGTGTGACCAGGAGGTCGCGGGTTCGTGTTAGGGAATCAACCTCTTGTAGAAAATGCAAGGTAGTTTTGCGTTTAATAGATCTCATCGTGGGTTAGACCCTTCCCCAGATCCCGCGCATGGCGAGACCTTGGAGCAGTATGCTACCTTTTTTTATCACATACAAGACATGTTCCATGCCATAGTCTTCGATATATAAAGGTAGGTTCAAGCACTCTAAGCTATAAAATGCATAATTTTCTTACTATGTGTAAAGACAATTTCCACTCCTGACAATTGGACAAATTACACTTTTCTACCCTAACATTTGGACAAACACAATCTGCACCCCACTGACTAACAAACCCTAAAGCTGTGTTGAAAATACCACTTTACCTCTGAAATGTTACAAAATTACCCCTATATGTTACACTAATCTATATCACTCTACCACATATGGAAGACATTTTTCTCTCTCCTTCTCCTCTCCTCCTCCTTCACTCCCAAACTCTAGCCGCCACTTCAAACAATGTTCTTCTTCTTCATCTCCTTTGTATGTCATCTATAATCTCTCTCTCCCTTCTTTTCTATCCCTCCATCCCTCCCTCTCTTAGTCACTCAAGGTCAATAAGCGGAAGGAACCAATCGTCGCCTATGCAATCGGCCGCAAACCACCACCACATCAATCGACCAGCGACGACCACTCCAAGAGTTGACCGCCTCTAGATAATACTTTGAAGGAGCAATCTCCTAAGAAAGCGACAGTGTCCCCATCTCCTCTTCGTCTTCCGCCATCTCTTTTGGAAAACCCCAAATTGCAGACCCTCCATGGAAGATATGGAGGCAGTGTTGAAGCTGTTGTAACTGAGTTTCTATATTTCTTGTGGTGTTTGATCTGAAGAGAATTGCTTGGTGGTTTCGATGCTCCTTCTATGTTTTTCGTTACATAATTTGGATTTCTGCTCTTCTCTGAATAGTGAAGGTATCATCTGATTACCTACTTGATCTCTCCCTCTTTTGGGATTCTATGAAATATGAACCACCTATATTTGAAAATTTTTAATGGGTTTAAAATTAATATTGGTTTGTATATAGGTTTTGGTTTTTGAAATTTAAAGAGAGGACTTCGGTCATTCCGCGATTTGCAGCTGATTTTCTGGGTTTGATTTTGAGGTATAGGCTATGTTAGAACTTTTGGGTTCTGATTTGAAGTTTGATCTCTGTTTGTGGAAGTTGTGATGGTGGTGGTTGTGCATGTTCTTATATTGATGTTCGGTTCATCTAGTGATGATGCCAACATTGAAACGATGACCTAAAATGGAGTTCTTCACTTGCTTTGTTAATAATATTTTGATGTAGTGAAATTGCGTGTGGTGTTCTTGGAGTTCTTCGTGGTCT
Organism: Linanthus parryae; assembly: GCA_023055425.1. Taxonomy (NCBI): domain Eukaryota; kingdom Viridiplantae; phylum Streptophyta; class Magnoliopsida; order Ericales; family Polemoniaceae; genus Linanthus; species Linanthus parryae. The sequence continues at coordinate 443,532 of JALGPY010000043.1, read as the reverse complement.
TCAACCATGAACACCAAGAACACTAAGAACATCACCACAAGAAACACGACATCAAAGGGGTAAATCAGTTGTGGTTTGTCGGTTTGTTGGGTTTCCATTAATTTTTTCCATCGTCCAAAATGTACTTCATTTGGTATTAGTGCTGTTGATGTTTTAGATTTAAATTCGAAGATGGTCTTGGTGTTGTTAATATTTTTTGGCTGTGATGTTCTTGGTGTTCTTGATGATAAACATAGGTAACAAAAGTCCAAAAGAATACACGTGGGCAATATGGTCCAAAAAGTCTATCTCCCACTAGTCTAACATAATAGGACAGTCATAACTCCGCACATGTGTTTTGATAAGTATTTGGCCGGATAAGTTAAGTATTTGTGAATAGAAGCTTTATACGTATTATTGTAGAATCCGAGCGTTTTTTTATTGGTTTGAGAATTTTAAATGTCAAATATGATCCGGATTTGTTGTTTTTGCGTATCTCATGTACCGTAGTCTTGGAGAGATAACCAAGAGAGAGAGAGAGAGAACGAACTTCGTCAGATAAGAAAAGCTCGGGAACGGCCAAGGAGAATGAAGAGAAGAGTTTGGATGATATCTTGAGTTCTACAAGGACTGATATAGTGAGACCAATTGAAATTGAAAGTAGACTCAACTATATTTCTAACAGTAGGTCACGGAGCTCAATCAAAGGCTGGAGGAGAAAGATATGGTCCGTCGAAGAAGACCCAAGAACAAAGAAGAGCTAGTGAAGTTGCACTGGACCAGTGTTCATTCTTCGGGATACCGCTGGAGCTAAAGAGGGAATTTCTAAGCAAGGCCTGATCCATTAAAAATTATACATTCAGGAATTTCTAACGATGTAAGATAGTCCCAAATCGGAGTCCGGATGAGGGAGAAAAGGCCCGTGAAAGATCAGCTAACAACTATGTCTGAGATTTGAAAACTGGAGGGGCTGAATTGCAAATTTGGCTTAATTACATAGAAAATTGTGCCCAGGCCTACACTTCACGATTTTTAGGACCTAGAGGCAGAGTATAGGCTACTGGAGAATGATGGAGGAAGACTCCCAAGCCATTAGAGAACGCTTGGAGCTCGGAAACAATCGTTAGATCTCTTCTTCTCTTAATTTTCATTGTTTACGTCATGATCTTGATAAAACTTGTTATCATGATCATGAGTAGCAGTAAAAAAACCTCTATATCGGGATTTCTCAATGGTATTTAGGGTTTTAAGCAGTTTTGGCGAATTATGTATTTGACCCACGTGTTACTTAAACTTCTATATCGGTGATGATTTAGTTTGCCAAACGAGCAATAATTCTTAATGTTTGCTATGTTTAATTCATGTTATTAACCTATCTTTGTGCTGTCTTATCACCATTACAAATATCATAGGTAATATTTTAGTGGAAGAAACAAAATTACCCGAGTACATTGAATTAAACAAGTAGTCGGAGGTTAAAGGAATCAACCATTGACTGTGAACATAGAGTGGAACTTTACGTCATTATATGTTTTAGGGCTAATTAGATCGTGGTAACTTGGTTGTAGTTTGACCTAGGCATAGAAAGCTCACTTTATAACTCGGTGAGAATTATTGCTCGTTTGGCAAACTGAATCATCAACTATGTTTCAAAACGTAATTCGTGAACGGTGGATACCTAGTGATCCTAGAGAAAATTCTGATACTCGTCTCATATCTTAAACTAAATAGTAATAATTAATTTGTCTTTTCTATTATTTGGTTTAGTAATCAACTCAAATTATTTTCCCACTCGAAGTTAATAGTCCTAATTAAGTCACAACAACTCCTCTGGGATTTGACAACCCTATCTTTCACACATATATGTACAATCTGAAACTATGGGGGTACTAGATATCTCTTAGGAAACTGTACGGGCATTGGTAGTATGTTTCTGAAATGTTAATTCTTTACTAAAACAATATTTTTTTTAGTTTGGTTACTATATAACTAAATCCTTTATATTTTATTTTTAACAAAGTTTTTATAAAATAATTATAAATTAAAGACTAACTAATTTCTTTAGTTTAAGAAAAATAAACTTTTAGGTTACCTTATAAGTTCATATAAATAATTATAGCTATACTATGTTTTCTAATAGTAAATGTTAGTCTATATAAACTGTTAGCCAATTTATTGTTCTCGTGGTGACAACGGTATTGTAATCCTTGGACTTAAAGTCACTTGATCATCTAGTTGTGGAATATTGTGTTTTGATAGCGTCAAACGCTACACCGTGACTGGGTAGCCGTAAAGGTGTGTCGGATACAATAGGAAGCAAGCTTAGATATCGTATTGATGAAGATAGAATATGCCCCTCCCACATAACGGGGGAAAATATCCTAGGCCACTCGAGGGATAGTGCTTATAGAATGTCTGACCAGACTCAAATAAATCAATATAGGATATTGATGTTATTTGCACGAATAAGGCTATTCCCATGATCGAGGAACTATGAATTGGATATACGAGTGTGACTTTTATGTCTCGTTTCCAATCCGGATATTGAGACAAAGGGATGATACAATGCATGCACATGGTTTGTCATGATGAATATTTCTATTTGTTGGCTAGAGTGGATATCTTGCTAGAGGTCGCTCCATCTTAGTAAATAGTTACTACCAACTAAATAGAACCTATGGGGTCACACTCCATATAGGATTGAACTAGACTTGGGAATTAATTAATTAATATGATTAAGTAATTAAAAGGATCAATTCGCAACAACTTGCTAACTTAGTAGGACTAATATGCAAGTTGGACTAATCCGAACTTGAGTAGGATTAGGAGAGGGCCTTTATGTAGTAACAAGGAGTTGTTGGACTATATAAAGGATGCTCCTAGATTCCTTCCCTATAACTTATGCTCATAACATACATTGAGTAGGAGAGAAGGAAGGAGAGAGCAAGACAACAAGGAGGCTGAACCCCCTTGCGTCCGCCCCCTACCCGTCGGCCACAAAGAGAGGGCCGCCCCTCTCTTTTGTTGCTTTGTTGCGTGATTTCTTCATCCTCTTCCATTCTTCCTAGATAGGACAAGGTGTTTGGAAGATCTCAATCCTAGGCGTGGATCAACCGTAGAGGCGTGATACTTTTCGCGTTAGAAGTCATCAAGGAGACCCACAAGGTACTTAACACGAATCATTTACCATCGACATGATTTCTCTTCCCGTGATCCTTGGAGGGTCTTGATCGGATAAATTTATTGTTATTCCGCGATGTATCCTTGATCGGATAAATTTATTGTTATATGCATTGCAAATAGGATTTGTATGCACTATTGTCGTGAAATTGGTGTGTTAATTTGGGATATTTGCTATTGTAGACACCGAGATCATAAAGGGTGAATTTGTGGAGGATCCATACTACGAATACTAGGAGTTTGCTAGGTTCTGTGTGACAAGCTCTCTATTTCCAAGTAAGTTTATATCCGCAACACCTTCAACTATCAAAATGTGTTTGGCGTGTGTTACTTGTGTATCGTACAACTGTTTTAAGTCTTAAATTTTGAAATCTCTCTTGCAAATAACTCTTTGAAAAGTATGCAGTTACTTGTGGTTACTAGAATAAGTATCTGATATATTAATAAACAATAAATGATATGGGCCGATGTACAGAGGATGTGACTGAAGGCTACGGCCAGAGGCGCATGTAAGGTGATCCTCTTTCGGTTTCTTACCCTACCATATACGGGTTTTTATATTCTGAAAGCTACATAGTACTACCTACGGTTCCTTGCTAGCACAACCAAACGAGAATCCAAGTGCATTTATATAAATAAAACTGGAGAAATCCTCCAACAAACGTTTGAAATAACGCAAAATGACATTGTCTAAATTCTGAATAAAATGCTTCCTAGATAATTGAAATACTTCCTAGCTACCTGATCCTAATCTTCAGCTAACGTGTACGCGTTCCTCCCACTTTATTTTTAATATGCGGGTTTTCAAATGGCAAAAGCCGACACAGTAAAAGTTTGTCAGTAAAAACTGAGTAAGCATATACCACAACTCGTAAAATAGAGGTTTGGCTTAAAGAGCCGAACAAAACATACCGAAGTAAATTTACATTAGATCATTAATTGAGCTGAAGCATATTAAGGCTCATCGAGTAACGAATGCCCACAGAGAGGTCACGATGCAATAATATCATCATACAAGTACCTCTTGGGATATCACAGTCCATCCCAATTCACCCAGAGTGTTTGTAGGTAGCCCGACACTACACCGCTCATTTCATAGCTAAAGGACCATAAGTGTCGACACCCCTATACAGAAGTGACCCACACATGAATAGGTTGTACTCTATAGCTTTCACAATTTAAAAACCAGTATAGGTTAGGGTATGAAACCCGAAGAGGATTGCCTTTCATGCGCCTCTGGTCGTAGCCTTCACATATATCATCTGTACATCGCCCCATATCATTTATCGTTCATTAATATATCACATGATAATTCTAGTAACCACAAGTAACCTCATAGTTTTCAAAGAGATATTTTCAAGAGAGATTTCAAATTTTAAGACTTAAAACAGTTGTACGATACACAAGTAACACACGCCAAACACATTTTGATAGTTGAAGGTGTTGTGGAAATAAACTTACTTGGAAAGAGAGAGCTTGTCACACGGAAGCTAGCAAACTCCTAATATTCGTAGTATGGATCCTCCAAAAATTCACCATCTATGATCTCGATGTCTACAATTAGCAAATATCCCTAATTTACACACCACTATCACGACAATAGTGCATACAAATCCTATATATATATATATATATATATATATATATATATATATATATATATATTATTTAGTAACCTCCCCAAAATTTTCTAAAGTAAACTCCGAGTTTTATTTTAAGAAAAAAAAAGATTTATATAGACTAATGTTTGCTATGAGAAAACATAATATAGCTATAATTATTTATATGAACTTATACGGTAACCTAAAAATTAATTTTTCTTAAACTAAAGAAATTAGTTAATCTTTAATTTACAACTATTTTATAAAAATAAATTGTTTTAGTAAAGAACTAACTTTTCAGAAACACACTACCAATACCCCTACAGTTTCGTAAGAGATATCTAGTACCCCTATAGTTTCAGATTGTGCACAACAACCCCTATTAGTTTACAACATTTTCATCTCACCTTCTTCCCCAACTAAACCCATTACAACTTTACACCCACAACACTATTCATGGTGGATTATAAAGCAATAAAAATTGAAACTGGATATCAAAAAGGAAGGCCCGGGTGTTTACCGAGTATTGGTAACTAAGGGGAGACGAGGCGGAGGGGTGTTTCCGGCGGCTTCAGCTGCTGTTGCAGCTCGTCGGAGGCACGATGGCGATGACGGAAAGGGGACGAGGCAACGACGCATGGCGGGACAGACGCAGAGGAGTCGCTGGAGCTGGGCTTCGGCTTTTTGGGGGCGAACAGAGATAATTGAAATACTTCCTAGCTGCCTGATCTTAATCTTTAGCTTACTTGTACGCCTTCCCCCCACTTTATTCATAACCTGCGGGTTTTCAAATGGCAAAATTCGACGCAGTAAAAGTTTGTAAGTGAAAACTGAGTAAGCATATACCACAACGCGTAAAATACAGTTTTGGATTAAGGAATGAAACCAAACATAGCCGAAGTAACTTCACATTAAATCATTAATTGACCAGAAGCATATTAAAGCCCAGCGGGTAACGAATGCCCACCGAGAGGTCACGATGCAATAATATCATCACAAAGGTACCTCTTGAGATATCACAGTCAATCCCAATTCACCCAGAGCGTTTGTAGGTATAGCTAAAGGACCTTAAGTGTCGACACCCCTATACAGTTTTGACCCACACATGCATAGGAAGTGTTCTATAACTTTCACAATAAAAAACCCATGCAGGGTAGGGTATGAAACCCAAGGAGGATCGCTTACGTGCGCCTCCAGCCGTAGCCTTGACGCGCATCCTCTGTACATCCCCCCATATCATTTATCGTTTATTAATATATCACATGATCATTCTAGTAACCACAAGTAACAGCATACTTTCGAAAGAGATACTTGCAAGAGAGAATTTCAAAATTTAAGACTTAAAAAGAGTTGTACGATACACAAGTAACACACACCAAACATATTTTGATAGTTGAAGGTGTTGCGCATATAAACTTATTTGGAAAGAGAGAGCTCGTCACACGAAAGGACCTATTCTAGTTCTACTAGAATTCAGTTTAGTCCCTTCCTTGCAAATTAGTCCTACTAAGTTTGCAAGGTGTTGCAAAGTGATTCTTCTAATTACTTAATCATATTAATTAATTCTCAAATCTAGTTCAACTCTATATAGCGTGTGACCCCATAGGTTCTATCTAGTTGGTAGCAACAATTTGCTAATATGGAGCTGTTTCTAGCAAAACATCCATTCTAGCCAACTAATAGAATAGTCATCCGACAAACCTTGCACAAGTAATTGTCTCATCCCTTTGTCTCTATATCCGGATTGGACACGAGACATAAAAGTCACACTCGTATATCCAATCCATAGTTTCTCGATCCTGGGAATAGCCTTATTCGTGCAAATAACATCAATATCCTATATTGATTTATTTGAGTCTGGCCAGACATTTTATAAGCACTATCCCTCGAGTGGCCTAGGATATTTTCTCCCGTTATGTGGGAGGGACAAATTCTATCTATGTCCACTACGATCTCTAAGCTTGCTTCTTATTGTATCCGGTACACGCCTTTATAACTACCCAGTTACGGTGTAGCGTTTGACGCTACCAAAATCACAATAATCCACAACTAGAATATCTAGAGACTTCAAGTCTAAGGATGACAATACCATTGTATCACGAGAAGCACTTGTGACTTAACATAACGTGTATGTAGCCTTCTCGGAGATGGGTCAATCCAGTGCGTCATTACCCTTAATGCACACCCATGTGTTGGATCATGATATCTCTATATCAATCCAACCCCATACTTGTCTATAGATGATTGTCCTATTAATCATTATACTGGACTAGGGATATTTAAGATAAACAACACAATTGAAAATCTAAGGACTTCATTATATTAAATATCCAATAAATAATACAATGAATGTTCTAGCCAAAATAAATTCATACTAAACTAGATTGCCTCTAGGGCATCTATTCAAACAGTCTCCGACTTGCACTAGAGCCAATCTGACGCATCTCGTATGCCCATGCTCCTAGTGTGCCCTTCATGCTTCCACTGCACAAGCGGCTTTGTAAGTGGATCTGACAGATTCTCATCTGTAGGAATCTTGCATATCCGAACGTCTCCTCTATCGATAATATCTCGAATCACATGGAACTTCCTGAGCCCGTACTTGGATTTATAATGTGACATTGGCTCCTTTGATTGCGCGATCGCCCCAGTGTTGTCACAGTATAACTCAACTGGATCCGCAATGCTAGGGACCACACCAAGTTCAGAAACAAACTTTCTGATCCAAACAGCCTCCTTTGCTGCGCCATTTGCAGCAATGTACTCAACCTCTGTTGTAGAATCAGCTACCGTCTCTTGCTTGGAACTCTTCCAGCTCACCGCTGCTCCATTCAGGCAAAACACATATCCCGATTGTGATCTAAAGTCAACTCTGTCGGTTTGGAAGCTTGCATCAGTGTAACCCCTTACACGCAACTCTTCCTCACCGCCAAATATCAAGAAAGCATCCTTAGTTCTTCTCAAGTACTTTAGGATGTTCTTGACTGCAATCCAGTGACTCTCACCTGGATTGGATTGGTATATGCTTTTCATACTCAAGGCATATGACACATCTGGTCTAGTACATAACATGGCGTAGGCGTACATGATAGATCCTATGGCCGAGGCATAGGGGATTCTACTCATGCGTTCCATCTCAATCTCATTGGAAGGACAACCACTCTTCAAAAGAGTGATTCCATGTGACATGGGCAAGAATCCCTTCTTGGAATCTTGCATGTTGAACCGTTTCAACACCTTGTCAATATATTTACTTTGACTTAGGCCTAGCAGTCTCTCAAATCTATCTCTATAGATCTTTATTCCAAGTATATAGGCTGCTTACCTTAAGTCCTTCATTGAGAAACACTTTCCTAGCCAATCTTTAACAGATTGCAGCATGGGAACGTCATTTCCAATGAGTAGTATGTCATCCACATACAAGACTAGAAAAGCTACAGAGCTCCCACTAACCTTCTTGTAGGCATGAGACTCATCTTCGTTTCTGATGAAGCCAAACTCTTTGACCACTTCATCAAAATGTCGCTTCCAACTCCTACAAGCTTGCTTCAATCCATAAATGGATCGTTGCAGATTACAGACTTTGTTGGCTTGCTTTGGATCTTCAAAACCCTCAGGTTGTATCATATACACGTCCTCGAGGAGATTCCCATAAAGGAATGTTGTTTTGACATCCATCTGCCAAATCTCATAGTCGTAGTATGCTGCAATTGCAAGTAGGATTCGGATGGATTTGGTCATTGCGACTGGTGAAAAGGTTTCATCATAGTCAATACCATGAATCTATCTGAATCCTTTAGCCACCAATCGGCCCTTATAGGTAATCACATTACCATCCATGTCGATCTTCTTCTTGAAGACCCACTTGAACCCTATGGGCCGCGCCCCTTCGGGTGGTTCCACCAAAGTCCATACTTTGTTGGTATACATGGATTCCATATCGGATCCCATGGCTTCTAGCCACTTCTGAGGTAGTAGGCTCATCATCTATGAGCATTGTGTCACCGGAATTGGTCACGAGAAGTCCATGCCTCTCGGGTTCCTAGCGCACTCTACTAGATCTACGAAGCTCTTGTGTTACCTGAATAGGCTGTTCCACAACTGCTTTTGGTTCCTGTCCATGTTCCATAATCAGTTCAGTGATTTGTGGTTCTTGAATTTCTTTAAGTTCTACAGTCCTCCCACTTGCTTCTTCAGAGACAATCTCTCTTTCTAGAAACACGCCGGTCCGAGCAACAAACACTATGTTCTCGGTTGGATTGTAGAAGTAGTAACCCTTAGTTTCCTTAGGGTACCCCACGAATTTAAACTTATCCGACTTTGCCCCTATCTTGTCTGATTGTAAACGTTTTACATAGACATTGCAGCCCCAAATCTTCATGAACGACAATGTGGGACGCCTCCCACTCCACATCGTGTTTTCATGACTGATTTAGATGGAAAACGGTTAATGGTGAAAGATGCACTTAATTGAGCGTAGCCCCAAAATGATAATGGAAGATCGGTTTGACACATCATAGATCGAACCATATCCACTAGGGTTCGATTCCTCCTCTCGGACACGCCATTCCATTGTGGCGTTCCGGGTGGAGTGAGTTGGGATACGATCCCACACTCTCTAAGATAGTTGTCAAATTCTTGGCTTAAGTATTCTCCTCCACGATTCGATCGTAGAGCCTTGATACTTTTGCCAAGTTGCTTCTCTACTTCACTCTTGAATTTATTGAACATTTCAAAGGATTCGGATTTGGCCCTCATAAGGTACACAAATTCATATCTACTGTAATCATCAGTAAATGTAATGAAGTAGACGTAACCACCCCTGGCAGGCGTGGCAAATGGCCCACATACATCAGTATGTATGAGCGCCAATTGCTCACTAGTCCTCTCACCTTTGTTATTGAAAGGGGACTTTGTCATTTTTCCCAATAAACAAGCCTCACCTGTCTCATATGATTCAAAATCAAATGAGTCTAGAAATCAATCCTTATGGAGTCTAGATACACGTTTCTCATTTATATGGCTTAAACGACAGTGCCATAAGTAAGCAGGATTTAAATCATGTATTTTAATCCTCTTGGTATTAATGTTGTAGACATGATTACTTAGATTAAGGACATACAGTCCATTAAATAATTGCGCACTACAATAGTGAATATTATTAAAATAAAAGGAACAACAATTGTTCTTTATTGAAATAATAAAACCTTCCTTGTCCAAACAACAAATAGAAATAATGTTTCTGCTCATAGCAGGAACAAAATAGCAATTATTTAATTCTAAAAATAATCATGAAGGCAGAGGTAGCTCGCACACGCCCACGCCCAATGCAACAACTTTTGCTCCATTCCCAACGAGCAGGTCTATCTCCCCTTTAGGCAATCTTCTACTTCTCTTTAGACCTGCACATTCGACAAATGTAAGATCCACATTCAATATCTAATAACCATAATGTAGAGACAGTTAAATTGACATCTACAACAAAATACCTGGTGGTGGTGGAATCACTATTCCAAGCCTCTTGTCCTCCAAATATTTTGGGCAGTTCCTCCTCCAGTGTCCACGCTGACTGCAGTAGTGACACTCACCTTTAGTCACACCTTTGGCAATGCCACCAACAAACTTAAGGGCAGGTTCCTTGGTCTTGGAAACTAACTTGCCTTTGCCCTTGGAGGATGATGCAAACCTTTTGCCCTTTCCTTTCTGTACCATCATAATGGCATTGCCCTTACCCTTGTTGATGCTTTGTTCAGCTGTCCTCATATTGAATAAATCTGGCAGTGCTTTCACGATCTCGTTCATGTTATACTTCATGATGAACTGTCCATAACTCTCAGGCAACGATTGCAACACGAGATCGCTTGCCAACTCTTGGCCGACCGGGAACCCTAGTCGGGCCATATTCTCGAAGTACCCGATCATACGGAGTAAATGGGGTACCACAGGGTTCCCTTCTTCCAGATGACACTTGAACAATGTCTTAGAGACCTCATACCTCTCAACCCTTGCCTGCTCTTAGAAGAGCTACTTCAGATGCTCGATCATATCAACATCATTCATGTTTTCGTGTTTCTTCTGAAGCTCAGAAGTCATGGTGCATAGCATAAGGCAGGTCGCGTCATTAGCGTCATTCAACACGCTCTGGACCTGCTGGAACTTGCTCCTCTATTGCGTACAGTTTCTTCTCTTGCTTGAAAACAATTCTCAAGTTTTTGTACCAATCAAGGAAGTTGGTTCCAGAGAGTTTGTCCTTCTCAAAGACAGATCGTAGGGAATGTTGTGAACTCGATGAGTTGTTTGCCATTTGGAATTCTACAAAAAGGAAAATACGCAAGTTTTAGTATTTGTGAATTTTTGACTATATTCAATAATGGCTAGTTTATCAAATATAGATCCCACTATTTTTCTACGGATTAATAACCCTCAAAATATTGATGCGGAAAATATCCTTATATTTTCTAGTGGGCCAAGATCCATGTTTCATCTCCTTATGAGCTTGCTTTGGCAAGTCACCCATAATTTGACTACTTTAGGTAGGAACAATTCCAATTGCATCACATATGCAACTCTTGGTTCAATTTGGCAAATAACTCCGTATTATCCATCCGCATGGATAATCCCAATTGATTGTCTCTAGGTTTTAATCCTATTAAACACCTAGTTGCGCCCAACCTCTTACTTAAACAATTGCACACGAGGTGTGCCATCGCACCACATCATTATTAACCAAGTCGCCATACTTTGGCACGCACGATCTTGGGAAATCATGATGATGATGAGTGTTCAAATAACGAGAAGACAAAAACGCAGTATTTGAATTTTCGAGGGATTTTCAAATTCAATTTTAATTGTTTTTGTTGATCCATATCAACTGATCTGTCTATTTGAGTTTGGGCACAACTCCAAATAATAGATCCGGGTTGTCTAATTATCTTATTATCCTAATTGCATGCATCATCCATACACCAACCACAAAATAATAAGATAATAAAATAAACAACCACAAAACAAAACAAAAATAAAACGTGATGTGGATATAGCCTTTTCTTGACTAAGATAACTCCAAGCCAATGGAATTATCTATGAACCCTAAAAGCAAACACATCTCCATGCGTCTTCATCTTTTGGTCCACCCTTCATAGTCATGTGGAATGCTCCATGCTCCATCTTTTGTGGCTTTCTTTTGGCTTTGGGCTTCTTTTCTTCAATCTTGGCTCACAATCTATTCTATCTAGTACTAGCTAACAACTATACTAAATAAAATAAATCTCACAAGTTGAGAAAAAAATGGCTCGCATGCCATAAAACTCTAACTAATTATTACAACAAATTGATCAGCTCGCAGGCCGTAAACTAAACCAAAAAAATTAAACAATCACACCAAACCACATCCTAAGGCCATATCCTATCACCATGCGATTTGCACATAAACAGTTAAAATCCAATTTTAACGCGCTTGGTCAATTTTAATTGATTTGAGGAATTTTGTAGGGTTAAAACGGTCCAAGGGGCCCAACAATCCAATTGCCCGAACCACAAAAGAGGACCACCAAGGTCTTGGGCCGGCCGGCCCCTAGCCCACACGGCTAGGCTATGGGCTAGGGCTGCCCCGGCCCCTTGGTCGTCCCTTACTTGGTCGGCAAGTAAGGAGGGACGGTCCCCCTAGGGGCCGAACCTCCTTTGGGAGTTGTTTCCAAAACAACTCCCTTGCTTGGTGCCCAAGTTTGGTTGTTTCCTTGTTTGAAAAGAACTCCTTCTTTTCATAGGATGCCCAAAACCTAGATCTATGATCCTAAAATTTCTCAAACTCACTAATTCATGCATCCAATGCAAAAACTAGGTCTTGTTTTGATTGATTATTGACATATTGCATCATATGCTTGATTTGTCTTGTTTTACGCAATAAACAATAAATTTAAAGTGTAAAACTATCAAAACATAACACATAAACCACGTTTATGCTCTACGACATGTGGCTCTGATACCACTGTAGGGTTTTGACTATGGATACGCAGCAGAAAAACATAATTCATTCATTCAATACCCTCCAAGGATCACCGGACAAGAGACATAACGATGGTAAGGGAAGAAATCAAGTTACACACCTTAGGGTTTCTCCTGTGATGACTTGTAACGTGAATTGTGTCACGTCTCTATAGTTGATCCACGCCTAGATTTGAGATCTAGATCTTCCTTCTCCTTTGTGCTAGCTAGGAATGGAGGAAGATGAAGAAGAAATCACGCAACACGAGGCAACAAGGAGGGGCGGTCTCCTTGGTTTGGCCGACGGGATGGGGCGGCTGCAAGGGGGCGTTCGGCCTCCTTTGCTTGCTTGCTCTCTCTCCTTTTGTTCTCTCCCACTCAAGAAATGATCAAAAGGCTCATAAGTTTGGGAAGGAAGGAAGGAGCATCCTGTATATAGTCCAACAAATTTTTGCCAACTACCTAAAGGACCTATTCTAGTCCTACTAGAATTCGGTTTAGTCCCTTCCTTGTAAATTAGTCCTAATAAGTTTGCAAGGTGTTGCGAATTGATCCTTCTAATTAATTAATCATATTAATTAATTCCCAAATCTAGTTCAACTCTATATAGTGTGTGACCCCATAGGTTCTATCTAGTTGGTAGCAACAATTTGCTAATAAGGAGCGGTTTCTAGCAAAACATCCATTCTAGCCAACTAATAGAATAGTCATCCGACAAACCATGTACAAGTAATTGTCTCATCCCTTTGTGTCTATGTCCGGAAATGACACGAGACATACAAGTCATACTCGTATACCCAATCCATAGTTTCTTGATCCTGGGAATAGCCTTATTCGTGCAAATAACATCAATATCCTATATTGATTTATTTGATTCTGACCAGACATTTTATAGGCACTATCCCTCGAGTGGCCTAGGATATTTGCTCCTGTTATGTGGGAGGGAAATTTTTTATCTACGTCCACTACGGTATCTAAGCTTGCTTCTTATTGTATCCGGTACACGCCTTTATAACTACCCAGTTACGGTGTAGCGTTTGACGCTACCAAAATCACAATACTCCACAACTAGAATATATAGCGACTTCAAGTCTAAGGATGAAAATACCATTGTACCACGAGAAGCACTAGTGACTTAACATAACGTGTATGTAGCCTTCTCGGAGATGGGTCAATCCAGTGCGTCATTACCCTTAATGCACACCCATGTGTTGGATCATGATATCTTTATATCAATCCAACCCCATACTAGTGTATAGATGATTGTCCTATTAATCATTATACTGGAATAGGGATATTTAAGATAAACAACACAATTATAAATCTAAGGACTTCATTATATTAAATATCCAATAAATAATACAATGAATGTTCTAGCCAATTCATACTAACCTAGATTGCCTCTAGGGCATCTATTCCAACAGGTAGAACCCATAGGGTGCAAGTGGGTTATGAGGAAACCAAAATGGATGGTAATATGATTACTTTTAAGGGACAACTGGTTTGAAAAGGGTTTCATGTGAGTTCATAGTATAGACTATGACGAAATCTTTCCCCAGTTGTGATGCTTAAATCCATTCGCATCTTGCTTGTAGCAATCTGTTTATAGATTGAGTCAAGCTTCTTGGAGTTGGATTCTTTGAATTTATGATACAATCAAAGGAGTTTGGTTCTATCAAAATTGAAGATAAAGCTTGTGTTTACAAGAAGGTTAGTGGGAGCATAGTTAAATTTTTGGTCTTGTATGTAGAGACATACTAATTATTGGGAATAATGTCTCTACTCAGCAATCTTGTATAGATTGGCTAGAGAAATTGAATTCCAATAATAGACTTAGGCAAGACAATCTATAAAATCCATGGAGATAGATCAAATTAATTGTTCAGCCTGGGTCATAGTACATGAATTGAGAAAGGTGTTGAAATGGTTCAACATGTATAGAATATGGATTCTACCTATGTCACATGGAATTAGTCTTTGGAAGACTAATTGTCATTCCAATTAGTTTTGAAAGAACCGTATGACTAAGATTCATGAGATACACCATATTATGTACTAGGCCAGACATGTCATATGGCATGATACAAAGATACCAGTCAAATCTGAGTGATAGTCACTGGATAATTATCAAGATTATCCTTAAGTTCTTGAGAGTAACTTAGGATGAATTCTTGGTAAATGGAGGATAAGAAGACTTTACTTTAAGGGGTTACAGTGATGAGAACTTCCAAATCTGACAAAAAAGATTTCAGATTATAGTCGAGTTTTATGTTTTGCACTAGTGGATGAACTGTGAGCTGGAAAGGTTCCAGGAAAGATTCAGTTGCTGATTCTAACACAGAGGACTGAGTATATTAATGCATAAGATGCACTTACTCAAAATATTCAATCTCAATCAAATAATTGATAGAGGCGATGTGAATGTTTGCAAAGTACCAGCACATGTCTCGCCTACCACGCCCCTACGCAGTGTAAGCATGGAGGGCCTAGCTAGATCAATAAGAATATGATGTAGGAGATTGAATCTAGTGCAAGTGGGAGACTGTTGGAATTGTGCCCTAGAGGAATCAATTAATTGTGACGAATATGTGGATTTACGATTCATTATGTTATCGATATGGAGATATGTTAACATGATTGAAGTCCTTAGAATATAAGTGTTATATTCTTAAATATGCCTAGTCAATTATAATGATTAATGGGACAATCATCTATAGACTAGTATGGGGTTGGATTGATATGGAGTTATCACGATCCAACACATGGGTATGCATTAGGAGTAATGGCATACTAGATTGACCCACGACGAGAAGGATACATTAGATTATGTTGAAGTCACAATCGCTTCTCGTAGTGCTTATAATATTGCAATCCTTAGACTGGAAGTCACTAGATACTCTAGTTGTGAAATATTGTGCTTTGATGTTATCAAACGTTAAGCCGTAACTGGGTAATCATAAAGGTAGCTATCGGGCATGATAGGAAGCAAGCTTAGAGATCGTAGTGATGTAGAGAGGATTTGTCCCTCCCACATAATGGGAGTAAATATCCATGGCCACTCGAGGGATGAGGCTTATTGAATGTCTGGCCAGACTCAGATAAATTAATATGGAGATATTGATGTTATCTGCTTGCATAAGCATATTCCCAGGATCGAGGAACTATGGATTGGATATAAGAGTGTAAATATTTATGTCTCGTGTCCAATCCAGATATGGAGACAAAGGGATAGTGCAATATGAGATATTGGGCACAAGAGGTTTGTCGGGATCACTGACTATTTCTATTAGTTGGGTGGCATGGATGTGTTGTTAGACACCGCTCCATGTTAGTAATAAGTTACTACCAATTAAGTACAAACCTATGGGGTCACA
Organism: Linanthus parryae; assembly: GCA_023055425.1. Classification (NCBI taxonomy): domain Eukaryota; kingdom Viridiplantae; phylum Streptophyta; class Magnoliopsida; order Ericales; family Polemoniaceae; genus Linanthus; species Linanthus parryae. The sequence goes on along the minus strand of JALGPY010000043.1, from coordinate 427,415 downwards.
CGTCAAATAGAGTAGAACTAGATTTTGGATTAATTAATATGATTAATTAAATAAGAAGGATCACTTTGCAACACCTTGCAAACTTAGTAGGACTAATTTGCAAGGAAGGAACTAATTCAAGTTCATGTAGAACTAGGAAGGGCCTTTATGTAGTTAACAAGGAGTTGTTGGACTATATAAAGGATGCTCTAGCTTCCTTCCCACACTTAATGCTCATAACATAAGTGAGTGGGAGAGAGAGAAAAAGAGAGAGCAAGAGACAAGCCAAAGGGACGAAGCCCCCTTAGCCGTCCCTTACCCACCGTCGGCCACAAGAGGAGGCCAATCCTCTTGTGTCCTTGTTGCGTGATTCGTTCTTCCCTCTTCCTCCGGTCCAAGCTAGCACTAGGAGAAGGAAGAATCTAGATCTCACATCTAGACGTGGATCAACCGTAGAGATGAGGACACTATTCTTCGTGTGATCTCCCAAATCACAAGGTACACATCTTCTATGTCCTTCTCATCATGTTATGATGACTCTTCCTGTGATCCTTGGTGGGCTTTGCATAGAGATAAAAAAAAATTATTCCGCTGCGTTACCTACGGCAAAACCCAACACCTTTATGTAGTAAACAAGGAGTTTTTGGACTATATAAAGGATGTCCTAGCTTCCTTCCTACAACTAATGCTCATAACATTACTTGAGTAGGAGAGAAAGTAAGGAGATAGAGCAAGACAACACAAAGAGGCCGAAGCCCCTTAGTGCCATCCACCCCCTACCTGTCGGCCACAAAGAGGAGGCCGAACCTCCTCTTGGTTCTCCGTTGCGTGATTTCGTCTTCCTCTTCCATCGTTCATAGCTAGCACAAAGAGTACGAAGATCTAGATCTCAATCCTAGGCGTGGATCAAACATAGGGACACAACATTATTTGTGTTTGAAGTCATCACAGGAGACCCACAAGGTACTTGTTATGAATCATTTACTATCGTTATGAATTCTCTTCCTGTGATTCTTGGAGGGTTTGGTGCGGATCTTTTATTGTTTAAATTCTGCTGCAGAATCCATTACAAAACTCTACAGTATGAGGGTAATAAAGTTTTTGCAAGTAGCATAGATATGGTACTCTGCGAAATTTAAGGTTTAAACCAACTTAAACAAATACATAATTATATAATTATTTGTTAAGTTTTTCCTACTTTGATTAACTTTTTTTTTGAACTTGTAGGAATATCATTAAAAGCCATAAAAGGCACAAATTATAACCAAACCTCAAGAACATTTAAGGATTCAAGTGCTGACTTAGCATTACAGTGAGCCATAGAGTTCAGCACTCTTGGAACAAAAGAAAAATTACAAGAATTAAACAAAGAAGCTAGCCTTTTACAATCCTCAACAATAACTGCAATAGAAGTAGGAGGAATGCAATCACTTCTTGAAAGACACTGGATCAGAGCTTTGCAATCTGAGAAAATCCAGATGTCTTGAATTTTTTTTCTTGAATATAAAATAAGAGCTTCCCTAATGGCTTCAACTTCAAGAACAAGAGGGCAAACTTTCCCAACAAAAGGCTTCAAGAATCTACCAAGCACCTTATCATTATTGTCCTTGAAAACAGCTGCTATACCTCCAAAACCTGATATGGCATTCACTGCTGCATCAATGAAAATATTTATACCATCAGAGAGAGTTAGAGCTGCAGGAGAAGATGGAGCTTTGTCAACAGATTGCAAGGAATTGCAGTCATAAAACTCATAAAATTTTGAGATGGCCTTAGAAACAATATGATCTGCTCTCCACTTAATTTTGTTGAAAATAATGTCATTTCTGGCCAACCATATCTCCCAGCAAATTGAAACAAACAAACCCAACACCAACATCTTCATTTGTGATGATTCAGCTTCTTCATTGATCTTATCCCACCATTCCAGCAGTGATAAATTAGGGGGAAGCTGAGAAATAAATCTCAAAGGGGAAAGCTTCCAGAAAAGAGAGGCTAAAGTGCAATCCCTCAAAACATGAATTTTTGTCTCAGCTCCTTCACCACAGATAGCACAAATTGGATCAAGCTTGCACCCCTTTTTGAAAACTGTTGCTGCACAAGGAAGGCATTGCTGAAGAAATTTCCAACAAAAAATTTTAATTTAGGAGGGACAATTAAGTTCCACAGTCTATCCCAATGAAACAGACTATGAGAACACGAATCAGAATTACCACCATTGGTTGAATAAGATAAATTTCTAATAAAATTGTAGGCTGACCTTGTAGAAAAGACACCATTCGAAGAGAAATTCCAGATCATTTGATCCTTGCATAGAAGAGATCCGACTGGTAAAGAGAGAATGAGAGCTGACTCCTCCTCATTAAAAAGGCCTCTGACCAAATCCAAGTTCCAACTTCTACTGTTATGATCAATAAATTCGGAAACTTTTTGAATTGAACAGAGAGGAATTCTGCCTGATTGAACATAAAAATTTCTCGATCTAGGGAGCCAAGGATCCTCCCAAATTTTAATACTTTTGCCATTACCAACACACCACTTCCAACCTTTGCTTATGATTTTTCTACCTTCAATTAAACCTCTCCAGGTCCATGAGCAACCACTTGGCACTTTTGCACTCCAGAAATTTCCATTTGGGAAAAATTTCTCTTTGAAGACTTTTTTGAATAAGGATGAGCCACCTTGAACTAGCCTCCAAGCTTGTTTAGCTAATAAATAGAGATTAAAGCAGTGAATATCCTTAAAGCCTAATCTCCCCAAGGCTTTGTCATCACATAATTTGTACCAGCTTCTCCAATGTATTCTTGAATTATTCTGCTCTTTACCTCCCCACCAGAAATTTGCCATGAGAGAAGATAAATTATTGCACAAGCTTAAAGGAAGAAGAAAACCTGACATTGCATAGGTGAGCTGAGCACTAAGAACAGATTTAATTAAAGTTTCTCTACCTCCTGCACTCAAGAGCGATTCTTTCCAGCCTCCAAGTCTTCCAACAATCTTGTCCTTTAAGAATTTTAAAGTCTGACATTTGGATCGTCCCAGGACAGAAGGCAAACCCAAATAAGAACTCTCCTTAAAAATTTTAGAAATCTGCAAGAAATGTTGAATAAACCCTTTGAGAAGAGTGCATGTATTTGGGCTAAAAAAACTTTGAGATTTATCTCTGTTTATAGCTTGCCCAGAAGCTTGTTCATAAAGCTTAAGCACCACATTAATAGCACTACAGTCGGATAAATTAGCTTTGCAAAACAGAATGCTATCATCAGCAAAAAGTAGATGGCTAATAGAAGGGCAAGATCTGGATAGTTTAATACCGCAGAACCACTGCTTCTGCTCAAAATAATTCAGAGTGGTTGTGAGGCCTTCTGCGCATAAGACGAATAATAGTGGAGACAGGGGATCACCATGTCTAATTCCCCTGGAAGGAGTAATCAACTCACTTAATATGCCATTCACAATAACTTTGAAGCTTACTGATTTAATACATGCCATTATCCAAGTTATTGTCAGGATCCATACCAAAACAAACCTTTTTAATATCATCTTCAGATAAAGGAGAGATCAGAGCGTGATTCATTTCTTCAGTCACTCTTTTATGGATATTGCTTGTAATTGGCCATGTGTCACCATTAGAGTCATCATAAAACAAGTTACTGTAGTATTTGTGAAATTCTTTAATAACATCATCTTCATTGTCACACCAAATTCCTTCATGAGAGAATACTCCATTGATATTGTTCTTCCTTCTTCTAGAGTTGACTGAAGCATGGAAGAAGGCCGAATTTCTGTCTCCAACAGATAGCCATTTTAATCTTGACTTTTCTTTCCAAAGTTTTTCTTCTTCAGCCATAGTGAGTTCAAATGAAACTCTGCCTCATGTAATTCTTCAATATCAGCTTCAATCCCCAAATCTCTAAGTCCAGAGACTTTTGCTTTCCAAACATCTAACCTTGGAAATAAGGCCACTGTCAATGGTTTTGCTCCAAGATCTGAGATTTTGCCTGCAGCTTTTAAGTTTGGATTTGAGTTTGAACATTGGAGTACCCTCAACATTGAAAGCCCAGATGCTTTCAACACATTCCTTTAATCCTTTGTAACTTAACCACCTGGAGTCAAAACAAAAAGGTCGGTGCTTGAAAGAGGAGTGAGGATGAGTGTCAAGCAAAAGAGCTCTATGATCAGAACCAGAGCAAAGCAAGATGGCTAATTTTTGCTTTGGGAAAGTTGCTGATCCAAGAAGAAGAAGACAGAGCTCTGTCGATTCTCTCTTCAATGCCAAAACCATCACTTCTTTTGTTCCACCAAGTGAATGTGTAGCCTTCAAAACCCAGATCAATAAGCTCATTATTGGAGAGAAAATTATTAAGCAGCTTGCAGGAATGAATACTTCTAACAGAACCTCCTCTCTTTTCACTTGGATCGATTAAATCGTTAAAGTCACCCCATACTATTATATCTTCATGACAGTTGCCAAAATAAGAAGATAAACAATTCAATTGCTGGCCTCTACAATGATCATTGGTGATGAGATACAAGAATATAATATGAAAGGCAACACCATTGCAAATACATTCAATGTGAATGAAGAAGGATGAGTATTTAAGAATCCTTACATAGGTAGAGCTTGACCATAAGACTCTCAAGCCTCCTGCAATCCCATTAGGCTCTACCCAAAAATAGTTATTCAAGCTCTTTCTTATGAATTTCCTTGTCATAAAAGAGCTGTTGTGCTTGGTCTCACTGATGAATACTACTTTGGGAGAATGAAGATTAACCATCTTCTGGTATTGACGAATTGTCAGGGTTCTACCAGCACCTTGACAATTCCAGACGATGAGTTTCATGGCGACAGGTGGGACCAATTTGGGCTGGTCACCTCCACCCCTCCAGAAATAATCGAATTTCCCGATACAGCTTCAAGCCTCTTCTTTTTTCCATCAACGATTCCTGTCAATTCTTTCTCAATTTTCATATCAGCGACGCCATCCTTCCATTTTTGATTCTTGATAACAGATGCTCCAACGGATAATCGCTCCTCTTTTTCCCTTGCCAGCCTCTTCCATTTTTTCCTCTCGGGATTCTTTGCAGATACCTTCACAATCTGATCATTATTGCCAATATACTCTCCTTCGACGGATGAAGACTCAGAGAAAGAAGTAGTCTTTGTGGAACTAGGGCACACAATTGAATCAGACTGAGTTTCTTGAAGATGAGGCCCCGAATTTTGAAACAGATCAATTGACTTATTACATGATTGAACTTAATGATCCAACCCCTGATGAGTTTCCGTAATTGGGTCCAAAGAAAGCTGGATTGCCTTATCATTGCAACTGGGCTGAGGTGGAGGTCAAATAACCTTAGAGATGGGCTAGCAGCGGGACCACTACAAATGAGAGAATTATAGTTATCTGGCCCATCAGATAAATCTGAGTTAAGACTTGGCCCGTTAGATAGACCCAAAGAAAACTCTTGAAGCTTCAACCTTCCAGCTTCCAACTTTGATTCGACTACTTCGGAAATGATATTTTTAAAAGAATTCTCGTCATCACATTTAATATAATTATCAGAATTTGAGCTTTCCAAGTGAAGACTTTTTTCCTTGGTTCCCATTACCTTTTCATTTGAAATTTTCCCGCTCAAAACATGAAGACGAAGCGGTTCAGCTGATTGATCATTCAGATCGCCTGATCTCAGTTGCAATGAAACGCCGGCGGCCAAATCTCTCGGAGCCGGCGAAGATGAAGACGACCAAAGGACAACAGCCGGAAAAGCCCTCAAGTCACGACCAAAACGTTTGTTCCTTAAGACTCCATTGGCAGTATCTTGCCTCTTCCTTGAACAATGCATATCATCATGACCGATTAAGCCACAATATTCGCAAAAGAGTGGCAACCGTTCATATTTGAATCTAACTGCAAAATTCTCTGAAGCCGAGACTTTAACTCGAGAACCTTTCTTAATCGGCTTAGTAATGTCAACAACAACTTTAATCCTCGCAAACCTGCCTTCCGGTGAAGCTCGCTTGGGAATCTTAAAATCCAGTAGCTCGCCTAATTGATTCCCAATATTTCTGACCACCTTTTCAGAAAAATATAATGGGGGAATATCCCAAAGTTGAATCCATAAAGGTGAGTAGCATACCTCCTCAAGAGTAATGTTCGGGTTCCACTTTGACAGAACAATGAATTGATTATTAAAGGTCCATGGGCTTCCTTTGAGAATACGATTTATGATTTCCTCATCCTTGAACAAAAAGTGGAAGACACCTCGCTTGATTTCTTCAACAGAAAACCCTTCTGGGTTGCCCCATACATTCATAAGAGTGTTCTGCAAGCCTGTAAGATTCACTTGCTTATGGGTGAGAACCTTCCCGAGTAGACTGAAAGCACATTCCGCGACTCGTTCAGCAATAAATCCTTCATCTAGCTCAAGGTTCAGCTCAAAATCTTCATCATCCGAAAGTTCCACCGAGTTGATACGACCAACTAACTCAAGCTCCCCATTGGTTTGACCTTCTCCAGATGAAGAAGAAGGTGACTTGGAAGGAGATTTAGATGACATGATTGGGGAAGAAAAGAAAAAAATGCAAATGAGAATGGGATCGGGATTGAGAACAGCAAAGAAACAAATGCTCTTTGAAGAAGAGACTCAACTCATGTAGTAAACATGACACTTTCTCTCTCTAGAAAGAGAAGAGACTCGTACTTTGATTCACTTCACCAAACACACTTTAGCATGAGAAGGTATTCATTGGGGCTTGCCCCACCACTGTGGCATGCCTGCGTGGTGGGGCGCGCCACTCACCTTCTGACAAGCATGCAAAATTTGGTGGGTTCCATCTGACGCCACTCACCTTCTGACAAGCATGCAAAATTTGGTGGGTTCCATCTGACTAATGCATATTTGTCAGAAGGTGAGTGGCGCGCCCCACCACGCATGCATGCCACAGTGGTGGGGCAAGCCCCAATGAATACTTTCTCCTTTAGCATGGTGAATGTGCTCTCACCACAAACACTCATTTCAATAATCTACACTCCAACGACACGCGTTTCACTTATCCAACCAATACCCAAGTATTTACAACCAAACAACCTGTTGAGAAAGAACATGATTTCAAAAGAAGAAAAAAAGAGACAGAAGAGGTTTAAATGAATCAAATACTGCTTTAATTATTTCTTTTAAGGAAAATACTGCTTAAATTCTTAAGTAAGGAAATTATTCTGCATTGACTAGTAGTATGGGGGAGCCTTTGCATATTCTGTGGTCCGCAGGAACTCGGACAGCTCCACAGAACCGCACTCAAACCCATCACAGTCTTCACTAGCTTCCTTTCTCTCTCTACCCCCTCCTCAGTCCTCTCTCCCTCTCTCTGGGATTTCTGTTTCTGTCCCTGCACATAAGAAATCCAGAGAAACCAAAATTTCCTTCTCCAACAAAGGTACTAGAAAGCTTCTCTCACATTCATTGCATTTCCGATTCCGTTGCTTTGGGTACCTGTATGCGGTATGAGTTCCTATACATGAATTGGTGATCAACCAATATGTGTGGGGGGTTTTAGACTACTCATTTATAGTCCCTTGTAAGTTCTGTTGGGTTTTTGGGTTTTATTTCACATATGATCTATTTGCCTTCCTGATCTCAACACTAGGTTCTCACCTTGTTCTTTCCTTATCTTTCCACTCTAGTTCCTCTCCTCTGTTCCTGATTTCCAATAACAATTTTTTAACAAGATCTTGTACCTCAAAGTCTATTTATTGGAGTTTTATTTATTTATTTAATTGTCTCCCTCCTTTATCGATGGGCACCCTTTTCATGGATCAGCCAATGATTATATATTAATTGGTCTTTTAGTATCCAGATCACTTGTAGGGTTCTACTGTTTGGGTTCGTATAGTTGAATCTAACCCTTTCACTAATGTCTCTCAACGATTAATGTGCTTTTAAGAGTCCCAACTTTTTCATGTGATCACCCTGTGTGTTAATAATTTAATGGTCTACCAACAACTACTTGTCTGTAGTTCATTAAGAAGTTTTCCTTAAACAATCCATTTTAGTTTTGATAGTAATTTTCAAATGGCTTTCTGTTAGTTTTGATAATCCTGTAGTGGGTTCTTTTGTTTTAGTTTTTCCAGAACTAGCAATTTCTAAAGAGATCTTGTATCTAATATTCCATAGGTACATGTGTGTCGATACAATTTTCCAATGACATATTTCGAATTGGTGAATGGTGTGTTTTTTTTTTTTTTTTTTTTTTTTTTTTTTTTTTGTGTGTGTGTGGAAGTAGTAGTATTATGTTTACAGAGTTACAGATCAAATGGAAATGATGTATGCTAAAAGTCGTAGTTTTGTAGTGAATTCTCTTGATGTTAATTTTGTTACTATGACTACAAGTACACACTGGCATATTAATGTTTTGATTACTTTTATGTTTTACCATCTGTTTGTCAATTGCTCAGTCATAATTTCTTTGGGATGGACTCAATTGACGATATTGCTTTTTCGCATTTCAAAAGTAGGACTATCTTTGTTTGGAGTTTGTGCTCCAACCTAGCTCTTCAGTCAATAGAAATGTTAGGTGGGAAGGTTTACATGTGTTTTTTGGGGTGCAGGATTGCTTGGATGTTCATACTTGCAAGTTTGCAACGCTCTTTGTTTGGCTGAGAGCGATGCCAAACCAGCTATGGTTTGTACTGCTGACGATTTACGGAAATGGAGTGATTTTCCCAAGGGCCTTAGGGTTCTTATACTTGATGAAGACTGTAATTCCGGTGCTGCGATAAGGTCAAAGCTTGAGGAAATGGATTATATTGGTTAGATTTTGGATCTCTTTTTGTTTTAGCTTCTTGTTTGGATGTTTCTCAGGCGTGCTTACCATATTTATTACATGTTCTCGACAAGTTTCCTGTGCACATCTCAAGTTCTCCCTTGGTGCAATCTTATTCTGCCAATAACTTCGTTCTATATTCTTTTTTTGGTTGAGAAGGATCTCCATATGAATTCTGTTTTTAAATTATGTGTGCCCTTCTCCTTGACAGTTTCATTTTTCTGCAATGAGGATGAAGCTTTGGCTGCAATATCAAGTAAACCAGAGATATTCGATATTGCTATTGTAGAGGTACCAGTCTTGGAATACATTTATTGTGTTATGATACTAATGCCATTATTGGCAAGTATTCCATGGCTTAATATTATTGTAAATCATTAGTCTCTATTTGAGCAAAAGATTGTTTACGTAAACACATTTATTATATTATTATAGAACACTCCTTCCCATGATCTGGTATTTTGGTTTGTGGAAGCAAAGTAGAGCCTAGTTCATGACTCCTTTATGGTTCTGTTTATATTGTGTTGACTTGACAGGTCAGTACGAGCAACAACAATGGACGATTCAAGTTTCTCGAAGTTACGAAGGACTTACCCACCATAAGTAAGAGAATAGTTGTTTCTCAAAATTCTATTTCCTAAATGTTCAACCGTTGCTTCATGTTTCAAAATAAACTTTGAAACCACCTTAACTTTTTTAACTGATGTTATTGACTATATTCATTTAAACAGTATTAGCGCTCGGTATTCATCAATTCTTCTATGTACTACTTAAACAGAAGCAATTGACAAATGAGCCGTGACTAGTAATAATAGTTCTTTAATTAGTGGAAAAATTGTTATTTTCACATGAATGCTTAAGGAAGGTTTTATGGGGAAAAATATATAATTCCCGTACATGCAGCACTATTGACTGACTTGGCAGCAACTATTCTTTATTTTTGCAGTGACTTCCAGCACCCAGTGTCTACGTACTATGATGAAGTGCATAGCGGTAAGATTTGATTGTGAAAACTTTATCTGTGGCCAAAAGGAAAAAAGAAAAAAGAAAACAGCAGAAGCATTATCTCAATTATCTTGCTAATCATGTTGCTTGCTAATGTATAGGAATTTGTTATGAATCTCCCCTCCATCTTCTTTCTGTTTTTTTTTTCAACTCCAATTCAACTTGTTATATACTCCATCTCAAAAAGTACATTCATTCAAACTTGTAGTAGATGCTAGTAACACCCATCTTTATATTGCATCAAAAATTGCATGCTTGTAGCTCTTGATGTTGGCTCTTTGAAAATGTTTCGATGAATTTTTTCAGCTCGGCGCTGTTGAGTTTCTCCTCAAACCACTTTCGGATGAGAAGCTTAGAAATATATGGCAGCATGTAGTTCATAAGGTATTTCCAGATAGTCACTTTCTGAATGTTTCTGGATTTTTGTAACTACAGCTCATATAAAAGTCTGATCTGACAAACAAAATCGGCGAATTTCTTTGCCTGAGAAGGCATTTAATGCAGGACAAAAGGACCTCCCTGACTCACTGAAGCCTGTGAAATCTGTGGTACCCATGCTGCATATTAAGCTGGAAGAGGCGAATCAGCATAAGTGCAATACGACGTCATCAAAAACAGAAAGCGGGGCAAGCGCACATGACGACAACAACCAAGAGGACATCCTCTCAGTAGGAAGTGATAAATACCCAGCTCCTTCTACCCCGCAGTTGAAACAAGTAGTGAGGTTAGTGGATGATGGTGATTGCCCAGATCATCAACCTAACTGTTCAACTGAAAAAGGGAGTTCCAAATCTGTCGACACTATTTCCAGTAGTTTAGGTGCAGAGACCAATGTAGTCCAAGAAATTCCACCACAGATATCGGGAGATGCGACAGTTGTTAAGGAGGAAGATGAAGTTGTAGCTGATTGTAGTACAAGAAGTGAAAGCAACATGTCATCTTCACCTCCACAGAATGATAAAGACGACGATCCTTGTCAATCTGGAAGCGGGGAGGGTAAAATCCCTTCAAAGGGAAACCCAAACAATAGTTCTTCTTCTGGGAATAAACCGAATAGGAAGAAAGTGAAAGTAAGCTGGTCTTTAAGCTTCCTCTATAATTTTTTCAGTAATGACATCATTTCACAAGAATATATAATGTCAGTGCACCTACAGACCTACCTTTATGTTTCCTTTCAGGTAGACTGGACGCCTGAATTGCATAAGAAATTTGTGCAGGCTGTAGAGCAACTTAGTGTCGATCAGGCCATTCCTTCCCGAATACTTGAGTTGATGAAAGTGGAAGGATTAACTAGACATAATGTAGCAAGTCATCTCCAGGTTGGTACACAAGTTTTTTTCGGTTTCATCCCTGCAATGCTTTGTTAGACCATTATTATTAGCTTAGTAGTCAAATATACTATTTCTGACTGATGCACAACAATGTACGTAAGTTCCACAGCAAGTTGATTTCAGAATGAATTCAAATCATTCCTATGTCTCAGTAGCCTTTTGTGCTGTTCGAAGCAGAAATACAGAATGCAGCGGAGGCACATCTTGCCCAAGGAAGATGAAAGGAGATGGCCTCAATTACCACGAGATGCCGCACAAAGGAGTTGTTATAACTATGGACATAAACCTGTGATTGCGTATCCTCCTTCATATAATCATCTTCATCATTCTAATCTAGTCCAGCTGCCACCTGGTCAGTTCTTTCCGGCATGGGGCCCTACTGGTGGTTACCCCTCTGGCTGTAGTGGTGTCCAGTCGTGGGGTCCTGCATTCTACCCGCCGTGGCAACCTTCAGAGAGTTGGAATTGGAGGCCATATCCTCCTGGGGTAAATTTTGTTCCAGCTTGTATGCTAAGTATTCTTTGTTTCTTCTTATGTTGGCGTATAAGAAACTTGGTAAATATGACGGTATTACGGCTTGTACATTCAGATGCACGCTGATGCTTGGGGTTGTCCGGTCATGCCGCCACCACCACCTCATCAATCACATTCGCCGTTCCTTCAGGTGAGTCTGCAGATGTGATTATTTTTCTCTTATTGTTTGAAAAAGTTTATCATATTGGAAGTTACTCAGTCGCCGAGCGTTTTGCTATTGTGACAATGCAGACTTCCAGCAGGTTTGGTAGTGATCATCCACCGCATCATATGAACTATTCCATGTCAGAAAATCCTGATCTAGACCTCCATCCGGTAAGATTGTAGACCTCAATTATTAAATGAGTTAGTTTCTTTGATAGATTATCAAGTACCAACCTGACACAGATATAAAAAATTCTACATTCCTGATATCTATGAAATAAGTTCATGTGAGACACCAATACACAATACTCATTGCCTCCTGTTTCAGCTATATGCAATTATAATAAGTTGTGTGCGCTCATGTAGATGAAACTATTCAGTGCTCCTTGGCTAAGCACCAAATCAGAACATACGTTTCATACAATTGTGTGGTGGTTGTAGCGTTTATCAAACCTCCACGTTAGTCTTTCAGCACCGGACTTCTTTCGTCGGGTAGTTTTACATTATATTTTCCCCAAGGACCAGGGCAGTGTAAAAGATGAGAGTGTTCAAGAAGTCTGGTGCATGAGAGTATGAAATGACACAGTCAGAGGGGGTTAATTGTCTTTTTGTCAAACCTGAGGGATGAAAGTGTCTTTTACCCTAAATGTAGTTCTTATTCAATGGTCAAAATGCGGTCTCCAAGTTTCACCAATGTTCAAGAAACTGAAGTTGTGTTTTTGGTTGGTTATGTGCAGGCAGAGGAAGTTATAGACAAGGTTGTGAAGGAGGCAATCAACAAGCCATGGCTGCCTCTGCCTTTAGGTCTAAAGGCTCCATCCACGGATTCTGTAATGTCTGAGCTCTCTAAACAAGGCATCTCCACTGTACCACCACACTTGATTAATGGATGCCACCCCCACTGACATGGAAAACACAGTAAGGTGGGGACCATTACTACTGCATGGTGGTGGATCCCACTGGGCCTCACCAATAAAACTAGAGAGAGAAGGAATAGGATTCAAGTATTGGATAATTCAACTACCTCAGCTCACAGTCAGCATCCGGAACCAGGACAAATTCAAGACAACAAAAAAAGTCATGCCCGCAGTCTGATCCCAATCCTAGAACTTGCACTTTTTACTGATCATAGTCTCCATGGCCGTGGTTGAGCCACGTTTAGGGTTGGACAGCCATGGGATAGCAAGATGCATGTGAACGTAAAGTAGAGGATCCTGACACGGATGTGCACGAGTCAGGAAACTTCTTACAATTGGGGATGACAAAGTATCGTACTAGTCACTCATCATGTTTGACAATACCTTGTCATTTTAGTTGTACTTATAAAAACAAGGGAAATCTGAGGGTAGTTGAGGTAATATTGGCTGATTTTGGAGTGGATTTTTTGGATTTTAATCCAAAATCTCCTTTTTGAACTTTTTTAAAAGTTTCGTATGACCTTTCTTGCATGAATTTTGGATTTTTTGAGATGTAGTGTAGAATAGATGGAAGCATAAATATGGACTATAATAGATTTTATGTGTTTTTTTTTCTCTTTCTCAAATCATGAAAATGACTAATGACATCGCGAAATAACATAATTGTCACATCATTGACATTAATTAAGATAAATATTAAGTCGATAAATTAATAAAAAAATTATAATGATAGCTTTCTGAACAATAAAACTGTCAAATCATGGATATTTTAACCAACTTTCTGTGTGGATTTTGACTTTTAAGATTATATAAAAATGTTTGTGATGCAAAAGACCAAGAAGCCCGTGATAAGACGGTTCTGTTATTTAGTAAAAGTTATGATCATACCATTTTTTGTCTTTTTTTTTTTTTGAGAAAAAAACATACTCTACAAATGGGCAGTAAACCCTAGAACATCAATGTTTTGTACATCACGTGCCCAAATTGGCGTTTGTGAATAATAAATAATATCATCTTCATCTATAGCTCTCGAGGCAATTATTATTTATTTTAATATAAAAGAGTGATGTGACATTTTTGTTATTTATTGAGGACATTATGGTAATTTTAATGATTAGAAAAAAAATATATTCACTGAAGCTCAACTTTTTTTGTCCACCAATTCTAAATTACAACTTGAAAAGCACAAATTTAGTCAAAAAGAAAAGTTTATACCAAACCTCTACAAAAAAGTCAAAATCAAAAAAATTGATTTGGATTAAAATTCACAAAAACATCCACGGCAAACCCACCCATACATCTTTTCTTTTTTAACCTGTGTCACATATTTTTTTCCCCTATATTAAAACACACCTTAAAAATCAAAAAATCCAATCCAAACGGGGATTTTGTGTAAATGCCTTTCTGTCAGCATGTATTTTGTTTATATCCTTGACCGAATTTGGTCTTAACAATCTGTCTGGCTGGGTAATTGATAGCTAACAAAGTTGTTAGCAGGCAAGTGGTCCCAACTTGTCAGCCAAAAAATTCTTTGAATGATACCAATACCCTTCAACCCTAATATTCAAAACCCACCATTTTTTTCTCTCACTAAAAACCTTCACTGTCGTCTGCTTTCTCTCTCTCTCTCTCTCTGTACAAACATTCAATATTTTTCATATTCAAAACCCACCAGTTAGAAATTCTAACTGTATCATTTATGATTTCAGAGTCCTCCAACCTTAATGGCATCGAAATTCTTCTCATCTGTCACACTCGGTCGCTCTTTTTTTCTCCAGTTCTCACATTTCTCTCTCTCTAAGTCTCTCATCTCCACTTGTTCTTAAACCTCCTGAATCAGAGTCCAGGTAAACTTTAAATTTGTTAGGATTATTGTATTTGTTGTATTTTTTCATCATAATGTTAGCTATGATGCTTATTAGTTAAAATTTATGGTTTTTATTTTGATTTGTTCATGTTTATCTGAGTTCATATTCATCTATGGTCTATGTTTACCATTTTAATTATGCCAATGTAACACTCGTCTGGGACGATTTCAGTGAAGAACGAGACGAGTAGGCAGTGGGCGTGCTCATCTCGGTCTTCATTCACTACAAAACAAGTGGATGAAGACCAAGACGAACTAGCAACTCGTCCGAGAAAACAACCTATACAACTCAGACGATCTGAACAACCCAGGCGACCTGGACGAACCAGACCGTGGTCGTCTTGTCTGGTTAATCCAATTCGTCCGGGTGGTCTTGCTTGTTTCCCAGACGAGTACGAGTTGCTAGCTCTTCTCTGTCTTCACAAAGACAGAGACGAGCAAGCAACTCATCTGGGAAACAAGCAAGCCCACCCAGACGAACTGGATTACACGAACGACTTAATTGAACCAAAATGGTTAATTGAACAAAAATGGTTAACACAGAAACAGTGTTTTCTTCACAGAAGACTTAATTGAATAAAAATGGGATAAAGCACTTCATTGACATAAAAACTTAACAAAAAACTTTAAAAAATTAAAATTTTGGTTTCTTCACATCCCACGGAAATACATCGGGGCTCCAATCCGTTTTATAGGTTGTCCCCGCCCGGTGGGGTGGATTCGATACTATCACTCACATCTCTCTTTCTTTTCGGCGGAGGAGATGGCATCTTCTCTGGTGAAGCACATTGAGCCGTGTCTTCTTCGTCTTCCCCATCGTCTGTGAGTTCAGTTGTTTCCGAACCCTTTCGTACTGCATATGCAGTTTCATCATCTCCATCGTCTCCTTCACTTTCCTCCTTCTCTTCCCGTTTTTCTTCTTCATCTGTTTCCACCTCTTCTTCATCTTCACTAAGTTCACTTTCGAAATCCTTAGTTGGGCTTTGTTTGGAAATTTTTTGATGGGATGATTTTGTGGGAATATATTTTGCGTGCTTTTATATATGTAGAAATTGTGGGTAGATGAAGAGACTCTCGACACTTTACATGTTCTTGTGCCGTGCATGCTTTGAAAATTTAATAATGTGGATACATTTTCTAGAAAACATGTAATAATTGTGCATGTTTTATTGAAAAATGAACCCAACTTTAAAACCCGAGGCTTATCAAATTCTACTGGTGCAGATAGACCGCACTCGTTTTGTTGATCAGGGCGGTGGTAATGGTAGTGATGGTATTGGTAGGTCTGACGGACTGGTTTTGAAGATGAGCGATTTGTATGTCGGCCCTGACGCACTGTTAATGCCTATTAGGATAGTTACTGCTAAGAACGGTTGGTCTTTTACATCCACAAGTGAGAGGCTGTACGAATTGTGCTGAATTGTAGTGATAAGAACTGCAAGTGGATTGTCGGGATATACAGAAGCAAAGAGGCTGTGAAATATGTCCTTAAGAAATACCATCCCATCCACACTTGTACCGCAATTACGATTGACGGTAAGCACTGTAACACCACTAGCATGGTTGTAGCAAAGAAAATGCTGGGACGGTTAGAAGATCTCACAAAGACACCCTCAATCGCTGATGTTCAGGCTACTGCGAAATATATGGGCATCGAATTCCCGTACCATACATCGTGGACTGCAATTCAAAAGGCTAAAAGTATTATTAGCGACACTATGGCCCAAAATTATGTTGATCTTCCTGCTTTCATGCAATTTAACCGCTGAGTTGAAGCCCAATTCGAAGTGGGATATTGTGGTGAGCCATGATAATTTATTTCAGTACTGCTTCATGGCCCTCGGCGCACAGATTGCAGGTATACTGTATATGAGACCTTTAATTGTGATTGATATGGCTCACATGAAGAAAGAACCTGTTCAGTTGGTTGTGTGCACAATGGTTGATAGCGAGCAACACTGCTATCCCATTGCGTGGGGATTGGTGGAAGGCGAGAATATAGATGCATGGACATGGTTCTTGACTAAACTACAACTAACTAGGCAAGACCAGCATGACTTGACTTTTGTTTCCGACCGGCACCAAGCTATAATTAATTCAGTGAAGGTTGTGTACCCCCTTTCCAACCATGTCCACTACTATCAACACCTAAAAATGAACGGGTTGTCGCATTACCCCACAATGAAGTGGGTAAAATACTGTTATGATGCTGCGTATACCTTCGACCAGGGGATCTGTGAAACACCTTTGTCGGACATGGGCATTGAGGTATCACACGTGGGTAGCGTGAATAAGATGGGATTGAAGGTTACATGTGCGATGTCAGATTGAAGAAGTGGGATAGGTCTTTTTGCATAACAGCGTGGTTCGAACAATTATTTTCCAACCATGAAGAGTCCATTAACTCATGCTTCGTGGATGCTGTTGGAATAGATGCCCTAGAGGCAATCTTGTTTAGTATGAACACTATTTTGGCTAGAATAATCATTGCATTATTTATGGAGATATTTAATATAATGAAGTCCTTATATTATAAATGTGTTGTTTATCTCAAATATCCGTAGTTGATTATATTGATTAACATGACAATCATCTATAAACTAGTATGTGGGTCGATTGATATGGAGATATCAAGTCTAGCACATGGGTATGCATTAGGGGTAATGGCATACTGGATTGACCCACCACGAGTAGGCTACATACAAGTTATGTAAAGTCATAAATGCTTCTCGTAGTGACAATGGTATTGTGATCCTTAAACTTGAGGTCACTAGATACTCTAGTTGTGAAATTTCATGCTTTGATATTCTCAAACGTTGCGCCTTAACCGGGTAATTATAAAGGTAGTGATCGGGCATGATAGGAAGCAAGCTTAGAGATGCTAGTGATGTAGGTAGGATTTGTCCCTCCCACATAACGGGAGAAAATATCCGCGGTCACTTGAGGGGTAGTGCTTATAGAATGTCCGGCCAGAAGATGAATCAATATGGAATATTGATGTTATTTGCATAGATAATACTATTCCCATGATCGAGAAACTATGGATTGGATATGCGAGTGTGACTTGTATGTCTCGTAACTAATCCGGATATGGAGAGAAATGGATAATACAATACGGTAACATTGGTCACAAGGTTTGCCGGATGACAGACTAGTTCTATTAGTCGAGTGGCATAGATCTCCCCAAATGTTGCTATACTTTGCGATGATCTCCCCAAACATAGGCCCTCTAGGTAGAGCCTTCACCATGCAGTAAGCTTGGAAAGTTGGATTTTGATATCGAGGAAATTCTAACACATTGACCTATCCTCGCAAAATTGGAGCACACGGTTACGAAAGGCTGGTAGAGTCTCGCCCTCTGCCCAAGGAGTCACGATCGGGTGTTTCTCAATTGGCAACACATGCTTTCTTGCGGTTCTCTTGGTTTTAGCCATCTACAAAAGAAGACAAATCCATAAGTCTCTTGCTACACAAAGTATATGTCACAAAACTAAAATGACTACCATCATGAAATAAGTACATACTCCCAAGACCTCAATTTTTGATCACAGCAGACTTTCGAAAACAACCCCCAGCTTGTAATCACCAAAACAATAGACACCTAACTCAAACTCCAATGAAACGCCTCAAACCCAAATACTTAGCTAATCGGGTAGGCCAAAGCTCTTGGCTAGGATATGGTGGGTGAGAATACTTGATTCCTAAGCCTACTTTCTAAATCTTAAAACCCGGGCATTAACCAAAATAAAATTTAACGATAACTAAGAGAAGTTATAAGAAATTAAATTTGAGAGTTATAGATGTGATTCGCGCTCCCGTTAAGCCAAGCTCTCATCTAAACCTGTGGTGCAGAAAAGAGAGAGAATTCCAAAATCAGCAATAAATATTGAGCAAATAAACAACCAAGCATGTAAAATGATGATGAAGTAATTTGCAAAACAGTAAGCAGTTTGTAGTAGTTTAGCTAAAACAAAGTGGAAGTAAATCTTTGACATTTATAAGAAAACATGAGAGATTCCAATTTCCTTGTATTTCCAAACAATCATATTCATTGTCTAAATTAGGGAATTCCAAAATAACATATTCTTCCATTTTCCCTTAATAAACATCAAGTCAAAACCACATTGTTAATGTGTTGATACGGGAAAAAAGAACCAACCATCTCGCAAGCATCCAGGACCTTAAGCGTCAACACCCCCTGAAGACTTCTTGCGGCCAGAAGGGTGAGTACAAGGAGCTATCCGGGACATTGCAACCGGATTAAATAAAATTAATTGGACGAGTGACCGTAGTCAACACAACCAAGCAAAAAGTAACCATGAAACAACCCCCGCACAACTCTTCCACTTTATGTTATCATCGATTATTAGATTATAGTGATGTTTTAAGAAAAACGTTTCAACAAGTGGAAAGCAGTGTTCAAATAGCACACAATGCATAAACTCATTTTGAGACAAGTAGGAAAAAAAATCATTCGACACGAAAGGGCGTCAGGCACACTAGGCCTGGCATGTTTACTCACCTTAAATAAAAGCACTACTGCAAGTCAGTCGTAGTACTCGACGTACCCTTCGTATGAGAACTCGTCTCCTACAAGTTAACAATATTCTAGTCAACAAATTTCACACAAATTCCTATATGTAAATGCAAATAATTCCCTTGTTAACTTCCCCAAAATTTGCTAACGTAAAGCTATGACTTTTATTATACAATATAAATATAAGCTTACATAATATAACTACAATTCTATATACAAACTCCAAAATATATTTTTCTTAAACTAAAGAAATTAGCTAGTCTTTATTTTACAACTATTCCATAAGAACTTTGTTAAAAATAAATACAAAAAGCATTTAGTTATATAGTAACCAAACTAAAAAAAATATATATATATGTTAGTAATGAATTAACTTTCAGAGAAATATAACTAATACCATTTACAGTTTCGGATCGTGCACAACCACCCCAACCAGTTTCCTAACGTTCAAAACAACCCCCTAAGTTTCCAACCTTTTTCAATTCACTTTCTCCCTCATATACTCAATGTGAAAAATTTTAAACCCACAACAACATCAAAAAATTCCAAAGCTATTGATTCACAAGCAACAAAGGAGAAATTGAAGAACGAACTGGAGGAGGACGGGAAGGGGACGACGGCGACGACGCACGGCGGCAGCCGGAAGGACGACGACGATGGAGGCGACAGGCTGGTTCGTCGGACCCGGCTGGTTTTCGCCGGCTGGGACTGCTTCCGACAAACCCGAGAGAGAGAGAGAGAGAGAGAGAGAGAGAGAGAGAGAGAGAGAGAGAGAGAAATTGAGAGGGAGAGAGATTGGTGGTTTTGGTGTGGGAAAAATATGAGTTTTGAGGTGGCTTTGTATATGCTTGGCTTTAAGAATCTGGCGAGTTGTAGGAGACCCACCGGAGATGATTTCAATTTCGAATTGAGTCACAGTTTGGGCGAAATTGATTTTCTTGGTGAGAAATTATTGGTATTTGTCGAATTTGTAGTGGATTGAGACTGTTTTTGGTTGATTTGGTGGTCGAATTTGGCGGAGTTGTGTTGGAGGCATTGAGGGAGACGACGGCAAGAATATCTCGTGCTAGGAGATGGAGATGTAGAAGATGAAGGTTCAAAAGTTAGGGTGTGGCTGGAGTACTAGGCCACACAGTGGTGGTTTCGTAAAATTATATAAAAAACTTCGTTTTGGTCATGTTAAAACGTTATACGTTACGTAAATTTTTAATAAATTAAACACTTAGTAAACTATATATATAAAAGACACTTATCTCCCCCTTATTTTCGGTAAAAGACATCCACCACCCCCTAACTTAGTAAAAAGACACTAATTAATTTAGGTAAAAGTCATAAAATCCCCAATACTTTAATAACAATAAGAATTAAGTCCCAATACTGATAATAATGTCACAAAATACTCGTATCTACAAAACGGGGTATTGCATCCTTCCCCCCTTAAATAGAGCTTCGTCCTCAAAGCTCACTGTAGGGTATAACTACTAAACGCAACACTACGGTCATGTACGATGAGCAATACACTATCAGGAGTACTAAAATGACGTATTTAAAACCGAAGGATTACATCCTCTCCCCCTTAGAGGAGTGACGTCCTCGGAACTCAAAAAACCTCGTCAAAAAAATGAGGATATTTCTTCCTCATATCATCATCCGCTTACCACGTTGCCTCTTCTGTGAGGTGATTCGTCCACAAGACCTTTACCAGTTTGACACTCTTGTTGCGGGTGTCCCTTGTCTTTGCGTCTAGAATCTTAACAGGATGCTCCTCATAACTCAACGAAGGATCAAATTCTACCGAATCGGGATCTAATACAAGAGACGGGTCAATCACGTACTTCTTCAGCTGATATACATGGAATACATAGTGAACACGACCCAAGTTTGATGGTAGATCCAACCAATAAGCCACTTCTCCAATCTTCTCTATGACTTCGTACGGTCCAATGAATTTCGGGCTCAACTTCCCATTCTGATTGAAACTCATGACTCCCTTAGTAGGAGAAACTTTAGGAACGCCTTTTCTACAATTTGAAACTCCAATGGTTTCCTCTTCTGATCAGCGTAGGACTTTTGCCTATCCTGAGCTGCTTTCATTCGCTGCTGGATAAGTCTCACATGATCTCTCATCTATTCAATTAACTGCGGACAAATCACTATCTTCTCGCATATGTCGCTCCAACAGAGTGGTGTTTGGCACTTTCTTCTATACAACGCTTCGTGAGGTGCCATGCTAATGCTGGCGTGGTAACTGTTGTTGTAGGAAAACTCTATCAAAAGTAATCTATCAACCCATGAAACTTGAAAGTCCATAAAAAAAGCCCTTAGCATATCTTTCAACGTCTGAATTGTCATCTCGGTTTATCCATCTGAAGCAGGGTGGAATGCAGTACTGAATTTCAACTGGGTTCCCAATGCCTCCTGGAGTGCTTTCAAGAAATGAGAGAGAAAGTTGGGATGCCCGTCGGAAACTATAGATCTCGATATTCCATGGTACCTCACTATGTTCTTCATATATGCCTCAGCCCTTTGCTCCATGTTCCATGTATCCTTCATCGGAATGAACCTTGCTATCTTGGTCAATCAGTCAACCACGAACCATATCTGATAGAACCCATTCTTTTATGTCGGCAAAGAAATCACAAACTCCATCTAAATGGAATCCCACTTCCACACTGGAACATCCAATGGTTGGACTAAGCCTCTCATTCTTTTATGCTCAAATTTCACCTTTTGACAAGTTAGACATCTTGCCTCAAACTCTGCTACTTCCTTTTTCATGTTGGGCCACAAAAACGTCTTCTTCAAATCCTTATAAAGCTTGTCACCCTCTGGATGTACTGAATAGGGTGTGTTGTGCGCTTCCCACAACAAACTCTCCTTGGTTTTAACACTTTTATGTGGTAAACACCATCTTCACTTGTAGCGGATACTTCCATCTTCGTGGCTTTTAAAATCATTTGTTTGACCTTCTACAATTTTCTTCTTTATCCTTTCCAGCCATCTCCTGGAAAGTTACTCCTTATCTCTTCTAAGACATCTGGAACAACTGTCATATTCCCAAGAATATTCTCACTCAACCTTGTTCCACCACTTAAATTTCGAGCTTTCGAAACTCATGGCATAGCTAGTCTGGCAAAATTATCATATCATCCAAATTATGGCTCGATTTCCGGCTTAACGCATCAGCTAATACGTTTGCCTTTCCCTCGTGATACTGGGTACGCAAGTCATAATCCTTTATAATCTCTAGCTAACGTCTTTGCCTGTTGTTTAGCTCTTTCTGCGTGAAGATGTATTTGAGACTACTGTGGTCCATGTACAATCTACACACTGCTCCATATAGGTGATGTCTCCATATCTTCAGTGCGAAAACTATTTCTGCAAGCTCTAAATCATGCATAGCATAGTTATCTTCATGAGTTTTCAGCTGTCTTGAGGCATAGGTAATAACCCTTCTTTTTTGCATAACCACACATCCTATACCCTTCTTCCATGTGTCGCTGTAAACATCAAGCTCGATAGAATCATTAGGTAAAGCTAACACAGGTGTTGTAGTCAACTTTTCCCTCAGTGTCTGGAATGCTTCTACACAATCTTCACTCCATGGATACATTACCGTCTTCTTGGTTAGCGTAGTCAGCGGTCTAGTGATCTTTGAGAAATATTTCACAAAACGCCGGTAATAACCTGCTAATCCCAGAAAACTTCCTTTTTATGACACATTCTTGGAGTTGGCCAATCTTTAACTGCTGAAATCTTTACTGGATCCAGCGATATACCTTCTTTCGAGATTATGTGACTTAGAAATGGAACATGATTTTGCCAGAACTCACACTTCGAGAGCTTATCATACAACTTCTCATGTCTCAAAGTATCCAATACTTCCATGAGATGTTCTTGGTGATCTTCCTCTCTCTTTGAGTAAACGAGGATGTCATCAATAAAGACGACTACAAACCGATCCAGAAACGACCTCATAACACGATTCATTAGATCCATAAACACTGCAAAAGCATTAGTTAAGCCAAAAGGCATCACAGTAAACTCGTAACGGCCAAACCTCGTTCTAAAGGCTGTCTTCGGGATGTCCTTCTCGGCTACCCAAAGTTGGTGATACCCTGATCTCAAATCTATCTTTGAGAAAACACTCGCCCCTTGCAACTGATCGAACAAGTCGTCAATTCGGGGTAAAGGGTATTTGTTCTTGATTGTTTCACTTTTCAACTCTCTATAGTCAATGCACAACCTCAAACTTCCATACACTGGTTCTCCCCAAGGTGACACACTTGGCCTTATGTACCCTTTCTCAAGGAGTTACTGCAACTGATCTATTAGTTCCTTTAATTCCGCTGGTGCCATACGGTACGGTGCCTTGGAAATTGGAGATGTTCCAGGTTCTAAGTCCATTGTGAACTCAACTTCCCAGCTAGGTGGGATTCCTCGAATCTCACCCGGGAATACATCTGAAAAGTCCTTGACTACCGATATCTGTTCTAACACATTCTCCTTGTTAGACACGTCTTGTACATAACACAAATAAGCTTTATTCCCCTTCTTTAATTGGTGGACTATGGTCAATGCTGACACTAGTCGGATGTGTGGTTCCCTCATGATACCACGGTAAGAAACCTTTATCCTTTGGGACCTTTAAGCTTGATTTTCTGATCGTGACAGTCTATGACTGCTCGATATTTACTTAGGCAATCCATTCCCAATATAACATATATCCCTACAAGGTTAATTTGTATCAAATTCGCCGGCAAGGTACTAGCCAGGATCTTAACTTCTACCCCCTTCGAAAATAGTGTCACACACTGTTACATGTCCAGTTGGGGTAGCTATATGGATGGATATTCTAGACGGCTTATTGAGACTCAAAGTTTCCACAAATGATGATGAAATAAATGAATATGATGCTCCAGAATCAAATAGGGTAAATGATGGTTTATCATGGACAAGAAATGTACAAGTGACTACTCCATTTCCTGCTTCTGTCTAAGTCCTGCTCATCATAGCAATCTGCACAACATTCCCATTCCCTGTTGTTGTTCCTGCTGTATCAATTCCATTTTTGTTGTTGGCATTAGCTGGAGTATTTTTGCCATTTCTGTTCTGAACTCCATTAGCTCCCCCATTTCCTTGGTTGTTCCTCTGTTGTCCTTCATAGTTGTTGCCCCCAATATTATGGGTTGTTGCTGTTTCCATGGTTCCTGTTTCCGAACTGTTGGTTCCCCCTGTTGTTGCCATTGAACTGTCGGTTTCCCTGATAGTTTCCTCCTTGATTCACCTGTTGGTTCCGAGGTGATTGTGAACAACACTCAAAAGCAAGATGACCTCTCTTTCCACAATTATGACAGGTGATTACATTCCCCTGGCAGTCAACTCCGAGGTGCCTCATCTCCATTGTTCTGCTTGTTGCCACGGTACTGACCCTTGTTACCTCCCCCATGGTTTGACTTGAACCTCTTGTCTTGACTGCCATTGTTATTTCTACCCTGGTTGCTATCATTACCGCAACATTCTCTATTTTTTGCTTTCCACGATTACCATCTTGCGCCTCTTGGATGCGCCAAACAGATGCAGCTCTATCATACGCCTCTTGAAGAGTGTCATACCTACATAGCAAGTCTTTGTGTAGATGGAATTGCAGCCCCGCCATGAAATTTCTAACCATGGTTGCCTCACCAGGCATTAGGTGGCCTGATAATCGGGCTAACTCCATGAACTTCTTGAAGTATTCTGTCACAGAATCACTTCCCTGCTTGAAGTCCAGAAACTCTATGTACTTCTGATCCTGGATATGAGATGGGTAGATGCGAGTATGAAGAGCAGTCTGAAGAGCTTTCCAATTGAAGTTGGGTTGAGACAAGAAAGCTTGACGCGAGTTCCTCCACCAGATGTTTGCCTCATTTTTCAGGTAGAACGCCGCGTAAACTACCTTGCGGTTGTCAGGGAACTCAACCAGTTCAAGGTTTTTGTCCATCTCATCAATCCAGTCTTCAAGTTCCACTGGATCCTCATTGCCTGTGAAATGTTGAAGCTTCATGTCAGCCATTTTCTTTGCCCAGTTGGCTGTATTATGTTCACCATTGTTCATATTCTGAGCCATTTGAGTAAATTGGGCAAATAATTGCTCCATGTTATTATTGTTGTTGTTGTTGTTTGGGGCTGCCATAGGGACTTGACGACTTCTCCTGGTGTAGTATCGATGTGGTCTATCATTCATATTTCCTACACTATAACCTATTGTGTAATCCATATAATACCCTGAAGTACAAGTAACGATGAAATACGTGACATATCATGAGCCATTAAGCAAATAATATAACACATTGATCACCAAACAAACAGTTACACATGAAATTATTTTGGTCTAAAATTTTTGTAGAAGATATCTGAACATGTCTACTACCTGGGAAAAATTCAGGGAAAAATAATCTAAAATTGACTACATAAAATACTAACTGCTGCACAGATTCAAATGCCACAAACTTAACGTTCTCGCGTTCTAAATTTATGAACGCTTTCTATGCACTAATAAACAACAACGAAACGCAATACCACCTCAATATTCAAATCATACTCCAAATAAATAAGACACAAGCTTATTGAATTCCAAAACGGATCCTCAAAACATGAGTATTGTTCTTTATCATGGACCCAAAATTATCCTATGCAAATTATCAATAAATCATCTCTAGTCCAAAAGTGGCTATGCTAAATCATTCTAAGAAACCTTAAAAAATATTTGGCCATGTTCTTATTCAAAACCAAAACTTATAAAAAGCATTAAAAGTCTAATAAATCAAAGGATCCTAATACGCCTACTCCTCGTCATCATCCTCAGTTGCTCCCGTCTCCATGTCCTCACTAGCGTCCTCGACCTCATCATCCTCACTAGGGTCTTCCTCAATCTCATCGTCTTCCCTGGGGTCTTCCTCAATCTCATCGTCTTCACTAGAATCTACATCGATCACCATGTGACTTTGCCATGTACCATGAGTCTCATCATCCTCACTAGAATCTACATAAATCACCATGTAACTTTTCCATTTACCATGAGCCTCCATCAACAATTTTCACATAAGTCGACATCCACCTTCCACTCATCTTGATAGAAATAGTCTTTATAGTTTAGTTTGTTGAACCTAGTCATAATGTTTCTATACTTTGCAATGATCTCCCCAAACATAGGCTCTCTATGTAGAGCCTTCACCATGCAGTAAGCTTGGAAAGCTGAATTCTAATATCGAGGAAATTCCAACGCATTGAACTTATCCTCGCGAAATTGGAGCACACGATTACAAAGGCTGGTAGAGTCTCGCCCTTCGCCCTAGGAGTCACGACCGGGTGTTTCTCAACTGGCAACACACGCTTCCTTGCGGTTCTCTTGGTTTTAGCCATCTACAAAAGAAGACAACTCCATAAGTCTCTTACTCCACAAAGTATATATCACAAAATTAAAATGACTACCATCATGAAATAAGTACATACTCCCAAGACCTCAATTTTTTATCACAGCAGACTTTCGGAAACAATCCCCAACTTTTGATCACCCAAACAACAGGAACCTAACCAAAACTCCAATGAAACACCTCAAACCCAAATACTTAGCTAATAAGGTAGGCCAAAGCTCTTAGTTAGGAGAGGGCGGGTGGGAATACTTGCTTCCGAAGCCTATTTTCTAAAGATTAAACACATAATAGACCTATTCAAGACTACCTAGATCCCCAACGACTTGTCAATTTTTTTATTTATTTCCTATGTCCATTTCAAATTTTCCTACAGAATTTTTTTATTATTTTTATTTTTGGATAACTAGGCTCAGATACCACCTATAACATCCCCTGAATGACCAAGCCAGAAGCCTAGGGGTGTCACTCCGTACCCGAGATGAAATCCGGATACAAAGAGATTTAAACAGTGGATCCAAGCATAAACAACCAACATGTATTACAATAATACTTATTAAAATTCAAATCCTTGTGCCTCGAACCCGGGCATTAACCAAACTAAGATTAACCAATAACTAAGAGAATATCTAAGAAATTAATTGTGAGAGTTATAGATGTGATTTGCGTCCCGTTAAGCCAAGCTCCCATATAAACCTGTGGTGCAGAAAACTGAAAGAGAATTCCAAAATAAGCAATAAATACTGAGAAAATGAACACCCAAGCATGTAAAATGATGATGAAGTAATTTGCAAAACAGTAAGCAGTTTGTAGTAGTTTAGGTAAAACAAATTAGAAGTAAAGCTTTGACATTTATAAGAAAACAAGAGATATTCAAATTTCCTTGTATATCCAAAAAATCATATTCTTCCAAAATCACATATTCTTCCATTTTCCCTTAATAAACATCAAGTCAAAACCACATTGTTAATTTTTTGATAAGGGGAAAATTAACCAACCATCTCGCAAGAATCCAGGACCTCAAATGTTAACACCCCCTCAAGACTTCTTGTGGCCAGAAGGGTGAGTACAAGGAGCTATCTGGCAACCAGATTAAATAAAATTAATTAGACGAGTGACCGTAGTCAACACAACCAAGCCGAAAGTAACCATGAAACAATCCCCGCACAACTCTCCCACTTTACGTTATCATCGATTATTATATTATAGTGATATTTTCAGAGAAACGTTTCAACAAGTGGAAATCAGTGTTCAAATAGCACACAATGCATAAACTAATTTTGAGACAAGTAGGAAGAAAATCATTCGACACGAAAAGGCGTTAGTCACACTAGGCTTGTCATGCACACTAGGCCTGTCATGTCTACAAATTAACAATATTCTAATCAACATATTGCACACAAAATCCTATATGTAAATGCGAATAATTCCTTTATTAACTTCCCCAAAATTTGCTAACATAAAGCTACGACTTTTATTATACAATATATATATATATATATATATATATATATATATAAGATTACATAATATAATTATAATTTTATACACAAACCCCTAAATCTATTTTTCATAAACTAAAGAAATTAGTTAGTCTTTAATTTACAACTATTTCATAAAGAACTTTGTTAAAAATAAGTATACAACGCATTTAGTTATATACTAACCAAATTAAAAAAAAAAAAAATATGTTTTTAGTAATGAATTAACTTTCAGAGAAATACAACTAATAACCTTTACAGTTTCGGATCGTGCACAACCACCCCCACTAGTTTCCTAATGTTCAAAACAACCCCCCTAAGTTTCCAAACTTTTTCAATTCACTTTCTCCGTCATAAACTCAATGTGACAAATTTTCAACCCACAAAAAAAAAAAAAAAAATCAAAGCAGTTAATTCACAAGCAACAAAGGAGAAATTGAAGAACAGACCGGAGGAGGACAAGAAGGGGACGACGGAGATGGCTGGAAGGACGACGACGATGGCGGCGGTGGGTTGGTTCGTCGGGCCCTGCTAGTTTTTGCCAGCTGGGTCTGCTTGTGGCAAACCCGAATGAGAGAGAGAGAGAGAGAGAAAGAAGAGAGAGAGTTAAACTGATAGGGAGAGAGATTGGTGTTTTTGGTGTGGGAAAACTATGAGTTTTAGGTGGGTTTATATAAGCTTGGCTTGAAAAATCCGGCGAGTAGTAGGAGATCAACTGGTGACGATTTCGATTTCGAATTGAGTCACAATTTGGGAGAAATTTATTTTCTTGGTGAGAATTCGAATTTGTAGTGGATTTGGTCTGTTTTTGGTTGATTTGGTGGTCGAATTTGGCGGATTTGTGTTGGAGGTGGTGAGGGAGTCGACGGCAAGAACATATCCTGCTAGGAGATGGAGATAAAGAAGATGAAGGTGAAAAAGTTAGGGTGTGGCTGGAGTACCAGTCCACGCGGTGGCTGGTTACGTAAAATTAAATAAAAAACTTCGTTTTGGTCACGTTAAAACGTTTTACGTTACGTAACTTCTTAATAAATGAAATACTTAGTAAACTATTTATATATATATATATATATATATATATATATATATATATATATATATTAGACACTTATCTCCCCCATATTTTAGGTAAAAGACACCCCACCCCCTAACTTAGTAAAAAGACACTAATTAATTTAGGTAAGAGTCATAAAATCCCCAAGACTTTAATAACAATAAGAATTAACTCACAATACTTATAATAATGTCACAAAATACCGGTATCTACAAAACGGGGTAGTTCATCCTCCCCCCTTTAAAGAGAGCTTCGTCCTCGAAGCTTAAACAACCTTATCAACAACCACTAAGGTATGAGTCTCCACTCTAGGGTATAACTACAAGATGCAACACTACGGTCATGTACAATGAGCAATACACTATCAGGAGTACTAAAATGACGTACTTAAAACCAAAGGATTACATCCGCTCTCCCTTGAGGAGTGACGTCCTCGGAACTCAAAACACCTCGTCAAAAATATGAGGACACTTCTTCCTCATATCATCCTCTGCGTCCCATGTTGCCTCTTTTGTGAGGTGATTCATCCACAAAACCTTTAGCAATTTGACACTCTTGTTGCGGGTGTCCCTTTTCTTTGCGTCTAGAATCTTAGCGGGATGTTCCTCATAACTCAACGAAGGATTTAACTCTACCAGTTCGAGATCTAATACATGAGACGGTCCAGTCACGTACTTCTTCAGTTGAGATATGTGGAATACATTGTGAACACGACCCAAGTTTGATGGTAGATCCAATCGATACGCCACTTCTCCAATCTTCTTTATGACTTTGTACGGTCCAATGAATTTCGGGCTCAACTTCCCTTTATGATTGAAACTCATGAATCCCTTGGTAGGAGAAAATTTAAGGAACTCCTTTTATGCAATTTGAAACTCTAATGGTCTCCTCTTCTGATCAGCGTAGGTCTTTTGCCTATCCTGAGTTGCTTTCATTTGATGCTGGATAAGTCTCACCTGATCTGTCATCTCTTCAGCTAACAGTGGACCAATCACTATCGTCTCGCTTATGTCGCTCCAGCACAGTGGTGTTCGGCACTTTCTTCCATACAACACTTCGTGACGTGCCATGCCAATGCTGGCGTGGTAACCGTTGTTGTAGGAGAACTCTATAAGAGGTAATCTATCAACCCATGAAACTTGAGAGTACATAACACAAGCCCTCAGCATATTCTCCAACGTCTGAATTGTCATCTCGATTTGTCCATCTGTAGCAAGGTGGAATGCAGTATTGAATTTCAACTGGGTTTCCAATGCCTCCTGGAGTGCTTTCAAGAAATGAGAGAGAAAGGTGGGATCCCTGTCGGAAACTATAGAGCTTGAGACTCCATGGTACCCCAGTATGCTCTTCATATATGCCTCAGCCCTTTTCTCCATGTTCCATGTATTCTTCATCGGAATGAACGTTGCTGTCTTGGTCAATTTGTCAACCACGACCCATATCTGATTTAGTCTATTCTTTGATGTCGGCAAAGTAGTCACAAAATCCATCGAAATTGAATCCCACTTCCACACTGAAACATCCAATGATTGGACTAAGCCTCATACTCTTTTATGTTCAAATTTCACCTTCTAACACGTTATACATCTTGCCACAAACTCTGCTACTTCCTTTTTCATGTTGGGCCACAAAAACGACTTCTTCAAATCCTTATAGAGTTTTTCACCCCGTGGATGTGCTGAATAGGGTGTGTTGTGCGCTTCGCGCCTCAACTTATCCTTGATTTCCGCACTCTTATGTGGTACACACCATATGCCCTTGTAGCGGTTAATTCCATCTTCATGGATTTTAAAATCCTTTGTTTGACCTTCTACAATCTTCTTCTTTATCCTTTTCATCTTTACATCTCTTGCTGGTCACTCCTTATCTCTTCTAAGACATATGGCACAACTGTCATATTCCCAAGAATATTCTTCACTCCACCTTGTTCCACCACTTCAATTTGGAGCTTCCGAAACTCATGGTGTAGCCAGTCTGGCAAAACTAGCATATCATCCAAATTATGGCTTAATCTATGGATCAACGCATCAGCTACTACGTTTGCCTTTCCTTCGTGATACTGGATAAGCAAGTCGTAATCCTAAATAATCTATATCCAACGTCTTTGTCTGTTGTTTAGCTCTTTCTGCGTGAAGATGTATTTGAGACTACTGTGGTCTGTATACAATCTACACACTGCTCCATTTAGGTGATGTCTCCATTTCTTCAGTGCGAAAACTATTGATGCAAGCTCTATATCAAGCGTAGCATAGTTCTCTTCATGAGTTTTCAGCTGTCTTGAAGCATAGACAATAACCCTTCTTTCTTGCATAAGCACACATTCTAGACCCTTCTTTGATGCGTCGCTGTAAACATTAAACTTCCAGAATCATTAGGTAAAGCTAACACAGGCGTTGTAGTCAACTTTTCCTTCAATGTCTGGAATGCTTCTTCACAATCTTCACTCCACTGATACTTTACCGCCTTCTTGGTTAGCGTAGTCACCAGTCTAGCGATCTTTGAGAATCTTTCACAAAACGCCAGTAATAACCTTTTAATCCGAGAAAACTTCTTGTTTCTGACACATTCTTTGAGTTGTCCTGTCTTTAACTACTTAAATATTTCTTCGATCTAGCGATATACCTTATTTCGAGATTTTGTGAACCAGAAATGGAACATGATTTAGCCAGAATTCAGACTTCGAGAGCTTAGCATACAACTTATCATCTCTCAAAGTCTCCAATACTTTCCTGAGATTTTCTTGGTGATCTTCCTCGCTCTTTGAATAAACGAGGATGTCATCAATAAATACGACTAAATACTGATCCAGAAATGACGTCATAACACGATTCAATAGATCCATTAACACTGCAGGAGCATTAGTTAAGCCAAAAGGCATCATAGTAAACTCTTAATGGCCATACCTCGTGTATGTTCAGCTTGGTTTCACAGGCTTGAAATAGCTAGTCATTTCAAGGCCTTTGAAATAGCTGTCAAGGCTTTGAAACTGACAGTGCTTTATGTGCATCAACTTAGGGGGAGTTTTTGATCTTGATTCAAATCCTAAAACCCGTGTGCTTGATTAGCTGTTATTTGATGATGAAAGACAAAGTATTTTGACACTCTAAATCATATCTAATCCATCTGTTTGACCATGTTTTGCAGGGATATTATGTTCCTATTTTATATGAAGTTGTTTCCTAAACTGTGTTTTGCAGGAAGGGAAACTGCTTGACGATTTGATTCTGTGATCAATCTACTTTGTTTGAAAGCTTCCCAACATGTTTCTGAACAAGATCAAATCAGTATCTTCGAAGATATTGAGAAACTATCCGTTGGGAGAAGCACTTAAAGAAGTCAACAATGTAGCTACAAAATCGGAAGGTTGGTTATGAAAAGATCTTGAAGATCTGCATTTCAAACTAGCTGCATAAGAAGGACTCTGAATGAATAATTTTGAATACACAACATAGCACAAGATACAGAGACATTCAAACAACATTCAGGATTGACAAGCAACAATGAAGCATATCAAACATCATCCAATCCATCAGAAGAACACTGCATATTCACTGAACAACTTGTTCTTAGTGTTTCTTCTTTCCGAGCTTTACATTTGTATATCATTGGTATAAATATTCTCATTCTTTTCTCGTGGATTGTTCAAAGTTAACAATAGAGAATTCTTAGTTCGTCAGTTAGCTAGGGAAGGTACTTGATAGGTTAGTAAGAACCACAAGCTGTAACAGAGTAAGGTATCTCTCTGTGCTTTAAGATCTAGGTCTTAGATTTTGATTAATAAGAATTGAGTTGAACATCCAGCAGGGAGAATATCCCTGAGGTAAGGATGTAGGTCCAAGTGGACTGAACTCTATATATCATGTGTTTCTTGCATTTACTTTTCAGTTCCATACTTAGCTTATTTGCAGCAAACAAAACATGTTTCATTTCAAGGGTTTGAAACTCATTTCAAGGCCTTGAAATAGACTTAGCTTTTATCCAATCTCCTTAGCCTGTTCTTTGATCACTTAGACATAACCGTAGATAGGGAAGAGGCAATTACAACCGGCTTTGGAATGCTTGATGAAAAGGCTTTTCAAAGGATTGAAATAGTTCAAGCCAGTGAGGGAGTTTGGAAACTCTACTCTAAATTGTCTACTGAGAGACAGTAGTCCAAGAAGTTTCCTAAACCTATGTCCCTACCCTCTCCTTCAACCCTACCTCCTCCACCTCAAGACCAATCACTCGTGCTTCAAAGGCTAGACTTCATTGAAAATGAATTGGATGAATTGTAGCAGGGATAGTTTGAGTTTGGTGTTGAATTCAACCAGA
Source organism: Linanthus parryae (assembly GCA_023055425.1). NCBI lineage: Eukaryota > Viridiplantae > Streptophyta > Magnoliopsida > Ericales > Polemoniaceae > Linanthus > Linanthus parryae. The sequence goes on along the minus strand of JALGPY010000043.1, from coordinate 394,019 downwards.
TGAAATATATGGTTGAAAATTTCTTCAAAAGTATTAATTTGATCCGTGGTAAGGAAGAAGTATCACAAGTTCCAAAGGGATCAAAGAAGGCAGGTTCCACATCTGATCTGTTTGATGGAAACACAACTGAGGATGAAGTTGTAGGAGATCAGGGTACTGGGGAACAAGCTGAGAAAGAGGAAGCTGGAAAATAGATTGCTGAAAATGAGGGATTGATTGATGAAGACAGCATTGACACTCAGGAGATACTCAAAGAGTCATTGCAGAAGAAGAAGAAGAAGAAGAAGAAGAAGAAGAAAGGAAAGGAACCTATAACTTCTGCTTACCTGTTTGAAATTGTGGCTGCTGATGAATTTGGAGATGAAGCTGATCAGGGTGATGATGCTGAAGATGAGGAAGAGGAAGAAAGTGATCAAGGGGAGGATGCTGGACACAAAACAGATGCAAACCCAAAGCCTTGATTCTAGCCATTCTTTCTGACCTATTTTCAAAGCGTTGAAATCCTTTTTAAAGCCTTGAAAATATTCTCTTCAACCTTCAATTTTATTTAAGGTTTTCAATATTTTTATAAACTTTTGATCCCACATTTTCTCTCTGCTTTTGATGAAAGTCAAAAAGGGAAAGAAATTTAATAAGATCTTGTGAAGATCAATAGGTTATTTGGATACTTGAAATGCTTTAATATGTTTTTGAATGTACTTAGTTGTTTTTATTTCTATTATGAAGTTACTATATTTTTCTTTGATTTCATATAAATGTTCTTCCATGCTACTAATGTATTTCTTTTGAAAAAACATAGAAACAATCAGATTAGTGGTTTGTCTTTCATCAAGGGGATATTGTAAGTTCACAGACTGTTTGAAGGCCTCGAAACAACTTTAAAAGCTTTTGAAATAGCATTGCACGAACTCGGGGGGAGTTTTCCTTATGTTCTGATCTCTATCCTCCTTTGATTTATTATGTTTTTTGATGATGAAAGACAAACTAATCAGATGTTTTATCATGACTTAGTATCAATTTTTGACTAAGTTTCTTGCTGGATTAGTTAGCTACCTATTTTGCAGGAACTCTTTCCTAAACTGTTTGTATGCAGGAATGGAAATCCAGTTAGCAGATGGATCCTATACTTGGGGAAATCATGTCTGGAACTTTCTAACCTCCTCAGATAAAAGATCAAATTAGTATATTTGAAGATAGTGAGCAACTAGACGTTGGGGAGGAGTTGTTAGAGAATCAAATATATGCTGCTTGATTTTAGGGAATTCTGTTTGAAGAAGATCCTATAAATCTGCATTTCAAACAAAGCAGCACACAGGCAGACTATTGAGAGTATTTTTGCGCAACTTCTACAGAGACTTTAAAAAACTCTGAAGGATTGAGTAGCATCTCTGAAGGATATCATTTCATCCGATCCAACATCCAGAAGAACACTTCAAGCTGCGCTGTTTAAACTGTGTTACAGTGTTCTTCTTCTGATCATAATTTGTATATATTTTATGTTATACTTATAATCATTTAATATTATGGTGTTGTTCAAGAGGAACAATAAGAGATTCCTATTAGATCAGTTAGCTAGAGCAGGTACTAGATAGGTTAGTGAGAACCACAAGCTGTAACAGAGTAAGGGACTTCTCTGTGCTTGAGATCTAAGGCTTAGATTTTGATTAATAAGAATTGAGTTGCAAATCCTGCAGAGATTAGAACCCTGAGGTAGAGACGTAGGTCCTCAAGGATTGAACTCTATAATTTCATTGTGTCTCTAGCTCTTAAATTTATGTTCTCTACTTATCTTGTTCAAGCTTCAAAACTGATTTTTAGTTCAAGGGCTTGAAAGGCTTTTCAAGGGCTTGAAATGCTTTTCTAGGCCTTGAAAAAAATCAGAAAGTCTTTTCTCTGTCTGAGTTTATTCCAAGGGCTTGAAACTCTATTTAAGGCCTTGAAAAAAAATTAGGTTCCTTATTTGGTTTCAAAACTCCACCTTTTTACAAAAACTTCCAAACTCTATTCACCCCCCTTCTAGAGTATTTGAAACAGCCCGGGATATCGGTTCAGGGTTAAAGAGACAATCGATTACCAAAAGTAGAATTATAGTTACGAATATTACATTTTATTTAATAAATACAACAATCTTGAGAAGATAAGATTACAAATATAATGTGTTTGAAATAATCTATGTGATCTACTAAGTGATCTAATTTAAGCTAAACGCCTTCGTCTCGATACGCGTTCCCATCCCCCACTTTGATTGACGACCTGCGGTTTTAAAATGGCATAAGCCGACGCAGTTTTGAAGAAATTGATCAGTAAAAACTGAGTAAGTACACACTACGACATGTAAGACAACGAGTGGCACGGAAGCATGAAATGAAACAAATCAGAAGATTTAAACAGTAAAACTATCATATTGGAGAATTTAGATCAACTTGAAGTAACCGAGTAACAAAAACCTCTCAATTAATAACATTGAGAAACCAAGAGTAGTTGGTAAAATATCCAGAGTAAACAAGTTCATTTGAACTGATAACGATAGTAGCTCATGAGTGGCCAATATTTACAATTCATTTCAATCGATTAGGGCATATCAAGAGCCACAAACAACATTAATAAGTAGTCAATTTTTAATTTCGATTTCAATCAACAGTTTAATTTAGCTGAGGCGTGTCAAGAGCCACCAGCAGGATCGATGTAAACAGAGGGATCACGAAATAATCACTAAGGGTTCCTTCTAGGCTCTATCAAACCCTATTTCACTCGAGCGTTAAGGGAGCCCATTCGTCAACCCCGCTCACAACATTAGCTAAAAGGCCTTAAGTGTCGACACCCCTATACCGTAGTGACCCTTACAAGTATAAGTAGCACTCTATAGCTCTATAAACCCCTTGGCCTCAATATCTTGATACATTTTGGCTCATCGGGGGCGGATTTGTGAACATTAACGTTCTATCCAATAATAAGAAGCATTGCTTCAATGGTCTTAGCCATTAGAAAATGGAGGATCGCTTGACGCCTCCCATTAATAACAGTACTCTGTACATCGTCCTAAGTCTATTAGAGGTATTTTATTTCTTCTCTTTCACATAAATAGAATCAGAATATCAACAGTTCACAAGTAATTTTCCGAGAGCTCTCAAAGGATACGAATAAAATAATTTAACAACATTCGAGTGGAAAACATGCATTCTCATACTATTTCATATAACAAACATTCATTTGAAACATCAAACACAAACGCACATTTTGATATAAAAAGGCCGTACATATGTACTTACCACTGAGATGAAGCACAATTAAAAGAAAGAAACTAAGCCTAGCACTCCGACGACAACCGCTCTCTCCTACGAGGTCGATGTCTACAATCACACGTATAACGTACTCGTTACAACCAATCACACATGCATAACAAAAATGCAAACCTACATGTACATAGTCATAAATTTCACTAATGCACATATAATGATGTTTAAATATCAAAACAAGTCCAACAAAACACCTAGAAGTTCAAAAATTCAAGTTTTCTAAAAAATGTGAAACTACAATTCTGGACAGAATTGTAGCTCTGACTTTTGAGACATATTTACCATATCAAATAATCTCCTAAAATTTTGAAATTAATTTATGATGAACCTACATGTGTCTAATTTCAGAAACACCAAGAAAATCATGCATAGCTATTATAAAACTCAAGTTACAAAAATAACAAACACTGCTATGCAGAGACAAGTTTGGAAGAGAGTTTAAATTCTGAATAACAATTACTACTACTTGAAGAATAGGAAAAATGCCCATATTCTCCAGAATGAATCCCTTATGTGTCTAGTTTCATCACAAGAAAGATTTGGTGCCATAGGTTTCTGGAAACGATATTTTTAACAAAAATGGTAAAACTTGTCCAAAAACAGAGTTTCAGAAAACTTGCAACTTAGAATGAGCATATCTCCCTAACCAAAAAGGCTATGGAGTTGAATTTTCTTTCAAAATGACCCTCTATGAGTCTAGTTTCATAATATTAAAGAATTAAAAATTTTACAGAGACAAAATTTAGAGATAATATACGTTTTTCACAAACTGATCAGATTGTAAAAATGTGCAATTTTCACCTAGAGCACTTAAAACATGATCAAATCAATTATATGACACATGCAACTTATAGAGACTTGATTTTCACCCAAATTACATTATTTTAGGCATTAATTAATACTTTTACATGCTCTTGACACAAATGATCAAAACTTTCTTGACATGCAAGTGCAACTACCAAGATTTTTACAAAGTGCATATGTGTTTTAGCGTGAGTTTCATGAAATAGTTAGAATTTTGGAGTCAATCACATGATCTAACTATGAAAATGAAGAATCAAGCATGGAGATTAAGAAAACTAAGATGCAATTTCATCAATCAAAGCAAAAGATGGACATGCATGAACGAATTCAAGACTAGAAGAAAGTTTACCCAAAGATTCAAGAAATGGTGGAGGAAAAGAGTGAAATTGACCTTCAATCCTTGAGAAGAACGATGAAATAACTCCCCTCCATGACCATGCTATGCTTGGACTAAAGTTTTTCATGTTTTGGAGGCTTGAAAATGCAGATTTGATGGTGTTTTGTGAAGGTCAACACCCAAAAACGGGAATGAACATATTGAGAGAGAGAAGAAAGCATGTATGGGTGTTCTTGAAAAGAAAATCATATGAATAATTGAGGGAGAAAGAGATAGGAAGTTGTGGTGATGAAAGGGATGAGTGATGGTGAGTTGGTGTAAGTATAAGAGTGTGTACATAAGTAGTGTTATTTTAATAGGAGTAGAAATAAGAATGTATTATTTTATTGGTGTTGACCAAAGTGATGGAGGGGGTAGTTGGTTGTAAAAAATTAGAGGAGTTGTGGATGGGGCCAAAGAATTAATAGCCAAAAATTAAGGGGTAAAAAATGCAATTAAAAGGTCTCCCAACACCATAGTTGGGGTAGGAATTGGATTACCAAGAGAATGAGGGTTGACATGCAAATACAAAAAAATTAAGATAACTACAAAATTCCATATGCAAGAGGGGTATAAATGAGAAGTGTCAAAAATTGAGGGGTGAAAAGATAATTTTCAATTAATAGCTCACACATATAAGTTAATTTTCATAAATAATAAATTTTCCATAAAATTTCAAATACACCACTTTGTATATAAATGTTAAAATCAAATTTTAAAAAACTACAAGTATATCTCAAGTATACAAATAAGTTTCGTATAGTATCATCCAAGTTTCAAAAACTACAAAATAACTCTAAATTAAAAACTGATATCATCATAGATGTCAATTAACACCATTATACTTTAAAATTAAGAAAAGTCATTGATATGTTTGAAATATTAATTTCTCTAAATTTTCACATATTTTTCCGAAATGACCAAATAACCCCTTACTTAAATACGGGTTATTACAGTATTGATCCTGTATTGTGTGCCTACATACTGTTTTTCACATTTCTCATGGTATACCTAATTCCCATCCTTAATATTTATACTGAAACATTTTATTCTCTTACTTGACGCGTTGCTCCTTCCCATCTTTGATTTTAGCCACCCCAGAATATACTTCCTTAATCTCACCTTATTACTTCCACGAACTCTCCTTATTTACTCCAATGTCTCCCATCCTCCAAATATGTTTAATCCATAACCACATATCAACATGTCTTGGTGACATGACTCGTGATATATTGTTGCTAACTCGACTTTATTAACCTCTTAAACCCTCTATCCAACCTCAGGGTACTGCAATTATCCCTATCTCGTTCCTTGCAACTCCATATTGTTCTCATATCCCCGACACCAGCTCTCTATATATCTCTTCACAATTTATTGGTACCCGTACAGTCTAAATTTCCAAATGTATAAACAACCCCTTCTTCCTTAATAATGTTACCACCACCCAATACGAGCCTTTTTTCTTACCAAGATCCTCCCCTAGTTCTACATTCTATCCCAGATATATACCCGAGAATATATCCCCAACCTTCTTTTCAATCTGCAAATCCTTTCAAACCTTATTCAATGCTCTGAGGTACACACATCTCATCTCTTATCCTTAATATGTCATATTCCCACATCTCAACGTTCTACCTACAATTCTCGTTCACCTACCAGCGCATTATTGATCATTACTTATTTGATTCCTAAACAACCTTAGGTCTGGGATGGCTGGCAAGGTCATCCCACAACAAGACTACATCCCGACATTCCCGCTTTAGTTCACGTCTAGCAATTGCAACTAACATTAGTCATGGTTTTATTGTAGAAGATTCTCTTTTATTCATATTCCAGCTCTCAGGTTGACACATTAGATACTCACAATATATTTATTGCTATGTATCGTGTCCAATCCAGATATAGAGACAAAGGTATAATGCAATATGGTAACATTGGTCACAAGGTTTGTGGGATCACTGACTATTTCTATTAGTTGGGTGGCATAGATGTGTTGCTAGACGCTTCTCTATGTTAGTAATTGTTACTAAAAAATAATTAGAAACCTATGGGGTCACACACCATTTGGATTAAACTGGATATGGGTATTAATTGGAAGTACTAATCAAATAAAAGTATCGATACGCAATCACAAGCAAACTTAGTAGGACAAATTTGCAAAGTGGACTAATCCGTGTATGGACAGGATTAATATTGGGAAAATATGTAGTTAACAAGGAGTTGGTTACTATCTAAAGGAACTCCTAGCTTATTATTTTTATAAGAATCTCATTAGAGTGAAAATAAAAAATCAAGGAGATAGATAGAGAGAGGCTCAAGCCATCCCGTCCACACCTCCATGCGTCGTCGGCCTCGTGAGGCACGCGACCCTGTGGTGCCTCGTTTTGGGTGATCTTATTCTTCCTCCTTCTAGGCGTGATCTAGAACACATACATGAGAAGGAATCCTGAACAATCTTATTTGTGGATACTTTTAGAGACGTGGACACAATTATGTGTATCGTGATCTGTCAGACAAAGTAGGTACATGATCAATTTTCCTTTACCACGTTATGATTGCTTGTCCTGCAATTTATGGAGGGTCTTGAACGGAATAGTTTATTTCTATTTCCACTGCATAATTCGTATCAAAACCCTGCAGTGGTATCAGAGCCTTAGGTCGTAGCGCATAACGTGGTTTTATGTGTTACAGTTTTATTCGCTTTTATACCGCTCTACTATTTTTCGCGTAAAACTGATATTGGCATAATGATGCAAACTAAATATGATTCAGTAGAGGATGAGCTAATTTTATGTATCGTACCGAAATTAAAAAGTTTTTTACACATGTTATGTGTATTTTGGTGATTTGAAAAACTAGGGTTTGGGAAAAAGGATTTTTCTCTACAATTGGATAATTGCTCACAAGAAAACAAGGAAAGTTTTGGAAACTTCCTTATGGGGTTCGGCCAAGGAGACCGGCCCCTTACTGGTGGGGCATGAAACGTGTCCGTCAGCCTAGACCGATCGGCCAACCGTCGGTTTGACCGCGCGGGTTGGCCCCACCTTCCTAGGCGCGGACATGGCGGTCCATAGGGTTCGGCCAATTTGATTGGTTCGACCCCCTTGAACCGTTTTGACCCTAGAAAATCTCAAAATCAACTAAAATTTACCAAGCACGTTAAAATTGGATTTTAACTGTATTATGTACTTGTGGATGGCGTTTGGATGTGGCTTTAGATGTGGATGATGTGGATGTTTATTTTTGTGGTTTGGTCTTAACGTAATTAATGTAATTAATTAAGTTTTACGGCCGGCGTGTCGTCTTCTCCCTCTCGTGTGAGGTATCTCTATTTAGTATAGGTTCTAGCTAGTATTAAATAATTAGATGATAGCTAAGACAAGGAGAAGAGGCTTAAAGACCAAAGAAATCGCAAGATGGCGTTATTCCACATGCTAAGGCGCGATGACTAAATATGCATGCACATGCAGATGAGCTTGTTATTTTTAGGGTTTATAGATATTCTCATTGGCTTGGGAATATCTTAGTTTTAGGAGGCCACATCCACCTCACATTTATTTATTGTTTTTTAATTTATTGTCTTGTTATTTCATTTTGGTGTATGGTTGATGCATGCAAAACGTAACAAGATAAGAGTTAACAACCCGGATCTTTTATTTGGAATTTCCCAATCCAAATATGTAGACCCGGTTTATTGTATCAACAAAACAATTAAAATTGACAAGGATATCATCAACAACAAATATTGTGTTTTGCCTTCTCGCTACTTAACACTCCTCAAAACTAGAATGTATTAAACTCGCGCTTGCCAAAGCAAGGCAATTTGATTCATCATAGGATGGCGAGATGGCACAAGCTAGTAATGTGAAATTGTTGAAGTAAGAGGATGAACACAACTAAGCTACTTCAATAGGATTAAAATCTTAGAGGCAAGGTAATTGGGATTATATATGGGATAGATAAATGGGGAGTTATTTTCCTAATTGAACCAAGAGTTGCATATGGTGCAATTGGAAGGTGTTCCTAATTGAACCAAGAAAGTATATGATATTTTCCGCATTAATGGTGAGTGAAGGACAGTAATGCAGGTAGAATACATGATCAATACTCTAGAAGGGAGGGGGTTGAACAGAGTATGCCAACTTTTGCTAAACCAGAAAGAAGAATGGTTTCAAAAAGATTTGTAATGAGTAAAGAGTATTTCAAGGCCTTGAAATGAGTTTCAAGTACTTGGAATCAAAACAGTTGATCGGAGAAAAGCTAAGTCTATTTCAAGGCCTTGAACTGAGTTTCAAACCCTTGAAATAAAACCTGTTTTGTTTGCTGCAAATAAGCTAAGTATAGAACTGAAAAGTAAATGCAAGAGACACAAGATATATAGATTTCAGTCCACTTGGACCTACGTCCCTACCTCAGGTATCTTATCCGTGCAGGTTTTTCAACTCAATTCTTATTAATCAAAAGCTACGCCCTAGATCTCAAGCACAGTGAGATGCCTTACTCTGTTACAACTTGTGGTTCTCACTAACCTATCTTGTACCTGCTCTAGCAAACTGATTAACTATGAATTCTCTATTGTTCACTTTGAACAATCCACGAGAATACGAACTAGAAGTATTATCTGAATGATATACAAATGAAAGCTCTTAATAGAAGAACACTAGAACTAAGTGTGCAATGAGTATGCAGTGTTCTTCAGATTCTTGGATTGAGAAGAATGAATCTGCTTCTTTTTTGCTTGTCAATCCATGTATGTGTTTGAGTGTCTCTGTTAACTTTTTCGTTTAATTTTTCCAGCTCTTCACACTTTTAAGGAGCAGTTTGAATTGCAGATCTTCAAGATCTCTTCATAACAAACTTACCTATTTTGTAGCTTCAACTGTTTACTTCTTTAACAGCTTATCCCAACGGATAGTTGCTCAGTATCTTCAAATATAATGTATGGATCTTGTTTGTGAAGATGTTGGGAAAATGTTAAACAAGAAAAGTCAAGTACATAATCAAATCATCAAGCAGTTTCCCTTTCTGCAAAATACAGTTTAGGAAATATATCCTGCAAAATAGGAAACATATTTTTCCTGCAAAATCTTAGTCAAATAGATGAATTCGTCATAGATTACAGTGTTAAAATACTTTTTCTTCCATCATCAAACAACATATAATTAAGTATAGCAGAATAAGAGTTGGAATGAAATAAGAAAACTCCCCCTAAGTTCATGCTTAAACTGTGCTGTTAGTTTCAAGGCTTTGAAAGCTGTTTCAAGGCCTAGCTATTTCAAGCCTTTGAAACCATGCTGAACTTAAAATCTCTCCCTTCATGAACGAAATAACCATAATCAGTTAAGGACTAGGTTTCTACAAAAAATACCCGTTAGAGCATAGCAATAAATTATAACAATAAACTGTTACACAAGGTCTCCAAATAATCCAACTTATTAAGTAGCTAAGTAGCATCAAAGTTTTCAGATAATCCTATTGACGAAAACCAGGTCTCTAAACCAGGAAAATAAACATAAAAAACACCTAAATTTCTCCTCCTTTTTGACTTTCATCAAAAAATAGAGAGAACATGTTGGATCAAAGTTTTGGAAATAAGTAAAGAATTTTTTTTGAAAATATAGAAGTTTTTCAAGAATTGGAAAAGGATTTCAATGCCTTGAAAAAGATAGAAAGAATAGGCAAGAGTTAAGGGGTTGAGTCTCCATCTCCTTGCTGCTCATCATCCTAATCTCCTTCTAGAGCCACTGCATCACCAGCTTCACCTTCTCCCTTAAACAGATCAGTTTCAGTCACTATTTCTGGAATGGTTGGATTATTTTGCTTCTTCTTGATATCTTTAAGCAGCATTCCTGAATCTGCACTGTCAGCTTCATCTTGCTCTTGATCTTCACCACCCTGTTTATCAACCACATGATTACCCTTATCCTTCACTCCAGCAGTCTCATCCTGAGTTTTATGGTCACTTCAAATTTCTTTGGTTGATCCAACCTTTTTGGTTCCTTCCGTAGCTTGAGAAACATCTTCAGACACATCAAACACAGTCATGATCTTGAAGATGTTTTCAACCATGTACTTTATTGTGAAAACCCAATTCCATACTCATGTTGATTTTCCTTCAGTTCATCCGTTTCCTTCTCAAGTCCATTAAGTTTCTGAAGAACCAAGGAGAGGTCTTGGGGCTGAGGGGTTTGGCTTGAGGTAGGGGTCAAGGCCTTGGGTTTAAGAAACTTCTTGGATTTCAGCACTTCTTCAGTCAATTCTGAGTACAACTTCCAAGTCTTAGCACTGGTTCTTACTACACCAATTTTCTCAAATTATTTCTCATCAAGCATACCAAAACCAGTAGTAATAGTTTCTTCCCTATCATTCGGAATTTCAAGGTGTTGAAATAATGAGGTGATAATATTAGCATATGGCAAAGGATGCTTTCTCTGATAGGTTTTGGTTATAAAGCATGTGTTCCATCACAATGTTTGGAAGATAAATCTCATAACCATGCATAACCAAGTACATTAAGTGTAGCACTCTTTCAGTTATCAACTCCTTTGAGTTCTCCCTTGGTACCACACGTCTCATCAAGATTGTAAACAAGACTTTAGCTTCAACAGTTAGCATAGAGTGTGTTAACTTCTTGGACGTGGTAGGGGTGTTGGGTAGAAAGAATTATTATTTGGCCAGTTTCAGGGCATCACTTTTAGGAGAGTGATTGCTAGTGTCAAACCTCTTTGGACAGCCTAGAACATTGGCAAAATCAGAGTGATCTAATTCCATATTAATACCAACAACTTTGGTTTGAATGACAAGGTTCACAGTGTTCTTGAGCTGTCTCATGTTTAGGTATAAGAATCTAGTGAGCATGCGGTAGGCTATCTCTGGAGGGTTTAGAACCCAAAGAGAGCTTTTATTCAGCATCTTAATGCACTCTAGATTCATACTATTCAACATAGAAGCACTGACCATACTGAAGTAAGCAACTGATCTAGAAGCAAATCCATCTAGCCATTGACCTCTAGAAACATTAGTAATGAACCACTTGTTATAAAGGTCAGATTTCTTACCAGTGGATTTCTTCTTTTCTGAATAGATCTGCAGTGCCTAGTCAATGTTCTCTTCTGGCTTATCCTCTGTTACTTTTACTTTTCCCTTGTCTGCTATAGTAGGCTTCTTCTTCAACTTCTTAGGACTAGCAATCTATGTTTCTGGAGCAGATTCAACTTCCTTCATCTTCCTTTTCTTGCTGGAAGTGGGTGTCTGATCTTTCTTTGCCTTCTTCTTGGGAGGAGGAGGAGCAATGTCTTCTGCACTTGGTGTTCTTGAACTTCAGTCACTACTAATGGTCTGAACCTCTTCCTCAGTAGTCTTTCTTTTCTTTTCTTTTCTGTAGTAGCCTTTGAACCACCAGCCATCTTGATTCTATCAGAGGCTCGTCTAGTGCTCATTAGGGCTTGGGATAGAGAAGAGAAAGGTATGAGAGATACGAAGTAAAGAAAGAGAGAAGAAGATAAATACTGAAGAGTTTCAGTTTGAAAAGGAAACTGTATTTTCCTAATCTTTTGAAGATATGTTGAATCAATTAGATCCAAAATTATGTGTGTCATTGGAAGTAAATAATATAATACTATTTTGGCTGAAAAAAGGTTTTTGAAAAGTAAGGGGCAATATTAAGAAATTATCTAAAGAGATAACACCCAACATTGTACGATCCATATTACTGACTTACTAGCATACAATTTTTTTTTCAAGGCATCGGAAAGTATTTCAAGGCCTTGAAAAGCTGTATATCAAAAGCACATAAAATCAAAGCTTTGGAAAGATTTTCAAGGCTTTGAAAATCAGTTCAAACCTTTGAAACACATAATACTTACCTAATACTCCCCCTAAACCAATGCTTCTTTATTTAGCATACCCAATTCTAATCTCAAGGATGAGACTCTTTCATCTGGCAGTGGTTTAGTGAAGATATCTGCAAATTGCATGTTAGTGGAAACAAATTCAAGAACAATATCACCTTTCTCAACATGATCTCTGATGAAGTGATGTCTAACATCAATGTGTTTGGTTCTTAAATGATGAACTGGATTCTTGGTGATTGATATTGAATTGTATTGTCACACTTAATAGGTATATCTCAGATATCAAATCTAAGGTCTCTCATTTTTTGAGCTATCCATAATACTTGTGAGCAGCAAGCTCCAAAAGCTATATATTCAACTCTGCTGTTAATAGTGCAACTGAGTTTTGCTTCTTTGAATGTCAGCTGATTAATGGTGATCCAAGGAATTGACAGCATCCTGATGTACTCTTACTATCAACTTTATATCCTGCAAAGTCAGCATCTGAATAGCCACACAAATAGAAATTATATTGTTTAGGATACCAAAGCCCTAAGTCTTTGGTACCATTGAAATATCTAAAGATTCTTTTGACAACATTCAAGTGTGATTCTTTAGGATCAGCTTGAAATCTAGCACACATATAAACACTGAACATGATATCTGGTCTGCTAGCTGTAAGATATAGTGATGATCCAATCATACCTATGTACTCTTTCACATTCACACTCTTACAGGATTCATCTTTGTCTAATGACAATGTAGAGATCACGGGGGTCTTGATTTATTTGGATTGAGATATATTATATTTTCTCAGCAAGTCTCTTGTGTACTTGCTTTGATGTAGGAATATTCCCTTCTTCATCTGATGTATTTGAAGTCCAAGAAAGAAGTTCAACTCTCCCATCTAACTCATTTCGAATTCCCTGCTCATAAGACTTGAGAATTCCTTGCAAAGAAGGTCAGTAGTAGCTCCAAACAGAATATCATCAACATATATTTGTACTACAAGAAAATCTTTCTCATGAGTCTTTATGAAAATGGTTTTGTCTACTAATCCTCTTTTGAAATCATTTTCAAGTTTGACAATCTTTCATACCAAGCCCTTGGAGCTTGTTTTAAACCATAAAGAGCCTTGTCAAGTTTATAAACATGGTTTGGAAACTTGTCATTTTCAAAACCTGAAAGTTGAGCAACATAAACTTCCTCTTGCAAATATTCATCTAAGAATGCACACTTCACATCCATTTGGAACAGTTTCATGTTCTTCTGAGATGCAAATGCAAGTAGAATTCTAATTTCTTCTAACCTGGCAACATGAGAAAAGTCTCCTCATAGTAAATACCTTCTTCTTGATTGTATCCTTGAGCTAAAAATCTAGCTTTGTTTCTGATTACCTTCCCATTCACATCTAACTTGTTTCTGAATACCCATATGGTGCCAATAACAAACTGATTTCTTGGTGAAGGAACTAGATTCCAAACCTTGTTCATTTCAAAATCATTGATTTCACTTTGCATAGTTATGATCCAGTCTATTTCTTGTAATGCTTCCTTCACAGTTTCAGGTTCTACAAGGGACATAAAAGCATTAAATGCACACAGATTCTTTAACTATGATCTACTTTGTGTACCAGTGGTTAGATCAGAAAGAATGTTATCAGCAGGATGAGATGAGAGATATTTAAATCTCTTCCTTGGTGTCCAAGGTTCAGGCTCTCCAATTTTTTTTTCAAATCTTTGAGAACTTGAAGTAGTAGTTTGATCACCTGTCTTTTCTGGAGGATTTGTTTCAAGGCTTTGAAACTCATTTTCATGGACTTGAAAATGCCTTATGTGTTCCTATAAGTTTTCCTTGGAACCTTTTGAGGAAACTTCTTTATTCTCTAAATCATGCTTGTTCAGATTAAGATCTGCAAAACCATCACTCAAAGAACCATCAAAGCTTTCATCAAATATGACATGAATACTTTCTTCAACAAGATTGGTTCTCTTATTGTAAAATTTATAGGATTTGCTTGTCTGTGAATAATCAAGAAAGATACCTTCATCACTTCTTGCATCAAACTTACCAAGATTGTCCTTACCATTATTATGAACATAGCAGGTACCAAAAGGTTTGAAGTAAGAAATATTTGGCTTTCTTCCTTTGAACAACTCATAAGGAGTCTTCTTCAATATAGGTCTGATCAAGCACCTGTTGAGAATATAGTTTGCAGTATTCAAAGCTTCTGCCCAATAGTATTTTGGCAGTTTGTTCTCCAAAAGCATTTTCCTTGACATGTCTTCAAGTGTCCTGTTCTTTCATTCAACAACTCCATTCTGTTGAGGTGTTTTAGGAGCATAAAAGTTGTGAGAGATTCCATGCTTACAACAAAATAAATCAAACTCAAGTTGATCAAACTCTCTACCATGATATTTTCTAATTGAAGCAATAGGTGGGTTTTTCAAGGTTTGAAGTTCTCTACAAAAGCTTTGAAAATTAAGAGAGGGCTTCAGATTTTTCTCTAAGAAACATAACCCAAGTATATCTAGAGAAATCATCTACAATAACAAGCATGTACTTCTTACCCTTTGGAGTTGGAGTTCTCATAGGATCACATAGATACATATGGAGTAATTCAATGGGTCTAGTAGTACATACAAAGCTCTTTGGTTTGAATGAGCTTCTGGTCTGCTTGCCTTGTGCACAGACTTTGCATACTTCTTCATCTTTGAACTTGATAGAGTGTAGACATCTCACTAAGTTCATAGAGACTAGATTTTTCAAGGTATGCAAGCTAATGTGTCCTAACTTTCTGTGCCAAAGCTTTTAATCTTCTTTCAAGGCCTTGAGACATTTCAAGTTTTCTCCTACATTTTTGTTAGTTTGAAAAGTGTACACATTGTTTGACCTAGAGGCTGTGAGGATGCAATTGCCAGATTCTCATTTTGCACCACACATTTCTCTTTGTAAAAAATAACTTTATTACCATTATAACAAAGCTGAATACACTAAGCACATTGAATTTCAAGCTATCAACCAAATACACATCATAAATAGAGTTTTCAGAATTTGTAACAACTTTACCAATACCTAGAATGCTACATTTGCGTTTTTCACCAAGTGCGATTGAACCTTGAAATTTCTCTTTCAATTCTAGAATAAAGAGCTCTTTCCACTCATGTGTCTGGAGCAACCACTATCCATAAATCATTTATTTTCTTTGCTCTTGGTGACAACCTGCAAACACCATTCACTGCCTTACCTAACTGTCAAACCAAGTGTGGAATTTAAATTCATACTCAGGGTAAACCATGTTAGGTGGTCTAACCCCTTTAGGAACCCTAATCTATCTAACTTGTCCTTTGAGTTGAACTGGAAAAAGTATTCCGCATTATGTGAGGGTCTCTTCTTCTAAAAGGACAAGTCATCTTAACATGACCAATCTTATTACAGTACTGGCACTGGGGAGATGTTTTGCCTCCATCTTTCACAAATCTGGTACTTTTTTTTCTGGGGAAATTTGGATTGTATCCAATACTAGTTTTGTGAATAGATTTTAAGTTACCTCCAAGGAGCAGATTTAAGTTGTGTTCTGAGCCAGCAAGTTTTGTTATGAATGATTCAGATTCTTGAAGTTTCTCAGGTAAGGTAGTCTTTTATTTATCCAATTCATCAACTTGATGCCTTAGATTAAAAATATTGTCTCTCAAAAGAGAGTTCTCAGTGACTACTTCCCTGACTTGTGTTTTCAAGGCTTTGAAATTGGTTTTCAAGGCCTTGAAATCATTGTCAGATTTATTTTGAGAATTTCACGGTTCTGATTCAGACAAACAAGATGCAAGTTTTCTTTTGCCTGCTCATAAACCTTATCTTTCAAAACTATGATCTCTTTCAGTAGTCCTCTTCATTTAAAAGCATTGTTCTAAGATAATCAGAGAGGGCTTCTGTTGGTTTTGAAATTAAGCAATTTACCATTACCTCAATATTCTTTTCAGAAATTTCATCATGCTTGGCCATAAAGCATAGGTTGTAGGGTTTTGATGCAGGTTACGCAGCGGAATAACAAAAATGTAATCCTGCTCAAACCCCTCCAAGAATGACATGCAAGCAATCATAACATTATTAGGGTAGAAACATGTGTACCTTAGTTGTGTGATCACTACGAAGAATTGTTTCTTCGTCTCTATGAGTATCCACACCTTGGATATTCAACTAGAGTCCTTCCCAACGTGTAGAGCTAGCAATGGAAGAAAGGAGAAAGGATCTCAAAAAACGAGGAAAATTTGTGCCCAAGGATGGGCCGACGACGTCGGGTAGGGGGACGGGTTGGGTGGTTCAGCCTCCCAACTTGTCTCTCGCTCTCTCTCGCTTTGTTATATTCTCTCAATAATGACTTGGATGATAAAATAACAAGCTAGAGTTCCTTTATATGGTTAATAACTCTTTTATTAACTACATAATTGCCCCAATACTAATCTTGTCCTTACATGGATTAGTCCACTTGTAAATTAGTCATACTAAATTTGCTCGTGGTTGCGCTATGATCCTTCTATTAATTAGTCCAACTAATTAATACCCAGATCCAGTTTAATTCATAGGGTGTTTGACCTATAGGTTTCTATTTAGTTGGTAATAACCATTACAAACATAGAGCGGTGTCTAGCAACACATATATGCCACTCAATTAATAGAAATAGTCAGTGATCCTGAAAAACCTTGTGCCCAATGTTACCGTGTTGTGTTATCCCTTTGTCTCCATATTTGGATTGGAAACGAGACAAATTTTGTCACACTCGTATATCCAATCCATAGTTTTTCGATCCTGGGAATAGACTTATCCATGCAGATAACATCAATATCTCCATATTGATTTATCTGAGTCTGGCCAGACATTCCATAAGCTCTACCGCTCGAGTGGCCGTGGATATTTACTCCTATTATATAGGAGGGACAAATCCTGTCTACATCACTGCACCTCGAAGCTTACTTCCTATCATGCCCAATTGTTATCTTTATAGTTACCCAGTCACGAAGTAACGTTTGATAATATCAAAGCATGATATGTCACAACTAGAGTATCCAGTGACTTCAAGTCTAAGGATTACAACACCATTAGCACAACGAGAAGCACTTGTGTCGTTGACATAATCGAATGTAGCCTTCTCGTGGTGGGTCTATCCAGTATGCCATTACTCCTAATGCATACCAATGTGTTAGACTTGATATCCCCATATCAATATACCCACGTACTAGTCTATAGTTGATCGTCTCGTTAATCAATATAATGGACTAGGGATATTTAAGATAAACAACACAATTGCAATCTACGGACTTAATTATATTAAATATCTCCAAAAATAATACGATGATTATTCTAGAAAATAAAGTTCATACTAAACAGATTGCCTCTAGGGCATCCAAAACCAGCTGTCTCCCACTCGCACTAGAGCCAATATGGTGCATCACGTATGCCTATAGCCCTAGTGTGACCTTCATGCTTTCGTTGAACCAACGGCTTTGTGAAAGGATCTGAAAAATTGTCATCTGTTGGAATCTTGCATATCTTCACATCTCCTCGATCTACTATGTCTTGAACCAGATGGAATCTCCTAAGTACATGCTTCCTCCTCTAGTGTGAACGAGGTTCCTTGGCCTGTGTGATCGCCCCAGTGTTGTCATAGTACAACGTTATGGATCCATGACACGTCCAAACCACAGGTGTATGGCTGTCGTGTGTAGTAATAAATCCGGTAATCAGGGGTGTCGAACCCAAGGGACTTCTATGTAAATTAGTTATTAATTCTAAACCTTATGTGGGCGAAGCGCGTTGTTTGAGTTTGCTAATTCTACGAAAATTAAAAGACAATGACAAGTTAACCGCTTAGATGATGGCACGATTAACAAGAATAATTGCAAAAAGTTACTAATGAGTGACAAATACCGGGAATTCTCTCTAGGATCACTAGGGATAATATGAACTGCGATTTGATTTATGAAACACTAACACGTCCATCTCCTGTTAATCAAGCAAAATACAACTCGCCGAGTTACCAAATAAGTCGACTATACTTAGAGCCAATTCAAACCGAGTTACCAAGCTTAATTTGATTCTAAGTATGCATTACGATTCGTTATTATACGTTAAAGATCCTAGTTAACACTACCGAGTTACCAAGTAATGATACGACTAGGTGAGAAGTTAAATTTACCGACTAAAATTCACGGAGTTACCACGTCAATCGTAATTGAGATCAATCCCACGGTAGCTAAGCGCAAGAAAGATAGAGATTCAAGTATAAACTAATCATGACAAGAGAGAATCGCATTAATTAAGCCAAAACATGAAGCATAATCTCAAAACGAGATTTTCATACCAAAACCCTAGATATCCAAACGATAATTCCCGATAAAGAGGGTTTAGCTACTACAATACATGATCAAATTAACAAGTTTATTGATCATGAATCCAAAACTAAAGAAGAGAAAGAGTTTAGAAATCAAACGAAGAATCCAAAAAATCCAAGCACACTCCAAAAGCTCCCAAGCGTTGTTCCAAAGCTCCACTATCGTTCCAAAACCCCTAGGGACGGATTCCTAGGGTCTAAAACAGCCCCAAAACTTGTAACTTTTAAAAAAATTACAATACAGCCCCAAAATAGTCGACTTTACACTTCTGTTCGTACGAACAGTCGGGTTGTTCGTACGAACACTTCAGATTTCGAGCTCAAAAATTCTTCTAAGTATAAGTGTTTGTATGAACACTTTTCTGTTCGTATGAACAAGTTTGGAAATCTTCTTCTTTGGCTCTTTTTCTTGTTTCTGTAGGGAGGCGAATCCATGGACCAGTTCGATTGCATGTCTTCTATACCGATTAAAAAAATTGTTTCAACAGAACGCCATAAACCATTCAAGGTGGAATTAGGGTTCATACCTGCGTCCAAGCTATCTGATGTAGGTCTGAAAACACTCCTGATCTTCTCCCGTATTCCTGAAGTTCCTCCTGGATGCAAGTGTGGGCTTGCTGCTTCCATAATCCTTCTTGTCCTCCAGACAAATTGCTCTCAATCTCGAAACCCTAGATTTCGGTGTGTACCTCAAGCATCCGATTTCAGAAGACTAAGGACACTTATATAGGCTACGGGAGGGACCTGAGGAGAAAATATGAATCAGGCTCCTAACTTTATTAGGACTTCTGGATCCACCCGAACCTAGTCCGAATAAAGTTAATAACAGTTAGTACCATGAAATAACTGTTATTGCACTCCTGTCCATATTCTCAAAAACTAATATTTCGAGCTCCTGTTATTAAATACTTATTATCTCCCCATGTTAAGATTACAGATACCCCGTCGATTAAATTATTTACTGACTAATTCATTTAATCGAACTCTTCCCATTTCCTTGATCCTTACCACTTAACTTATTTGATATGTCCATATTACCAAGTAATCTACCTGCAGGGTTTGACATAATCAAAACTTATAAGCTTCATCAAGGGGATATCATCAATCCCATAAACGGGACATGGATTCCTTCGATATATCAATCTACGCCATGGACTCAACAGTATTACCCAACTCATCGAGGTTATTGACTCCATAGGAATCTCACTTACTTGACTTGTCAAAGCAATAACTACTAAATACGTGTGCACATTGACTATCTAAGGATTAAGAGCAGAAGTAATCATAATAACCATGAGACATAGCTTGTCTTATTATGTCAGCACAAATAAAATGATCTCAACTTGGTCATGTTCAATATACACAAAGTATACTGGCACATTGAGCTGAAACTATAGTATGAACTATACTGTTTCGTGTAGCCAAGACAGACCTACTAAAACAATGTGCTACAATCGTTCCGATGGTTTGTCTAATTCCATCTAGATTGTGAACTCACAACTTTTATTCCACAAGAACCGAAGATAAGATCTTCTGTGTGTAAGCTATACTCTACACACCAGATCTTCTACTATGCAGAACAATAGACAACCATGTACAATAATGATATAATGCAAAAACATTTCCCAAAACCATTCTCATAAATATCAAATTCATATAATCCAATACAAAAAGCATGGCTTTTAGTATTCAATCCAACAATCTCCCACTAAGACTCAAATCCATGCAGCAACACACCTCAAACCCATTCCTCTACGTGACCATCAAAAGCCTTAGCTGTCAAACACTTCGTAAATGGGTCTGCCAGGTTATCCGATGATTCAATCTTCATCACTGCCACATCACCTCTGTGAACGAATTCTCTAATCAAATGATACTTACGCTCTATGTGTTTTCGTTTCTTGTGAGCTCTTGGTTCCCTTGAGTTTGCAACCGCGCCGCTATTATCGCAATAAAGCGTCATAGCCGGTTGTGCGCTTGGTACCACTCCAAGATCCATTAGAAAGTTTCAGAGCCAAACAACTTCCTTATCAGCTTCCGAAGCAGCCACATATTCAGCTTCCATGGTGGAATCAGCAATGCAAGACTGCTTGATGCTCCTCCAACTAATGGCTCCACCTCCTAAAGTGAAAACATATCCAGAGGTAGACTTCCTGGAGTCCCTATCTGACTGAAAATCTTAGTCTGTGTACCCAATGGGTACAATAATATTTTCATGGTAAACCAACATATAGTCTCGAGTCCTTTTCAGGTACTTCAATATATGTTTCACCGCTGTCCAATGTTCTCTGCCAAGGTTAGACTGATATCTACTAAACATTCCAACATCAAAGCAAATATCCGGTCTAGTCCATAACATCGCATACATGAGGCTTCCTACTGTAGAAGCATAAGGAACTGCTTTCATGCTTTCTACCTCATCAGGTGTCTTAGGACACTGAACCTTAGATAGTCTAATTCCATGTCTGAAAGGGATTAAACCTTTCTTGGAATCCTCCATGCTAAACCTTGCAAGAACAATATCAATATAATTGGCTTGTGACAAGCCCAACATCCTATTTTTCAGATCTCGCATAAGCTTGACCCCTAGAATGTATGCTGCTTCTCCCAAGTCTTTCATATCAAATTGACTTGATAACCATACCCGCACACTAGATAATACACCCACATTGTTTCCAATGAGCAATATATCATCAACGTAAAGTATCAAAAATACCACCACGTTTTCCTTACACTTCTTGTACACACACGGCTCATCCGGACATTGATCAAAACCAAAAGATTTGATTTCCTGATCAAAACGGATGTTCCATGATCTAAATGCCTACTTAAGTCCATAAATAGAACTCTTAAGCTTACACAACTTATGCTCCTGGCCCTTAGCTACGAATCTGTCTGGTTGCATCATATAAATGCACTCATCAAGACTGCCATTAAGGAAAGTTGTCTTGACATCCATTTGCCAAATTTCGTAATCAAAATGAGCCATAATGGACAAGAGAATCATGATAAACTTAATCATGTCTACTGCCGAAATTTTTTCCTCATAGACGATCCCTTCTTTCTGAGTAAAACCTTTCGCAACAAGCCTTGCTTTGAAGGTTTCAACCTTCCCGTCTACCCCTCTCGTTTTCTTGTAAATCCACTTACATCCTATGGGTTTTACCCCATCTGTTGGATCTATGAGATCCCAGACGTGATTGGAGTACATAGACTCCATCTCAGAAAGCATAGCCTTTTTCAACTTTTCCGCATCCGTACTTTCAACAACTTCATTATAGTTACTAGGATCAGTATCATGTTCATCAGGGACCTTGTCGAAAGACTCTCCCAAGTACATGTATCTGTCTGGTTTACGAGAAAACCTCCCACTACGACGAGACTGTACTTGTGGTTCACTAACATTAACATTTTCCCCACTGCTTGGTTGCGGCGGAATGTCACTACTATCTTGTGGATCACTAGTATTGTCATTTCCCCCGCTGCCCTCTTGCGGAGGGATGTCAACACTATTTTTTTTTGTATCACGAGTATCTACATTTCTCCAACCACCCAAAGGTAATTGAATGTCGATATCATTTTCTTGTGGTATTTCTTATTGTACAGTTGGTATATCATGACCTTGGACTACTTGTTATCCTCGTATTTCTTCCAGAACAATTTTACTTTTAGGCTTGTGATCCATTATATAGTCTTCCTCTAAGAATCTCGCATTGGTGCTAACAATAACTTTCTGATCCTTCAGACTATAAAATAAACCAACATTTGTTCCTTTCGGGTATCCTACAAAGACACATACTTCTGTCCTTTATTCCAACTTACTTGCGTTCCCCTTCAGCACATGTGCTGGACTACCCCAAATCCGAACATGCCATAGACTAGGCTTGCGCCCAGTCCAAAGTTATGTGGGTGTAGTTGGTACTGACTTAGACGGAACCAAGTTCAGAATATATGCAGCTGTCTCTAAAGCATGCCCCAAAAGGAAATTGGTAAATCCGAATAACTCATCATGGATCTCACCATTTCTAAAAGAGTCCTATTCCTTCGCTCTGCCACACCATTCTGTTGTGGCGTACTTGGAGCAGACAACTGGGATTGAATCCCTTGTTCCTCCAAGTAATCCCTGAATTGTCCCAAGAGGTACTCGCCACCTCGATCAGATCGAAATGAGTTGATATATTTTCCTAGACGCTTCTCTGATTCTGCCTTAAAAATTTTGAATTTCTCAAAGGCCTCAGACTTATGCCGCATCAAATAAATATATCCATATCTTGAGTAATCATCAATAAATGTAATGAAATACTCAAAACCTCCCCTCGCTTGGACATTCATTGGTCCACAAACATCTGAATGGATAAGCTCCAACAGTTCTTTGACCCTATTACCCTTTGCCAAAAATGGCCTCTTGGTCATCTTACCTTCTAAACATGACTCACATGCTGGTAGTGCCTCCTCTTTTAATGAACCTAATGGTCCATTCTGAACCAGCCTTTGTATTCTATTTATATTGATATGACCAAGTCGTAATTCCAAAGATATGTTTGGTTTATCTCGCAAGGTTCCTTTCTATTTTTAGGTAAGCTATCCGAGTTATTCAGTTCATATAGCTGCGCTATGGGAGTATCAGGGTTTATAATGTAAAGACCATCCACCAATGTACCAGAAAAAATAAAACGTTTATTTTTCTTAATAACCACAGAGTCATTAAACTAAACTAAATATTCATTCTTAACCAACTTAGAAACTGAAATCAAATTCCTTCTAATGGAAGGTACATAAAGACAATCTTTCAAAACTAAAATCTTATCATTCCCAAAATGTATGAAACAAATTCCTATTGCAACTGCAGCTACTTTATTCGTGTTGCCCAAGTGTAGATAAATCTCACCACCACTAAGCTGTCTGGTTTCCTGGAACCCCTGCAATGAATTGCAGACATGGTCAGTGGCTCCCGAATCTACACACCAGGTTCTAGTAGATCGAAGCGCTAAACATGATTCAACTATTAGTGAAAGAGATATACCTGAGTTGTTCTGGATTAGACGAGTCAGGAACTTTGGACATTGATTCTTCCAATGCCCTCTCTGGTTACAGAGGAAACACTTTCCTTTCGGCTTTCCCAATGTCCCCTGAGGAGCAAGTTCTTGCTGTGGCCCACGAGCTATTCCTTGAGGTGCCGGAGCAACCTTCGGAACTACTGCTTGTGCAACTTTCTTCTTCTTCGTAGCCCTAGGGTTAGAAGTAGAAGCCTTTTCAGCCACCATTACATTAACCGGTTTCTGTAGGAGTCCCTCAGCTGCTTGAAGCTCCTTTAACAATTCGGCTAAAGAATAAAACTTTTTGTTCATATTATAATTTAGCCGAACTGTTAAATGAATTAGACAGCGTCATGAGCACGATATCGACCTGAGTTTCCTCATCGATTACAGCTCCAAGGATCTCTAGTTCACCTAGAAGACTTATCATCTTCAGAACATGATCCCTTACAGATGATCCTTCAACCATTTTTGTGTTCATGAGGTTTTTCATAGCAACCTGCCTGGCAGCACGATCCTAATCCCCAAACATCTCTTTGAGGTTCTCCATGATCTCAAGGGCAGAGCTCATGTTCTCATGCTGATGCTGCAACACATTAGAAATGGAGCCTAATATGTAGCATTTAGCCATCTGATCGGATTTCTGCTACCTCTTATAAGGCTTGGCTTCTTCCTCAGAAGCCCCTTCTAGAGGTTCTTCAAGACATTCCTCAAGAAGCACAAATTTGTAATCCTCAGCAGTTAGCACAATATTCAAATTCCTCTTCCAATCAATATAGTTTGATCCATTGAGTTTGTTTTGACTCAAGAGAATTGATAGTGGGTTGAATGAGTTCGACATTTTTGAACCTGAGAATCATGTAAATAAAACTTATAAGGGCAATGTAAACCACCAGCAGTCTAACGCACATAAAAATAGTATGCCACTATGGGTGGACGTCTACCATTCATTATATAGTTAGACATGGTACCTTTGGTCCTGCAAGCCATAGCAGTGACTCCGATGGGGAGGATACTACAACTTACATCTAAGTTGTATACCATCATTTTACTTCTAAACCCCTTACCCCATTACATGCCTCTTAGATGGAGAGATGACACATAAATAGTAATTGTTAGAAGTATCCTCATAGGAATTTGTACCAGTGATACTATAGTGGTTATGTTCGATAAGAAGGTTAACTCCAAGGCTAACACACACAACCAACTACATCACTTATAAATCAGTGATGGAGACCGGGGGATCTAGCAGCACTAGACTCCCTCTCCCACTTAGTTGTTTGAAAAATTTAATACAAATTAAATTATTTATCCATGTTGTCCATGATTAAAATGCAAGCATTCAGAATAATCATACACATAGATACAATCAAACACGTAATAAGCATTCAACCACACACAACCCTGCTATTATGGTCCAAGCTTCATTATCCGCGCTATCATGCTTCAGTCCCATATTTTCCGAGATCTTTCAGAGTTTCTCGCCGATCCAATTTGGCGCTGAGTTGGCTGGGGTTTTCAATGGGCAGCGCGTCCCTGATAGGGTTCGGGGGTTTGCCCCCGATTTTTTTTTCTGGTCTGGTGTTTCTGGGGTGCAATTTCTCTACATCGTTTTTAACCCGGTGTGCCCTTTTTCTGAAAATCGCCATGCCATCTTCGCCTTTCTATCTTCACTATAATTACAGTAACCCTAGCCTCCATGGATTCCGCAAATCGGTCTATAACAGAGTACCAGAGACTGCTATAGACTTTCAATGCCTCCAAGGAGTTCACATGTTCTACTAAAACTGGAATAAGAGAACCTAGGGTTTACTATTACAGATTACAGATTTCATCCACGAAAAACATCGTGGGAACCAAAACCAAATCAAACGACACACATCAAACAATGTGACCATAATAGCATGACATGATTCAATCTGCAAAAAAGAGTTAGACATCGCAATATTCCTACTCTAACATGCATAGCCGGTTCGATTATTGGACAACATGGATGTATAGCAGATATACAGAGTCGAACCAGGCTCTGATACCAATTGTAGGGAGGCGAATCCCTCAACCAGTTGATTGCATGTTTGCTATACCGATTAAAAAAATATGTTTCAACATGAACGCCATAAACCCTACTAGGCGGAATTAGGTTTCATACCTGCGTCCAAGCTATCTGATGTAGGTCTGAAAACACTCCTGATCTTCTCCCGCATTCCTGAATTCCTCATGGATGCAAGTGTGGGCTTGCTGCTTCCAGATCCTTCTTGGCCTCCAGACGAATTGCTCTCAGTCTCGAAACCCTAGATTTCGGTGTGTATCTCAAGCATCCGAATTCTGAAAACTAAGGACACTTATATAGGCTACGGGAGGGACCTGGAGGAGAAAATATGAATCAGGCTCCTAACTTTATTAGGACTTCTGGTTCCCTCCAAACCTAGTACGAATAAAGTTAATAACAGTTAGTACCACTAAATAACTGTTATTGCACTCCTGTCCATATTCTCAAAAACTAATATTTTGATCTCCTCTTATTAATACTTATTATCTCCCCATGTTAAGATTACAGATATCCGTCGATTAAATTTATTACTGACTAATTCATTTAATCGACCTCTTCCCATTTCCTTGATCCTTACCACTTAACTTATTTGATATGTGCAGATTACCAAGTAATCTACCTGTAGGGTTTGACATAATCAAAACTTATAAGCTTCATCAAGGGGATATCATCAATCCCATAACCGGGACATGGATTCCTTCGATATATCAATCTACACCATGGACTCAATAGTATTACCCAACTCATAGAGGTTATTGACTCCATAGGAATCTCACTCACTTGACTTGTCAAAGCAATAACTACTAAATACATGTGCACATTGACTATCTAAGGATTAAAAACATAAGTAATCATAATAACCATGAGACATAGCTTGTCTTATTATGTCAGTACAAAGACAATGATCTCAACTTGGTCATGTTCAATATACACAAAGTATACTAGCACATTGAGTTGAAACTATAGTATGAACTACACTGTTTCGTGTAGCCAAGACAGACCTACTAAAACAATGTGCTATACTCGTTTCGATGGTTTGTCGAATTCCATCTAGATTGTGAACGCACAACTTTCATTCCACAAGAACCGAAGATAAGATCTTCTGTGCGTAAGCTATACTCTACACACCAGATCTTCTACTATGCAGAACAATAGACAACCATGCACAATAATGATATAATGCAAAAACATTGCCCAAAACCATTCTCATAAATATCCAATTCATATAATCCAATACAAAAAGCATGGCTTTTAGTATTCATTCCAACAGTTTCTTCCTTCTTCGTCTTCAATCCCGAGCATCTCTTGAGCAATTCCACTTTCCGAAGTTCACTTCCAATCCAAGATCATCGCTCCGAGCTCCCGGTTCCTGAAATCCACAACACTAAAAGATACCGTAAAATCAAACGATACAAATATGGCATAAAATACGTGAAAAAGTGTCCAGACTCAACATTTACGATCAAATGCTCAATTATGCTACAGTTATCCAAACTTGGCCTAAAACATATGTATGCGTCGGAAACTATGCAAAATTACAAGCAATCACCTACGAATATAACTCCAAAAATGGAGTTATCAAATATCCCCACACTTACCATTTGTGCGTCCCGAGCAATCTATCAAAACCGGCCACATCTTTAAACTTTCTTCCCCATCAAATCATGGTACGATTCTAGCTAATTGCATACTTTTTCGAAACACCATTTGCATACAAACCAAGACTAGCCGACTCAACATAAACACCAACTCAATACATGACTCAACAATGCAACAATATGATGCGATGCCTTTAGACTCGATCCTACACAAACACATATATAAAAAACACCATTTTTTTAAATCTTTTTGGACGAGATCGGGCGATCTCAATTAGCTCAAAACGGTTCTCATGGAGTGATAAAGAATCTAGGGACAAGGCATGAATCGCAACTAAACTTGACAACGAGAATCTCCCCTAGTTAGTATAGAAAACCTAGCTTTACTAAGTACAAGAATAACCTACCTCCTCGCGTGTTCCGACAAATAAGAGGCTACGCTAGGCTAAGCCACGTTCAAGGTCCGTGATCCTATTCCGCTAACGGTTTAGAACGTTGAGGCTTAAGGACAAAAATGATAATTATGAAGTAACAAGTCCTAAAGTGTCACATTCTCACATTCAAACCCACATCTCACACACCCTCGCCATGATGATAGAAACCGCAACCTGAAACTTACCGTGTCCGGCCCTCGATCCCCTCAAACCCCGGTGCAATAACGATCTCCGTGGCCACCATGGCAATACGTACCCGAAATGCAAACTGTCGCCAACGAACTAGCAACTTTCCACCACTCAATTTCCAATAGCTGAAATTTATTCCTTTATTCAATCTCTCCTTTTTTTCTCTATTTCTTTTTTTTCTATATTTTTTTCTTTTCTCTTTTTTTTTTCTTTTTTTTTGATCAAAATATCAACAACAAAAATATCCGAGTGGTTCTCCAAGAATTAAGCAACGCAAATATGTTAAGGGAAGGAGACGAACCGACGAATGTATATCACAAGTAAAATTCGTCTTCCCCTAACTCAATGAAGTACACAGTTCTACCAAACAAAGCCACCAAATAATCAAAGCGCGTGTGTAGGGATGGAGTCGTCAGAAGCTCAATCTCGATGTCCATAGTCAAAAGTCGACATCCCCACACTAGAATGTAAACATGCCCTATCTCAAGTAACCAAATGTATGTAAGTCTCGAGCCTAATCCAACCGATCCTCCTACACCGTGATGATGAAAAGAAACGATACATAGCACGATCCACCGATTAAGATCAACCAACTCCATTTTGTGCGGATTAGACGTCACGCACTCACGGGTCTCTACAACTGTGTCCATGGTGTAATGACATGGAACACCGCCACACCGAAGTGCGCAAGCCTACTCACTCACCCTCGCATCCCCTCGTAAATATCAAATGAAGCACATGCGATACGTATAACTCATAATAATGTATAGTGAAGCACTCCCTCATCGAAACCCCTCAACTATGACTCCCTCGTGACGCACTAAAGAGGTAATTCTAAACGATTTGTGATGAAGGCCAAGAATCGTCTCCCTAGGTCAAGAGGCTAGCAAATAAAAACCAAGGTCCAAATCGGGCTTTATAGTGGTCCTACAAGGTCAGATCTAACAAGCAGTGAGTGCTATAATACGCATCCTCGCACAACTGTTCTGTGTGCCACTACGAGGCGGGTTGACGACTTCTTAAGACGTACACCTGAACGTTTGGCTTGTTTATCTCACACCTTGCTCAACTCTTGTAAGAAAACAAGGCACACACTTTAAATTTGAAAATCAAGTCAGTGTATTAAAATAGGTAGGAATTCCCGTAAAGAAAGTCTCTCTATACGTACTAGGGGAACTCGCATTGTCTCTCTCGGTCGCAAGTCATGCCCTATGCCTAAAGTCTCACACTCCTCGATTTTACCTAATTTTCGCTTCTTTTAATTGCCCTTTCTCAAATTTTTAATTTTTATTTTATTTTTTATTTTTTTGATTTGTTTTTTTTTCTTACTAAAACAAGTTCTACTCTATATGGAATGGCAGTTGATGAATTAAAATTGCATATTTTAGTATGTTAATGAACTCTTCATAACTTGCTAATATGTGTAATTTATCTATTTTATCTCTCTTTCTAGACTTATACTTGTTTTCGTAGTTTTGGTTGTTTTTATCTTATTTTGTAGGCAAAGAAGTGATTTAGAACGCAAGGGGCTAGTTGTGAAAGCTTGAATGAGGGATTTGAAGGCTTAATTTGAAGGAGTCAAGTGATAAAGAGGTTAAAGTTGAAGACAAAGCAACTAATTTTCAAGCTAAAGTGAAGATTTGAATACCTATTTGAGAAGACAAGAAAAGAATATGGGGTCTTTATTGAAGATTTAGAAGAAAAGAGGTCAAAATTAGAGTCAAAGGTTGAAGTGGAGGGCAAATTAGAGAAGAACTTAACGGAATTGGGGCTGAAGTGTAGATTTCTAAACGTTTTAAGGGCTGTTATGAAGGGTCTTAACGGAGTTGGGGTGTTATTTGCTATTTCTCAAATGTTTTTAAGAGGAGATGGGGGTGTTTTAAAACATAACAGAGAATAAGGGGGGAGCCGGGTGAAAATTATCCAAAACAGCTCATCTTCTCACACGTTTTTTCTCTCTCCCGTCGAACACACAGCAGAACAGAACCCAGACGCCATTGTTCTACGCACGAAGCTTCTCCGAAGGCCTCTTATCCCTCGTTTCTTCACCAAATCTCACGAGACAAGTCCCAATCTTCTCCCTAGGCCTAGCTCCACCCAGCCTAAGTCTCAATTCGGCCCAAGAATGCTTCTAGAAGAAACGCCCAATTTCTAGGGTTCATGAAGAGCAACCTCAAATTGACGTTAGAGATGAAATTGGACCAAATCAAGAGCTGAGATTCAATCCTTGGAGGCTACGAAACCCTCCCTCACTGCCTATATAAGCTGAAGAGAAAGAAGAAGAAGAAGGGGGGGGGGGGGGGGACGAACACGCACGAAGCTGATCCGAAGCTCTGCCTCTCTCTCTTCTCTCTCGGTACTAAGCCAATTTCTGGGTTCGTTCTGGTGTTTCCGAGCTCATCCTGAGCTATTACGGAGCCAACAACAACCAGGGAGGAGAGGGCTAAATCTGGGTTCAATTTGCTCTGTTTTGAGCACTGTTTTTGGTCACTGTTCGTCACTGTGTTGCTGCAGCAGCTCTAACTTGTGTTTTTGCTGCTGTTAGCTTTGAATTTTTTGGGTTGTTAGCTGCTTTAGATTGATTTAAGTGTAGTTTGAATCAAACACTAGTAGTTTGTTCATCATTTGGTAGCAAGTTGGTGTTATTTGGTTGAATTGAAGAGTATTTGAGCTTGAATATAATGACTATTTTCATGAATGCTCTTGATTCTTGTGTCTTGCTCTTGAATATGAACAACTAAGCTACTTGTTGGGTTGATTGATGAAGATAGATGACTTGTGTGTGAGAAATTCAATTGTTCTTCTAGTCTTATAAGTTGGATGTCGAATTCGTAGTATTCAAGTGTTGAATATCAAATCCGAATTGTGGCTTGATCTTTCATATGGAAACGCTCTCGTTTACATATTAAAGATGCTTGACATAACTCGATTTTGCATTTCACTCTTGAATACTAGAGCTAGAAAAGTCCTCTTACTATATAATCCATGCTTTTCTTTGACATAAACTTTGGGTGTTGATGCTTACACACAAGGCCTCTATTGGAATCGATTGACCCAACTTACTCTCTTATTGACAAACTCGTTTGAATCATACTAGTAATAGTGTTAGTAGCTGTTTTCTTTCTTATTTATTTGCTCTATCAATATCAAAAACTCTTGCTCCATCACTTGAGTGGTGGATTCAAAGCTTGGCTAGCTCTAAAGACTTTGAGAAACTCGTTTTGTCAATTTAGTTAGTTGCTTAGTAGTCTACTAGTTAGCTTAGAGTGGTTAATCTCTTTCCCAACCTTATGGAAATCGACCCCGTTCTTACTCGGGTACTACTTGTAGCGATATCCTATACTTGGGATTATCGACATTCAACAATGGCCGACGCGAAAGAAGACTCGAAACTGACTCAGTGGGTAGGTGGACGCAATAAATTAAACGTGCAATATATAATGCAAACATCACTAATCACGAACAAAATATGAGCAATATATATAAAGACGGCACAAACACGACTAGTGAAACACTATACGACACAAACTCCTAAATGTAACAGGATAATGCAGAAACAGGCTTGGCTAGTCAAGGCTAAAATTTCCCCCCCACACCAGAACGCTTCGTTGTCCTCAACCAAAATAGTGATAAAGTAAAGGACTCAGCACTTCTAATGCGGTGGCCGGGGAATCTACTCTGAGTTGGCTGCCTGATCCGCAGCTCCCTCTGCTGAAACATGTGCCTCATAATCGCTAGACTCATACCACCACTGTTCAGTATCTGGGTTGGGCTCTAGGGTCACGTTGGCCGCCTTGGCCAACTGCATGTGCCATCCCCCAATAGTCTTAAGGGATGCTCCCATCCACTTAATACTGCTCCGGCTATGAGCAAACTGTCGCGCACTCTAAGCCTTAGACTCTATCATAAGCTGATGCATGCTCTGCAAGAGGGCGTCGTTAGCAGACGATTCACCCTGACCGGACCCACTGGCTGAACCACTCGCTACCCCTTTGCTCTTACTAGTCCTAGCCATCTTTGGGGGTTTCTCAATTTTTGTGAAAAACCGCTCCGTCTCCTTCACAATATCCAAGTCATCCACCACTACCCCTGCTTCTCTGGCTAATTTGATCAACAAGCATGTGTGACCGGGAGCCATTCTGTTACGCTCATCCTTTTGAGGGATATAAATCCTCTTCCCAAGCCACAAGCACATGGCCATACAACAAAGGCGGAATGTATAATTAGGGTTAGGTGTAACGCCTAAAACCCAATTCTCAAGTAACTCATAAATCCACCTAGAACGTGGGAGAAGCTTGGTCCTATCCACCAACCAATGAGGCAAACCTTTCTTTCGCACCCAACAGTCGACCCCCTCCTCAAAACAAAATGCAGTTACCATAGGTATCACATCATCTCTCCTAATCATATCATGGTAAGCACATTCCACGGGGCCGTCCTCGGAGTGAACTAAGGCTAGGAAGTTCATGGCCTCGCTAATTGACTCGGGGGTGATTCGCACCCACTTTCCCCTACAGTACAAAAGACGGTCATCCTTACTCTCACCCTCATTACCGTACCGCAAATTAACATAAATATCTCGCGCAACTTGCGAACTAGAAGGCTCACACAACTCAAACCATTTGCGCAATCGCTCACGGTGGTAAAGGTCTAAGAGTTCCTTCGGTAAGGGTTTCTTCTTATCAAATGGAAATTCCCTCTCCGCTTGACCCTGGATCCTTAAGTAACGGTCGGAAAAAGAGTCACGTTGAGCCTTAAAGCTAACAAAACGGTAACTACAAAAATTACCCTTCCTCACATTGTCGTCCGCTATGTCAAGCCTAATTTCCGACCTACCTTGTCTCAAACGGGGTCTAGGTGGGAACGGTTTGTTGAGTATCGTGTGCTCTGGAGATGCCGTCACCATGTACTCTGGTTCTTTGTCAGTCTCCATCTCGGTACCCTCAACTAGCCTTTCTTCCTCATTATGATCATCCTCCAAAACCCCCTGAAACACAGGGTCACTAAGAGACGCTATCTTCCCCATTACGAGTAATCAAACAACGAAGAAACGAAACTAAGTGCACAGTGATAGGATTGTGTGAACGAAAATAATCAATTAAGCACGTAAACACGTATTAGGCAGAACACGGCGATTCCTCGCATGTTGCTCGAGGCCTTTGCGTATCGATAAAAATTAAGAACAAAAATTTTCCAACTAAGGAAAATTTGTGCCTAATACACGTAAAGAGAAGGATAAAGACGTACCTACGTGCCCGGAGCTATTCTTACGGGCACGATTTTCGGAAAATTCGGCAAGATGGACCGTTTCGGGTCGCCGAAAATTTTCCGCTGAAATTTTCAATCGAGTGGTGCACTTTGCTCCTCGCGATGTTCCCGTCAATATCTCTTCTTTACCCAAGCTTTATTTTCAACCCAAAGAACCCAATTTCATATTTTTCTTCAAGAACCCTAGGTTCTTCAATCGCCAAATCAATCCCCTATCTCTTTGATTAAGCCCCACAACCACTTGCTGATGTTACTGAAGAGCTAGGGGCACCGAAAACCCACTGGTTTTTTCCGGAATTCAATTGGGGTGGGTTCGGCGATTTTCGGACGAGAGAAAGATGGGAGCACGCTGTGGAAGATGGCGGGCTGCGCTGTGGACGACGGCGGCCTGGAAGACGGCGTTGATGGCGGAGGAGGGCGGATATGACGGTCAGGTGGACAGCAGTGGTGGTGATGGCGGACGAAGGTGCGGTGTTTGGAGAGGTGGTGGTGTGGGTGCGTCGTTAGAAAAAATTGTGAGAGAAAACACACCAACGAGCCCGTTGCTGTGAAATAGTTGGGAAAAAAAAATTCATAAAAGCCTTATTTGCCCCTCTCAAGTCTTGAAATAGCATGTAAACCCCCCATGTCACAAGTGTTCGCACGAACAAAAAAAATGTTCGTACGAACACTTCAAAAAAGTGTTCGTATACTTAAGCAGTTCCTCTCCACGAACAAAAAAATGTTCTTGTGCGAACAACCCTGGCAAATTTTTGTTCGTACGAACACCTAGAGTGTTCACACAAACACTTTTGCCCTGTGTGTCATTTTCTCCTCCAATTTCTTGCGTGGATCGTCGTGGCTTGCCGTTATGCATTCCAAACACCCCCATTCGTCCCTGGATCATATTTTCATGTAAAAATTCTCCGTTAATTGTGGGAATTCCTCCATACTTGCCATCAACGCGCTCTAACTCAAATTCCGCCGCGTATTTTCGTGTATTGTCCTTTTTTTTCTCGCGTTCATACTCCGATATGCGCACTCCACATATCATCGGAAAGTTCTTGACACCACCTTTATGCTCGCATATGTATCACTCCTCGACCTCGAGTGATTTTTTCACTTTTTGATCCTTTTTCTTATAAATCAAGTAGCTTCCTCGATTTTTGTGCATTTTCTCGTATACGCGCGCATCAAGAAGGGGAGTCTGAATCGCGTCTCCACCTGTAATCCTGCATATGCTCAATTCAAATGTGAGATTCACTCTCTCTCACTCCTCAGATAAATCAAACAGAATAAAACAAACAAAACAGTATTAAAACCTAAACTACAACAATAAATAGGTTGGGTTGCCTCCCAACAAGCGCTCGTAATTTAATGTCGACAACCCGACCCCGTTATCTCGGAGATAATCAAATAGCAGGAGTTGCATGGAGCCACTCAATGACTCCAATGAAATTCCCATCCACATATGGCTTTGATCTCGGGCCATTTACCTTGAACCTGTTCCCATTTACATCTTCCACCTCAAGAGAGCCCCATGGATAGACTGCACTAATCGTGTATGGGCCACTCCATCTAGATTTCAACTTTCCTGGAAACAGCTTCAGCCTAGCGTTGAAGATCAACACCCTCTGCCCAATCTTAAAGTCCCTCGGTATGATATGCTTGTCGTGCAACTACTTGGTCCTTTCCTTGTAAATTTTTGCACTCTCATAAGCCATCAACCGAAATTCTTCCAGTTCGAGTAACACATGTTTCCTTCGCTCACCTGAGAGCTTAGAATCCAAGTTAATCTTCTTCAAGGCCCACAACGCCTTGTGCTCAAGTTCTACCGGAAGATGACATGACTTCCCAAATACTAGCTGGTAGGGAGACATGCCCACATGATTTTTGTAAGCTGTCTTGTATGCCCATAAACTGTCATCCAAGTGTAGAGACCAATCTTTGGTTCCCGGATTGACTGTCTTCTCCAAAACTCCCTTGATCTCGCGGTTGGGTACTTCAGATTGCCCATTCGACTGCGGATGGTAAGCTAGTGATATCTTGTGAGTCTTCACCCCATACTTGCTCAAAACGTTGGAAAAGACTTCGTTCACGAAATGTGATCCCTCATCACTAATAATGGCTCTGGGAGTCCCAAACCGCGTAAAAATATTCTTGCGCACAAATATCTCTACGGTAGCACCATCATTCTTGGGACATGCTAACGCCTCCACCCACTTGGTCACATAATCACTAGCCAGCAGGATATATAGATTACCAAGTGAAGAGGGGAATGGCCCCATGAAATCAATGCCCCAAACATCAAACGGCTCCACCCCCAACACGAAATTCTGAGGCATCTCATTTCTGTTGGAAATATTGCCAGTTCTCTGACACCGGTTACACTGCTGCACAAACAGACTAGCATCTTTATTCAATGTAGGCCAAAAGAAACCACTCTGAAATACCTTTGCCACTATGCGTGATTTGCCGAAGTGACCTCCACAGTTTAACTCATGGCAGTGCCTAAGAATCTCCAATGTGTCTGGCTCAGCAACACACCTCCTTAATACATTATCTGCTCCCAGCTTGAACAGATAAGGATCATCCCAGATATAATGTCGCGCATCTGCAAAATTTCTTTCTTTGGTGGGAGTTCATGTCCATGGGGATAATATTGAGTGCCTTGAAATTTGCCAAGTCAGCAAACCAAGGCACAGCTGCGACCACTACCATAAGATGTTCGTCTGGAAACTCTTCTCTAATTGGCACCTCCTCATGCTTCTCATTCTCCAAACGTGATAAATGTCCAGCCACTACATTTTCCACCCCTTTCTTGTCTTTGATCTCTATATCAAATTCTTGCATCAACAATACCCACCTAATCAATCTCGGCTTGGCGTCTTTCTTGGTGAGTAGATACTTGAGTGCAGCATGATCCGTGAAGATAGTCACCTGAGAACCCACAAGATACGGACGAAACTTGTCCAATGCAAAAATAATAGCTAACATTTCTTTCTTAGTAGTAGCATAATTTACCTATGCATTGTTCAAGGTCCGGCTAGCATAATAAATAACATGGGCTACCTTGTCTTTTCGCTGTCCCAGAACTGCTCCCACCGCATAGTCACTCGCATCACACATGAGCTCAAATGGTAAGTTCCAATCTAGAGTAGTGATGATGGGTGCGCTAATCAGCTTTTCCTT
The DNA here is from genome assembly GCA_023055425.1 of Linanthus parryae. Taxonomy (NCBI): domain Eukaryota; kingdom Viridiplantae; phylum Streptophyta; class Magnoliopsida; order Ericales; family Polemoniaceae; genus Linanthus; species Linanthus parryae. The sequence continues at coordinate 357,576 of JALGPY010000043.1, read as the reverse complement.
GAGCAAATTAAAAGCCAATTGGCACTCTGCATTGAAATCGAAAACTACATGTTTTTCAAGTAACCCAGACAATGGCTTAGTGATCTTCGAAAAATCCCTGATGAAGCGCCGGTAGAACCCTGCATGTCCCAAGAAAACTCCTTACCCCTTTGACAGAGGTAGGGTATGGAAACTTCTCAATGACTCCAATCTTTGCCCTGTCTACTTCCAGGCCTTTACTTGAAATTTTGTGCCCCAAAACTATGCCTTCAGTCACCATGAAGTGACACTTCTCCCAGTTGAGCACTAGGTTGGTGTCAATACATCTATCAAGAACTCGGGCCAGCTGTTGAAAACAGTCATCAAAACCATCACCATAAATATAAAAATCATCCATGAATACCTCGAAATTTTGCTCCATCATGTCTGAGAAGATCGACATCATGCACCTCTGAAAAGTAGCAGGTGCATTGCATAACCCGAAGGGCATGCGTCTGAAAGCAAAGGTCCCATAGGGACAAGTGAATGTGGTCTTCTCTTGGTCTGCTGGCTCAATAACAATCTGGTTGTACCCGGAGTACCCATCCAAAAATAAATAATGAGAATGATGTGCTAGCCTGTCTAACATCTGATCAACGAATGGAAGGGGGAAGTGATCCTTTAAGGTGGCATCATTGAGTTTGCGGTAATCCATGCAAACTATCCACCCAGTAACAATAGGTGTAGCAATTTGATCTCCTTTTCCCCACAGTAATACCTCCCTTCTTAGGGACACACTGCACCGGGCTAGTCCATGTGCTGTCGGAAATAGAGTATATGATGCCCGCCTCCAACCATTTAAGCACTTCTTTCTTCACCACCTCCTGCATATGAGGATTGAGGCGGCGCTGAAATTGAACTACCGGCTTCTTGTCCTCCATGAGCTGGATCTTGTGATGGAAAACTGTGGGGCTGATCCCCTTGATATCTGCTATGGTCCATCCCATAGCTGCTTTCCATTCCTGCAACACTTTCAGCAATTGTTCCTCCTGCTCCCTGTCCAAACAAGAAGACACAATAGCAGGCAAAGTATCATTAGATCCAAGATATAAATATTTCAATTGTGCAGGTAAAATTTTCAATTCTAAAGTAGGAGCAATATATAGAGAAGGAATAAGAGTCTTCATGCTTCCCTCATTAAAGAGGGGTAGGGGCTGGCGCCAATGAGTCTCCATGGCTTGCTCTTTTTCGCAAGAGTCAAGTAGAGAAAGCTCCTCATAAAGCTGCTCCAATAGTACATCCTCCTTGTCTTGCGTGTATGCCTCCACGCCAAAGCACTGCTCACTCACCACATATGCGAGAAAGTTTATAGCCTCAAATACATTGAAATCCACCTTCTCGTCGTTGATCCGCATTGTCAGCTCTCCGTTGGCGACATCAATGATAGTCCGCCCCGTGGTCAGGAATGGCCGGACCAAAATAAGGGGGACATCATCGTCGGCCTCCATGTCTAGGATCACAAAATCAGCTGGGAAGATGAGTCCTTAAACTCTCACTAATACATCCTCCAAAACACCCCTTGGGCGTTTTATGGTGCGATCAGCCATCTGCAAGCACATCCTGGTAGGTTTAGGATCTCCCACACCAAGCTGCTCAAAAACCGATGTGGGCATCAAGTTGATACTTGCACCAAGATCACATAATGCCCTTCAAGGAAAAGCATCTCCCAATGTTACAGGAATGATGAAACCACCCGGATCTTTCATCTTCTTTGGTAACGCCTTTTGCAAAACGGCACTACACTCCTCATTCAGAGTCACGGTTTCAAAATCATCCGTGCGGCTCCTATTAGAGAGGAGGTCCTTGAGAAATTTCGCATATTTGGGCATTTACAAAATGTCCTCCTCAAAAGGGATATTAATGTGCAGCTTCTTGAAGATAGCCACGATCTTCTTGAAGTGCTTGGAATCCTCTTGACTCTTCACTCTCTGCGGGTATGGCACACACACACTATAATCTTCCTTTGGCTTAGGCTTCTCCTCTGACTTCCTACTCGTGTCCTTTGCTTGAGGAATCACGGTAGGCACGGGAATTTCTTCATCCAATGCTTTTTTGGTGGCCTTGATCGCCTCAGATCCCGCATGGGTAGGATATGGAGGATCCTTAGTGGTGGTCCCACTGCGAGTAGTGATAGCCTTCAATTGCTCAGGTGGAGTGATTGTGTTAGAAGGTAACATACCCGCTGGAAGTCGAGTATTTTGATTGGCTATCTGGCCAATCTGTGTCTCATGGCTCTTCATCGTGGCTTCCATCGCGACAATCTTGCTCTCAATTTTATCATTGCTAGCTAACAGTTTCGTCAACAACGCGTTTGTATCTTGTTCTTCTGATTGTGTGGCCTGCTGTTGTGGAACCTGTCTTTGCATCTGCTACCATCTCTCCCACTGATTTCACCTGTGCCCATGGATTCATATTACTGAAGGCCAAAGTCATCACTTCCATCTGATGTTCAAATTTTTGTTCCACCATTGACTCAATCTTACAAACCAATGCCCCCATCTGATTTTGTGTTTCTACGAGTCTCAGACCTCGTGGACTCACGTTTTTCCACATTATCCAGCAGATCCCGGCATCTTTGTAGTCCTAGGCCCATAAAATTTCCCTGAGCCATCATATCCAGTTCATTTGCAGTCTCTCTGTCTAGGGCATTATAAAAATAATGCAGAAGTTTGTACCATGGCTCTCCGTGAGTGGGGCATCTGCAAAGGAGCTGGTTGAACTTTCTCCACGTGTCTCCCAGAGAATCATCTTCTTGTTGTGCAAATTTTGTTATATCAGCCATCCGTTGAGCAACCTTGGATGGCGAAAGATACTTCCTGAGAAATTCCTTGCAAAAATCTGCCCATGTAACGATACTGTCTGCTGGAATTTCCATAAGCCACGTCTTTGCCTTTCCCGATAAGGAGAAGGGAAAAAGCATGAGCTTTATCGTCTCGATTGGAACTCTTTGATCATACATAGTGGAGGTAATCTGCTCGAAATTGAGCAAGTGTTGATGCGGATCATCACTTGGGGCTCAAGTGAATAAGCACTCATCCCGAACCATGCTGATCAATGGTTGGCGTATTTCGAAATGCGCGACGTTAATCTGAGGCATGACAATAGTGGGTTGATACCCCTCCGGTGTAGTTCTGAAGTAATCCACCAAAGGACGCTCATCCTTAGCATTATTCACCTGTGCTGCCACGTCCTGTGCATCATTTCCTCCATTATTATTGTTCCCCCCGTTGTTATTATTACCTCCATTGTATCTCATTTGTACCCCCACACCAAGACGTGGTTGTGGATTTGGAGGGTTCAAGCGAGCCATAGCAGCTTGCATCTCCGTCAACTGAGCTATGAGCTCCTCAGTTTCCCTTGCTCGATTTGCTGCATCTTCCACAGCTGCAGCTCTAGCTGCTTCCGCATCTTGCAAGCCCTTGCGGAACCTCTCAAACTCAGCTCTAGTTTGCTCGTCCATCTGAACTGAATTTGCATTCCTCTTGTCTCTACGTTCTGCACGCAATAACAATTCCGGATCCTCAAGTACTGGATGCAAAGGCTCATCTCTAGAACGGGACATGCACCAAGTACATAAATCACACACAGAAAATAGGTGAGTAACGGGTATAAACTGAAAAATTAAATCCCTGAAGATATAAATAATAACTAATTTATTTGAAGTCTTCGGCAACGGTGCCAAAAACTTGACACGTCCAAACCACAAGTGTATGGTTGTCGTGTGTAATAATAAATCCGGTAATCCGGGTTGTCGAACCCAAGGGACTTCTATGTAAAATAGTTATTAATTCTACACCTTATGTGGGAAAAGCGCGTTATTTGAGTTTGCTAATTCTACGAAAATTAAAAGAAAATTACAAGTTAGCCGCTTAGATGATGGCACGATTAACAAGAATAATTGCAAAAAGTTACTAATGAGGGACAAATACCGGGAATTCTCTCTAGGATCACTAGGGATAATATGAACTACACTTTGATTTATAAAACACTAACACGTTCATCTCCTGTCAATCAAGCAAAATATAACTCGCCGAGTTACCAAACAAGTCGACTATACTTAGAGCCAATTCAAACCGAGTTACCAAGCTTAATTTGATTTTAAGTATGCATTACGATTCTTTATTCTAATTTAAAGATCCTAGTTAACACTACCGAGTTACCTATTAATGATACGACTAGGTGAGAAGTTCAATTTACCGACTACAATTCACGGAGTTACCACATCAATCGTAATTGAGATCAATCCTACGGTAGCTAAGCGCAAGAAAGATAGAGATTCAAGTTTAAACTAATCATAACAAGAGAGAATCACATTAATTAAGCCAAAACATGAAGCATAATCTCAAAACGAAATGTTCATACCAAAACCCTAGATATCCAAACGAGAATTCCCGATAAAGAGGGTTTAGCTACTACAATACATGATCAAATTAACAAGTTTACTGATCATGAATCCAAAACTAAAGAAGAGAAAGAGTTTAGAAATCTAATGAAGAATCCAACGAATCCAAGCACACTCCAAAAGCTCCCAAGCGTTGTTCCAAAGCTCCACTATCGCTCCATTACCCCTAGGGACGGATTCCTAGGGTCTCAAACAGCCCCAAAACTTGTAACTTTAAAAAAATTACAAAACAGCCCCAAAATATCCGAATTTACACTTCTGTTCGTACAAACAGTCGGGTTGTTCGTACGAACACTTCAGATTTCGAGCTCCGAAATTCTTCTAAGTTAAGTGTTCGTATGAACACTTTTCTTCGTATGAACAAGTCCGGAAATCTTATTCTTTGGCTCTTTTTCTTGTTTCTTCCTTCTTCGTCTTCAATCCCGAGCATCTCTTGAGCAATTCCACTTTCCGAAGTTCACTTCCAATCCAAGATCATCGCTCTGAGGTCCCGGTTCATGAAATCCACAACACTAAAACATACCGGAAGATCAAACGATACAAATATGGCATAAAATACGTGAAAAGTGCCCGGACTCAACATTTACGATCAAATGCTCAATTATGCTCCAATTATCCAAACTTGGCCTAAAACATATGTAAAGTAAATGCATCGGAAACTATGCAACATGACAAGCAATCACCTACGATAGAATCTAAAATATGGAGTTATCAATCCACAGTGCTAGGAACCACACCAAGGTTCGTGATAAACTTCTTTATCCAAACGGCCTCCTTTGCTGTGCCTGAAGCAGCAATGTACTCAGCTTCAGTTGTAGAATCAGCAACTGTTTCTTGCTTGGAACTCTTCCAGCTCACAGCTCCTCCGTTTAGGCAAAACACATACCCGACTGAGATCTATAGTCGTCTTTGTCAGTTTGGAATCTTGAATCGGTGTAACGGATTACCCTTAGCTCTTCCTCGCCTCCAAATACCAAGAATGCATCCTTAGTTCTTCTCAAGTACTTAAGCATGCTCTTTACGACAATCCAGTGACTCTCACCCAGATTGGACTGATATCTCCTTGCTATACTTAATGCGTACGACACATCTGGTCTAGTACACAACATGGCATACATGATAGATCCTATGGCTAACGCATACGAAATTCTACTCATGCGATCCTTCTCAATCTGATTGGAAGGACAATCGCTCTTCGAAAGAGTGATCCGATGTGAAATGGGCAAGAATCCCTTATTGGAGTCTTACATGTTGAACCGATTCAAAACCTTGTCTATATATGTACTTTGGCTTAGGACAAGATGCTTCCTCGATCTATCCCTATAGATCTTGATACCTGTGTATAAGCAGCATCCCCTAAGTCCTTCACTGCGAAACACTTTCCTAGCCAATCTTTCACAAATCGTAACATAGGAATGTCGTTTCAAATGAGTAGTATGTCATCCACATGCAAGACCATAAACACAACAGAACTCCCACTAACCTTCTTGTAAACACAAGTCTCATATTCGTTCTTGATGAAGCCAAACTCTTTGACCGCATCATCAAAACGTCGATTCCAACTCCTAGAAGCTTGCTTCAATCCATAAATGGATCGTTGTAGCTTACAGACTTTACTTGCATCCTCTGAATCCTCAAAACCCTCAGGTTGTGTCATGTACACATCCTCGAGGAGGTTTCCATACAGAAACGTTGTTTTGACATCCATCTGCCAAATCTCATAGTCGAAGTAAGCTGCAATCGCAAGCAAGATTCGAATGAATTTGTTCATCGCGACTGGGGAAAAGGTTTCATCATAGTAAATACCATGAATCTGTCTGTAACCTTTAGCAACCAGTCGGCCCTTATAGGCAACTACATTGCCATCCATGTCAGTCTTCTTCTTCAAGACCCACTTGTAGTCTATGAGCCGAACCCCATAGGGTGGTTCCACCACAGTCCATACTTGGTTGGAATACATGGATTCCATTTCGGATCTCATGGCCTCAAGCCACTTCTTTGAGTCTGGCCCTTTCATGGGCAATACGTCACCGGCCTCAGTAACGAGAAGTCCATACCTCTCGGCTCGTCGGGCTCGTGACGTACCCTACTCGACCTATGGAGTTCTTGTGGTACTCGAACAGGTTCCTCGACAACCGTTTCTGGTTCCTGTTCATGCTCCATTGTCATATCAATGATTTGTGGTTCTTGAATTTCTTCAAGTTCCACAGCCCTCCCACTTTCTCCTTTAGAGACGAACTCTCTTTCAAAGAACACTCCGGTCCGAGCAACAAACACTTTGTTCTCGACTGGTTTGTAGAAGTAATATCATTTAGTTTCCCTAGGATACCCCACAAATTTACACTTATCTGACTTGGGTCCGATCTTGTCACTGTGTAAATGTTTTACATAGATGTCGCAACCCCAAATCTTCATAAACGACACTATGGGACGTCACCCAGTCCATATCTCATATGTTGTCTTCATGACCGATTTGGATGGAACACGGTAAATGGTAAAATTAGCTGTCATTAGAGCATGTCCCCAAAAGGATATCGGAAGATCTGTCTGACACATCATAGACCGCACCATGTCCAACAAGGTGCGATTCCTCCTATCGGACACGTCATTCTACTGTGGCGTTCTGGATGGAGTGAGTTGGGTCACAACCCCACACACTCTAAGATAGTCATAAAAAACTCTTGGCTTAAGTATTCTCCTCCACGATCCGATCGAGAGCCTTGATACTTTTGCCAAGTTGCTTCTCTACTTCATTCTTGATTCTTTGAACAATTCAAAGGATTCAGATTTGACCTTCATAAGATACACAAATCCATATCTACTGAAATCATCAGTAAATGTAATGAAGTATGTGTAACCACCTCTGGCAGGCGTGAGAAACGGTCAACATACATCAGTATGTATGAGTGCCAATAACTCACTAGTCCTCTTACCTTTATTATTGAAAGGGACTTTGTCATATTTCAAAATTAAACAAGATTCACATGTCTCATATGATTCATAATCAAAAGAGTCTAGCAATCCATCCTTACGGAGTCTAGATATGCGTTTCTCATTTATATGGCCTAAGCGTTAGTGCCATAAATAAGTAGGATTTAATTCATTAATTCCAATCCTCTTAGTATTAATTTTATAGATGGGATTACTTAGATTAAGGATATATAATCCATTAGAAAAAATCCCACTACAATAGTGGATACTATCGAAATAAATGGAACAACTATTGTTCTTTATTGAAATTGTAAAACCTTTCTCGTCCAAACAAGAAATAGAAATTATGTTTCTGCTCATAACGGCACATAGTAGCAATTGTCTAATTCTAAAATAATCCTTGAAGGCAGAGATAACTCATACACGCCTATAGCTAATGCAGCAACTCTTGCTCCATTCCCGACGCGCAAGTCTATCTCCCCTTTAGCCAATCTTCTACTTCTTTTCAAATCCTGCACATTACTACAAATGTGAGATCCTCATCCAGTATCCAATACCCAAGATGAAGAAATAGATAGATTAACATCTATAAAAAAAATACCTGGTGGTGGTCGAATCACTATTCCAAGCCTTTTATCCTCCAGATACTTGGGGCAGTTCCTCTTCAAGTGTCCAGGCTGCCTATAGTAGTGACATTCACCCTTAGTCGCGCCGCCAGGCTTAAAGGCATTATCCTTTGATTTTGCAACTTTCTTTCTCTTTCCTTTGGAAGTAGAAGCAACCGACTTTCTCTTCATCTTGTGGACCATCATTATGGCCTTGCCTTTTCCCTTGTTAATACTCTGTTAAGAGGTCCTCAACGTATTGAGTAAGTCAGGAAGAGTTTTGTTAATCTCATTCATGTTATATTTCACGAAGAACTGGCTATAACTATCCGGAAACGATTGCAAGATGAGATCAGTGTCCAATTCTTGGCGAACGGCAAGCCTAAACTCTCGATATTCACAATGTATCCGATCATACGGAGCACTTGAGGCCCGACTGGGTTCCCCTCTGCAAGAGAGTTTCTTCAACCTGCAAAGGGAAGGGCAAGGTAGTTGCAAAACCCAAGGAAGTTGCCTTGAAGCCTGCTGGTGGGGTGTTTAAGGGAACATGTCACTATTGCAGTCAGACTGTCCACTGGAAGTGGAACTGTCCCAAATATCTTGAAGATAAAAGGCTTGGAATAGTGATTCCACCACCACCAGGTATTTTTGTTATAGATGTCAATATGTTTATCTCTTAATCTTGGGTATTGGATACTAGATGTGGATCTCACATTTGTCGAAATGTCCAGGAGCTAAAGAGAAGCAGACGAATGGCTAAAGGTGAGATAGACTTGCGCGTAGGGAATGGAGCAAGAGTTGCTGCATTATCCATAGGCGTTTATGAGTTATCTTTACCTTCAGGACTATTTATAGAATTACACAATTGTTATTATGTGACTGCTATGAGCAGAAACATTATTTCATATTCTTGTTTGGACAAAAAAGATTTTTCTATGAAAATAAAGGACAAGTGTTGCTCCATTTATTTTGATGGTTTGCATTATTGTAATGCGTTATTGTTTAATGGATTATATATCCTTGATCAAGATAATTCAGTCTATAACATAAATACCAAGAGGATCAAAACTAATGATATAAATCCTACTAATCTATAGCATTGTGGTTTAGGCCATATAAGCGAGAAACGCATTTCTAGACTCCATAAGGATGGATTTCAAGACTCATTTGATTAAGAATCATATGAGACATATGAATATTGTTTATTAGGAAAAATGATAAACTCCCCTTTCAAGAAGAAAGGTGAAAAGACTAGTAAGTTATTGGCACTCGTACATACGGATGTGTGTAGACCCTTTCCCACGCCTGCCAGAGGTGGTTATCTTTATTTCATTAGATTTACTTATGATTTCAGTAGATATGGATTTGTATACATTATGAAGGCCAAATCCGAATCCTTTGAAATGTTAAAAGATTTCAAGAAAGAAGTAGAGAAGCTACTTGGCAAGAGTAATAAGGCTCTACGAACGGATTGTGGAGCAGAATACTTAAGCCAAGAGTTTGACAATTATCTTAGAGAGTGTGGGATCTTATCCAACTCACTCCACCCGGACTGCCCCAATGGAATGGCGTGTCCGAGGGGAGGAATCGAACACTGTTGGACATGGTTTGATCAATGATGTGTCAAATTGATCTTCCAATATCATTTTGGGGACACGCTCTATTAAGTGCAGCTTTCACACGTAACCTTGTTCCATCAAAATCAGCCATAGAGACACCATATGAGATATGGACTGGGAGGCGTCCCATAGTATATTTAATGAAGATTTGGGGTTGTGATGTCTATGTAAAATGTTTACAAACAAACAAGCTTGGGCCAAAGTCGGATAAGTGTAAGTTTGTGGGATATCCTAAGGAAACGAAAGGATATTATTTCTACAATCCATTCGAGAAAAAAGTGTTTGTTGCTCGGACCGGTGTGTTTCTAGAAAGAGAGTTTGTCTCTAAGCCAGTGGGAGGTTTGTAAAACTTGAAGAAATTCAAGAACCACAAACCACAGATCCTACAATGGTACATGAACAGAAACGCAAGATGTTGTGGAGCAACTTGTTTAAGTAACACAAGAAATTTTTAGGTAGAGTAGGGTGCGCCAAGAGACAGAGAGGTATGGACTTCTCGTTGAGCCCGGTGACGCACTACTCATGGATGATGAGCCTACTACCTATGGAGAAGCCATGAAAGGGCCAGACTCTTAGAATTGGCTTGAAGCCATGAGATCTGAAATGGAATCCATGTACACCAAAAAAGTATGGACTTTGGGGTAACTGTAGGATTTTGATTCATGGATCGCACAACGGAAGCATAATCAAACATAAAACCATGCAAAACCCTCCAAGGATCACAAGTCAAGAGACATAACGATAGTAAGGGTTAGAAATCATAAACACACCTTTGGGTTCTCCTTGATGACTTCAAACGCGAATTATGTCACGTTCTCTATAGTTGATCCACGCCTAGAGTTGGTCCTAGATCTCCCAACTCCTTTGGTGCTAGCCTGGAAGAGGAAGAGGAAGAAGAAATCACGCAAAACGAGACCCAAAGGAGGGTCTCGGCCTCCTTTGGCCGACGGGGACGGGGCGGCGGCAAGGGGGCGGTTCGGGCCTCCTTGTTGCTTGCTCTCTCTCCTTTTGTTCTCTCCCACTCTTGTTATGTTTACTTAATGAGCATAAGTTATGTGGGAAGGAAGGAAGGAAGGTCCTTTATATAGTCCAACAACTCCTTGTTAACTACCTAAAGGACTTATTCTAGTCCTACTAGAATTCAATTTAGTCCCTTCCTTGCAAATTAGTCCCTACTAAGTTTGCAAGGGTTTGCAAAGTGATCCTTCTAATTAATTAATCCAATTAATTAATTCCCAAATCTAGTTCAACTCTATATAGCGTGTGAACCCATAAGTTCTATCTAGTTGGTAGCAACTATTTGCTAATATGGAGCGGTTTCTAGCAAAACATCCATTCTAGCCAACTAATAGAATAGTCATCTTGACAACCTTTGTACAAGTAATTGTCTCATCCCTTTGTCTCCATATCCGGATTGGACACGAGACATACAAGTCACAATCGTATATCCAATCCATAGTTTCTCGATCCATGGGAATAGCCTTATTCGTGCAAATAACATCAATATCCCATATTGATTTATTTGAGTCTGGCCAGACATTCTATAAGCACTATCCCTCGAGTGGCCTAGGATATTTGCTCCCGTTATGTGGGAGGGACAAATCCTCTCTACGTCCACTACGATCTCTAAGCTTGCTTTTTATTGTATCCAGTACACGCCTTTATAACTACCCAGTTACGGTGTAGCGTTTAACGCTACCAAGATCACAATAATCCACAACTAGAATATCTCGTGACTTCAATTCTAAGGATGACAATACCATTGTACCGCAAGAAGCGCTTGTGACTCAACATAACGTGTATGTAGCCTTCTCGGAGATGGGTCAATCCAGTGCAACATTCCCTAATGCACACCTATGTGTTGGATCGTGATATCTCCATATCAATCCAACCCCATACTAGTCTATAGATGATTGTCCCATTAATCATTATATTTGACTAGGGATATTTAAGATAAACAACACAATTGTAAATCTAAGGACTTCATTATATTAAATATCCAATAAATAATAAATGAATTTCTAGCCACAAATATTTCATACTAAACTAGATTGCCTCTAGGGCATCTATTCCAACAGTCTCCCACTTGCACTAGAGCCAATCTGGCGCATTTCATATGCCCATACTCCTAGTGTGCCCTTCATGCTTCCACTCCGTGAGAGGCTTCGTAAGCGGGTCTGACAGATTATCATCTGTAGGAATCTTGCATATCCAAACGTCTCCTCTATCGATAATATCTCGAATCAGATGAAACGTCCTGAGCACGTGCTTGGACTTCTGGTGCGATCTGGGTTCCTTTGATTGCGCGATCGCCCCAGTGTTGTCACAAAACAACTCCACTGGATCCGCAATGCTAGGGACCACACCAAGTTCAGAAACAAACTTTCTGATCCAAACAGCCTCCTTTGCTGCGCCATTTGCAGCAATGTACTCAGCCTCTGTTGTAGAATCAGCTACCGTCTCTTGCGTGGAACTCTTCCAGCTCACCGCTGCTCCATTTAGGCAAAACACATATCCCGATTGTGATCTAAAGTCATCTATGTCGGTTTGGAAGCTTGCATCAGTGTAACCCCTTACACGCAACTCTTCCTCACCGCCAAATATCAAGAAAGCATCCTTAGTTCTTCTCAAGTACTTTAGGATGTTCTTGACTGCAATCCAGTGACTCTCACCCGGATTGGATTGGTATCTGCTTGTCATACTCAAGGCATATGACACATCTGGTTTAGTACATAACATGGCGTACATGATAGATCCTATGGCCGAGGCATAGGGGATTCTACTCATGCGTTCCTTCTCAATCTCATTGGAAGGACAACCACTCTTTGAAAGAGTGATTCCATGTGACATGGGCAACAATCCCTTCTTGGGATCTTGCATGTTGAACCGTTTCAACACCTTGTCAATATATGTACTTTGACTTAGGCCTAGCAACCTCTTAGATCTATCTCTATAGATCTTTATACCGAGTATATAGGCTGCTTCCCCTAAGTCCTTCATTGAGAAACACTTTCCTAGCCAATCTTTAACAGATTGCAGCATGGGAATGTTGTTTCCAATGAGCAGTATGTCATCCACAAACAAGACTAGAAAAGCTACAGAGCTCCCACTAACCTTCTTGTAGACACAAGACTCATCTTCGTTTCTGATGAAGCCAGACTCTTTGACCACTTCATCAAAACGTCGATTCCAACTCCTAGAAGCTTGCTTTAATCCATAAATGGATCGTTGCAGCTTACAGACTTTGTTGGCTTGCTTTGGATCCTCAAAACCCTCCGGCTGTATCATATACATGTCCTCGAGGAGATTCCCATAAAGGAATGCTGTTTTGACATCCATCTGCACCCTATGGGCCGCGCCTGGTGAAAAGGTTTCATCATAGTCAATACCATGAATCTGTCTGAATCCTTTAGCCACCAATCGGCCCTTATAGGTAATCACATTACCATCCATGTCGATCTTCTTCTTGAAGACCCACTTGCACCCTATGGGCCGCGCCCCATCGGGTGGTTCCACCAAAGTCCATACTTTGTTGGTATACATGGATTCCATCTCGGATCTCATGGCTTCCAGTCACTTCTGAGAGTCTGGGCCATTCATGGCCTCCTCATAGGTAGTAGGCTCATCATCTATGAGCATCGTGTCACCGGAATCGGTTACGAGAAGTCCATACCTCTCGGGTTCCTGGCGCACTCTACTAGATCTGCAAAGCTCTTGTGTTACCTGAACAGGTTGCTCCACAACTGCTTGTGGTTCCTGTTCATGTTCCATAATCGGTTCAGTGATTTGTGGTTTTTGAACCTCTTCAAGTTCTACATTCCTCCCACTTGTTTCTTTAGAGACAAACTCTCTTTCTAGAAACACGCCGGTCCGAGCAACAAACACTTTGTTCTCGGTTGGATTGTAGAAGTAGTATCCCTTAGTTTCCTTACGGTACCCCACAAATTTACACTTATCCGATTTAGGCCCTAGCTTGTCTGATTGTAAACGTTTTACATAGACATCGTAGCCCCAAATCCTCATGAACGACAGTGTGGGACGCCTCCCACTCCACATCTCATATGGTGTCTTCATGACTGATTTAGATGGAACACGGTTAATGGTGAAAGCTGCACTTAATAGAGCGTAGCCCCAAAATGACAATGGAAGATCGGTTTGACACATCATAGATCGAACCAAATCCAATAGGGTTCGATTCCTCCTCTCGGACACGCCATTCCATTGTGGCGTTCCGGGTGGAGTGAGTTGGGACACGATCCCACACTCTCTAAGATAGTCGTCAAACTCTTGGCTCAAGTATTCTCCTCCACGATCCTATCGTAGAGCTTTTATACTTTTGCCAAGTTGCTTCTCTACTTCATTCTTGAATTATTTGAACACTTCAAAGGATTCCGATTTTGCCCTCATAAGGTACACAAATCCATATCTACTGTAATCATCAGTAAATGTAATGAAGTAGACATAACCACCCCTGGAAGGCGTGGCAAATGGCCCACACACATCGGTATGTATGAGCGCCAATTGCTCACTAGTCCTCTCACCTTTCTTATTGAAAGGGGACTTTGTCATTTTTCCCAAAAAAAAAGCCTCACATGTCTCATATGATCAAAATCAAATGAGTCTAGTAATCCATCCTTATGGAGTCTAGATACACGTTTCTCATTTATGTGGCCTAAACGACAGTGCCATAAATAAGCAGGATTTAAAACATTTATTTTAATCCGCTTGGTATTAATGTTGTAGACAGGATTGCTTAGATCAAGGACATAAAGTCCATTAAATAATTGCGCACTAAAATAGTGAATATTATTTAAATAAAAGGAACAACAATTGTTCTTTATTGAAATAATAAAACCATCCTTGTCCAAACAAGAAATAGAAATAATGTTTCTGCTCATAGCAGGCACAAAATAGCAATTATTTAATTCTAAAACTAATCCTGAAGGCAGAGATAGCTCGCACACGCCTATGGCCAACGCATCAACCTTTGCTCCATTCCCAACGCGCAGATCTACCTCTCCTTTAGCCAATCTTCTACTTCTCTTTAGATCCTGCATATTTCGACAAATATGAGATCCACATCCAGTATCTAATACCCAGGATGTAGAGATAGTTAAATTGACATCTACAACAAAAATACCTGGTGGTGGTGGAATAACTATTCCAAGCCTCTTGTCCTCCAGATATTTTCGGCAGTTCCTTCTCCAGTGTCCAGGCTGACTGCAGTAGTGACACTCACCTTTAGTCACGGACTTGGGAATGCCACCAACAGGCTTAAGGGCAAGTTCCTTGGACTTGGCAACTGACTTGCCTTTGCCCTTGGAGGAAGAGGCAAACCTTTTGCCCTTTCCTTTCTGTACCATCATTATGGCCTTGCCCTTACTCTTGTTGATGCTCTGTTCAGCCGTCCTCAACATGTTGAGCAAATCTGGCAGTGGTTTAACGATCTCGTTCATGTTATAGTTCATAATGAACTGTCCATAACTCTCGGGAAACGATTGCAACACGAGATCGGTTGCCAACTCTTGGCCGATCGGGAACCCCAGTCGGGCGAGATTCTCCAAGTACCCGGTCATTCGGAGTACATGGGGTCCCACCGGGTTCCCTTTTGCCAGATGACATTTGAACAGTGCCTTTGAGACCTCATACCTCTCTACCCTCGCCTGCTCTTGGAAGAGCTGCTTTAAATGTTCGATCATATCGACAACATTCATGTTTTCGTGTTGCTTCTGAAGCTAAGAAGTCATGGTGCAAAGCATTAGGCAGGCCGCATCATTAGCGTCATCAACACGCTTTTGATACGCCTTTAAGGCAGCAGGTGTTTGGTTCTCTGGACCTTCTGGAACGTGCTCCTCTATTGCGTACAGTTTCTTCTCTTGCTTGAGAACAATTCTCAAGTTTCTGTACCAATCAAGAAAGTTGGTTCCAGAGAGCTTGTCCTTCTCAAGGACAGATCGTAGGGAATGTTGTGAACTCGATGAGTTGTTTGCCATTTGGAATTCTACAAAAAGGAAAATACGCAAGTTTTAGTATTTGTGAATTTTTGACTATATTTAATAATGGCTAGTTTATCAAATATAGCTCCCACTATTTTTCTACGGATTAATAACCCTCAAGATATTAATTCGGAAAATATCCTTATATTTTCTAGTGGGCCAAGATCCATCTTTCATCTCCTTATGAGCTTGCTTTGGCAAGTCACCCATAACTTGACTACTTTAGGTAGGAACAATTCCAATTGCATCCCATATGCAACTCCTGGTTCAATTTGGGCAAATAACTCCTTATTTATCCATCCTTATGGATAATCCCAATTGATTGCCTCTAGGTTTCTTAATCAAATTAATAGCCTAGTTGTGTTCAACCTCTTATCTAAACAATTGCACATTGTTACGTGCCATCTCATTCCATCATTATGAACCAAGTCGCCATGCTTTGGCACGCACGAACTTGATAAATAATGATGATAATGAGTGTTTAAATAACGAGAAGGCAAGAACACAATATTTGAATTTTGAGGGATTTTAAATTCAATTTTTAATTGTTTTGTTGATCAATATCAACTAATCTATCTATTTGAGTTTGGGCACAACTCCAAATAATAGATCCGGGTTGTCTAATTATCTTATTATCCTAATTGCATGCATCATCCATACACCAACCACACAAATAATAAGACAATCAAATAAACAACCACAAAACAGAAATTAAACGTGATGTAGATATGGCCTTTTCTAGACTAAGATAATTCCAAGCCAATGGAATTATCTATGAACCCTAAAGCAAACACATCTCCATGCGTCTTGATCTTTTGGTCCATCCTTCATAGTCTTGTGGATTGCTCCATGCTCCATGCTCCATCTTTTGTGGCTTCTTTGGCTTTGGGCTTCTTTTCTCCAATCTTGGCTAACAATCTACTTTATCTAGCACTAGCTAATATCTATACTAAATAAAATAAATCTCACAAGTTGAGAAAAAAAAATGGCACGCAGGCCATAAAACCCTAATTAATTATTACAATTAATTGATCAGCTCGCAGGCCGTAAAACCAAACCACAAAATTAAACATTCACATCAAACCACATCCTAAGGCCAAATCCAATCACCATGCGTTTTGCACATAAACAGTTAAAATCCAATTTTAACGCGCTTGGTCAATTTTAATTGATTTTAGGATTTCTAGGGTTAAAACGGTCCATGGGCCCAACAATCAAATTGCCCGGTCCCAATAAAGTGAACCGCAAGGCCCTAGGGCCGGCCCGGCCCAAAACCCACAAGCCCAGGCCCGCGGGTTAGGGCCGCCCGGCCCCTAGGGCGGCCAAGCTTGGGCGGAAAGCAAGGGGGCGGTCCCTAGGGGGGGCCGAACCTCCTTGAGGGAGTTGTTTCCAAAACAACTCCCTTGCTTGGTGCCCAAGTTTGGTTGTTTCCTTGTTTTGGGAGAACTCCTTCTTCCCCAAGGATGCCCAAACCCTAGATCTAAGATCCTAAAATTTCTCAAACTCACCAATTCATGCATCCATTGCAAAAATTGGATCTAGTTATGATTAGTTATTGACAAATTGCATCCCATGCTTGATTTGTCTTGTTTTACGCGATAAACAATCAAATTAAGGTGTAAAACAACTAAAACGTAACACATAAACCACGTTTATGCTCTATGACCTGTGGCTCTTATACCACTGTAGGGTTTTGATTCATGGATCGCACAACGGAAGCATAATCAAACATAAAACCATGCAAAACCATCCAAGGATCACAAGTCAAGAGACATAACGATAGTAAGGGTTAGAAATCATAAACACACCTTTGGGCTCTCCTTGATGACTTCAAACACGAATTATGTCACGTTCTCTATAGTTGATCCACGCCTAGAGTTGATCCTAGATCTCCCAACTCCTTTGGTGCTAGCCCGGAAGAGGAAGAGGAAGAAGAAATCACGCAAAACGAGACCCAAAGGAGGGTCTCGGCCTCCTTTGGCCGACGGGGACGGGGCGGCGGCAAGGGGGCGGTTTGGGCCTCCTTGTTGCTTGCTCTCTCTCCTTTTGTTCTCTCCCACTCTTGTTATGTTCACTTAATGAGCATAAGTTATGTGGGAAGGAAGGAAGGAAGGTCCTTTATATAGTCCAACAACTCCTTGTTAACTACCTAAAGGACTTATTCTAGTCCTACTAGAATTCAATTTAGTCCCTTCCTTGCAAATTAGTCCCTACTAAGTTTGCAAGGGTTTGCAAAGTGATCCTTCTAATTAATTAATCCAATTAATTAATTCCCAAATCTAGTTCAACTCTATATAGAGTGTGAACCCATAAGTTCTATCTAGTTGGTAGCAACTATTTGCTAATATGGAGCGGTTTCTAGCAAAACATCCATTCTAGCCAATTAATAGAATAGTCATCTTGACAACCTTTGTACAAGTAATTGTCTCATCCCTTTGTCTCCATATCCAGATTGGACACGAGACATACAAGTCACACTCGTATATCCAATCCATAGTTTCTCGATCCATGGGAATAGCCTTATTCGTGCAAATAACATCAATATCCCATATTGATTTATTTGAGTCTGGCCAGACATTCTATAAGCACTATCCTTCGAGTGGCCTAGGATATTTGCTCCCGTTATGTGGGAGGGACAAATCCTCTCTACGTCCACTACGATCTCTAAGCTTGCTTTTTATTGTATCCAGTACACGCCTTTATAATTACCCATTTACGGTGTAGCGTTTAACGCTACCAAGATCACAATAATCCACAACTAGAATATCTAGTGACTTCAAGTCTAAGGATGACAATACCATTGTACCGCGAGAAGCGCTTGTGACTCAACATAACGTGTATGTAGCCTTCTCGGAGATGGGTCAATCCAGTGCAACATTCCCTAATGCACACCTATGTGTTGGATCGTGATATCTCCATATCAATCCAACCCCATACTAGTCTATAGATGATTGTCCCATTAATCATTATATTTGACTAGGGATATTTAAGATAAACAACACAATTGTAAATCTAAGGACTTCATTATATTAAATATCCAATAAATAATAAATGAATTTCTAGCCACAAATAATTCATACTAAACTAGATTGCCTCTAGGGCATCTATTCCAACAGTAACCACCCCAAGGGACTCGGCACATAGGGTGCAAGTGGGTATTCAAGAAGAAGATCAACATGGATGGCCATGTGATTGCCTATAAGGGCCAATTGGTGGCAAAAGATTCTGACATATTTATGGTATTGACTATGATGAAACCTTTTCCCCAGTCGCAATGACCAAATCCATTCGAATCTTACTTGTTATTGCAACTTATCACGACTATGAGATTTTGCAGATGGATGTAAAAACAACATTTTTTATGGAAATCTCCTTGAGGATGTGTACATGACACAGCCAGAGGGTTTTGAGGATCCAGAGAATGCCAACAAAGTCTGTAAGTTTCAATGATCCATTTATGGATTAAAAAAAGCTTCTACGTATTGGAATCTACGTTTTGATGATGCATCCAAAGAGTTTGGCTTCATCAAGAACGAAGATGAGCCTTTTGTTTACAAGAAGGTTAGTGGGAGCTCTTTTTTGTTCCTGGTCTTGTATGGAATGACATACTAATCATTGGAAACGACATTCCAACCTTTCAATCTGTTAAAGATTGGCTAGGGAAGTGTTTCTCAATAAAAGACTTAGGTGATGAAGCTAATATACTTGGTATCAAGATCTATATAGATAGATCTAGGAAGCTGCTCGGCCTTAGTCAAAGTACATATATAGACAAGGTGTTGAAACGGTTCAACAGGCAAGAATCAAAGAAAGGATTCTTGCCCATGTCGCATGGAGTCACTCTTTCGAAGGCATACTGCCCTTTCAATCAGATTGATAAGGACCACATGAGTACGATCCCATACGCGTCGGCTATTGGATCTATCATGTACGCCATGTTATGTACTAGACCAAATGTGTCATACGCATTGAGTATGGAAAGCAGATAGCAATCCAATCCGAGTGAGAGACACTGCATTGCTGTCAAGAATATCTTTAAGTACTTAAGAAGAAATAAGGATGTACTATTGACATACCGAGGGGAGTGTTAGGAATGGATGCCCTAGAGGCAATATTATTTTAGTATAAATTTTATTTCGGCTAGAACATTAATTTGTATTATTTATGGGGATATTTAATATAATGAAGTCCTTAGATTTCAATTTGTTGTTTATCTTAAATATTCATATTCCATTATATTGATTAATAGGACGATCACTATAGACAAGTATGTGGGTAGATTGATATGGAGATAGCAAGTCTAACACATGGGTATGCATTATGTGATAATGGCATACTGGATTGACCCACCACGAGAAGGCTACATTAATTATTTTAACATCACAAGTTCTTCTTTTTGTGACAATGGTATTGTGGTCCTTAGATTTGAAGTCACTAGGTACTCTAGTTGTGGAATTTTATGTTTGATTTCGTCAAACGTTACATCGTGAAAGCGTAGCAGTAAATGTGGTTATCGCACATAATAGGAAGCAAGATTAGAGGTGGTAGTGATGTGTAGAGGATTTGTCCCTCCCACATATGGGAGAAAATATCCATGGCCACTCAAGGGGTAGAGTTTATAGAATGTCTGGCCAGACTCAGATAAATCAATATGGTAAGTTGATGTTATCTGCACAGATAAGCCAACTCCCAGGATCGAGAAACTATGGATTGGATATACGAGTGTGACGTTTATGTCTCCTTTACAATCCGTATATAGAGACAAAGGGATAATATAATACGATAACATTGTTCACAAGGTTTGTCGGATCACTGACTATTCCTATTAGTTGGGTGGCATACATGTTTTGCTAGACACCGCTCTATTTTAGTAATTGTTACTAACAACTAAGAAGAAACCTATGGGGTCACACACCATATGGATTAAATTGGATATGGGTATTAATTAGTATGACTAACTAAAGGAAAAATATCAATACGCAACCAGAAAAAAGCTTATTAGGAATAATTTGCAGTGTTTACTAATCCGTGTATGGACAGGATTAGTATTGGGAAAATATATAGTTAACAAGGAGTTTTTGACTATATAAAGGCACTCCTAGCTTATTATTTTGATAATAGTCTCATCAGAGTGAAAATAACAAAGTAAGGAGACAGACAGACAAGGAGGTCGAACACCCCTTGTCTTCCCCTCTCTGTGTCGTCACCTCGTGAGGCGTGAGGCCCTGTCATGCCTCGTTTTATGTGATCTTCTTCTTCCTCCTTCTTGAAGTGAGATAGCTTACAGACGTGATAAGGAATCCAGCACAATCCTAGGTATTGATATTCATAGGTACGCGGACACAATTATGTGTATCGTGATCTGTCAGACAAAAAAGGTACACAATTATTCTTCCCTTACCACGTTATGTTTGTTTTTCCTGCGATTCATGGAGGGTCTTGAACGGAATTGTTTATTTGTATTTTCGCTGCGTAATCCGTGTCAAAACCCTATAGGGAGGAAGAGCTAAGTGTAAAAGGTTACACTGATTCAAGATTCCAAACTGACACGCTCCAACTGCAAGTGTACAGCTGTCGTGTGTAGTAATAAATTCCAGAAATCCGGGTTGTCGAACCCAAGAGACTTCGTTGTAAATGAGCTATTAAATTAAATATTTGTGTGGGCAAAGCGCAAATGTGTGTTCTATTGATCCTACTACAAAATCCCAATTAATCCGATGAATTGCTTCACGATTAATAAAGATGAATTAGCACGAGTTTTCTCAAGTTTTGACAAAGTCAGGATATCTCTACGGGTCACTAGGTATTTCACACTTTGACGGATTTATACTTTGTTAACACGATGATTCTTTAATCTAACTAAACGAGCACAAATGTGTTGAATATGTCTCAACCAACACCAATACTTAAACTAGCAAAGTCGATGTCTCTAGCCTAATCAAGTTCAAGTATGCATTAAGATCATTAATCCAATCTTTGTTCTTAGCTAACTAGCAAGATTTCTCAACCCTAGATACGAATAGTGTGTAATTCAATTTTCCGGGCAAGAAACATTGATGTCTCTAATGTTCTAAGCCTAACTCAATCCTATCAATACGTCTACTAATAGTAAAGATGAATTTAAACGCACAAAATACACATAGCTAGATAAAAAGTCATCAATTAAGCTCATAGCATGAAATCAAATCCATAAACCACCAAACAAAGTGATCAAACCCTAGTTCCCTACGAGATACCCTAAGAAAAGTGTTTAGCTACGCAAAAACATGATCCACGTACAAAGTTTCGTGATCAAATAACAAAACTAGAGAAGAAACGGAGTTTTATAATTCAAACGAATGATTCCAAGCTTCCTTGATCGTCTCCTAGCTCCAAGTCTTCTTCTCCAACGTATCTAGTCTCCAAAAAGTGCTCTGATACCTTAAAATCACGACCTAGGACTCCTTAATACGTTTCCATAAAGTTATGACAAAGTTTGCAAAAATTACAGAAAAACCCTGCCAAAAACGCCCCCAACAGCAACCTCTTCGCACGAAGACATTCTCCCCTTCGTGCGAAGGCCTTCTAAAAAAGGGGCAGATCTTGTTTTCTGGGAAGACTTTTGCAGCTTCAAAAAATTCTAACACTTTTTCTCTTCGCACGAAGAGACCTTCATTCCATCTTCTTTTGGTTCTTCTTTGAGTTCTTTGACTTCTTCTTTGAGTTCCTTCTTTCCGAAGTTCGTTTCCATCTTCCGCATGATCCCCCAAGCCCTATTTTCCTGCGAATCGCAAAAAGAAAACACAACCCGTGATCATATCACAATAAAAGCTCGAAATTACACTAGAAACGCCCGGATTCAACTATAATAGCACAAGAACTCATTTTCACAAATAATAGCGTAATTCACTCAAAAGACGACAAATTCTCCATGATGAGCACGCAAAACGTAGCAAAATAAGGAATAAAATTACTCCGAAAGCGGAGTTATCAACTACCCCCACACTACCTTTTGCTCGTCCCGAGAAAATATCCAAGCCAAAACAAACTCTGAAGCCAACATCCTCTCACTTCCCTCAATCACTTCCACTTTGCATACAAAACCTATTCCACATTGCATACTTCCCTACACCATTTGCATACTTATACCAATCATTGCATACGAGTCCGAGTTCGAAACCAATCCACAAACCATCCTTTTACTAGCCGACACGACCCGATTATACACAATGCATCTATATGCAAATGCAATATTCACAATGCAAGTATTGAAATAACACATTTTTTCCCTTCTTTTGCGAGACCGGGCAATCTCCATTAGCTTAAACCGATTATCATGAAGCGATGAGAAATCTAGATACAAGGCATGAGTTGAAACCAAATTCGACAACGAGAATCTCCCCTAGCTAGTATAGAAAACCTAACCTTATTACGTACAATAATGCATTACCTCTTCGCGTGTGCCCACAAAATAAGAGGCTACGCTAGGCTAAGCCACGTTCAAGGTCCGAGCTCCTAATCCGCTAACGGGTTAAACTGATGAGGCTTAGGGACAAAAGGATAATAATCATGTTATAGTCCTAAAGCGTCACATACTCACAATAATACCACATCTCACACACCCTCACAACAATGATAGAAACCGAACCCAAGTGAAACAACCCGGATCCTACGGTTCCTGCTAGCGCAACTTAACGATAATCCAAAGAATAGTTCATTAAAATAAAAGAAGAAAACCCTCCTTACATTGCTGAACAAAAGATAAATATTGTCTAAAACAAGTGATACAATTACTAAAAGATGTTTGCTACTCAAGATTCTAATCCTTAGCTCGTGTGCGCGTTCCACCCCAGCTAGCTTATTCAACCTGCGGTTTTAAAATAGCAAAAGCCGACGCAGCAAAACATTTTATCAGTAAAAACTGAGTAAGATTATACCACAACACGTAAAGACAGAGTTTTTGGCTAACACGAGAATATACACAGTAAAAATAAGCAGTAACCACATTTTTATTCTTTTATTTGGTTGAGGCATATCCACGAGCCCCAACAGGTTCGGTGTGGACAGAGAGGTCACGATGGAATAATAATAAAGTAGGGTACTTCTACGGGATATCACAGTCCATCCCGATTCTCCCTAAAAGAACTAGTGAGACCTTAAGTGTCGACGCCCCTATACAGTTGTGACCTAAACATGTATAGGTAGTACTCCTAGTTTTCACAGCAAATAAGAGGGTACGATGCCCTAGGGAAATCACACATAGGTGTTCCCGGCCTTAGCCTTCACGCGCATCCTCTGTACACCGTTCCCAATTCTATTATCGCACATTTATTGTTCAAGATTCCACGGGAGTAATAAATCACAATTTTAAATAGTGACCACATGCTTCTCAAATCATTCGTAAGAAAGCGCTAAAACAATTCAAGGTATTGTAAAGCGGAAATTGAATTTGAAGTTTGAGATAACGCACACGAAACAACGCATTTTGATATTTAAAGATGTTGTGCATATAACTTACCTGATAATGGACAAAGTTTGTCACACGCAAGCAAGCACCAAATCTAGTAGTGGGGGTCCTCAACGAATTTGCCTCCTACGAATTCTGAATCTACAATAATCGAATGGCCTATACTAATGCATATTCGCCACACAACAATTCACAAATAGAGTCCTATATGAATGCAAGTGCAACCCCCAAATAATTCCCCAAACAAGTTATAATTTACTAGTTACGAGTTATACATTTAGAATCTATACTTATTAAGAAAATATTAGTGTATACATAAACATGATAATAGTAGTGAATAAAGTTTATTTAATTTTATTAGAATATTTATAGTGGCTAATATTTATAATTATAAAAGGCATCCATTCTGATTTAAAATTGTGATTGATAAAAGAGTATTTTCAATTAGGCTAGAATCTAATTATCTTTATTATATAATTCATATTAATACCAACAACGTTATTAAGATCTTATTTTTCTATATATACAAAATATGACCATTTAGTTGGTATGTAAAACATAATATACTTATTATGCTTGTACTTAGAAAATACTATTTAAAACAATTATACAGCTAAATGTTTATTTTCAGGATATACTTTATCAAACTTCATTTTAAAAGAAGATGTACAAAACAATTTACAACCAAATAGATGAAGTAAAGCTCAAATTCATAATGTACACTACATAACCAACAGATTTGTAAATGACATTAAACCCCCATTCAGATTCAGATCTTAAACAAGTCACCCCACCAGTTGCATAATGTACAAGATAGCCCCCCAATATTTACAACCATTTACATTTAACTTTATTTCCCAAACACTATTGTGACAGTGATGTTGAACAACCAAACCCACCAACTAATAATTCTCACAACAAAACCCATGGACGGGAATTGAAACTTTACTTGGGAGAATTGGAATTAAAGTAGGGGATGTTGTTTTTACCACTTGAATGAGAATGAACAAGAGGATACGGTGGCGAAAAGGGGCGGCGGCGATGGAGGGTCTCGGGGTCAATCCGCCGCTGCTGCTGCTTGTGCTTCGGCTCTCTTGTTTGCCGGAGAGGGAGGACGGCTGCAAATGGGGCGGAGCGGAGGAGGGCGGCGACGACGAAGAGCAGAGGAGGGCGGCGACGGGACGACGCTGGGTTCGTCGGACCCGGTTCCATCGGCCTGGGTCTGGTTCGGCTTCTTCGACAGAGAGCAGAGAGGGAGAGGCAGCGAGAGAGAGGGTGAGAGACGAGAGAGAGAGAGAGAGAGAGAGAGAGAGAGAGAGAGAGAGAGAGAGAGAGAGAGAGAGAGAGAGATTAGTTGCTGGGTGTATGTGGGTGAAAACCCAGTCGGGAAAATCAAATCCGACGATGGCATTTTTGGGTTCAAATCGGAAAGTCAAAATTGGCGAATTGAACGAAAAGATGAGATCTTGGTTTGATTGGGACGAATTAGGACGAAATTTGGGTGAAGATAGGTCAAAATTTGTGTGTTGTCGTGGTGGTGTTTTGCCGGAAAATCAGCAGAGAAAAATGCTCTGCTGAAAATGGAAGGGACGGGGAAGATGATGAGAGGATGGTTACGGTGTGACGGGTGCACAACACTACGCGGTGGTTTGCTACGCAATACTAATTAAAAGTTACACTTTGGGACACGTTAAAAATGTTATACGACCCGCTACACTTCACTAACAATTATACCCACAACTAACTAAAAAAAAAGTCATCTTACAAAATAATACTTTTGATAAAATAAAATAAAATAATAATAACAATAATAATAATGATAACACTAATAATAATAATAATAATGATGATAACAATAACAATAATAATAGAAATAATAATAACTATGTAGTTGGAAGAAGGATTATTTATTAAAAGAAGCATACTTTTTGATAATAATAATAATAATAATAATAATAATAATAATAATAATAATAATAATAATAATAATAATAATAATAATAATAATAATAATAATAATAATAATAATAATAATAATAATAATAATAATAAACTATTTAGCAAAGAGGAATTTACTTTTATAATATCAGATAACGACCTAGAATGTTTAAAAATTACTAAAAATACCACCTAAAAATATCGGGGTATTACATACATCTCCCTTAAAACAAAGCTTCGTCCCCGAAGCTTAAGGTAAAACGAATCTCCCAATGCAAGTATAAAGCAAGTCTCCCAATGCAGGTGTGCAGTATGCAGTTCTAATGTGCACATTTAACACGACAACATGGGTAATTAAATGCAGGGCTGTTAAACCAAGACTCACCATCTCCGACCCTCGATCCCTTCAAAACCCCGGTACGATTACGATCTCTGCGGCCACCGTCGTGAATCGTGCACAAGATGAAACTTTCCGTCGATGAATTAGTTGCTCCTCCACTCGGTATTCCAATAAGCTTCCCATTTCTTCATTTATTTCAACTCTCCTTTTTTTTCTCTTTTTATTTTTCTTTCATTTTCTGATTTTTTTAATTAAAATATATCTCTCAAAATTCCCAAAAATCCTTCATCACAAATCTCGAGTGGTATTCCAAGAGTAACGCCAAAAAAATAATAAAATGGGGAGAAAATAATCAATTCCATGAATACGTATCAAAAGTAAATTCATCTCCCCCTAACTCAATTAAATCAATAATGTCACAAACTAAGCCGCTCACAAATCAAAGTATATGTGTGGGGATGGAGTCGTCGCAAGCTCAATCTCGATGTTCATAGTCAAAAGTCGACACCCCCACACTCAAATATAATCATGCCCCCTCTCAAGTAGTCAATAGAATGTAAGTCTCGTGCCTAATCTAACAAAACCTCCTACACCACGATAGATGAGATCCGGTACCTAGCACGATCCACCAATTAAATCCCCCAACCCAATTTTGTGCGTATTAGCTGTTACGCACTCACGACTCTCCACAACCGTGTCCATGATGTAACGACATGGAACACCGCCACACCAAAGTGTGGAAGCCTACTCTCACTCACCCTCGCATCCCCTCGTAAATCACAAATGAAGGATAAGCGATATGCAAGACTCACAAGAATATATCATGAAGTACTCCCTCATCGAACCCCCTCAACTACAACTCCCTCGTGACGCACTAAAGCGGTGATTCTAAACAATCAATGATGAAAGCCAAGAATCGTCACCCTAAGTCAAGAGGTTATCAAAGAATCCAAGGTTCAAAGTCGAGTTTTCTAATGGTTCTACAAGGTGAGATCTAAAATCAGCTCTAATACACATCCTCGCAAAGCTGTTCTGTGTGCCACTACGAGGCGGGTTGGCAACTACCTAAGACGTACACATGAACGTTCGGCTTGTTTAGCTCACACCTAGCTCAACTCTTGTAAGAAAACTAGGCACACACTTTAGATTTGAAAATTAAATTCATGTGTAAAATAGGCACGCATTCCTGTAAAGAATGTCTCTCTATACTTACTAAGGGGGACTCACGTTTTCACTCTCAGTTGCAAATCATGCCCTATGCCTAAAAGTCTCACACTTCGTGATTTTTCTACCTTTAGCCTCTTTCGATTGCCCTTTCCTCATTTTTTTTTAATTTTTAGGATTTTTCAATTTTTTAATTTTTTTGTGATTTTGGAACAATTTCTAATTCTACATACAACGGCCAACTCGGCTAACGACTCAATAGACTGGTGGGGTGACTCAATAATAATAATAATAATAATAATAATAATAATAATAATAATAATAATAATAATAATAATAATGCAAACAAAATTATAAATAATAAAGTAAAAAAAATAAGGACATAACCAAAAACTAAACTACATGTGACAGGCAATGCAAAGACTCGATAAATGGATAGTAAAAGGTGTACACCACCCCCACACTAGGATGCATCGTTGTCCTCAACGATACGACGAGGAATCAACAATCCTAGCGTAAGGGCATTCTATCCTACTCATTCCCATCACCATCCGGCCCCATCTCTGGGGCCAACGCCTCATCCTCTCCGAACTCATCATCTTCTTCTTCCTCTGGGTGTCCATCCGCGGACTCCTCATCACTCGGTGGTACCGGATACTCGAACTCATCCTCTTGAAACCAAGGATCAGTGTTCAGAACCGGTGGCACAAATTCCTCTTCTGGCCGTCCACTAGACTGAACTACCCATCTCCCCACCATCTGGATCCAGTTCCCCAGTTTCACCTGATTGCTCCTAGTGTGAGAAAACTGGCTTCTTCTCTCTAATCGGTCGCAGGCCATCTCTTCTCTTAACTTATCATACCCCACCTGATTGTCAAACCTAGAAGATTTTAGCTTCTTTCCCTTGGACCTAGTTTTAGCAGACTCGTCAAATCTAGACCACACCCGAGGAGGAAAAACGTCAGCCTCCAGGTGAACATCTACCTCAGAAGTCTTAGCCAAATGGGTCAAAAGGCAGGTATGAACGGGTCCTAACTTGTTGTCCCTAGATCCCCTTTCAAGACAATTAGCCCATATCATCTTCAGGATGTTAATCCTATCCCCTGACCACAGACATAAAGCCATGACACTCAGCTTAAATGTGCAAGTTGGGTTCCGTGTGATTCCCAGAACCCAATTTTCTAATAGCTCACAGCACCACCAAGCTTCGGGCCGGAGCTCATTCGTATGAGCCCGCAACACGGCACATCTTCCCGCCTATCCCAAGGGTCTTTTCCTGGTGCAAAACAGAATTGATTCACCCTTTCAATAATATTTTGACTCCTCATGGTGTCATGAAAGGCACACGATACTCGCATACGCGGGAACCCAAGGGCAATGCGGATAGACTCTGGTGTGAAGACTATCCACCTGCCCCGACAATAAACCAACCGTGGGTCCTTGCTCTCTCCATCCTTGGCATACCTTATATTAAGAAAAAATTACCTATATATTTTTACGCTAGACTGCCTACCAATTTGAACCAGTTGTTCAATTTCTCACGAGTAAAAATATCTTAAATAGCTTCAGGCATCTCATCATGCAACGGAAATTCTTTCTCAGGTTGCCCTTTCTTTTTCAATTATGTGTCATTGTAGGCGTCAAGGTGAGCCTCTTATGTTGTTGAATACCCGCGCTCCTTGTCCTACGACCAACAACTCCCGGGTCCTCAGGGACATGCGTCTCTAATATAGAATCGGTGGGTGAAGGTGGTATCTCAAGTTGAGACTCACCCGACCCGGATGCATCACGAGACGTCCCCTCACCGGTTTTTCGCTTTTTACGTGCCATCTATATTTTCAAGCAAATAACCAAAGGTATGAATCGTGATCCTTGACAGGGAGTGTGTACAAAAATTGAACACGTGAGCACGTAGCAATTACACACGTAAGCCCTAGGACTCTAGTCAATCGCCCCCAAGCACGCTACTAAGCGCAACAATAAAATTTTCTGCAAATAGTGCCCGGAGCAAGTCTTACGGGCACTATTTGCAGAAGATTCGACAAGGAGGACCGTTTCGGGTCGCCGAATTTTTTTTCAATAAAATCTTCAAGCAATTGGTGCACCGCGCTCCTCGTGACGTCCCCTTCGTAAGTCTCTTCTTCGCCGAAAGCCGAATCACCCTCCAAGTTAACCAATTTTCGGATCTAGGAATGGAACCCTAGCTTTGTTCTTCACCCCAAGCGAGCCTTAGAGCTTGATGTGGCCGAAATTCCCCACTTTAATCTTCTTCCCCCTCTTCCCGCGAGCAATACCCCACCTTCCTCTCACAAATTGGTTGAGTTTTGAAGGTGGAAGAGATTTGAGAGCTTGGTGAGAGAGAGAAGCGTCGGGTATGGAAGAAGAACAAGACAAGGTGAAGAATGAGGAAGAAGAGGAAGAAGCCGTCGGCTATGGTGGGTCTTCAAAAAAAAATCGACAAAAAGTCAATTTTACCCCCCATCAGTGCCCCCCTCTCTTCCTTCCGTCGCTGGGCAAAGAAGGCATTTCACCCGAACTCTTCGTACCAAGGGGAGTCTGTTCGTGCAAAGAGCCTTCGTGCGAAGACTCTCCCCCCCCCCCCCTTCGCACCAATGTCTTCTCAAAAAGGGGCAGATGTCCATTCTGAGAAGAGAAAAATCACTCCAAAAAATTTTCAAGTCTTTTTCTCTTAGTACGAAGACAATTGTCTTAGTACTAAGAGAATCCTTGGCATCTTCAAAACATCCTTTTTCGTCATTTTTCGCGTCTTTGGCCTTTCCTTTGCTTTCCGAAGGATCTCCTCGTCTCGAGACTCCTTTCATGTCGTAAAACATTCCCAAAATCCGGGGAACATCTTATTCTTCAATTTTATACTTTCCAAGGCACTTTTTGCGTTTCCGGATGCTTTTGGCCTCGTTTTACTATCATGAGAATCCTTTTTGGCGTAACTTTCTCATCCGGACTCCGATATGCGCGATCCACCTATCTTCATCCGGACTCCGATATGCGCGATCCACCTATCTACAAAAAGCTCTCGATCACCCCCACACAATGGCACTCTCCGATTCCGCTTTCAGTCTCATTTTTAAAATTTCACCTCGTAATCCGTGCCAATGTGCCAGCTTTCTCTGCTCTTCAATGTGATCTTCGCGTATATCAAGACGGGGAGTCCGAGAATGTGATCTCCCCAGGTGCTTGCGTTGAGTATATGTAAGATAAGGCGTCACACTCAAATTTCTTCATCACGGATCTCGATACGCGTTCTGGGCTGCTATTTCTCAAATTTTTATCCGTTCTTCACTCGCGCATCAAGAAGGGGGGGTCCAGAATAGGCCTTTCACCTAGAAGTTCTGCACATACTCATTGGAAATATTAAATCCACTCTCTCGCACCTCTCGAATAAATCAAATATAATAAAACAAACAAAACATTATTTAAACCTATCCTAATGCAGTAAATAGGTTGGGTTGCCTCCCAACAAGCGCTTTGTAATTTAAGGTCAACGGCCCGACCCCGTTACCTCAAAAGATCTCAAATATCGAAAATTGCTTTGAGGCGCTCAATTACCCCCAAGGAAATTCCCGTACACGTATGGCTTTGCTCGCTGTCCATTCACCTTGAATCGGTCCCCATTTTCAGCTTCTACCTCAAGCGATCACCATGGGTAAACCTCGGTTATTGTGAATGGCCCACTCCATCTTGACTTTAGTTTTCCCGGAAACAACTTCAGACGTGCATTGAAGATCAGTACCTTTTGGCCCACTCTGAAGTCTTGTGGTATGATGTGTTTGTCATGCCATTGCTTGGTCCTCTCTTTGTAGATCTTGGCACTTTGATATGCCATCAGTCTGAATTCTTCTAACTCCAGCAATGTCCGCTTTCTTTGCTCACCAGAGAGCTTGGAATCCATGTTCAATTTCTTCAGCGCCAGAACGCTTTGTGCTCAAGTTCCACCGGGAGATGGCATGATTTCCCAAAAACGAGCTGGTAGGGAGACATGCCCAAGGGAGTCTTTTAGGCACTTTGATACGCCCATAAACTATCATCCAAGTGTAGGGACCAATCTTTGCGTCCCGGATTGACAGTCTTTTCTAAAATCCCCTTGATCTCTCGGTTGGACACTTCAGCTTGCCCATTAGATTGCTGATGGTAAGCCAATGATATCTTGTGTGTTTTCACTCCATACTTTCTCAACACATTGGCAAAGAGCTTGTTAACAAAGTGAGATCCCTTGTCGCTGATAATCGCTATAAGTGTACCGAATCGCGTGAAGATATTCTTGCGCAGGAATCTCTCAACTGTAGCACCATCATTTTTCGGGCATGCCACCGCCTCTACCCACTTGGTCACATAATCCACAGCAATAAGTATATAAAGATTGCCAAGTGAGGGGGGAAATGGCCCCATAAAATCAATTTCCCACACATTAAACGGTTCTACCTCTAACACGAAACTCTGAGGCATCTCATTTCGGTTAAAAATATTACCTGTTCTCTGACACCGGTCACATTGCTGCACAAAAAGATGGGCGTCTTTATGGAAAGTTGGCCAAAAGAAACCACTCTGAAGTGTCGTAACAAGTGGGAACATGGCATACCTTGATATACACTTATACATCCCGCCTGTTAGACTTAGGATCCCAAATTCGGAAACAGCTCGGATTGTAGGTATACTAGGATTTGCCCAAGTTGGTCACGGAAGTAACAGTACTATGTGCAGTGCTATATATCAACTCGTATAATCTGTTAGACTCACCGATCCTGTGTGGATATGTACTTCCTGGTGAGAAGGTGAGGTTTGGTTGATGTACCGTTTTGCGTTAAGGAGATTGCCCGATCTCACCCAGAAAAATATTTTTTTTTTGAATAATTGAGTCTGTGTTTGTTGTGTCAGTACATTCTTTTCTGAGTCGGTTTTCTATTGAGTCGTCTGGTTTTAAGTTCGGGTCAGAAAGGTATGCAATCAGGACAATATTCAAGAGGTTTGCTCGGGACGAGCAAAGGATGGGGGGGTAGGGGGTATTTGATAACGCCCAAATAGGGGTTATCTTTTAGCCTGATTTGACGTGCCATTGTGTCGGAAAACTGTGTTTTAGCCAGAATTCACCCTCGAAAAGCCTCGATTTTAGGAACGAGATATTTATTTGCGCTTCGTAAATTTCTGCTTATTTCACGCATTTCGAGATATGATCACGGGTTTGTTCATGTTGTCTTTACACGAAAAGGTTCGGGAAATGCATCGGGATGCGTGTCGAGACAGAACTGGGTTTGCCTCGGGAAACATGCAGAGAATGCTCGGAGCAGGATTTGACCAAGACTAGCAAAAGGGAGAGTGGAATAGAAAATAGAAAGACTTGATAAGAAACGAGCAGGCCACGAGAGCCGAGGAAGCTGAAAATGCCAAAACCGAGAAATGACCGGGATGTGCTCGGTTGGCAATATCTTGAGCTCGACTTGGAGTTTTGAAGTGAAACCCGGGGCAGAAGAACGAAGATGTCAAGGGATTTCCGAAAACAGGTTATAATGCTGAAACGGAGTCGGGCCGAAAAATCGACTCTCGTCAAGCGTGGTTCCCAGACAGGCCACGCCCATGTAAGGAGTCTCGGTTCGCGGTGTCCGGAAGTAGGGAGAAACTATTTCATGTTCGTGATGATTTCCGGGACAGTTCTGACCCAGGGGTATTTTGGTCATTTGGCACCAGGCCCGGGTTTTCGGAAGTCGAGTTTGGATTTTGGCGCCCAGATTCAGTCAGCAGTCTTTCTAGGACCAGAGTCAGGATTGGGCGGAATTGGAGCGGTTTTGACCCAGGGGTATTTCGGTAATTTTGACAAGCGGGTCAAAACGTAGTCCGAGCCAAGAGGGTTCAGAAATGCAGCCAGGTTATTAGCGACGCAGTCAGCATATTAGTGACGCACGAGGAAATTAGCCACGCAGTTAGCCACGCAGCTAGCCACGCAGCCAGCTCCGCAGCCTGCGTGGTAACCACGCAGCAGGGACGCAGACAGTGCGTTTCCCGAGGCAGTTTCGGTCAGTGGCAGTTTCGTAATTCGGGTAGTTTCCAGAAACGTCTCCAGCACTATATAAAGACTCGTTTAGGACCTGTCTGGAGGATCACAACACAACATAACACAACACAACAAAACACAATACATCCAAGGAGAATTGAGAGCATCCTCGGTGAGCACGGAAGCACGAATCCAGAATCCCCGACACTCGTTTGATCTCAAATATCTCTTTATTTCATAAATTTAATATTTAATTATATCACTTAGTAGCTAAATTTTTTACCTAGGTTCTCGGTGAACCTATGGTTTCGTACTCAGAGATTGTTCTATGTTTTGGTATTGAATTCATGATCATACTATCTTAATTCAGCAGTTTTTATCAGTTATTCTGTCTTTGAATTTTATTGTTTATGTATGCTCGGATTAATCACCCAGAATTGCTACAGACCCGAGCCGGTAGGTGAAAACGTCCGATTAGGATTAGGAAGAAAGACAGGATTTAGCACCTTACCCCAATGGACCGACCAGAGAAGGGGAGATAGGACTAGCCTAAAATAGTTAGACCAACTGTTGGGGAATTTGACCCGGGCCA
This sequence comes from Linanthus parryae, assembly GCA_023055425.1. NCBI lineage: Eukaryota > Viridiplantae > Streptophyta > Magnoliopsida > Ericales > Polemoniaceae > Linanthus > Linanthus parryae. The sequence continues at coordinate 323,521 of JALGPY010000043.1, read as the reverse complement.
TCAGGACTGGTTAGAAACCCTAGCAAACTTAGAACGAGACTGCAGACTTAGGCATCTTAACAGGAATCCGACATTCTGCAGGATTGTGATAACGTGCAGGAAAAGAAAATATACTGCACAATTGGTACGTGGCACGGATAACGAGACTGTTGTGTGTTTTCATATCAAACTAGAACGCAAATCTGAAGAGACCCTAGGGGATCCTGGAATCTAGTATCTCAAACCCTAGTTTTACAACTTTAAGATTATACAGAAAATCCTCGCAAAAAGATTTACGTTTCAGTTATTTACTTTCAGTACTTAGTTAGCAAGCACACTCTCAAAATATTCCTCTTTCTTACACTCTGTTTATTAAAACTGATTACTAGAAAAACTTGCAAATTCCCTGTGGGATCGATAATCTGAGTAGTAATACACTCTATACTACTTGATTCGTATACTTGCGAATAGCACGTTAGTTTGCGCATCACGGCTTCTTATCTTCTATGAGCTAAATCTTGTGCTGGAACACTGTGGGGCTGATCCCCTTGATATCCGCTACGGTCCACCCCATAGCTTCCTTTCTCTCCTGTAATACCTTGAGAAGCTGCTCCTCCGGTCCCCTGTCCAAACATGCAGACACAATAACAGGTAAAGTCTCATTAGATCCTAAGTAAAAATATTTTAAATTAGCAGGTAAAGACTTCAATTCTAAAGTAGGAGCAGTAATAAGAGAAGGAGTAAGAAACTTCCTGCTTCCCTCATTAAAGAGGGGGAGGGGTTGGCGCAAGTGAACATCCAAGGCTTGCTCTTTCTCCCTGGAATCAAGTAGAGCAAGCTCCTCATATAGTTGCTCCAATAAAATGTCGTCCTCCTCGTCCGGCGTGTATGCCTCCACGCCAAAGCACTGCTCACTCACCGCATGCGCGGGAAACTTCATAGCCTCAAATACATTGAAGGCCACCTTCTCATCGTTGATCCGCATAGTCTGCTCACCATTGGCCACATCAGTGATAGTTCTCCCTGTGGCTAGGAATGGGCGGCCCAAAATAAGGGGAACATCATCGTCGGCCTCCATATCTACGATCACAAAATCAGCTGGGAATATGATTCCGTCAACTATCACTAGTACATCCTCTAACACGCCCCTTGGGCGTTTGATGGTACAATCAACCGTCTGCAAGCACATCCTGGTAGGTTAGGATCTCCTACATCAAGCTGCTCCAAAGGCGATGTGGGCATCCAATTGATACTTGTACCAAGATCACATAGTGCCCTCCCATGAAAAGCATCTCCCAATGTCACAGGAATGATGAAACCACCCGGATCTTTCATCTTCTTTGGTAACGCCTTTTGCACAACGGCGCTACACTCCTCATTCAGATTCACGGTTTCGAAATCATCCATGCGCCTCATATTAGAGAGGAGGTCCTTGAGAAATTTTGCGTATTTGGGCCTTTGTGAAATCGCTTCCGCAAAGGGGATATTATGTGAAACTTCTTGAAGATATCCACAAACTTCTCGAAGTGCTTGGCATCCTCTTGACTCTTCAATCTCTGCGGGTGTGGCAAACGCACACTATAATCTTCCTTTGGCTTAGGCTTCTCCTTCGACTTCCTACTTGTGTCCTTTGATTGGGGAATCACGGTAGGCATGGGAATTTCTTTATCCAATGCTTTTAGGGTGGCCTTGGTGTCCTTAGCTTGCGCGTGGGTAGGATATGGAGGATCCTTAGTGGTGGTCCCACTGCGAGTAGTGATAGCCTTCAATTTCTCGGGTGGAGTGATTGTGTTAGAAGGTAACATACACGGTGGAAGTCTAGTATTTTTATTGGCTATCAGGCCAATCTGTGTCTCATGGCTCTTCATTGTGGCTTCCATCGCGACAATCTTGCTCTCAATTTTATCATTGCTAGCTAAAAGTTTCCTCAACAACGCGTTTGTATCTTGTTCTTCTGATTGTGGGGCCTACTGTTGTAGAACCTATCTTTGAGCTTGGTATGGAACATTTGGCCTTTGACCCGGCGCATATAATCCACTGTTTGGATTGGCATAGCTGAAGCTGGGGTGGTTGCGGTTTTTTGGATGATAAGTGTTGGACCATTGCTGCTGTTGTGGTTGACCCATGTAGTTCAAATCTTCCATACCATCTCCATATCCCTGATTTGCATCTGCCACCATTTCTCCCACTGACTTCACCTGTGCCGATGGATTCATGTTACTGAAAGCCGAAGTCATCACTGCCATCTGATGTTAATATTTTTGTTCCACCATGGACTCAATCTTACTAACCAATGCCCCATCTGATTTCGTGTTTCTATGAGTGTCAGACCTCGTGGACTCACGTTTTGCTACATTAACCAGCAGATCCCGGCATCTCTGTAATCCGAAGCCCATAAAATTACCCTGAGCCATCATGTCCATTTCATTTGCAGTCTCTCTGTCTAAGGCATTATAAAAATAGTGCAGAAGTTTTTACCATGGCTCTTCGTGAGTGGGGCATATGCAAAGGAGCTGGTTGAACTTTCTCCACGTGTCTCCCATAGAATCATCTTCCTGTTGCGAAAATTTTGTTATATCAGCCATCCGTTGAGCAACCTTGGACGGCGGAAGATACTTCCAGAGAAATTCCTTGCAACACTCTGCCCATGTAACGATACTTCCTGCTGGAAGTTCCATAAGCCATGTCTTTGCTTTTCCCGATAAGGAGAAGGGAAAAAGCATGAGCTTTATCGTCTCGAGTAGAACTCTCTAATCATACATAGTGGAGGTATCTGCTCGAAATTGAGCAAGTGTTGATGCGGATCATCACTTGGGGCTCCAGTGAATAAGCACTCATCCCGAACCATGTTGATCAATGGTTGGTGTATTTCGAAATGCGCGGCGTTAATCTGAGGCCTGACAATAGTGGGTCGATACCCCTCCGGTGTAGTTCTGAAGTAATCCACCAAAGGACGCTCATCCTCCTCAGCATTATTCACCTGTGCCGCCACATCTTGTGCATTATTTCCTCCATTATTATTCTTCCCCCTGTTGTTATTATTACCTCCATTATTCCTCACTTGTACCCCCACACCAAGATGTGGTTGTGGATTTGGAGGGTTCAAGCGTGCCATAGCAGCTTGCGCTTCGGTCAACTGAGCTCTGAGTTCCTCAGCTTCCCTTGCTCTATTTGCTGCATCTTCTACAGCTGCAACTCTAGCTGCTTCCGCCTCTTGCATACCCTTGCGGATTCTCTCAAACTCAGCTCTAGTTTGCTCGTCCATCTGAACTGAATTTGCTTTCCTCTTGTCTCTACTCTGTGTGCGTAATAAGGATTCCGGGTCTTCAAGTGTTGGATGCAACGACTAATTTCTAGAACAGGACATGCACCAAGTAAATCAAACCTTAAAACACAAATCACACATAGAAAGTAGGTGAGTAACAGGTACAAAATGAAGAAGTAAATCCCTAAAGAGAAAAATAATAACTAATTTGTCTGACGTCCCCGGCAACGGCGCCAAAAACTTGACACGCTCCAACTGCAAGTGTACAGCTGTCGTGTGTAGTAATAAATTCGGGACCCAAGAGACTTCGTTGTAAATGAGCTATTAAATTAAATCTATGTGTGGGCAAAGCGCAAATGTGTGTTCTATTTATCCTACTAAAATTAAAGACAAAACCCCAATTAATCCGATGAATTGCTTCACAATTAATAAAGATGAATTATCACGAGTTTTTCTCAAGTTTTGACAAAGTCAGGATATCTCTACGGGTCACTAGGTATTTCACACTTTGACGGATTTATGCTTTGTTAACACGATGATTCTTTAATCTAACTAAACGAGCACGAATGTGTTGAAGATGTCTCAACCAACACCAATACTTAAACTAACAAAGCCGATGTCTCTAGCCTAATCAAGTTCAAGTATGCATTAAGATCATTAATCCACTCTCAACCCTAGATACGGCTAGTGTGTCTTTCAATTTTCCGGGAAAGAAACATCGATGTATCTAATGTTCTAAGCCTAAATCAATCCTATCAATACGTCTACTAATATTAAAGATGAATTTAAACGCATAAAATACACATAGCTAGATAAAAAGTCATCAATTAAGCTCAAAGCATGAAATCAAATCCATAAACCACCAAACAAAGTGATCAAACCCTAGTTCCCTACGAGATACCCTAACAAAAGTGTTTAGCTACGCAAAAACATGATCCACGTACAAAGTTTCGTGAACAAATAACAAAACTAGAGAAGAAACGGAGTTTTAGAAGTCAAACGAATGATTCCAAGATTCCTTGATCGTCTCCTAGCTCCAAGTCTTCTTCTCCAACGTCTCTAGTCTCCAAAAAGTGCTCTGATACCTTAAAATCACGACCTAGGACTCCTTAATACGTTTCCATACAGTTATGACAAATTTTGCAAAAATTACAGAAAACCCCCGCCAAAAACGACCCTGACAGCAACCTCTTCGCACGAAGACATTCTCCCCTTCGGGCGAAGGCCTTCTCAAAAAGGAGCAGATCTTGTTTTCTGGGAAGAATTTTGCAGCTTCAAAATATTCTAACTCATTTTCTCTTCGCACGAAGAGAAATCGTTTCTCACGAAGAGAAATCTCTTCGCACGAAGAGACCTTCATTCCATCTTCTTTTGGCTCTTCTTTGAGTTCTTTGAATTCTTCTTTGAGTTCCTTCTTTCCGAAGTTCGTTTCCATCTCCCGCATGATCCTCCAAGCCCTATTTTCCTGCGAATCACAACAAGAAAACACAACCCGCGATCATATCACAATAAAAGCTCGAAATTACACTAGAAACGCCCGGATTCAACAATAATAGCACAAGAACTCATTTTCAAAAATAATAGCATAATCACTCAAAAGACGACAAATTCTCCAATTTGAGCACACAAAACGTAGCAAAATAAGGAATAAAATAACTCCAAAACCTGAGTTATCACAAACCGACAAAGATGATTGCGGGGTTCGTGTTTTTCCTGAAAGGAGGAGTTGTGAGCTAGAAAAGTTCCAAGCAAGAGACGGTTGCTGATTCTACAACTGAAGCCGAGTACATTTTTGCGTTTGGCGTAGCAAAGGGGGTTGTTTGGATTAAGAAGTTTATCACTGAGCTGGGTATGGTTCCTAGTATTGTGGATCCTATAGAGTTGTATTGTGACAACACAGGGGAGATCGCACAATCCAACGAACCCATGTCACACCATAAATCCAAGCACGTACTCAGAAAGTTCCATCTTATTCAAGAGATTGTCGATAGAGAAGATGTTAATATATGCAAGATTCCTACAAATGAGAATCAGCCAGATCCACTTACAAAGCCGCTTGTCCAGCGCAAGCATGAAGGGAACACTAGATCTATAGGCATACGAGATGCACCAGATTGGCTCTAGTGCAAGTGGGAGACTGTAGGGTTTTGATTCATGGATGCGCAACGGAAACAATAATTAACCATGCAAAACCCTCCAAGGATCACAAGTCAAGATACATAACGATGGTAAGGAAGAAATCAATAACACACCTTAGGGTTCTCCTTTGATGACTTCAAACGCGAATTGTGTCACGTTCTCTATAGTTGATCCACGCCTAGAGTTGATTTGTAGATCTCCCAATCCTTGGTGCTAGCCCGGAAAGAGGAAGAGGAAGAAGAATCACGCAAAACGAGACCAACAAGGGAGGTCTCGGCCTGTTTGTGGCTGACGGGGACGGGAGGCGGCGAGCTAGGGGGCGGCGGCTCCTTAGCTTGCTTGCTCTCTCTCCTTTTGTTCTCTCCCACTCTAGTTATGATCTAATGAATCATAAGTGTGGGAAGGAAGGAAGGAAGGTCCTTTATATAGTCCAACAAATCCTTGCCAACTACCTAAAGGACTTTTTCTAGTCCTACTAGAATTCAATTTAGTCCCTTCCTTGCAAATTAGTCCCTACTAAGTTTGCAAGGTATTGCAAAGTCATCCTTCTAATTAATTAATCCGATTAATTAATTCCCAAATCTAGTTCAACTCTATCTAGCATGTGACCCCATAGGTTCTATTTAGTTGGTAGCAACTATTTGCTAATATGGAGCGGTTTCTAGCAAAACATCCATTCTAGCCAACTAATAGGATAGTCATCTTGACAATATTTGTACAAGTAATTGTCTCATCCCTTTGTCTCTATATCTGGATTGGACACGAGACATACAAGTCACACTCGTATATCCAATCCAGAGCTTCTCGATCCATGGGAATAGTCTTATTCGTGCAAATAACATCAATATCCCATATTGATTTATTTGAGTCTGGCTAGACATTCTATAAGAACTATACCTCGAGTGGCCTAGGATATTTGATCCCGTTATGTGGGAGGGAAAAATTCTATCTACGTCCACTACGATCTCTAAGTTTGCTTCTTATTGTATCCGGTACACGCATTTATAACTACCCAGTTACGGTGTAGCGTTTAACGCTACCAAAGTCACAATAATCCACAACTAGAATATCTAGTGACTTCAAGTCTAAGGATGACAATACCATAGCACCGCAAGAAGCGCTTGTGACTTAACATAACGTGTATGTAGCCTTCTCGGAGATGGGTTAATCGAGTGCGTCATTACCGTTAATGCACACCTATGTGTTGGATCATGATATCTCCATATCAATCCAACCCCATACTAGTCTATAGATGATTGTCCCATTAATCACTATACTGGACTAGGGATATTTAAGATAAACAACAAAATTGTAAATCTACAGACTTAATTATATTAAATATCCAATAAATAATAAATGAATTTCTAGCCACAAATAAATTCATACTAAACTTGATTGCCTCTAGGGCATCTATTCCAACAGTCTCCCACTTGAACTAGAGCCAATCTGGCGCATCTCGTATGCCCATACTCCTAGTGTGCCCTTCATGCTTCCACTGCGTGAGCGACTTTGTAAGCGGGTCTGACAGATTCTCATCTGTAGGAATCTTGCATATCCGAACGTCTCCTCTATCGATGATATCTCGAATCAGATGAAACTTCCTGAGCACGTGCTTGGATTTCTCGTGCGACCTGGGTTCCTTTGATTGCGCGATCGCCCCAGTGTTGTCACAGTACAACTCAACTGGATCCGCAATGCTAGGAACCACACAAGTTCAGAAACAAACTTTCTGATCCAAACAGCTTCCTTTGCTGCGCCATTTGCAGCAATGTACTCAGCCTCTGTTGTCGAATCAGCCACCGTCTCTTGCTTGGAACTCTTCCAGCTCACCGCTGCTCCATTCAGGAAAAACACATATCCCGACTGTGATCTAAAGTCATCTCTGTCGGTTTGGAAGCTTGCATCAGTGTAACCCCTTACACGCAACTCTTCCTCACCGCCAAATATCAAGAAAGCATCCTTAGTTCTTCTCAAGTACATTAGGATGTTCTTGACTGCAATCTAGTGACTCTCACCCGGATTGGATTGGTACCTGCTTGTCATACTCAAGGCATATGACACATCTGGTCTAGTACATAACATGGCGTACATGATAGATCCTATGGTCGAGGCATAGGGAATTCTACTCATGCGTTCCTTCTCAATCTCATTGGAAGGACGACCACTCTTCGAAAGAGTGATTCCATGTGACATGGGCAAGAATCCCTTCTTGGAATCTTGCATGTTGAACCGTTTCAACACCTTGTCAATATATGTACTTTGACTTAGGCCTAGCAATCTCTTAGATCTATCTCTATAGATCTTTATACCGAGTATATAGGCTGCTTCCCCTAATTCCTTCATTGAGAAACACTTCCCTAGCCAATCTTTAACAGATTGCAGCATGGGAATGTCGTTTCCAATGAGTAGTATGTCATCCACATACAAGACCAGAAAAGCTACATAGCTCCCACTAACCTTCTTGTAGACACAAGACTCATCTTCGTTCCTGATGAAGCCAAACTCTTTGACTACTTCATCAAAACGTCGATTCCAACTCCTAGAAGCTTGCTTCAATCCATAAATGGATCGTTGCAACTTACAGACTTTGTTGGCTTGCTTTGGATCCTCAAAACCCTCTGGCTGTATCATACACACGTCCTCGAGGAGATTCCCATAAAGGAATGTTGTTTTGACATCCATCTGCCAAATCTCATAGTCGTGGTATGCTGCAATCGCAAGTAGGATTCGGATGGATTTGGTCATAGCAACTGGTGAAAAGGTTTCATCATAGTCAATACCATGAATCTGTTTGAATCCTTTAGCCACCAATCGGCCCTTATAGGTAATCACATTACCATCCATTTCTATCTTCTTCTTGAAGACCCACTTGCACCTTATGGGTCGCGCCCCTTCGGGTGGTTCTACCAAAGTCCATACTTTGTTGGTATACATGGATTCCATCTCGGATCTCATGGCTTCTAGCCACTTCTTAGAGTCTGGGCCCTTCATGGCCTCTTCATAGGTAGTAGGCTCATCATCTATGAGCATCGTGTAACCGGAATCAGTCACGAGAATTCCATACCTCTCGGGTTCCTGGCGCACTCTACTAGATCTACGAAGCTCTTGTGTTACCTGAACAGGCTGCTCCACAATTCCTTGTGGTTCCTGTTCATGTTCCATAATTGGTTCAGTGATTTGTGGTTCTTGAACCTCTTCAAGTTCTACAGTCCTCCCACTTGCTTCTTTAGATACAAAATCTCTTTCTAGAAACACGCCGGTCCGAGCAACAAACACTTTGTTCTCGATTGGATTGTAGAAGTAGTAACCCTTAGTTTCCTTAGGGTACCCCACAAATTTACACTTATCCGATTTTGGCCCTAGCTTGTCTGATTGTAAACGTTTTACATAGACATCGCAGCCCCAAATCCTCATGAACGACAGTGTGGGACGCCTCCCACTCCACATCTCATATGGTGTCTTCATGTCTGATTTAGATGGAACACGGTTAATGGTGAAAGCTGCACTTAATAGAGCGTGGCCCCAAAACGATAATGGAGGATCGGTTTGACACATCATAGATCGAACCATATCCAATAGGGTTCGATTCCTCCTCTCAGACAGGCCATTCCACTGTGGCGTTCCAGGTCGAGTGAGTTGGGACACGATCCCACACTCTCAAAGATAGTCGTCAAACTCTTGGCTCAAGTATTCTCCTCCACGATCCGATCGTAGAGCCTTGATACTTTTGCCAAGTTGCTTCTCTACTTCATTCTTGAATTCTTTGAACACTTCAAAGGATTCGGATTTTGCCCTCATGAGGTACACAAATCTATATCTACTGTAGTCATCAGTAAATGTAATGAAGTAAACGTAACAACCCCTGGCAGACATGGAAAATGGCCCACACACATCAGTATGTATGAGCGCCAATTGCTCACCAGTCCTCTCACCTTTCTTATTGAAAGGGGACTTTGTCATTTTTCCCAATAAACAAGCCTCACATGTCTCATATGATTCAAAATCAAATGAGTCTAGTAGTCCATCCTTATGGAGTCTAGATACACGTTTCTCGTTTATGTGGCCTAAACGACAGTGCCATAAATAAGCAGGATTTAAATCATTTATTTTAATCTGCTTGGTATTAATGTTGTAGACAGGATTGCTTAGATCAAGGACATATAGTCCATTAAATAATTGCGCACTAAAATAGTGTATATTATTCAAATAAAAGGAACAACAATTGTTCTTTATTGAAATAATAAAACCATCCTTGTCGAAACAAGAAATAGAAATAATATTTATGCTCATAGCAGGCACAAATTAGCAATTATTTAATTCTAAAACTAATCCTGAAGGCAGAGATAGCTCGCACACGCCCACGGCCAATGCAGCAACTTTTGCTCCATTCCCAACCCGCAGATCTATCTCTCCTTTAGCCAATATTCTACTTCTCTTTAGATCCTACACATTTCGACAAATGTGAGATCCACATCCAGTATCTAATACCCATGATGTAGAGACAGTTAAATTGACATCTACAACAAAAATACCTGGTGGTGGTGGAATCACTATTCCAAGCCTCTTGTCCTCCAGATATTTTGGGCAGTTCCTCCTCCAGTGTCCAGGCTGACTGCAGTAGTGACACTCACCTTTAGTCATACCTTTGGCAATGCCACCAACAAGCTTAAGGGCAGGTTCCTTGGACTTGGCAACTGGCTTGCCTTTGACCTTGGAGGATGAGGCAAACCTTTTGCCCTTTCCTTTCTGCACCATTATAATGGCCTTGCCCTTACCCTTTTTGATGCTCTGTTCACCTGTCCTCAATATATTGAGCAAATATGGCAGTGGTTTCATGATCTCGTTCATGTTATAGTTCATGATGAACTGTCCATAACTCTCGGGCAACGATTGCAACACGAGATCGGTTGCCAACTCTTGGCCAACCGGGAACCCTAGCCGGGCGAGATTCTCCAAGTACCCGATCCTACGGAGTACATGGGGTCCCACCGGGTTCCCTTCTGCCATATGACACATGAACAGTGCCTTAGAGACCTCATACCTCTCAACCCTTACCTGCTCTTGGAAGAGCGTCTTCAGATGCTTTATCATATCGACAGCATTCATGTTTTCGTGTTGCTTCTGAAGCTCAGAAGTCATGGTGCATAGCATAAGGCAGGCCGCATCATTGGCATCATCAACACGCTTTTGATACGCCTTTAGGGCTGCAGGTGTTTGGTTCTCTGGACCTTCTGGAACATGCTCCTCTATTGCGTATAGTTTCTTCTCTTGCTTGAGAACGATTCTCAAGTTTCTGTACCAATCAAGAAAGTTGGTTCCAGAGAGCTTGTGCTTCTCAAGGAAAGATCGTAGGGAATGTTGTGAACTCAATGAGTTGTTTGCCATTTGGAATTATACAAAAAGGAAAATACGCAAGTTTTAGTATTTGTGAATTTTTTTTTGACTATATTCAATAATGGCTAGTTTATCAAATATAGCTCCCACTATTTTTCTACGGATTAATAACCCTCAAGATATTAATGCGGAAAATATCCTTATATTTTATAGTGGGCCAAGATCCATGTTTCATCTCCTTATGATCTTTCTTTGGCAAGTCACATAATTTGACTACTTTAGGTAGGAACGATTTCCAATTGCATCCCTTATGCAACTCTTGGTTCAATTGGGCAAATAACTCCTTATTTATCCATCCTTATGGATAATCCCAATTGATTGCCTCTAGGTTTCTTAATCACATTAATATCCTAGTTTTGTTCAACCTCTTATTTAAACAATTGCACATTACTAGCTTGTGCCATTGCATTCCATCATTATGAACCAAGTCGCCATGCTTTGGCACGCACGAACTTGATAAATAATGATGATAATGAGTTTAAATAACGAGAAGGCAAGAACACAATATTTGAATTTTGAGGGATTTTGAATTCAATTTTTAATTGTTTTGTTGATCTATATCAACTAATCTATCTATTTGAGTTTGGGCACAACTCCAAATAATAGATCCGGGTTGTCTAATTATCTTATTATCCTAATTGCATGCATCATCCATACATCAACCATAAAATAATAAGACAATAAAGTAAACAACCACAAAACATAAATAAAACGTGATGTGGATATGGCCTTTTCTAGACTAAGATAATTCCAAGCCAATGGAATTATCTATGAACCCTAAAAGCAAACACATCTCCATGCGTCTCGATCTTTTGGTCCATCCTTCATAGTCATGTGGAATGCCCCATGCTCCTTCTTTTGTGGCTCCTTTTGGCTTTGGGCTTCTTTTCTTCAATCTTGGCTAACAATCTACTCTATCTAGCACTAGCTAACAACTATACTAAATAAAATAAATCTCACAAGTTGAGAAAAAAAATGGCTCGCAGGCCATAAAACCCTAATTAATTATTACAATTAATTGATCAGCTCGCAGGCCGTAAACCAAACCAAAAAATTAAACATCCACAACAAACCACATCCTAAGGCCATATCCAATCACCATGCAAATTGCACATAAACAGTTAAAATCCAATTTTAACGCACTTGGTCAATTTTAATTGATTTTAGGATATTCTAGGGTTAAAACGGTCCATTGGGCCCAACAATCCAATTGCCCGGGCCCAAGAGGTGAACCGCAAGGCCCTAGGGCCGGCCGGCCCCTAGCCCACGCGGCTCGGTCGCGGGCTAGGGCTGCCTCGGGCCCTAGGGCGGCCTTGCTTGGGCGGCAAGCAAGAGGGGCAGTCCCTTTAGGGGGGCGAACCTCTTAGGGAGTTGTTTCCAAAACAACTCCCTTGCTTGGTTCCCAAGTTTGGTTGTTTCCTTGTTTTGGAAGAACTCCTTCTTCCTCAAGGATGCCCAAACCCTAGATCGTAGATCCTAAAATTTCTCAAACTCAATAATCCATGCATCCAATGCAAAAACTAGATCTTGTTATGATTGATTATTGACAAATTTCATCCCATGCTTGATTTGTCTTGTTTTACGCGATAAACAACAGTTTTAAGGTGTAAAACTATCAAAACGTAACACATAAACCACGTTTACGCTCTACGATCTGTGGCTCTGATACCACTGTAGGGTTTTGATTCATGGATGCGCAACGGAAATAATAATTAACCATGCAAAACCCTCCAAGGATCACAAGTCAAGAGACATAACGATGGTAAAGGAAGAAATCAATAACACACCTTAGGGTTCTCCTTTAATGACTTCAAACGCGAATTGTGTCACGTTCTCTATAGTTGATCCACGCCTAGAGTTGATTTCTAGATCTCCCAATCCTTGGTGCTAGCCCGGAAAGAGGAAGAGGAAGAAGAATCACGCAAAACGAGACCAACAAGGCAGGTCTCGGCCTCCTTGTGGCCGACGGGGACGGGCGGCGGTTCCTTAGCTTGCTTGCTCTCTCTCCTTTTGTTCTCTCCCACTCTAGTTATGATCTAATGAATCATAAGTTTGGGAAGGAAGGAAGGAAGGAAGGTCCTTTATATAGTCCAACAAATCCTTTCCAACTACCTAAAGGACTTATTCTAGTTCTACTAGAATTCAATTTAGTCCCTTCCTTTTAAATTAGTCCCTACTAAGTTCGCAAGGTATTGCAAAGTGATCCTTCTAATTAATTAATACAATTAACTCTATCTAGCGTGTGACCCCATAGGTTCTATCTAGTTGGTAGCAACTATTTGCTAATATGGAGCGGTTTCTAGCAAAACATCCATTCTAGCCAACTAATAGAATAGTCATCTTGACAACTTTTGTACAAGTAATTGTCTCATCCCTTTGTCTCTATATCCGGATTGGACACGAGACATACAAGTCACACTCGTATATCCAATCCAAAGTTTCTCGATCCATGGGAATAGCCTTATTCGTGCAAATAACATCAATATCCCATATTGATTTATTTGAGTCTGGCGAGACATTCTATAAGCACTATCCCTCGAGTGGCCTAGGATATTTGCTCCCGTTATGTGGGAGGGACAAATTCTATCTACATCCACTACGATCTCTAAGCTTGCTTCTTATTGTATCCGATACACGCCTTTATAACTACCCAGTTACGGTGTAGCGTTTAACGCTACCAAAATAACAATAACCACAACTAGAATATCTAGTGACTTCAAGTCTAAGGATGACAATACCATTGCACTGAGAGAAGCGCTTGTGACTCAACATAACGTGTATGTATCCTTCTCGGAGATGGGTCAATCCAGTGCGTCATTACCCTTAATGCACACCTATGTGTTGGATCATGATATCTCCATATCAATCCAACCCCATACTAGTCTATAGATGATTGTCCCATTAATCATTATACTGGAATAGGGATATTTAAGATAAACAACACAATTATAAATCTAAGGACTTCATTATATTAAATATCCAATAAATAATAAATGAATTTCTAGCCACAAATAAATTCATACTAAACTAGATTGCCTCTAGGGAATCTATTCCAACAGAGACTGTTAGAAATGGATGCCCTAGAGGCAATCTTATTTTATTATGAACCTTTTTTGGCTAGAATACTCATTGTATTATTTATGGAGATATTTAATATAATGAAGTCAATAGATTTCAATGTGTTGTTTATCTTAAATATTTCTATTCCATTATATTGATTAATAGGACGATCAATAGACTAGTATATGGGTAGAGTGATATGGAGATATCAAGTCTAACACATGGGTATCCATTATGTTTTGATTTCGTCAACCGTTACACCGTGACTGGGTAGCAGTAAAGGCGGTTACCGGACATAATAGGAAGAAAGCTTAGAGGTGGTAGTGATGTAGAGAGAATTTGTCCCTCCCACATATGGGAGAAAATATCCATGGCCACTCGAGGGGTAGAGCTTATAGAATGTCTGGCCAGACTCCGATAAATCAATATGAGATGTTGATGTTATCGGTACCGATAAGTCTATTCCAAGGATCGAGAAACTATGTATTGGATATACGAGTGTGACGTTTATGTCTTGTGTCCAATCTGGATATAGAGACAAAGGGATAATATAATACGGTAACATTGGGTTTGTCGGATCACTAACTATTTCTATTAGTTGGGTGGCATAAATGTGTTGCTAGACACCGCTCTATGTTAGTAATTGTTACTACCAACTAAGTAGAAACCTATGAAGTCACACATCATATTGATTCAACTGTATATGGGTATTAATTAGTAGGAGTAATTAAGTAAAAGGATCAATACGTAACCACAAGCAAACTTAGTAGGACTAATTCACAAAGTGGACTACTCCGTGTATGGACATGATTAGTATTGGGAAAATATGTAGTTAACAAGGAGTTGTTGACTATATAAAGGCACTCCTAGCTTATTGTTTTCATAACAGTCTCATCAGAGTGAAAATAACAAACCAAGGAGAGAGAGACAAAGAGAAGTCAAAGCCATCCCGTCCACCACTCCCCGCGTTGTCGGTCTCGTGAGGTGTGTGGCCCTGTGGTGCCTCGTTTCGCGTGATCTTCTTCTTCTTCCTTAGCGTGATCTATCACACACAAGTGAGAAGGAATCCACAACAATCCTAGGTTTGGATACTTGAAGAGACGTGGGCACAACTCTGCGTATCGTGATCTGTGAGAAGAACATGGTACACGATGTTTTTTACTTTCCCACGTTATGATGACTTGTCCTGCGATTCATGGAGGGTCTTGAACGGAACAGTTAATTTGTATTTTTGCTGCATAATCCGTATCAAAACCCTACATAATTATTATCCACTATGTACTTAGCTCAGAAAGCTATAAATTTTTAATATACTTTTTACCCCACTATTTCAGGTTATTGCACTTTAACCCCTGAAACTTTCAGGGGTGTTACATGTGTATCTAACATTCAAGATATTACATGCATTGCGTTCTCATCGTTGCATTTACAACGATGAGATATTACCTTGCGCTTCAAGGGCGAAGCTTGATCTTAAGGAGGAAATGATGAAACAACCCAAAATTTAATTAGATGTTATAGGAATAAATGAACATTTTTCATACTAATATGGAGTATAAACAAGTATATGTGTTTCATATTTGTGATACTATTTTTATGTGGATATGCTCTAATAAAAATAAACACACTGCTATATTTGATAAGTGTACACTATTATAGTATCACATATTTTATGTGGCGACTTTTATCGCGTGGTGCCTATTATAATGGCACAATCATCACACCCAATTATTTATCAAATTTTGGTATGATATTTTTACCAAAAACACCGGGCAATTATTTCGATAAAAATTGAATCATACCCGGGTCAAAAATACATTCACCTTTCCCATTAACATTTCCATTAACTTCTTACTATTCATTCATTTTCATTCCTTCCTATAATTAGCATACAACCATGGCTTCTTCACGGCAACAAAAGCAACCCCAGAAGCCATAGCCACCACCACCATCATCATCATCATCTCTTTCATCTTCAACACCACTACCACCACCACCAAAACAACCTCCCTCACATCGCCGGAATACTCTATAACCACCAAGCTTTAGTTGTTTTCCTGAGAACATCAAGTAACCATCTTATTCACTACCGCCACCAACGACCACCATTTGAGTCACGGATACTACCACTCACCCCGTGACATTCCAGCGACTCTTTCAAGGTCATCCGCAGAAACTCACAGGGCCAAAACAACTCACTCCAAACCACACCACGTATTAGCGAAAAATCGGTGTAACTTTCTTTCCCTAGTTCGCATTCAACATATTCTTGCATATTCAAACTCACACATGTCCCGAGAGCCATCCCTGTTAATTTGGCTGAAGCGGAACGTTAAAAATGGTTATAGTTGCATTTATAATGTTTTGGGGTAGTAAGTGTATTTTATGAAAAAAAATTGTCAAATGTTTGGGAATTCGACGTTCTAAAGTAGAGCATAATTTAAAATAATGTCCATTTTTTGCATATTTTTTTTTTATGTCCCGGAAACCACCGACGCCATTTCTTGAAAATATTGTTTTGAAATGGGGTTTGTAATTATATTTTGAGAAATTATCAATGCATTTGATTACTTTGGGAGAGGCAAGTACACTACTATTATTCTAGCAATATTGTAACACCCCCACCAAACCACACGGTCGGCCGGGCCGCACGATTTGGTAGAGATGTCTCCGCCCGAGGTGATGAGCCTCATTGGGAACGGATAAGGATTGTCGGTTCACAGTTAGTACAACCATCGAATATCCAAATATGACTTATTATACATTCATAAAACCATTGACATTGTCTGAATGATATAAATACGATAATTTACAAAATGAAAAATGCTGTGTGAAGTACTAAGCAGCTCAATATTCTAGCCAGCAGCGTCGTGAACGGCTCCCACCTTACTCGTAACCTGCGGTTTTAAAATAGCAAAAGCCGACGCAGTTTTACAGAAAATGATCAGCAAACGGCTGAGTAAACTAACATCCATAGCACGTAAATTGATTATGAGGCATATGAGAGGAATAACATATTCGCTGATAAATAAATATCAAGTATTCGAGGGAAAAGAGTTCACGTTGATTTGAGGTGTCAAACTCTGTAACGATCTCAGATTTCGTATTCCAACCCAAAGAAGCGGACCATCTTGGGTCTTTAATTTTTAAAAGTATTTCACAATATCACTTTAAATCTCAAGATGATAAGATAATCGAGTCTAGGAGTTCATCTATCAACCAGTTGATACGGGGCATGACCATATCCAATCCACAACCTCTTTCTCATAATGTGCAAAAGCACCCACATAACCATAACTCAATCACAGGAGGTCCGCATCATAGCGCCTCATAACCATAACTAATCAAAAGGAGGTCAGAGCCTCATAATCTCATAAACAGTAACCAATCACAATATGTCATAAATGTATCGCATCAGGGATATGGCACAAACCCACGCACAACGGTTTCCATTTTACATAATTACGACTTTTCTTTCAACATAATACAAGATGCAATCGGGAGCTCCAAGTAAAGCCGGTGTGGCACAGTCATAATAATCGATGTATGATTGAGAGATATTCAGATTTGACTAATAAGTAAGCGGTGTGCTACTATCGATAATCGTGGCCCGTGAACTAGGTAAACAGGGCCTAATTTGGTAGTCGTGACTGGAACGGTGCTTCTCATTTCACAATAAAAGTTTAGAGGTTCTTCTTTCGGATTCGTTATTTAGATCCGGATACCAATTTCATGCAATATTTCAAGTAGAGTTTTTCAAAAACAAGTAAATAACTCAAATAAAACACATATGGTAGCATTTCACAAATGACACACGCGATACGCGAAATGAAAGAAAGGAACACAAGGCTAGGCACTGGCGGACACAGGGAGGGGCGGGCGGGGGCCACGGCCCCTCCAAAATTTTGTATTTGCATAACTATCCCATTAAAGTTTTGGTATTTTCAAAAAAAATATTAGTTGTCGGCCCCCTCAACATTAGGATCGACTCAATTTTGCCCTTTCAATTTTTAAAAATACACGTTAATCTACTATATATTCAAGTACGTATATACTGTTGTTTCAAAAAAAAAGCACGTATATATTGTCCAATATAATTTGATTTAATTTTGAATTTACGAAAAAGTAATTACAATAATTACAAGTATATTCTCTATAAACAGTAATAATAAACACTAACGAGGAATGAAACTAAATTGTTAACCATTGTTTTTCTTTATAAGTTGGCCCCCACTCAACCAAATTCCTGCGTCCGCCACTGCAGGCTAGGCATATTAACTTACCTCTAATCGAAACGTTAAATAGCTCGGAATAATTCTCGTAGCCCTCGTTTAAGAACCCGTCGCCTACAAATTTATCAATTATCCAATTATATACACAAAAATAAATCTTTGCTAACTTATTTTATTATTTAGTTATTACTTATCTCAAATTTTATAGAAATTTTACCTTTTACTTTTCATTACAAAAAAATAATAATAATTATTTTCCTTTATATATTTAAAATAGTTCATTAGTTAATATTAATGATAATAATAATGTTTCAGGTTATGGAAAAAGTTATTAAACTTTTTAGTTAAAAGACAATTACCTCCCCACATAGTTTCAGATTACACACTTTATACCCTTAAAGTTTCTGAAATGACAAAAAGAGCCCCTTTCACCACCAACGTGTATCTTCTTCTCCAACCCACCAAATCGATTTATGAAATCTTCAATATAAAGATACCATGAAGTTTTAATCATCTAGAATTCTAATTCAAATCGAAACAAGTGGATTTCACCCAAAAATCGATAAAAAACCGTTACCGAATGAGCGAGATATTGTTCGCGAAGTTTGGGTCGGAAACTCGCCGGAATTCATGGCTCCCGGTGGCGTTGGTGGCTGGTCCTGGTGCTTCTGGGCTTATTCGGAGCTCAGGAGGGGTAGAGGAACGCCACACGGTGGAGGAGGAAGAAGGGTGGTGGCGTTTGGAGTTGACCCAACTGGTTCGGGTCGCCGTCGTTTCGCCGGCATTGTTCTTGCTGCTCCTGCTCTGTTTTGCGACTAGAAAGGAGGGGAGAGAGAGACGAGGATAGAGAGGAGACCGAGAGAGAGAGAGAGAAGGGTCTGGTGGTGGTGGTGATTCCCGTCGGGTCGGCGTCGTGGATGGTAGCGAGGTTGATGATTGATGGTGGCGTTGTTGTGGTTGTTGATGCTGCTGGGTGCCTAAAAAACAGAGAGAGAAACAGAGGGAGGGTGATTGATACGGAGGAGGAGGGTTGGTGGTGATGATGGTGGGTGTAATGGAGGACGTGGTGGTGGTGTTGGCGTTGGCAGTGGTGATGTTGGTGTTGTTGTAGTTGCTGCTATGTTGCTGCTATGTTGTTGTAGCTGCTACTATTTTGAAAAGGAGGGAGAGATTGACATGAACGAGGAGGGATGGTGGTGGAGTTGGTGTTGGCAGGGAGTGGTGATGGTGATGGCCATGGTGGTTGTGGGTATGGTGTTTTTCACCGAAAGAGAAGAGGAAGGAGAAGAGTAGAGGATGATGAGGTGATGGTTGTTTTTGGTGTTGTGAATGAGGAGGCAGTGGGGGGTTAATATAGGAGGAGGAGGAGTGTGTGATTTGAGGGAGGGTTATGTGAGGGAGAGTGTGTTGTTTGAGTGTGTGTGTGTGTGTGTTTTGCCGTGAGGAAGGAGAGAAACAAGAGAGAGAGAGATGGGAGGTGTTTTGTGAGAGGAGAAAAATAAATAAATAATGAGGGTGTGTGTGGGTGTGTGTTTCTGCCGTGAGAGAGGAGAGAGAGAAGGAGATGGTGAGGAAAAAAATGGAAAGAGGAGGAGCATTAATTTTAATTAATGGAAGAATAGGAGGAAGGGGGATGAATTCTGGTAGTAGGGTGTAAGGAGGTAGGGGTAGGGAGGGAGAGTTGTGAGAGAGAAGGATGGCGATGGAGGAGGTGGGAGTGTGTCCATGTGGAGGAAAGAGAGAGAGAGAGAGAGAGAGAGAGAGAGAGAGGCAGAGGAGCAGGGAAAAATAAAAGAGAGGGAGGAAGGAAACAAATAGTAATAAATAAATAAAAATACGGGTTTCGGATCGGGTTGTAACTATAAATACGGGTATGTATAATTATACGATATATATATTACCGGGTTATATTATTTTACGGGTTGAGTATAATAAAATACGGGTGTAGACAATTATTTTATATGTATTACGTACAAGCAAAAATTATTTGCATACATTAACTTTTATAAAAGAAACTACAACCCCCTACATGTAAAAATATTTGCACACTTTTATTTGTCTAAAATACACTAACCTCCCCAGAATTTTATTTAGTTTCAAACTTTTCTGAATTACATCTACCTCCCCAACTAGTCAATTTAATTAATTTATAACTTCTGAAAACTACAATTATACCCCCAACTAATATTTAGTTAACTAGTTTATATTTTATGAAACTACAAATACCTCCCAAATTTTGAACTAAATTAGTTTTAACTACTATAATTATCTCCCTACTCTTCAAATTAACAATTTTATATTTTTGAAAACTACAATTATAACCCCTCAAATTTTATCCAACTACTTTATAATGTCTCAAAACTTACAATTTCAATTTCATTCTTTAATTAATTCATTTAGAACTTTTGTAAATCACAATTATAACGCCAAACTCTATCAAAATTATTAACTTTCCCTCTTGTATTAAACTGGGGTATTACATCCTTCCTCCCCTTAAAAAGAGCTTCGTCCCCGAAGCTATAACCGTGATATGTTAAGGGACAATACCAATCTAAGGACGCGTCTAAAGTCTCATAAAGTCTGAGATGGTTTCTAGGTCCACGCAAAACACTCTTCGGTTCGGCAAAATAAACAAGTAACAATGAATACTAAAATCTCAAATAAGCACTTCATAGCGAATAGCTCTTCAAGCAAAATAGTCACAATTTAGTATAGCCTGCAAATAAGAAGCAGAATAAGGATTATGCTACCCTCCAATTCCCCGGCTTTTTCAATTTTATTACTGGTTTGTTATCCTATATCAATTTTAATTTTGAAAAATATTTTTGATCTTAGTTTAGTGGAATCGAAGGGGCGTACTAACTTAGAACCGTCGGCTCTGATACCATCTGCAACACCCCACCAAACCACACGGCCGGCCGGGCCGCACGATTTGGTAGAGATGTCTCCGCCCGAGGTGATGAGCCTCATTGGGAACGGATAAGGATTGTCGGTTCACAGTTAGTACAACCATCGAATATCCAAATATGACTTATTATACATTCATAAAACCATTGACATTGTCTGAATGATATAAATACGATAACTTACAAAATGAAAAATGCTGTGTGAAGTACTAAGCAGCTCAATGCTCTAGCCAGCAGCGTCGTGAACGGCTCCAACCTTACTCGTAACCTGCGGTTTTAAAATAGCAAAAGCCGACGCAGTTTTACAGAAAATGATCAGCAAACGGCTTAGTAAGCTAACACCCATAGCACGTAAATTGATTATGAGGCATATGAGAGGAATAACATATTCGCTGATAAATAAATATCAAGTATTCGCGGGAAAAGCGTTCACGTTGATTCGAGGTGTCAAACTCTGTAACGACTCATTTCACAATAAAAGTTTAGAGGTTCTTCTTTCGGATTCGTTATTTAGATCCAGATACCAATTTCATGCAATATTTCAAGTAGCGTTTTTCAAAAACAAGTAAATAACTCAAATAAAACACATATGGTAGCATTTCACAAATGACACACGCGATACGCGAAATGAAAGAAAGGAACACGAGGCTAGGCATATTAAATTACCTCTAAACGAAACGTTAAATAGCTCGGAATAATTCTCGTAGCCCTCGTTTAAGAACCCGTCGCCTACAAGTTTATCAATTATCCAATTATATACACAAAAATAAATCTTTGCTAACTTATTTTATTATTTAGTTATTACTTATCTCAAATTTTATAGAAATTTTACCTTTTACTTTTCATTACAAAAAAATAATAATATTTATTTTCCTTTATATATTTAAATAGTTGATTAGTTAATATTAATGATAATAATAATGTTTCAGGTTATGGAAAAAGTTATTAAACTGTTTAGTTAAAAGACAATTACCTCCCCCCATAGTTTCAGATTACACACTTTATACCCTTAAAGTTTCTAAAATGACAAAAAGAGCCCCTTTCACCACCAACGTGTATCTTCTTCTCCAACCCACCAAATCGATTTATGAAATCTTCAATATAATGATACCCATGAAGTTTTAATCATCTAGAATTCTAATTCAAATCGAAACAAGTGGATTTCACCCAAAAATCGATAAAAAACCGTACCGAATGAGCGAGATATTGTTCGCCGAAGTTTGGGTCGGAAACTCGCCGGAATTCATGGCTCCCGGTGGCGTTGGTGACTGTTCCTGGTGCTTCTGGGCTTCGTCGGAGCTCAGGAGGGGTGGAGGAACGCCACACGGTGGAGGAGGAATAAGGGTGGTGGCGTTTGGAGTTGACCCGACTGGTTCAGGTCGCCGTCGTTTCGCCGGCGTTGTTGCTGCTCCTGCTCTGTTTTGCGGCTGGAAAGGAGGGGAGAGAGAGACGAGGGTAGAGAGGAGACCGAGAGAGAAAGAGAGAAGGGTCTGGTGGTGGTGGTGATTCCTGTCGGGTCGGCGTCGTGGATGGTAGCGAGGTTGATTCTATTAATGAAATAAATGCTATTTCTATCTACATGATTGATTCTATTTCTTTATGGCATTCTCGTTTGGCGCATTTAAATTTTAGATCGTTGAAATCCATGCGAAAAGATGGTTTGATATCTTGCACTAGTAATCACGACTCTAAATGTGAAATTTGCATACAAGCGAAAATGACTAAGAAATCTTTCCCAAGTGTAGAAAGAAAATCCCAACTTCTAGAACTTGTGCATTCTGATATTTGTGAATTAAATGGCATAGTTACTAGCGGTGGTAATAGGTATTTCATAACATTTATTGATGATTTTTCTAGATATACCTATGTTTATTTGATGAACACTAAGGATGAGGCCTTTGAAAAATTTAAGTGTTATAAGGCTGAAGTTGAGAATCTCATGGAAAGGAAAATTAAAACTCTTCGTAGCGATAGAGGTGGTGAATATTTTCCTCATGAATTTTCAGCATTTTGTGAAGAGCATGGTATTGTACCTCAAACTAGTGCATCATACACGCCACAACAAAATGGTTTGGCTGAGAGGAAGAATAGGACGCTAGTGGATATGGCTAATTCTATGCTCTTGAACGCAAAATTAAAATCCTCTTTGTGGGGTGAAGCGTTACTTACCGCCTGTTATTTGCATAATAGAATTCCTTCACGGAAATCAAAAGTTTCACCATACGAAGTATGGAAAGGCAGAAAACCAAACTTGAAGTACCTTAGGGTATGGGGATGCATGGCGTTTTATCGCGTTCCAGACCTTAAGAGAACAAAATTAGGGCCAAGAGCTCTCAAGAGCGTGTTTGTTGGATATGCCGAAAACTCAAAGGCATATAGGTTATTGGATTTAGAATCCAATGTGATAGTGGAATCAAGGGACGTAGAATTTATTGAAAATAAATTTATCGATGATTCCAACTGGTCAAAAACTACTCCAACAATGAATCCTGACCTATCTCTTGGAAATAAGAGAAAGGCATCCGATGATATTGAACCTCCTCGGAAAAGTCAAAGGGCACGGAAGGAAAAAGGACTGGGCCCTGATTTTGTCTCACCAGATTCTCTTGTCTTTCTTATGGAAGGAGATAGAGAATTTGTCCTGAATAAATTCCTATTGCACTCGATACGGAAGATGATCCAAAAACATTCTCTGAAGCTATGGCTTCTAGAGATTCAGGTTTTTGGAAAGAGGCTATAAGCGACGAAATGGACTCGATATTATCAAATAATACTTGAGTATTACATATATTTAGGACTTTTGTAAATCACAATTATAACGCCAACTCTATCAAAATTATTAACTTACCATCTTGTATTAAACTGGGGTATTACATATATTTTACTATAAATACATGATGGCTATTATTTTAATGATAGTAGTTAGTGTTATGATTAGTGAACTAATATTAGTATTATAAATTAATATTAGGATTAGTAGTTAATATTGCAATTAATTAAATAAATAAAGATTAACAATTCCCTTAACATTTGTAATCTTTATCTACTCCCTTGATATAGTTAATTTTTATTTATTTACTTAATTGTAATATTACTAATCTTAATATTAATTTATAATAGTGATATTAGTTCACTCATCATAACACTAACTTATTAGCATTAAAATAAATTCTTAAAATACAAATTGTTGATAGTTTTCTTAAATACAATTACAACCCCCATTTCAAAATAATATTTTTCAACCTTTCCGATTTCGACAAAAATAGCGTGGGTGGTTCCCGGTACAGAAATAAGCATTTTCACGCAAAAATATATGGACAGTAGTTTCAAATTTTTCTCTATTTTAGAACATCGAATTCCCAAACATTTGACTGAAAATTTTCATAAAATACACTTACTACCTCAAAACTTAAAACAATTAACTATAACTTTTTCTAACATTCCGCTTCACCCAAATTAACGTGGATGAGTCTCGGGACTTGTGTGAGTATGAATTTGCAGGAATATGTTGAATGTGAAACAAGGAAAGAACGTTATACTGATTTTTCGCTGAAACGTGTAGTGGTTTGGAGTGAGTTGTTTTGACCTTGTGAGTTTCTGCGGATGGTCTTGAAAGAGTCTCTGGAGTGTCACGGAATGAGTGGTAGTATCCGTTACTCAAATGGTGCTCGTTGGTGGTGTTGGTGAATAAGGTGGTTACTTGATGTTATCGGGAAAATAACTAAAGCTTGGTGGTTATGGAGTTTTCCGGCAATGTGAAAGAGAAGGTTGTTTTGGTGGTGGTGGCGACAGTGGTATTTGAGATGACAAGGATGATGGTAGTGGTGGTGGTGGTGGTGGCTATGGCTTCTCGGGTTGCTTTTGTTGCCGTGAAGAAGCCATGGTTCTATGCTATTTATAGGAATGAAAGACATGAAAGAATAGTAAAGAAGTTAATGGAAATTAATGTGGATGGGAAAGGTGAATGTGTTTTTCATCCGGACATGATTCAATTTTCACGGAGATGATTGTTCACTGTTTTTTATATAAATATCCTACCGACATTTGGTAAATTATTCCGTGTGATGAATGTGCCATTATAATAGGCACAACCCGATAAAATTTGTCACGTAAAATATGTGATATAATACTGTACACTTATCAAATATAGTAGCATGTTTTTTTGTTTTTTTTAAGAATATATAGTAGTATGTTAATTTTTATTAGAACATAGCCACATAAAATAGTAAAACAAAAAATTAGATACATATAGTAGTTTATACTCCCCATTATTATGAAACATGTATATTGATTCTTAAAATATGTAATTAAATTTCGAGTTGTTTCACTACTATTTTAAGACTCTGCCTAGACACCACGGTTGAAGATGGGGGAGTTGATTTGCTAATAGCCATGAAGATTTCTCAAGGATTTGGGAATAATCGTCTTCATCCGAGACATTGAACGGAAACATATTTGGTTTGACGGATTCAACCAACACCTTCTACTTCACTTTCCAAGAACCATCTACTATTTTCTGCATAGTGTTTTGCTCACAAACTTATCCTTGAATCAACGAAGGTTTTTCAATGAAGCTTTTGAACTTCTTTGGGATCGTCATCTAAAGATAAACGAATTCCCCCACCCACCTGTGAATCAGATCTTGGCTGATCTCCGGAGGAAAAAAGTGATGTGAGCCAAGATAGAGAAATGTGAAGGAGGCCAAAAACGAGAGGAAACGAAAGATAACAAAAAGTGGATGCTCAGATGAGCAAAAATCAAACAAACCAATGTGTCTTGATTGAGAAAACATACCGCTCTGTTTCTGTAGAGTTAAGAAATCATAGTACTTGCAACTCGGCTTCGAGAGAGAATCTCACCTCTTAAGAGAGAAAATGTTGGGTGTAAACTTTTGCATGGTAAATCAAATGTTTTTGCAAGTAGTTTATTAGTGAAGTTCTTGATCTTGAAAAAATATACCATAGATATTTTGTTTCTCTGTTCTTACGAGCCCATAATGTTTCAAATCCTACAATGTCGCATGGGTTGCGAACTACGTCATTTACGTAATTGCTTTGTTCCTACTCTGCCTTCATCAGGGACAGTTGGCATGTCCCTATTGACTTATGCTCATTTGCCATTGTAATGGTTATAAGGACACTCTCAAGTGCGTAGTAGTAATATAAGAGGTCATTTTCTTCTTCCTCAATCTGTGATTTTTCTCCATGTCCTTGTTTTTATTCATCTTCTTGTTCCTAATTTCTCTGATAATTCACGAAATTCAACAAACTCTTGATAAGATCTTTCATGTTGTGACTAATACCTCGTGTTGTCATTGTGTGGCTGTTACAATGATTTTGTACAACTACATTAAAGCTATTTCAAAAGATGAAACTGGAAAATACATCTGAAAGATGGAATAACCCTGCAAACAAACATCAACAAAATTGAATTTCGACGGCTTTTGACTCTTTATTTTGTTGGTTAGAAGATGGATCAATGACTTCGCCCGACTGAACCCTGCCTTTTCCTCTCTTTTTGGAAAAGCTCAATGAA
Source organism: Linanthus parryae (assembly GCA_023055425.1). NCBI lineage: Eukaryota > Viridiplantae > Streptophyta > Magnoliopsida > Ericales > Polemoniaceae > Linanthus > Linanthus parryae. The sequence goes on along the minus strand of JALGPY010000043.1, from coordinate 297,011 downwards.
CCTTCTACTGAGAGATGGAAGGGAAAAAAATTGTGTCAGTAAGAATGAGGAAATACAATTAAAGAAGCTGTTTCTGTAAGGCCACAAAGGGCTCCCTCCAAGATATAACCCCCTAGTCTAAAAAAGGTGTGGGTTTACCTCTTAAAAATATATATAGGCAGCAATAAAGCCTTTACAAACTAGTCTTAAAAGCCGTCCGCTCTTTGTGATGTGAAGTAGCTAATAACTGGTGGAATTTATAACAAATGACCTTTTACAGATGTAAGTATAAGTGAAAGTCAAATTAGATTAATTCTGAGGTACCAGAATCATATTAAGATCTCTCTAGTATGAAATGGGCCTTCTAGAGTTGCGGGTTAAGTCCAAGATGAAAAGGTCTGCGTGTTTGTTATTTCCAAAAAAGGCAGGCCTTAATTATTTCTAAAAATCCATAATGGCGAGAAGCAAAAGTTCTCTTGGATCTTCTGGAAAGATTTGGTGGCACTACAGAAAAGTAATAAGAGCAACATGATGTCGTGATTTTGTCAACACTTCAACAGGGCCAAGGACGGGCACATGAACTCTTGAAGAATGGTGCATGTTTCTTACCTTGCCATTCCCACACCACCTTTGCCTCACCCTTCAATAATTTTGGGTACCGATCTAAACGAGAATCTTCTTGGACCAACTCCTCAACCTATACACAAAAGAACTATTTATTCCACTTCATATCATCAAATATCCAAATCAACAGAGCTTCAGACAGATTTTTTAAAATAAATGAACGTTTGTGATTGTACAGTTAACATACAAAAGCAAAATGCTTTGAATTCAAAGACTAGACTATACTTTTAGTTTGTAATCCCTATTCGAGAATAAAACAAAAGAAGAACCAAAGTTATAAGGATTTGCCTCTCCTGCATAAACACAGCTAAAACTAGCCCAGTCAGCATTACACTGTAGCAGTGCAGGTTAACATCTACTTCTCGCCCGTATCCAACAAGCCACAAAATTAACAGTCATATTCCTGGAACAGCACTATACAGTCTGTAAGGTCAAGCAAATCCAATACTGAACGATGCAGTTACAAACCGGCAGCATTTTTAGTGAAATGCGTTTTCCCTACAACATGGATGTTCCGGTAGTTAGTGTATTGTATATCTGTTATTTTATAGTTAGTGTATTGTACATCTATTATACATTGTTCTCTACGTTTTTAGTCTCATGCTAACCTAATTCACCAAACGAAGAGATAAAAAAATGTAGCATAGTTAGTTCTTGTTTGGTATGTGTGTATTTAATCAACTTTGATTAAAAACACACTGTTTCTCAAAAACTTGTTTGGGAGAGGGAATTGGTGCACTGTTTTTAAACAAAAACAAAGCAAAAATAGTGTTTTTCTGGAAACACAAAGTTGGTGTTTTTTTAATGTTTTTTCGTACTTTTGGTGGTTAAACACTGTACTACTATTGATGAATGCATAAAATGACAACTGTATGCCGTTGTTGTATGTACAAAATGATGTTAGGGTAAATTAACACTAGAATTTAATAGTGTTGCCAAATGTGTTCTTAATTTTAAACAGTGTTTTTAAACCCATAGCAAACAGTTTTCTGATTCTGTTTCTAAACGTGTTTTTTCAGCATGTTGTTTCTCACTGTTTTTTTTCTTTTTTTAAACAGATACCAAATAGGCTCGTAGTACTTCTATCCTCGTGCTTTTAGCTGAAAAAGAGTCATCCAGACTAAAAATTGGGAAGTGAAGTTTTCGTGTACTAGACTGTTCACTGGTCTCTATGAACTCAAGGTCAGACCTGCAGCTCTTAATATACAAGCTTTTGAAGATCTTACCAAGATATCCAATTAGTTAACCATAGGAAAGTTTAGAGGTGTGCTTCCATTGTACACTGGCTTCTATTAGCTCAAGGTCAGTCTTGCAAGCTAGGTAACCAGTCTGGTGAAAAGCTTCCCAGTCATGCAAATTGTAAACATCTGTGGTTTACTGATCGTACAATTAACATGTTTTAATCCCCTATTGATTGTGGGCGAATTGTTATTCAACCCAGTTCGTAAATTTTAAACTACCACTATAAGGAAATCATTTCATCTTCATCCCATCATCCTAGGATTAAACCTAATAAATTCTACTTTCAGCAAACAGAGCCAAGAAAAAATATTATCCCCATTTCTGTAGCGTAAGGGGTCAACTAAAAAGAGACCTGACCATGGTCTCACATATTACATCTTGTTGGAATAAATGTGCTAGCCTAAGAGGAAGATCAGCAGTCCCGCTAGATCAATTAACATTGGACCATGAAAAATGGCAAAATTACATCTTATCCATCTTTCTTAGAGAGGCAAGATAAAGCAACTTATCCATCTTAGGGAGGTACTCAAACTTTTTAAAGCAACTTATCCATCTTTCTTAGTGAGACAAGAGAAAGCGAACTGCATTGCACCGTGAAAAATAGCAGATCAAGCTCGCCATGAGGTATTTTGAGAAAGAGAACTGCACTGGAGCAAAGTCTGCAAACGATTGAAATTCTTCCTTGAGACTAAGCTTGGTAAGAAATAGTAACGGAGAAGGAATTTAACAAACTAGTACTAGTATTTCCTCGGAAACGTCAATCAACTCGATGACCAATGAATATTTTTCACTCTTAGGACCAAGGCCTTCAGTTCCCAAGACAATTCTCAAATTAAGACGTACATATCTACATTGTGGCTCTAGAGGCCCAATTACTATTGATTGGAAGACAAGATGAAATATGTTATATACCATTCCCCATCAGGAAGTTGTGAGTTCAAAATGTGGTATGTTATAACCCCCCTGGCTTACTAATTGCACTGTGGGCTCAAGCATTTTGGTCCAGTGGTTCGAACCAACGATTTGTTGTGTCAGTAATCTTGGCTTGTTACAAATGGAACCGGAGCCAACCATGTTCCCGCAAGGGCACCGGAGTCAAGGCCCCGTGGTGGGCTATGTTCTCAAGAGACAGACTGCTGTGTGCCCAAAGGATGCGCTGTAATTGCACTCGCTAACGAAGACGATATGTGAGCACACTCGACGACGACATTAAGTCTTTAAGGGAAAAGTTGAGAGTTAAAATCTGGTACTATAAAACAAACATTTTGGGTCACTACTAGCACATTCAGCTTAAGCGTTTTTATCCAGTGTTTCAGATTAACAAGTTGTGCCGGTAATTCATTCAGGTTGTTATAAGAAACCCCTTTATTTAGCCTTGTAAATAGTACTAAGGAAAGTATAATTCAGCATTCTAAACCACGGAATCCTCTCCCGCAAAATATGTAGACCATGTGGCTTAGACGCTGAAACAGAACTACTATTGCAAGGGCAAGACAGCTTTTACCCCTCCTAGGGAACAGGCCTACAGTATGCCACCCCTGAGTTATTGAAATTCTCATTGGTATTCCCAATTTTGAGAAGCTTTTCCAGCGGTGCCCTTTAAAAACTACGCAAGTGACCCGGCTGAGCCAAAATCTTACACTAGTGCCTGCCTGTTTATTATTCCTAGCTCTGCCACTGCGGCTACTTCTTCTAACCCTTTCTTGGCCTACCAGAAAACCGGCTACACGTTGCTCTATTACCCTCCACATCTCTCACTCATGCCTTATCCTCCATACTTCTCTAACTGTCTTAACCTTCATCTCCTGAATAAACGAAATCAATCTGGCCAACATCAAATCAAAATATATTATAGAGAAGAGTCCGAAATGACAGCACTTGATAAGATCAAAATCAAGGTCCACACATAAATTCTCTTTTATATTTTCTGCTCGATATACTCTAGCAACTAAGATAATAGAAAACCAGAACAAGATAACAGAGGGACAAAATTGAATGGCAAGCTATGCCTTACCAGGATATTTAGCTGCCAATCTGAAGAGAAGAGCCAACACAAAAAAGGGCTATCCCCAAATTAATCAATACTAGCAAAAGAAGATTTGAAGTCATGTCAGTACCTTCTTCCAGAGTAATGGATCTTTTCTTTCCTTGGGCAACAAAAGATGATCACGGAGCCATGATGCAACTACCCAAGGTTCAGCCTCCCCATTTGAACTTTTTGAAGACAATGCATGATCTTCAAGTAAGTCACATATCTGTTGGGTTTTCACAATATCAATTAGTATGGAACTAAAGAACATGCACAGAAATAACATAGAAGTAATATGATGCTAATATCATGAGCAACATGTATATTACCCATAAAGTACTTTTTGGGGTAAGCATGTTCGCCGTAAAGTTCGCCAAGTCTTACTCGTGTCGTTATTTTAAAGGACGATGGAAAATTGTTCCTCTGGTGGCATTATATGGGTTGAAACAATCTCCACGAGCCTGGTTTGGAAGATTTAGTAAAGCCATGTTGAATATGAGGTACAAACAAAGCCAATGTGATCACACACTATTTATCAAGCATTCAACTTCAGGGAGTATCACAGCATTGATAGTTTATGTATATGATATAATAGTAACCGGTAATGATGCGAAAGAAAAGGAAGCACTCCGCAAGTATTTATCAAAGGAATTTGAAATTAAGGATCTGGGAAACCTGAAGTACTTCTTGGGGATAGAAGTAGCTCGATCGAAAGAAGGGATATTTGTTTCCCAACAAAAATATGTTCTGGATTTGTTAAAAGAAACGGGAAAGCTCGGTTGCAAACCGGTAGACATGCCTATTGAGCCAAATCACATACTACGAGAGACAGTCGAAGGGGAATTCGTTGATAAAAACATGTACCAGTGCCTTGTTGGGAGACTAATTTATTTGTCACACACGTGACCTGACATTGCATACGCGGTAAGCGTGGTAAGTCAGTTTATGCAAAACCCCAAGGGTGCCACCTACAAGCTGTATACCGCATTTTACATTATTTGAAAGGCACTCAGGGCAAAGGAATCCTATTCAGAAAAGGCGCAACTATGAACTTGGAAGCTTACACTGATGCGGATTATGCAGGCTCTAGGAGTGACAGAAGATCAACAACTGGATATTGCACCTTTCTTGTTGGCAATCTAGTAACATGGAGGAGTAAGAAACAACCTGTAGTAGCCAGGTCTAGCGCAGAGGCAGAGTTTCGTTCGATGGCACATGGTATTTGTGAGTTGTTATGGCTAAGAATAATTCTAGAAGACCTGAAAATTAAATGGGAGGCACCGATGAAGCTTTACTGCGACAATAAGTCTGCAATTAATATAGCTCACATTCCAGTCCAACATGACAGAACTAAACATGTGGAAGTGGACAGGCATTTCATAAAAGAGAAGCTTGAAAGTGGAATGATTTATACTCCTTACATTTATACGGATGGCCAACTAGCCGATATTTTAACAAAAGGGGTGACAAGTACAACATTACAAAGGATTGTGGGCAAGCTGGGAATGGAAAACATTTATTCCCCAGCTTGAGGGGGAGTGTTGGAAATTATGCATTGATTGTGTTAATAATTGAGGATTGACTGCAGTCAATTGCACGATTGGAGGAACTGATTTGTATTTCCACAAATAGGAGATCAGCTGTAAATTAGTAGAGATTTCTGGAAATTAGTAGAATATAGAACTTTCCGAGCAATAAGCTCACTGTATAAATACCTTGTATTCTTTCATATCAATATAACAGAATAAACTCCTACAGAATTCTTTCATCTTTCATCACAAAAATTGATGCTTTCTTGTTTCTAGTCACAGTCCTAAGGGCATGTTTGACCTTAAAGATTTCAATCCAATTGTGAAAAAAATCATTTTCATTTGCTCAACCAAAATTTGAAGCTGAAAATCAGCTTAAATTAGTTTCAAATGCAATTGAAGAATCTCCGAAAAGTGGTGATTTTGTAGCTGAAAACCTCATAACATACTTTTAATGTGTTCTTGACATAGCACGGTGAGTGTACATTATGAGTAAGTGTATTCAAGTATTTGATAATAAACATCAATAGTTTTCCTCAAACAAATCAAACTTATAATCTATAATTTTCAGCTCATGCCAAAAAAAATTGATTTTCAGTTTAGCTAGATTATTTACTCACATTATTGTCAGCTGCATATTTTAGATCTCCAGCTGATATCAAACAATCTCTATCTTTTTCTAGTTGTTCCTTCGACCTACGCCAAAGTTGACTTCACAAGAAATGCACTGGATCTAAAACAAGAACACCACCAGTTCAACTGGGTCGGCTACATGGATCAAGGGTCTCCATTGGCGTCTGTCCAAACTCCAAACTCGTTTCCTACCTTGGGTTTAATCTGCCCACGTCGTGTCTTACCGTCTCTGCCCAGGTTCTTTTTGGTCTCCCTCTCCCTCATCTACGACGTCAATCTGAATCATATCACTTTTCCTAACTGGGGCTTCGGACGCCTGAAATGTACATGACCAACCACCAAAAAGATTCTCCCTCATTTTGTCTCCTATAGGTGCAACATCTTGATTTTAATTGTTTCATGTCTACCATATATTTCCTCGTTACACCACTCGTCCTCCTTAGCATTTCATGGCTACACTCATCTTCTTTAGCATCATAATGTCAAGTAGCTCCATCCCTAAACCCGTGAGAGTACATGTAATTCACGAACCTAAAGGCAACTTATTTTCTTGGACTAGCTTCATTATCCATACCCGTCCATGATAATGTGGCAGCCCCTTGTAGCATTGCTTACTTTTCACCAAACCAGGCGCCGATTTGGCCCGTCGTTTCAGGGGGGCACCCAATAATTGCCCTTGTTTATTTATCATATAACTGGGTCCAATGCAGCGCGTCACAAGTAGGGAGCGAACGCCCCAACAAAGGATTGTCTTTTGATCCATCTTCATCGTTAGTGACAGTTTTACGCTGGTTATCAACCTAACACGACCCTCCTACTTTACCCAGGCTTTGGGCCGGCTGCTATATTACGATAAGATGTTATAGCACTAGCAGGTGGCTTTCATAATTGGCATACATGTCAAATTTGATTAAAAGGGGCCAATATGCATACATGTAAAATTAGAGTCGAACCCCTCCCCCCCCCCCCCCCAGGTTTGTAACTGGCAGTGAAATGAAGCAGAACGTTGCATACCTGGTTGTAAAGTTGTTCAGCTCTAGCTTCCAGATGAAGTCTTCGGCGGACCTTACTCACAAACCATGCGCTTCCAATAAACTGTGGATTTTTTTATCTAGTCAACAAGCTTGGAACACTCGATAACAAGAATGAAGCAATAAAACGACCAAGTTGTAATACCAGTGCACAGAATGGAACTAAAATGAAAGCATGCTCTCTAATCCACTGTCGCATGCAACAGCTAATAGGTTTGTAACGTTCAACCAGCATTTCTGGGCACTTAACCTCTTTGGACCTACATGGCAAAGAAAATAATACAACACAAAATGATAAGTGCTTACAACACTATTTCCGATGTCCCAACTGCATTTGGAATAAATGCAAGTGATAAACACCATACCCTTGACTATTAATCCTCGTTGCCAAGAGTGTCTGAACTGCTTCTCTTGCTCTTTGCTCAGCATAACCATATGTGACGCTATCTAGACCACGATAATCTTTTACTTCATCAACTGCATTCCATAACTTATCTTCCAGAACCTGAAATACAAATACGGCATGGTGTAAAACATGCTAACTAAATAGCAAGCTCAAGAAAAACATAACATCTAAAGTCATACACATAAAGCTGACTATTCTTTTCCATATTCGATTCTATATAATGTTTGGAGAGTAGCAGAGCTAACAGACCCAAACCGCCCCAGTTCCTTCACATAAGTATTGAGCATATGCTTCACAAACATGAGCTTCTACCCATTCTACCTGCCAAAAATCAGTCAGGAGACAAATATTAGTAAACCATTGGAGCAACTAAAAAGCTGTCATCAACCTTAAAAATGGACGAATAAGGAGCTAATAATTAGATACACACGAGGCTTTTAGCAGTTTGACTTATATCTCCATCTTCTACACATAAGTTCCCATGTTTTTGGTATCCAGACAAACATTCTAACTTCCCTTCATAACAATCTCCGTTACTTGGACAAGGTTTGCAGGAACCTGTAATCATGGTCATTGAAAGTGTTATAATACTACCTCTTGCAGCTCATCTTATAGCAGACACAATTCGGATGATTTAACAAGGAGACCGAAACTAAAATAGAAATTCAGAATTTCATGACTGCTTACATTGGGGGAAAAATGACAAAAATAAAAGGAAAAGAAGCAGTTGGCAACCTCCTAGACCACCTCCTCGATAAGTTCCTAAGACCAGTGGAAACATAGTTACCATGCGACCTTAGCCCCCCTGTCCCTTGTGTATGTCTATAGTTTATTACTTTCTGAAAGGAAAGCACGCGGTTTCCAGCTTACAAATGCACAAGGATGCTCAGTCAATATCCAAGAACCACAGGCTAGTCATTTTTCAAACAACTAATTATCACAGGCTATCGTCTTGTTGGCCAAACTTGGTCACCAAGTATATGATTGTGTAGTACTCTAATAGTCCAAACTCCCTCTGTCCACTTCGAGTGTCTTCCTTTCCTAAATGGAAATCCCGAAAATGAGTGTCTTACTACCAAAAATTACTTTTCAATTTACTTCCCTCCGTACCCTTTTTCAATTTCTTAGATTTTCACTCCCCGAGAAGAAAAATGGCGCATAAAACTACTGACATTTTAGTAAATCTGTCACTGTCAAAAGTAAATTCTTAAATTCCAGAAATGTCCACCCCGACACTCAGAACCTATGTAGCACCGAGACGGGGACGGGAACGAGACGAAACGGGGACGGGAACGCCGGAACGGCGATTTTCAAAAAATTAGGAGACGAAACGCCGGGGGAACGGCAATTTTTAAATATATATAAATATATATATTTATAATTTAACATAAATTTCTTATTTATTAACATTTTATATAATGTATATAACACATATATACGTCTTATTTCTTTTTAAAAAATATGTCTTACTAAATAAGCCCCACTCTTTGGGCTTTACTTATGTAACATAGAAGCCCAAATAAAAGAAGTTGAGAGAAATCCATTAGGGCTTCTATGAGGAATGCCATTTTTGTAAAAAGACATGGGTAATATAGTAAAAATAGGCAAGTGAAGTGGGGTTTGTTTTCTTCTCCAACATCGTTTAGACGCTGTTGTTACAGGCTTACAGCCATGGCCGCCGCACTCCTTCAAACTTCAATGCTTTGTCTTCTCCTTCTTGCTGTGAGAGACGATGCGGCAAAATCCGATACTCCCGTCGCCGAACAGCCGTCCTTTCCGAGGATCTGGTGGAGATGGAAGTCGCCTGACGCCGTCGCTCTCGTGGAGGTCGAATTCACCTGTTGTCGTGAAGGCCGCCGAGAGGTCCGTCGATCTCCTGAAAGTCGGCTACGGAGGTTCCCCAGGCGTTCCGAAAAGCTGAAACGCGTCCCGACGCCGTTCCCCTCAAGTTCCGAAACTTCAGTTTCTCCGGGGACGCCACCTGTCGCTCCGGGAACGTTCCGGGCCGTTCCGGCGTTCCGGACGGGAACGAAACGGGGACGACAGCCTATATGGCGTTCCGGTGCTTCATAGCTCAGAACGGAGAGAGTATATGATTATAGAGGTGACTTGGTTTCATTATATGTATATGTATACACACACACATATATATATATATAAATATATATATACACACACATATGTGTGCGTGTTTGTTTGTTTAATGATCATCGGGCCTATGTGAGTTCATTTTAAGAGCATGTGTGAATTTGACTAGTGGGGCAACTTGGAAACACATTGGGAAACAGATGCCTGAGAAGTAAAAGATCCACAGACACATCCATTAATATGACGTAGCACAATACTGAAAGACAATGTTGCCTGGTTGTGAACGTGGTACTGTATCAACTTACTCTTAGTATGTTTTGATTTAAATAGACACGATACAATGGAAGTAAGGGTAATTCACATCAACCTTCCTTGAAGTTTGGCTCAAATTCAACATATACCTCCAACTATCCAAAACCTACCTAATTTCAAATGTGTGCAGTACCCCCTTGTTCATATGTGTTCCCTTAACACCGTTTGTTACTTGTATTTTAATCCCCAACTATCCTTTTGCTGACTCTATAAATAATCAAGTCATTGGTGGGATGCGAAAGTGTTTTCTAATGGATCACACAAAATATTAAATTATCGTGTGCTAATTTGAATGAGGGAATTCAATCAACTTCCAAAAGAGGCTGTTGAAAATTAATAACAGAATTTTAGCCTTGAGGCACTACTGAACTGCAATTGCCACCAATACATCAGCGAATGTAAATTTTCTTTTCAACGATTCTATGGTTCCACCACGACTAAAAACTCAAATAATAAAGTATTGAGTACATGTCCAGACTTTCTCTACTGAAAAAAACAGTGTATCACCTATCAAGTATGATTAACAGTAATAGTAGAGAGGATGTGTCAAACTTATGTGTATAATAAAAAGTTCATTAAGGAACTAGGCCAAGAAAAAGTAGAATTTATTGAACAAATGCAATCATGGTATGAAAAAAATTACTAACTACTTACTTATTTACATTGTTATTAATCTAAGATAAATAAAGCATTGCAACCGAAGGACAGCGCATAAAAGACGAGGCTAATAACTCCATACACACACACATATCAAAAATTTATGCTCCAATTAGTTTCCCTCCGTCCCATTTTATCCGTCCAACTTCCCTAAAATGGGTGTCTCAATTTATGTAGGTTAGTGGGTCGTTTTAGAGGTTAACTATATCCTACTCCCTCCGTCCCATTTTATCCGTCCACCTTCCCTAAAATGGGTGTCTCAATTTATGTAGGTTAGTGGGTCGTTTTAGAGGTTAACTATATCCTACTCCCTCCGTCCCATTTTATCCGTCCACCTTCCCTAAAATGGGTGTCTCAATTTATGTAGGTCAGTGGGTCATTTTAGAGGTTAAGTATATCCTACTCCGTCCGTCCCATTTTATCCGTCCACCTTCCCTAAAATGGGTGTCCCAATTTATGTGTCCACTTCCACAAAAGTTACATACTTTTCAATTTACTTCACTCCATGCCGCCAATTAGATTCTTACTTTTTCACTTCCCGGTAAAAGTACCACATGAGACAAAGAACAATGTTGTAAATTTACTAAGTCAAAGGAATCTCCTTGATCCATGTGTAAAGTCAAACAAGAAATATAAATTGGGGCGGAAGGAGTACATCTTAGGTTCCATGAGATGTATTCAATTAGTTTACAGAGTATAAGTGTCATTTTATTTCTTAGCACTAACGGTGTTAGTATACTAACCTCAACTTTGGTAATTTCTCAAACATGAGGGAGGGTGTATTTACACCAAATCTCAAGAGATATACGTATAACTTACTTATGAAGTAAATTATCTTTGTCTACTCTGAAGTAAATTATCTTTGTAGGCATAATAAGATAAATATACAACTCATGGCTAAGATCAAGATCACCTGAAACGTTCATATAGGGTGGCGCGCCCGCTGCCAAAACGCACTCTAGCACTTTAGGGGCGAAAACGCACAAAAAACACGCTCTATTATTATGAGAACGTGAGTTATGAAACTTTATGGGCGCTCTGAGCAATCAATGAAAGATCAGGGGCTCCATACGTATAACTATAAAACTAGAACAAGGGCCAAGCTCTAAAGAAAAGAAAAGCCCATAACATTATAACATTATGTCAGGCCCAGAGCCCACTAAAGCTTTTACTACCAGCCACTCAAATTTTATAATCGATTGAGAGAGAGCTTGGGCTCTTTTTCTCCAATGTGGGACTCAGTGGTTTCCAAAAAACCAAGCAGAAAGAAATTTTTCCTGAAGAAAGCACGGAGGTATCTTATTTCCCTACGCCTAAACACATCATTATTCTCAACTCTACACAACTACTATGACGGCAAGCCTACAAGCATCTCCTTAGTCCTCCTCTCCCTACATCAGAGCATCAGACCAGAATTGTTAGTCATGTCTCACATGGTATAATCAACATGTTTAGGAACATTTTTCTAAGTTGAGAAACTCAACGTCCAAAAAAGTACATTGTTCTTCTAACTATCTCTTATGTCATACTTCCAAAACCAAACTACCATAAAACAAGCAATCTGAACATTACATAATTTGCAGCTAGGGTGGTAGCTCAAGTGGTAGAGTGTTGGAAGCCCCTGCATGAGGTCCCAGGTTCGAACCCGGTTGACGACAAAACAGGTTCTCAAAAAACATTACATAATTTTGCACTACTTAAAGATATCATGTAACTAGCATATTTATAACTGACATAATTATTAAGTATATAATATATAGGCGCTCTCATCACGCTCTCAAATGCAATCTTTCTCAAGTTAGCCGCTTTCGCTCTCCCACTTCCGCTCCCGTTCTCACTCTAGGTGACTTAGGTTAAGACGACCTGAAACCATCATTCTATTCACACATGTTAACTGTTTGCTACTTTGACTTCTACATGACCTACAAACTATGTTGCACGGAAACAGAGACGGAGACGTCAAAACACTATACACACACATGTATATAATTAAAATTTTAAAGCAAATGACACGTGTAAAAGTAAATACATTACTAGAGTTGAATAAAACCTAACATCCAATCGACAGTAACTAGAAAACATCTTCCCTCCGTCCCGATTTGACTGTCTTCTTTTCCTAAAATGGATGTCCCAAAATGAATGCCCTACTACCGAAAAGTTACTCTTTCATTTTACCCCCCCCCCCCCCCCAAAATACCCTTTTTCAGATCATTACATTTTACACTTCCCCAAAAAAAAATCACATACAACGGACATTTTAGTAAGTCTAACAAGTCAAAACTCCAAAGCACATCCTGAATCTCAGACATTCAATTTGGGACGGAGGGAGTACAAATTATAAGGGTGTTTTTTCAAATTTTAAAAAATATGAGGTAGAGGTGAAAAACACTGTCTCATGTTTTCATCTTTAAATGTCTTCACAATCTCTTTGACGAAGAGAACGAAGAAGAAGAGAAGGAAGAATAATCAGATGTGTTCAGGTAAATTTATTTACAGCTTTGTCTAACTCTATTTCTCTACGTCTCCCCCAAATGGAGACGCGTGTCTCAAGCATCTCCCATGCATTTCGGGCCCTATTCTTATTTTTATTTGGAAACGCCAGGTGGAGTTTTCGGAATGTTGTTCAGGCAGGGCCGGCCCAAGACACCCGGGGGCCTACCCTAAAGCTAGTAATAAATTTAAGGCCCCCTTCGAAAAAAAAAACACACATGAAATAGTTTATTTTTAGAAAAAAATTATATTTTTAGACTTCTAATACTTGTGCGTAACATGGTAGGTTGATTTTTTAAAAGAATATATTATGTTAACTTTATGACCGTACAACTTTTTGATAAGTAAAAACTAAAATGTTCACAAATGTCATCAACAAGATTCGAACATGGGTCAAGTTTGTGGCAAAAATATTAGCTACCACCAAACCAATATATAAATTATGTTAAATTTGCATCAAAATATGTAATTAAGTTACTATAGCTCTCTTTCAAAAAATTGCAATTAATAAAAACGGTGCCTTGCCGGGTCGGGGGCCTAAAGCAGCCGCCTCGGCTGCCTTACTATAGGGGCGGCCCTGTGTTCAGGTGTGTCCGAGTTTCCGAAACGCAAACGGCATCCCTGATGAAGTGTCTGTAGCCTACAATGATTTATATAGGCTCAAATCCGAAAAACGTAAAATTTGCCAAAATACAAAAAAATGAGCTAACAAGATACTCTAAAATATTCTACGATCAACCCAATTGACCGAGTTTCAATTGGACTTTCCTACCTGGAGAAATCAACAAATCAAATCTATATACTATCAAAGCTCCCACATTTCCTGTTCATTCGTGTCATGGTGGGCCAATGGGGACCCTTAGATCACTTTAAGATCGACCGTTGAGAGAGAGCCAAAACGCCTCTCTACATGTTGTCCCAATTGCTCTCACATGTCACATGCTAGGGACATTGTCAGTAACTAATGTACTTGGTCACTACTAACCTCACTCTCTACTCACTGATTTGATTTTTTGATTTATCAAAAGTAAATTTCATCAAATAGTACAAAGCTATACAAAAGTAGTGTAACAAGTAAAATTCCCATGCGCAATTGTATCATTGGTTGAATTCGTGATTTATTTATTTTTTTAAATTAAATTAGAGTTTTTTTACAATAATTTGGACTGAAAAAATTACTGACACTAAATTTGTGATAGATTTAACGGCTGAAAGCTAAGGTAGAGAAATAGTCCCAAAGGGACGGGTTATTATCTAGTATCTCCTAAAAAAGCACAATTACTGATTGGATGAGTGGTTTGATGTGTTGCCGGAAGTGGACGAAAGGAGCGGCTAAAGGCCGTCCATTCGAGCCTTGGACGATTTTGCATTTCTTCTCAACACGTCAATTCCACTCACAAACGTATGCAGCTTGGCATCTATCCGTGTCCCTTCAATTCTGCCCCTGATTCAGCATTTCGCCCGAAACTGTTTTTTGTTTCAACCTTAATTTTCACAAATTTTGTACTATATCAACAATGTGGCAGGTCAATCATTTGAGGGTCGAGGCCTTGTCCCTTTCCCCTTTTCTATCCTCTTTACTTCTCTCTTCTGCTACTGCTTCCATAACTGTGAAGCAATTATCTAGTAGCTTTAAGACCTTATATTTGTTAAGGCCAATCATTTGAGGGTCGAGGCCTTGTCCCTTTCCCCTTTTCTATCCTCTTTACTTCTCTCTTCTGCTACTGCTTCCATAACTGTGAAGCAATTATCTAGTAGCTTTAAGACCTTATATTTGTTAAGGCCCCCTCCAACAGGCCACGGTTTATGCTTAGAAATCCTAGTTAATGGGTAAGGGCGCAATTGGCCGCTGAGTCCTCTTAACTCTTCGACATTGATACAAACATATTTTCTCTTATTCCAAAATCCACTTGACATCTCTGAATCAAGAGGGTAAACCAGATTTCCAAGCCACAACATATTACGTATCATATTTCAAAGTTCTTATTTTACACTGTAGTGCCCAAATAAAGCCGAATTGTAACCTATTGCTCAACATATTCAATACTTCTTCATTCCCAAAATGCATGTCCAGAACTACCACTAAAGTCTCTCGCCACATGTTATTCATCGGGATGGAAGGCACCATGTATATGTATAAGTCTGCTGGCAACAAGATAATTCCATTTTCCAAGGCAAACAGAATTTTTGAAAAAAAATCCACAATCATAACATGCAGAAGGGCTACATTGGCAAGGTGTATTTCACAAACATTGTTCAACATAAACTATTTGAGAAATAGGAGAGCAAAGATTCAGATAGATTTCACACTAAGTCGTTGAAGCTAAAAGTTTTTGATACCGCTGGAATAACAAAATTACTGGATAAATAATATGTTCCTCGATCCCCGGACGACTAAGAACTTATTTGGTTGATTACTTTTTAACATGGAACTAAAGGAATCTCAGTTTCCAACTGTAAGGTCAACATGTTATAAAGCAGTACAAGACTCATGACAAGAGATGATCACTTACTATAAGTGAACCAAAAGGTTGACTATGCAACTCCGTACCCATTTTTAGATGCAGCGAGATTTTAACTCAATCTAAGGTAATTGAAATATAAACTTGTTGTTTCTTAAATTTAATATCTTATTTCGTTCATAACAAATCTTCTATACTCCGTCACCACTGTAAGTTCTTCTATGATCCAAAACACACTGTGGTTGATAGCGAGTTAGCATTTTTAGATTAGATTATGTCAGTTAGGCATTTGATAAAAGTTGGAAAGCAGCAGTTTGTAAGGTTTGAAATACTAAAACCGCAGATAGAGTTAGGCAGTTGGGAGCGTTTATATTTCCTCTATAAATATTCTGTAAACCTCCAGAATTGATTAAAGGGAGAATTAATATTTTCTTTTCTTGTTTGTTCATATGGTATCAGAGCCATATGGAACGAACACAACTAGGATGGGCCAAGTTCATACCTCGGAGAAGGTTTAATAACCACCTAGAGTAATTGGCCAGATGCCAGTTGTGCATTATCACCCATGTGTTTGCAGATTTAAAAAGAGCAAATATTGAAGACTTGTTCTTCATTAGTTCGCATCACCATGGTTGGAACTTGGAACTTCTAGTAGGAAGTCATTTTCCACTCTTCCATCAGAAAATTGAAGAACACTTCATCTGGATCAAATAAAGAAGCCTGATGAAGGCTCCAATAGGAAGATAACCCAGCATATGATGTTCACGATGCAGAAAATTTATGTTTATGCCTTGGTTGGTGAATTCCATGAATGGAAATAGGCAGGCATATCCGCATATATGTATCTTTCTACTGCTTAAGATTTTGGAGTAGGAAGTGGCATGAACTTTCACTAAATTGTCGGTGAAGTGGCAATTTGATTGCCTTATGTGCAAGCTGGGAATTCTAGACATTGAACCACTCAACTTGAGGGTGTTGAGGATTGCTATATCAACACAGCTTGAGAGTGTTTTTCACATAGTTTCTTGGCTTGAGGATTTATATCTTAGTTAATCAAAACAACTTTAATAGTGTAGTGTTCTTGACTTAATATTGGGATTAGAGTTTTGACTTTTCTGAGCAATTTGAGTATGAAGCCTTGACATGATGCTTTGGGTAATGACGATGGTGTCTGCACAAAAAAACGACCGTAATGAAGCTATTTCTTCCTATGAGTACAGTTTTTGAAATTCTTTATTTATGATACATATGCCTGTGTCCAATGTCAAAAAAAGGATTGTGCTACTGAAGGGTTATATTGATTGACATACCGCTAGTAACTTCGAAACTTGCATATCAGCCATTCTGTTAGCTGCAGCTAGCTTTTGTTAGTTTGTCGTAGAAAGAAGTATGTGTACCTTGTATAAACATCAGATACTCTATTTGAATGAAACAAATACAGAGTACATTTAAGACATGGCCAAATATGGTACAAGGTTTTCATGTACTACTTAGAAAAAACAATGTCGTCTAACTTATTTCAGGGAAGGAATATGAATCTTCTACTACCACAGCATGCCATAAGCAAGCACAAACTTTTCTGCGAACATGGACAAATGTCGTACCTTCTGGACACGGAGGTGGTTTAAGGTCCAGTTTAATTTATTTTAAAAATCTCCTCCATCAAATTTTTTACTGATTAACAAATATTTTTGGGAATTCATCTGTTGTGCTATAGTCCCTGAATTATATTTTCTTTGCTTGATTTTAAGGTTTTCTGCATACAAGAGTTACTCCATTACTCAGGTTGGCTCTTTCACTAGCGGGTTGTAAATGTGAGGGTAAATGTGATATTCCTTTGTTAGTCACTCAACAATGCGTTTCTTGATTATGCTGAAGTTGTCAATACTTTCTCCGAGGAACAACTCATTCTGAAAGAATATGCTATAACTTTTCATACCCTAGTAGTTTCTTAATTTTTGTAATATTTTCAGGTGACTATGTCAACAAATAGTGAGCAAGACTAAGATATTGATTTCCATGATGAAGAAACACAAGACTCTGCCCAAGTTGGCTTGAGGAGAAGGATTGGCTCGAAAACAAGGAAGGCGACTTCAAAGGTGTGGGATGACTTTGATAGATACAAGATCCAGAGGGAAAGGATGTAGCAAGGTGCAAACATTGCAAAGTTAATATGGCAGCCAGCGGTAACCACGGATCTAGTCACTTGAGGAAGCACATAGAGTTGCTAAGATGTCCGGTTCTACTAAATATCCCTCTCGAGCCAAAAAAGTTAACTCCCAAAGTCACAATTATCCAATTTGATCAAGAGTGAAGTCGTGAGGACTTGGTAAAATTAATCAGCAGCAAAATTTTCCGTTCTATGTGTGAGTACGAGTTGTTTGGGTACTTCTGTAACAGCCTCAACCCGGAGTTCAAGGTCATGTCAAGAAACACTGCTAGAGCTGATTTGATGAATGTTTACATGGAAGAGAAGCAGAAGTTGTACGACATATTTTTGATGGCCTTTCTTCAAAGGCGAGTCTCACTACTGACTTGTGGACTTCTGATTATCAAAATTATGCATCTTTGCTTACTGCTCGCAAATCGCCAATTGAATGGCCACATTGAGGACCAAGATAAGTGTTGAAAGAAATTATATCCGAATGGAATTTGGATAGAAAGTTTTTGTCTATAGTGGTAGACCTAAGAACATTGATGCTCAAATTCGGCTAATGACGGATTGGTTATGCAGCTCAAAAGCATTAGATTTTGATGGAAAGTTACTGCATATTAGATGTAGTGCTGATATACTTAATTTGGTAGTTCAGGATGGTATGTCAGAGCTTTTTGGCCTCATATCTAAGATAAGAGACAGGTATCTTAGGTAATCTGGTTATGCACAGAAAAAGTTTGAAGTTCTTGTTCTTCAAAAGAAGTTAAAACATAAAGAAAAGCAGCAATTGATATGCCTACTAGATGGAACTCTACCTACGAAATTCTTGAATCTGCTATAGGTATGAAGAAAGCTTTTCACCGGTTGTCAGAACTTGCTCAAATTATCGGCAGAATCCGTCAAGTGAAGAGTGGAAGGTAGCTGAAGTCATTTGTGAGTGCTTTTAAATGTTTTTACATGCTAAACAGGGTACTTCTTTTCCTACTTCTAATATGTTCTTTCATTATGTGTGCAAAATTCAACATAAAATGAGGGAGTGGGAAATAAGTGAGCATGAGCTTCTTAGAATGATTGCTTTGGCAATGAGAATGAAATTTGAAAAGTATTGGGATGAATGTGCATTCTCTCTTGTTGTCGCCATTGTGCTTGATCTGAGGTTGAAGTTGGACATTGTATAGTACTACATTAAACTGCTTTATGGGTTTAATGATTGTGTGTGGCGTGTCAAGAGAGTGAAACAGGCATTGGATGATCTTTTGAAGAGTATACTGAGGATTCACCCCTTAATGTTGCGACAACTGGTTATAGTGGGGGGGGGGGGGGGGGGGGGGGGGGGGGACATGGCTGGATTTTATGCATGGTTTGAGGATAGTCGTGGGAGTATAGTGAATGTGGTTTACTTATAGCATCTCCAACCCCATGAAGGTAGGGGGATGGGGAGGGGGTGCTATGGGGAGAATTTTTTCCTTGGGTGTGGGATGGTTAGGGGGGATTTCCCCATGGACATGCCCACAGCCAAGGCAAAATTTCTCCCCATAGCACCCCCTCCCCATCCTCCTCCCCTCATGGGGTTGGAGTTGAACCGTATTTTTATACGATTTTCCCCCTCCCCACCCCCCATGGGGTTGGAGATGCTCATAGATGAAGTTGTGTTTCCTGACTATGAGGGTTTTGACATATTGGATTGGTGGAAGGTCTATAGTGCGAAGTTACCAACTTTGGCGAGAATTGCGAGGGATATATCGGTTGTTCCTGCTACCACAGTTGCAGCTGAGGGTGCTTTCAGTGTGGGAGGTCGCTTAATTGATGAGACCCGATCCTGTCTATTACCAGAGGTAGTCGAGGCTCTAATGTGCACATGTGATTGGCTTGAGAGAAGAAGACACTGTAAGTAAAATCTACCTTACTCCATTCAATCTTATAAATTGTTGTTTAACTTTATAAACTGACTTGTAATTTTGTCGTTGCATTTCAGATACCAGGGGTCCGAGTTTTAGTACCGCATGACTGATTAGGAGGTAAGAACCTAAGGTACATTTTGAGTATGATAATCAAAAGATTAAGTATGATAATCACATCCAGATATGCATAATTAGTCCTGTGTTAAGTACAGTAGATGTAAAATTTGAGTTTTTGTCTGAAGTATTTGTAATAATATAATGTGTATTTGCAGTTGGTATGTTTCAGATTCCGATGTTGGAAGCGTAGCCATCCAATCAAACGGAAAGTAGAAGTCAGATGAGATGAGACGATAACGACTCAAATAGAGGTTAGATACCGCAACATTTTCCAGCACGGTCATTGTCGTGATGTCTCTAAACCATCTTCCGATAGGGTTAACACTTTAACTTGTCCTTGTCTCATTCATGACAAACTAATTCATCTTGGTGTTGAATTTTCTGGTTTCAAGTTTAACATTCTCACTGAATTTTCTTCCGTTTAAGGAACAGCTGGTTTAGAAACTGGATATTGCCGCATTTGCTTGATTTTTGACCCTCTGGGTAATTGTTAAATATTGTGTTTGGATACAAGAGTTTGGTTGCAATAAAGATAGCCCAAATCTCTAGTTAAGCAACAATAAAAGATCTGAACACAATTCATAAGATGAATATGGTGGATGTTTGTTTGTTTGCCATTGTTAGTTACAGCCTTTTTAATATGCTAGGATTTGTGCTTAAAAACGCAAGTTACCACAAGAGTAACACTTTTTAGAAATATGTGGCCCTTGAGTTTTGATGCACTAATGCTTTGTCGAGTTTTGGTTATGTATGTGAAATGCACTAATTCTTTGTTGATGTGATATTGAAATGCTGGTGTACTGGGTTGCTCTTTTACAATCAAGTCTAAGAACGAGCTTGTATGTTTTTGCAGATTGAAGTGGAAAGGAGCTGCTGCTGCTTCAAGAAACGAATATTTTTTATAGAACTCTGCTACTTTTGGAACTTGTATCTAATTTTGGAACTTGGGTTATTGTAGTAACAATCAGTATATTTGGAATTTTATTTAATTGTGTAATTTTTTTGTTGGATTAAATACGCTATTATTTGAGATATAATTAGACAATCAATGTATTTGAAATAGAATCAGACCATTATTGTATTAGTTGTGTTGTTATGAAATGAAAACTATTTAGGGTCAGGTCGGGTCTTGTGGACCTGACCCCTCGGGTCTGGGTCGGGTCTGGGTCAGTAACTCTATGCGTCTGAGTCTGCAGGGTCGGGTCTCGGTATACAAATAACGGGCCGGGCCCTCATAGGAGCTGGGTCAGGTCGGGTCCAAACCCGGCCCATTGACAGGCCTACATGGAGTATCCAACCATAAGATGCATTTGCTAGCTAATTAGAGGATGTTGAAAAACCGCGGGTTTTGGTATGTTGAATTTGCAAGAATATCAGATTTGATTGGCTTCAGTTACAGTGATTATGCAGGAGATGAGATACAAATGGACAGAAGAGTATATCAAGTATGTTCATGATGAGCAAAGAGGCCACCACTTGTGTCTTTATATACCACGAAACTTAATTGTTGAGCCTAATGAGCTTTGTCATGGTTGATAAAAACTCTGGAGCAACTATGCTTCGGGTAAAGGAGAAAAGGAGTGTCACAATCTAACTGTGATAGCACCGCAGCAATGTAGCTTCCAAAAAGCTTTATTGTACATGGAAGAAGCAACCATATATAAATACATTACGTTTTCATTCTTAAAGGACACATGGATGAAAGGAGAAAACGATTTTGTACTTCGCAGACATGAAGATGTAACAGCTGAAGTTTTTAAACCAATTCCTCCTCTAGAATACAGCTCAATAAAACATATGAACATTGTGGCTTTCAGTATTGTAAGTAGTCGAATGTCGCATGAATAGATCATTCAGAGTAAGCTAGCTATTCTTCTGCACGCTCCACAGGTATCTTTCAGAATAAAACTAATTACTCTTGAGTGTAGTAGAAGCTGAACAAGCAACTGAAGTTCAATTCATATGATTGAGATTTGAGGGGAAAGTTATACCTGGGACCAAGTCGCTCAAATCAGTGTTGCTGTCGCAGAAAGGGGTAGGAGGGCGATTGAGGAAGCTCGCAGAGAAGCTGCAGGCGAAGAAGACGGTGACGGCAATGGTAACGACGGCGACCAGACTTGGGACGTCAAATTTCGAGGGAAATACGCTTTCCGGAGGTTCCATCAGAAGAATTTGCCAGAACGAAGAAGGATTGTGTGGGGTAGTGGTGGTGTGGTTTCGTAATCGTCTTTTAGGGCTTGTGATGCTCGGATTTTGGCGCTTTTCATCCGGCGTCGATTTCATCGATGGATTGATTAGAGAGACACGATTACTGACAGCAAAAATATGGGTGGGTTTGGTGTGGACTTTTTGGATTTTTTGGATTTTAAGCTGTCTTTTAAGATGATGAAAGAAAGTCCGTGACACAAAAGTTCAAGAAAAAAGATGCATGGGTTTGGTAAAAAAAGTTAGTGATGTTAAAAAGTCAGTGATGTGACAGTTTTGTTGTTTAGCGAAACTTACCATTTTATCCTTTTTGTCTATTTATTGAAGGTGAGTGATGTGTCAGTTTTGTTGTTTAGTGTGGATATTATTGTCATTTGTATGATTTGATGAAAAAAGACACAAAAAATCCATCCAAACCCAACTTTTTTGCTTCCACCTTTTCTACACTACAACTTGAAAATCCAAAATCCAAAATTCACTCAAAAAAGTCCATACCAAACCTTAACAAAAAGTCCAAAAAGCTGAAAAGTGGATTTTGGATTTAAATCCACAAAAAAGTCCACACCAAACCCACCCTATAGCAATGAAGTGTGTTTTGAGGATTTGGTTGTTCGGCACCACATATATTTCCTCGCTAAAAAAATTATAGATTTGAAGTTAAACCGAAATTAACTTAAGGGTAAATTACAGTTAAGTGACATGCGGTTTGGTCTAGGTTCGGTTAATTGACCCGTAGTTTAAAAAAATTCACTTATAACTTGTGGTTTGCTTCGTGTTTCAGAAAGGTTTTTAACAATTTAATAATTAATTACATTTTGCCCCGGGTGCTGCAGAAGACGTCCTTGTTATCTTCTGAAATGTCTAGATTTATTTTAGGATCGTAAGGGTACTAAATACTAAAGCGAAAGGTTACATCCTCTCCCCCTTAGGAGAGTGACGTCCCCGGAACTCAATTCACCTCATTAAACAGATGAGGGTACTTCTTTCTCATGTCATCCTCTGCTTCCCAAGTAGCCTCTTCCGTATGGTTGTTCGTCCATAGAACTTTCACTAGCTTAACACTCTTGGTACGTGTGTCTCTTGTCTTAGTATCTAGGATCTTGACAGGATGTTCTTCGTAAGTCAAAGATGGGTCTAACTCAATTGGTTCAGGATCTAGCACATGAGATGGGTCTGGTACGTACTTCTTGAGCTGCGAAACGTGAAAGACGTTGTGTACTCGTCCCAAATTCGAAGGTAAGTCCAGTCGATAAGCAACTTCTCCAATTCTCTCCAGAATGCCATATGGGCCGATAAACTTTGGGCTCAGCTTCCCTTTCTGATTGAATCTTGTCACTCCCTTCGTAGGTGAAACTTTTTGAAACGCTTTTTCACCTACCTGGAATTCTAATGGTCTCCTTTTCTGATCCGCATAGGACTTCTGTCTGTCTTGTGCTGCCTTCATTCTCTGCTGGATAAGTCTCACTTGGTCTGTCATTTCTTCGATCATTTGTGGGCCTATAACCACTGTCTCGCTGATGTCACTCCAACATAAAGGTGTTCGACACTTCCTCCCATACAAAGCCTCGTGTGGTGCCATGTCTATGTTGGCGTGGTAGCTGTTGTTGTATGAGAACTCTATTAGTGGTATCTTGTCAACCCATGAACCTTGGAAGTCCATGACACAAGCCCTTAGCATGTCCTCCAATGTCTGAATCGTCCTTTATGTTTGTCCATCTGTGGCTGGGTGGAATGCCGTACTGAATCGTAACTGGGTCCCCATCGCCTCCTGAAGCGCCTTCCAGAAATGAGAGAGAAAGTTAGGGTCTCTGTCAGAAATTATCGAGCTCGGAACTCCATGATATCTCACTATGTTTTTGACATACGCGTCTGCTCTCTGCTCCATGTTCCAGGTATCCTTCATCGGAATGAACCTTGTCGTCTTGGTCAATCGGTCTACTACTACCCAAATCTGATTAAGTCCGTTCTTTGATGTTGGCAGTGCCGTCACAAAATCCATGGAAATGGAATCCCACTTCCAAACTGGTACGTCTAAGGGCTGAACTAGGCCTCCCATCCGCTTGTGTTCAAACTTCACTTTCTGGTACGTTAAACATCGGGCTACGAATTCTGCTACTTCCTTCTTCATGTTTGGCCACCAAAATGTCTTCTTCAAATCTTTGTAGAGTTTGTCGCCTCCTGGGTGTACTGAGTAAGGCGTGCTGTGCGCTTCACGCATTAATTTCTCTTTAGTTTCTGCACACTTCTGTGGTACACACCATCTTCCTTTGTAGCGTATGCTCCCATCCTCGTGAATTTGAAAGTCTTTGGCTTGTCCTGCTGCAATCTTCTTCTTGATTCTCTCCAGTTTGACATCTCCTGCTTGATTACTCCTTATTTCCTCAAAGAAAACTAGTACTGCTGTCATACTGCCAAGTAAGTTCTGTACTCCTCCTTGATCCACGACTTCAATCTCGAGCTTTCTGAATTCGTGGCATAGCCATTCTGGTAAAATTACCATCGCATTCAACGCATGGCTCGCCTTTCGACTCAATGCGTCAGCAACTACGTTTGCCTTCCCTTCGTGGTACTGGATACGCAAGTCGTGATCCTTGATGATCTCTAGCCATCTTCGTTGTCTGTTGTTCAACTCCTTCTGTGTGAAGATGTACTTTAGGCTGCGATGATATGTGTAAAGCTTACAAACTGCTCCGTACAGATGATGTCTCCATATCTTCAGCGCGAAAACAATTGCTGCCAACTCCAAGTCGTGAGTAGCATAGTTATCCTCGTGGGGTTTTAGCTGTCTTGATGCATAGGCAATCACCCTTCTGTCTTGCATGAGTACACATCCTAGTCCCTTCTTCGATGCATCGCTGTATGTCTCGAACTCGCCTGAATCATTCGGTAGAGTCAAAACCGGTGATGTAGTTAGCTTCTCCTTTAGTGTCTGAAATGCTTCTTCACAACTTTCGCTCCACTGATATTTTACTGCCTTCTTCGTTAGTGCTGTTAGTGGCCTGGCGATCTTGGAGAAGTCCTTCACAAAACGCCTATAGTAACCTGCTAAGCCAAGGAAACTCCTTATCTCGGAAACATTCTTCGGTGTTGGCCAATCTTTGACTGCTGAAATTTTTCCTGGGTCCACTGATATTCCTTCTTTCGAGATGATGTGACCCAGAAATGGAACACGATCCAGCCAAAACTCACATTTTGACAGCTTAGCATACAACCGTTCTTGTCTCAAAGTCTGCAACACTTCTCTGAGATGTTCCTCATGATCTTCCTCGCTCTTCAAGTACACAAGGATGTCATCAATAAAGACGACGACGAATCGATCTAGAAATGGCCTCATTACTCGGTTCATCAAATCCATGAATACTGCAGGTGCATTGGTCAAACCAAAATGCATCACAGTGAACTCATAGTGGCCATATCTCGTTCTAAAAGCTGTCTTCGGGATATCTTGCTCGGCTACCCGAAGTTGATGGTACACTGATCTCAAATCAATCTTGGAGAAAACACTAGCCCCTTGTAATTGATCGAAGAGATCGTCAATCCGGGGTAGAGGGTACTTATTCTTGATGGTTGCACTGTTCAACTCGCGGTAGTCAATGCATAGCCTTAAGCTTCCATCTTTCTTCTTCACGAAAAGCACTGGTGCTCCCCAGGGTGATACACTTGGTCGTATGTATCCCTTATCTAGGAGTTCTTGTAATTGCTCCTTCAGCTCCTTCAGTTCTGCTGGTGCCATCCGGTACGGTGCTTTTGAGATTGATGCGGTTCCGGGAACTAAGTCCAGAGTAAACTCCAATTCTCTTCTTGGTGGCATTCCTGGAATCTCGTCTGGGAATACGTCAGGAAACTCCTTTACAACTCGTATCTCCTCTAGCACATTCTCCTTATTGGAAACGTCTTGGATGTAACATAAGTATGCAGAGTTCCCTTTCTTCACTTGGTTGACTATGGTAAGTGCTGACACTAGTCTAATACGAGGCTCCTTCGTGATTCCACGATAAGAGATTCTCTCACCGTTGGGTCCCCTTAACCGAACCTTCTGATCATGACAATCAATGACAGCTCGATATTTACTAAGTCAATCCATCCCTAGGATGACATCTAGGCCTCTAAGATCAAACTTAATCAAGTCTGCAGAAAAGGTGCATGCTAGGATTTTCACTCCTACCCCTTCAAATACGGTGTCGCATACTGTTATTTGGCCAGTGGGAGTTGCTACTGGGATAGATTTCTTAGCACACTTATCCAAACCCAATTTCTCAGCAAAGGATGATGATATGAATGAGTATGATGCACCAGAATCAAATAATATAAAAGTTGGTTGCTCATGGATAAGGAAAGTACCCGTGACAACTCCATAAGCAGCATCAGCCTCTACCTTAGTCATGACAGCAATCCTTCCCACATTTGCATTCTGTGCTACAACTCCTCCAGCACCAGCTGCATTGCTGTTGTTGCCTCCATGTCCAGCATTGTTGTTGCGGTTCTGGGCTCCATGTTGTCCTGCATTCCCCTGGTTGTAGTTCGGCTGCCTACCATAGCCTCCTCTCTAGTTGTTGCGGTTTCCAGGGTTCCTGTTCCCATATTCGAGCTGCAGGATCGCAGGTTGCTGGTTCACATACTGTGGGTGGTTTCCCAGATAGTGGTTCTGCGGTTGCCCCTGATAATTTCCTCCACGGTACACTTACTGGTTCCCTGCTGGTCGAGCTCTACATTCATAAGCACGATGCCCCTTCCTACCACAGTTGTGGCACACGACTAGTTTCCCCATGCAGTCTCTTCCAGGGTGGTTCTGCTGACAACGCTTGCAGTTGTAGCGACGAACTGGCTGCGCTACCTGATTCCGCTGGTTCTGGTTGTTTCCTCCATTGTTTGGCTTCAACTTCTTGTTGCTGCTACTTCCTCCTGCCTCAAGTGCCTTGCGCTTCCCACGAAACTCATCTTGCACCTCCTGAACTTGCCACATGTCAGCTGCTCGATCATATGCCTCGTGCAAAGTGTCGTAAGTCCTACTACGCATGATCTTCTGCAGCTGGAAGTGTAGTCCCGAAATGAACTTGTTGATCTTGTCATCCTCACCAGGTACCGTGTGGCCTGCAAACCTCAGTAGCTCCACGAACTTCTTGAAGTAGTTTGTCACTGAGCCATTCCCCTGTGTCAAGTTGTTGAACTCATTGCACTTCCCTCTCTTAACATGAGTTGGATAGAACCGCGTTCTTAAAGCAGTCTTAAAGGCTTCCCAAGTGAAATCGGGTCGAGCTAGCAAGGTTTCTTGGCTGGTTGTCCACCAATCATCTGCGTCTTCTGCCAGATGGATGATGGCGCAGTTAATCTTCTCATCGTCAGGGCAATGCACAACCTTGAGTAGCTTCTCGAAATGCCTTATCCAGTTCTCTAGTTCCACGGGGTCCTCCTTGCCAGTGAATTGGCGAGGGTTCAAATCAGCTATCTGCTTAGCATAGCTTTGTCTTCCACGCTCCTCATTACCCACTACTCGGTCCACGAGTTGGGTCATCTGTGCCATCTGGGCAACTAGCAGTTCTATTGGTGGTTGGTTGCTTCCCTCAGCTGCCATTTGCTCTCGGTTGACTCTCCTGGTGTAGTATCGTAGTGGTCTATCAGTCATATCCCTACACTATCACCTATTGTATTATTGTCTATTCTACGAGGAATAAACGATTAAAATGAATTATCTCATGAAACACAAGTATATCCTATTCAAATAGGACAAGTATTGCACATAACAGCCAAAGCATATAACTCTTCTCCACATAATCATGTGAAACTGTATCAACACATATATCTCATATTCCAAATAAACCAATCAACTCATATATCATGAGGCTCAAAACGTCATTCCGAAGAGGAAAAGGACGTGGGTGGGTGGAACTTAGTAAAAATCATACTACCCTTAACCCCCAAGCGGCTTGTCAAATTTTAAATTTCTTACCCTAAATTCATTTTAAATTACCCTACAGGTTTTAATTCCTTTTTGGATTGCCTGCTCTGATACCACCTGTGACACCCCCTGATTCCGAGCCTTCCGTTCCGGACCGCAGAGCTCGGGAGGGTGCCGTTCAAATGAATGAATCGGCGGAAATCATGAAACAAAACATCCATACTTAATATATTACATAAGCGTGATTGTCTCAACATAAAACATGACATACTATTAAATAAGATGAGCATCGTCTAGGCGAAATATTTATTTATTACTAACATAACTAGGTGAGTCCGCGTTTCCCTTAATCCGAGCTTCCTTCACCTAGACCTGCGGGGGAAAGAAACAAGACCGCAGTTTTTCCAAAGTCAGCACAAAATGCTGAGTAAGTAAACACCCAAACGTGTAAACAGGAAAGAGACACGTTTTCACTTTAAATAAAGAGGAATAATATGGAAGTAAATCATCTTGTATTGCGAAAGCGTAGATATGAATATTCCAACTCTTTACTTAGTCGTTCTCAAATCATTCCACCATTTCAAAGCAACAGTTGCTTTTGTTTCTCATATGAAAAATCCACATTTATTATTTTAGTTGTAGCGGGGAACGAACCAATCCAATAATATAGAACCAACCATCTCGCATGCATCCAAGACCTTAAGTGCCGGCACCCCTCTAAGACTCTAGCGGCCAGAGAGGTGAGTACAGGGAGCAGCCCGGGGCAAATCGCAACCGAGCAAACAATATCATAATAAGTCGGGTGGCCGTGCCATCCCAATAATCATAACCACAATGTATATAAGGTTCCGCCGCACAACTGTTTCCACATTACGTTATTACGTGTTATTAATTTCACGTGATGGTTTCCAAATAATCATTTCAACAAGTATATGAAATCTCAACTCGAGCACATATATCACAAATCACATTTTGAGACGTAAAATCATGAAAACATTTAGACACGAATGGAGGACGGGCACATTAGGTAAGGCATATTTACTCACCTCGACAATTAGCACAACAAAGCTTCTACGGATAAACGAAGCCCTCGTCTACGAACTCGTCACCTACAATTTATAATTTCCTAAATAAATTACAAATCCAAAGTGTGCATGTATGCTATGCAAAATTTCTCTAAGTCTTATCTGAAATTACTCCCCATTATCCCCATTTATTAGTAGCATATAATATTTATATAATAAACCGACGACGTAGACAACTTGCATTTTTCTCATAAAAACTACTACTTATATAAATACTAACTCTTAAAATTTATTAAGTAATAAATCGCATATTAAATTTATACACTCTAATATTTGGAACATAATAATCTATTCTACAACACATTCATTTGTAAGTGGCTACAAAATTTATTTCCAACCAATTTAATTATTGCTAATTATTTGTTATAAAATATATATACTATTAAAGAATTAAAATCAGAAATGAAACTCACAAAAATGTTTATTTAAATAAAACAAGTGTTTAGTCTCACATAATTTATAACTTAATTTTGGAGAAAATATTTCTAATATCTACAAATAATAATCCAGCTTTATTTATTTATTAATAAAGGAGTTTACTATTACATATTTTCTAAAAATAGCTCCCTAACTTATTTTATTTTATCAATATTGAACAAATAACATATTTACTCAAGACACTAATTTTTAAGTACTTTAAATATTTATTTAAACACACAAAATTTTATTATCAAATCTACTATATATATTTTATCTTGCTTATTTTTCAATAAAACCACAATATCCCATATTGAATAATACATATATATAACTTTAAATAGCAAAAGCATCTTTTATATAATTAAACAATAACTAGAAATATTATAAATTAATTATAATACAAAAATGCATTTTTAATTTTATATTATATTTGCAGTTTATGTAAATACTAAATAGATCTTTAACTTTTCATTAATGAAATGAAATAACCTTCCAATAACCAAAAACAGTTTTATTATGCTTCACTAGCCACCCATAACTTTTCAGAAAATATAAGAACAACCCCCCAACATGAACAAGCATAAATCCAACAACCCGATTTGATATAGAGCTATTAAAATCATGTTTCGATGACCAAAAATGAATCAGGGGGTGATTTAGGAGTTACCCAAGCGAAAAATCGCGAGAAACGGTCAAGATTTGGGTCCGATTGGGTTCCACGTCGATGGTGGCCGGCGCTGATGGTTGAATCCGACGATTAAGGAGTTTTTGGCTCCGAATGTTGATACTAGTGAGTTCCTTGGACCTTTAGGAGTGATTTGGTATTGATTAGAGGGTGTGGGTATCGCCAGAGGGTTCGGGCAAGCTTCTCGCCGGCGTCAATGGCGCCCGGCGGCGGTCTCTGGGGCGTCTCTGCAGCGATTAGCTGCTGTTGTTGCTTCGTCTCGGCTCGGAACAGGGATGGGGATGAATACGGGGTGAAATCAGAGGGTTGGGGAGAGATGCAGGTGGTGGTGGCGACGGTTTTGCCGTCGGGGTCTTCGTCGGAGGCGGCAGCGGCTTGAGCCGCTGCTCTGTTTCTGCTGGTTTTCTTCAGGGAGAACAGAGAGGCAGAGAGAGAGTGAGACAGATGATCGAAACCGAGGGAGAGAGGGAGCTGTGGTTGCGGTGGCGGCTTGGTTTCCGTCGGGGAAGGCAGCGGCACCAAGCCGCTGCTCTGTTTTCGTCGGGAGAAACAGAGGCAGGGAGAGAGGGTGAGGCAGATGGAGGTGGAGGAGGAAGAGGGAGAAGATGTGATGGTGGTGCAGGTGGTGTGGCTGCCGGTGATGGAGGTGGTGGTGGCGTATGGTGGTGATGGTGGTCTGTGTGTGAAGAGAAGAAGAAGATGGTGCAGTATTTGAGGAGGAAAAGTACAGGAGAGAAGAAGAGAAAGAGGGACGTTGGGGAGTTTTCTACCAAAAAATGGGAATAAACAATTATTTATTATTTCAGCCTTCTTCCCTTTTTTTTGTATGTGTTAGTAATGTTAGGGTGTGTTGGGTGCACCAATTGGTAGACTAATCTAGCGGGTCGGGTACACACTAGGCTAGACAATTTATTACTTAATATAAAATAATGAATTACTAAAAATAATTTCTCAATAACGGTATTGTTTTCTAGGAATATAGATTAACCGTCTCGACTATAATTTGAATCCAAAAATTACCCAATTTCGTAACTCGCAAATAAAATCAAATTCCTCGCACAAATTACCATTTTACCCTTGTATTTAAAACGGGGTATTACAAGTATCTTTGAAGATACTGAGCAACTAGTCGTTGGGAAGAGCTGTTAGAAAAGTCAAGAATTGCTGCTTATTTTTAGGAAAATATGTTCCATAAGATCTTGCAAATCTGCAATTCAAACTAGCAGCATAAAGAGAGGGAATTGCTGAGAAAATTCAGAAGAACGATTACAGAGACACTAACACATTCTCAATGATTGACAAGCAACACAGAAGGAGATTCATTTCACTCAATCCACTCATCAGAAGATCACTGCATGCTCAACTGCTTCAGTAGTTCTCAGTAGCTTTATAAACAGATGGCTTTGCAGGATACAAAGTTGACAGAAAAAGCACTTCAGAGTGTTGCCAATTTCTTGGATCATCCCTAATCAACTGGAATTCAAAGAAGCAAAACTCAGTAGCTTTATCAACAGCAGAAGCTAAATACATAGCAGCTGGAGCTTGCTTCTCACAATTGTTGTGGATAGCTCAACAAATGAGAGAACTTGGATTTGATTTCAGAGATATATCTATCAAATGTGACAACACCAGTGCAATATCAATTACAAAAAATCCAGTTCAGCACTCAACGAACAAATACATAGATGTTAGACATCATTTCATCAGAGATCATGCTTAGACATCATTTCAAAAACATAACCAGTGTGTCCTCGCGACCTCACCCTTTTCAAAAAGTACTTCCCTGCAAGCGATCGGTAAGTCTGAACAGATTTATATGGTGGATTTAAGCACTGAACCAAAGTACTGTTACTTTCGTTATCAACCTGAGCAAATCCCTAGCTAACTTACCATCCGAGCTTTTTCCGAGAGGATCTAAGTCTAACAGGTAGGATATATATATATGTATCAAGGTACGGCGCAATCCTACTTGTTATGACATTCTCACAATTTACCCAACTCACCCCTCACCGAGATCCCGAAAAACTATCCGAAACACCTAAGTTCCTGCTTTCTCAATTCCTCTGGCCCCCTGTGTGTCTTCGCCGTACTCGCGGCCACAAATGTGAAGTGGTGCAAATGTCTCGAAAATTGTGCCACTCACTCAGCTTTTCACTAAATAGCATAAACGATAAACAAAACTAAAAATTAGAACATTGCTTTTCTTTTTCTTTTTTTCTTTTTTCTTTCTTTTTTTTCTTTTTCTCTTTTTTTTCGAACACTATATACATAAATAAATACACGAATAACGACAATAATTAAACTGACTAAAGCTGAGTGAGGGAAAATAAATCTCTGTCGTGGGGTACGTAAGATGTCCTCATGTGAAGTACCCCCACACTAATCCTGAAGCGCTGATCCCGTAGTCGAAATGACTGTGCAGTCCCACCGAACCTCCTCATCACCAAAGATGTAGAAAAATGGCACAACCACCAATTAACCCTACAACCCCCCGGAACCCCGTTTTGTGCGAAAAGATGCTCACACGCGACTAACTCCTCCTATGGTCACTATGTATTACAGTGATCCACCTCCGCAAATTAATGCACTGTCGCCACTAACTCACCCTGTCCTTCCCTCGAAAAACGTGTCGATGTCAAAACTGTCCAAAACTGATAGATCGTGAAGCTCTCCCATCTAAAACCCACCCTACTCACTCCCTCTGTCATAACGCGTAGAATAGCCAACTAACGACTGATGAAGGTTTCAAAGAAGGCTGCCTAGGCTACAGTGGCTAAGAATTAAGGGGGTAAATGGCTTAAAACGGGCCGACTAATTGGACCTAGGGGTAAGAAACAAGACGTGAGGTCCCTTGATAGCCAGTCACTCCACCGAAAAATGCGATGACCGTGACGGCGCCCGTGGGCGGGTTGTCGACTACCTAGATGACGTTGGTGTAATAACTAGTCGGATTCTTAGCTCAGGTGATAATTAATTGCGGATTCCAAAGGTACCTGGCTCTCACCTATCTACTATACATCGGTGCAAGTTTTTTTTTTCCGTCAAAGGATTAAACCTCGATTTCTTCACTGTTTCTGTTATCTCGATTACCCTCTTCAAAATTTTCTAATTTTTTAAATTTTTTGGATTTTTTGAAAACAATAAACACTGTTGTCTGCGAATATATGCAAGCAGCAGTATAAATTTTTCTGATTTTTGATTTTTTTAATATATACAATGCAAGGCTAGAATGTTTGTGATGGATTGACTCAAATAACAAAAATATCCTGACTCAAAAAAAATAAAATAAAAACCGCAAATAAACATTAAAAAACGTGCAAATTGGGTTTGTAATACCCCGATTTTATAGAAAGGGTAAATGGGTAATTTTACAAGTGGAATTCGAATTATGAGGTTCAAGAAAAGGTTTGGTAAACTTTTATATTCATAATTTAACCAAGAGGATTCTATTACAAATATTTTCATAAGCTATTTTTATTTTGTCCATTTCATCTAAGACTAATGACAAGTGTGTACCCAATACACCATTTAATTCTATCAAGGAGTACATCCAAAATTTCTCTCAATCTTCCTCCTAATATGTAAGTATTTAAACGGTATGCATTATTTCTTAAATATACACCTACTGTAAAGAAGGGTATAGACTCATGGTTTCCATAGCTTTAGTCATGCTAGTCATGTCTCTTTTGTCCCAACAAGCTTATTTCCCCCTACACACTTTGAACTTGCTTTATTCACTCATTTTTCAAGTTATCTTGCCCAATCAATTATACTTTAGTGTATTCCCGAATTTGAAAGGATGGCCTCTCAAAACATGACCAAAACTTGTTATTTTACTACTCTAAGTGTAGAAAAATAAGCGGATATGTATATATATGAACCCAATGACTATATTCTACCATCTATTATAAATATGGACCACTAATAAGCTATAATTACAAGCCATATATCATGACTAGAACATTATTGCATGAACACACCAAAAATCAGTATTTATCATCATACTCTTAAATGACTAGACATAACTTGTTTACAAAATACTCAAATCCATCTTTGACCATCATCACACCTTTGTGTAGTCTTTTCAAGTAAAGTAAAATCATTTCAACACTCAATATGACTAGTCACATCACTTCATATCATACACTCCAACACTCAACATGACTAGTCACATCACCTCACTTTTATAATCAACATGGCTAGTCACATCATTCATTCCAATACTGTACATGTCATGTCACATCACTCCACTCCAATACTCCAAATGTCATGTCTCATCACTCCACACCAACACTCCACCTCCCTCTATAAATACATCTATTTCACTTGGATGACACCACCACAACCACAACCTCCTTACTTCCATAGTTGAAGGCCTCAAGCTCTCTCTTCTTCACTAAACTTCTTTTGAATCTCCTAAAGATCAAGTTTGGTAAGCTTCTATCCTAGCTCTTCACTTTCTAAGTGTCAATTTAAGTACTCATCCATGACACTATATTTCATTCCAAACAAAGTTAAACTTTGATCAAGCATGCATATTTTATACTTACGTTAATGCACTTTATCTTAGAGTTCTTCACTTACTTGGTTGGTTCTTCATATAGACCATATTTCATCTATTTAATATAACTAAATTGAAGTATTCTCATAATATTGTGGAAAGAAATGAAATTTGAAAGAAGTTAGTCTCGTTTTGATACTCAATTTTCGGCCAAAATTCTTGACCTGACTTTGAGAGGTCATATCTCACTCATAAAAATTCGGTTTTTGTCCCACCTTATATCGTTTCGAAGGTCTACGAGTCTACTTTCATTTCCAACTGGTTCATATCCAAATTATTTATACTTTTCCACAATGCCATTTTTTGTAAGATGAGTCGGGTCTGAAAATCTGGATTCGGACATATTATTTGACCCAACTTTGTGAGGTCATAACTCACTCATACGAACTCCGTTTTTGCTCCACTTTATACCGTTACGAAGCCCTAAGTGTCTAATTTTATCTACAACTGGTTTCACATCGAAATAAATTGTAAATTTTCCTAAATTATGAGTTTAGTAAACTATGTCGAGTTGATAAATTTAATTTGGAAACCTATTGCATGAATTCATAACTCCCCCATACGAGACTTGTTTAAAAAATAGTAGTTACTACTAGTATGGTAAGAATTAACTTGGGAACATCCCATTTTCATGCAAAAATCATTTGGGTATTCATTGGGATCATAAGAGTTGGATTTGGCCATATAACGTAACCGAACATTCATAGAGGGTTAGTACATTTATTGTGTACGAAGTATTACCTTTGTGACTAGAGACTCGTAAATTGTAGGGGACGAATTCATGGACATAGGCTTTTTCGACGCTCCTTCGTACTTGTTGTATCGAATTGAGGTGAGTATACATGCTTAGCCTTGCGTGCCTAGCTTCCTTCGTGTCTAAACGTGTTTTTAATATTTGTCTCAAAAATATGTTTTGTGACTCACATGCTTTTCTTGAGTTTGGTTACATTTCGAAATGATTGTTTTGAAACTGTTACGGGAAATAATAATTCGTTGATAACATAAAGTAGAATACCGCACGTACCGGAATACGTTACTATCGGGGAGGTCCTTCGTTGACCATTATTACTTGGGAGGCCCTTTGTTGGCATTGGCTATTCGCCTTGTTGGCTAGAGTCCCAGCTAGTACTCACCCTTCTGGCCTTTTGCTTCTTAAGGGGGTGTTGCAACACTTAAGGTCTAGTCTGGTATTGGGAGGTCCTTTGTTGACCATTACTTTTGGGAGGTCCTTTGTTGGCCATTACTATTGGGAGGTCCTTTGTTGACCATTACTATTTGGGAGGTCCTTCGTTGACCATTACTATCTACGGTACTGTGCATAATAACTGGCTCCTTTGATTCTATATTTGGAAATCGGCACGTGTGAATGATTTAAATTGAAAATGTTCAAATCTTTTGGTTATTGTCATTCGTAAATCAGCTATACTGGAAAATTGATAAGTGGATTCGTATTCTATTTGGAAAATGGCACTTGTGAAGAACTTAATTGGACATATTTAAAAAGGTTTGGATATTGTCATTTGTAATTTGGATGTCACTGTTGTTTATGACGCTGCAAACTCTGATTTTGTGTTACTCTTACTCATACTCTGTTATTCCTCGTTTTTTATTAAAATCATAATATAGTAATCTTTCTCAGCTTCCCGTTTTACATACTAAGGTGTTTCTCACTCAGCATTTCTTGCTAAATTTTGGAAAACTGCGGTCTTTGTTTTTATTCACCCGCAGGTATGGGTGAAGGGAACTCGATGTAGAAGGGAGCGCAAATGCTACTAGTTATGTAACGTATTTTGTTTAGTCGTACTATTAGTTTAAGTCCATCGTGTGTAATAGTATGTAGTATATCATGCTGAATACAATTTATCAGTTCGTAATATACAACTATGGATGTTTTGTTCATGATTTCCGCCGTTTCGTTGCAAGTAGCACCCTCCCGGTCTCTCCCGAGCCGGATAAAAAAGGGGGTTGTTAAAGGTGGTATCAGAGCATTTCTTTCCATTAAGGGTTTAAACCTGTAGGGTAACCTAAAATGAACATAAGGCAAGATAAAATAAAGAAAAGCCTGGTATTTGGGGAGTTACCGTTTACTTCCTCTTTCATGATGAATTGCTGCGTGTTATTTAATATAATCCAGTTTCGTGTTGGTTCCCTAGTGTTGTTTCAAACGTATGGTTGTCATTTCTAAATGTGAATCTTTGTTTTTGTGTGTCTCAATGAGACATTCTATATGGTTGGTTTGTATTGTATGCTTATTAGTATGCGTGTGACGATATGAGACCACATAGGAAACCCATTGAGTCGACAATAATCCATACAAGCTTCGAGGACGAAGCTTAATCCAAGGAGGAGAGGATGTAATACCCCGATTTTATAGAAAGGGTAAATGGGTAATTTTACAAGTGGAATTCGAATTATGAGGTTCAAGAAAAGGTTTGGTAAACTTTTATATTCATAATTTAACCAAGAGGATTCTATTACAATTATTTTCATAGGCTATTTTTATTTTGTCTATTTCATCTAAGACTAATGACAAGTGTGTACCCAATACACCATTTAACTCTATCAAGGAGTACACCCAAAATTTCTCTCAATCTTCCTCCTAGTATGTAAGTATATAAACGGTATGTATTATTTCTTAAATATACACCTAGTGTAAAGAAGGGTATAGACTCATGGTTTCCATAGCTTTAGTCATGCTAGTCATGTCTCTTTTGTCCCATCAAGCTTATTTCCCCCTACACACTTTGAACTTGATTTATTCACTCATTTTTCAAGTTACCTTGCACAATCAATTATACCTTTAGTGTATTCCCGAATTTGAAAGGATGGCCTCTCAAAACATGACCAAAACTTGTTATTTTACTACTCTAAGAGTAGAAAAATAAGCGGATATGTACATATATGAACCCAATGACTATATTCTACCATCTATTATAAATATGGACCACAAAGAAGCTATAATTACAAGCCATATATCATGACTAGAACATTATTGCATGAACACACCAAAAATCAATATTTATCATCATACTCTTAAATGACTAGACATAACTTGTTTACAAAATACTCAAACCATCTTTAGCCATCATCACACCTTTGTGTAGTCTTTTCAAGTAAAGTAAAATCATTTCAACACTCAATATGACTAGTCACATCACTTCATATCATACACTCCAACTATCTGGGAGGTTCTTCGTTGACCATTATTATTTGGGAGGCCCTTTGTTGGCATTGGCTCTTCGCCTTGTTGGCTAGAGTCCCAGCTAGTACTCACCCTTCTGGCCTTTTGCTTCTTAAGGGGGGTGTTGCAACACTTAAGGTCTAGTCTGGTATTGGGAGGTTCTTTGTTGACCATTACTTTTGGGAGGTCCTTTGTTGGCCATTACTATTGGGAGGTCCTTTGTTGACCATTACTATTTGGGAGGTCCTTCGTTGACCATTACTATCTCCGGTACTGTGCATAATAACTGGCTCGTTTGATTCTATATTTGGAAATCGGCACTTGTGAATGATTTAAATTGAAAATGTTCAAATCTTTTGGTTATTGTCATTCGTAAATCAGCTATACTGGGAAATTGTAAGTGGATTCGTATTCTATTTGGAAAATGGCACTTGTGAAGAACTTAATTGGATATATTTAAAAAGGTTTGGATATTGTCATTTATAATTTGGCTGTCACTGTTGTTTATGACGCCGCAAACTCTGATTTTGTGTTACTCTTACTCATACTCTGTTATTCATCGATTTTTATTAAAATCATAATATCGTAATCTTTCTTAGCTTCCCCTTTTACATGCTAAGGTGTTTCTCACTCAGCATTTCTTGCTGACTTTTGGAAAACTGCGGTCTTTGTTTTCATTCCCCCGCAGGTATGGGTGAAGGGAACTCGATGTAGAAGGGAGCGCAAATGCTACTAGTTATGTAACGTATTTTGTTTAGTCGTACTATTTGTTCAATTCCATCGTGTGTAATAGTATGTACTATATCATGCTGAATACAATTTATCAGTTCATAATATACAACTATGGATGTTTTGTTCATGATTTCCGCCGTTTCGTTACAAGTAGCACCCTCCGGGTCTCTCCCGAGCCGGATAAAAAAGGGGGTGTTACAGGGTTAATGAAG
The DNA here is from genome assembly GCA_023055425.1 of Linanthus parryae. Classification (NCBI taxonomy): domain Eukaryota; kingdom Viridiplantae; phylum Streptophyta; class Magnoliopsida; order Ericales; family Polemoniaceae; genus Linanthus; species Linanthus parryae. The sequence goes on along the minus strand of JALGPY010000043.1, from coordinate 258,379 downwards.
ACACGACTACCACCCCACACTTAGAGGTGGCATGCCCTCATGGAACTCACTCGTCTGGAAAAAATGTCGGGTCTGACCCGGTTTCCGAGGAACTGGATATGCTATTCGTAGAGCTGCCGCCAGAGTCAGTCTGGTAGACGACCGCCCGTCGTGCTCGTGGACGGGGACGGTAGTCGGAGGACTGGGACTCTGATCCAGTCCAACTGCTAGGTGGCTGGGATCGTAACCTCGTCCTGCCACTCGAAGGCTGCTGGGTTCGTGACCCAGTCTGATGACCCGTGGGCTGCTGGGATTGTGTCTCAGACTGACGTCTCTGTGGTTGCTGAGGTGGCTGAGGTGGCTAAGTCGGGGGAGGTAGAGCGGAGGTAAACTCGCTAGAGTCCGCCTCGTCTGACCAACTCGTAGTGTAGCTGCTGGAGTAGATAGGAGGGAAATATAGCGGTAATGGCGGGTCTCGGCCTGCGTGCCGGGCCGCCTCACGCTGCTCCTCCCGAATACTGGTAAATGCAGCGTTATGGTCCTTGGCCATCTTCCGCTGAGTCTGTCGGGAGTGCTTAAATGCCCTCCAAAGCTTGCCCGCTTTCTCGAGCAATTTCTCCCCGATGGACTTCTGGCCCCCACGACATCCCTCAAATCCCTCGTCTACTCGGGACAACCTACGTGGTGGGGCCGGTCTAGCTCTCGAAGTCGGGTCGGCCCGTGGGGCCGGCTCGTCTCCCTCTCTGTCTGGCTGACTCGGGACAGTTCTCTGACCACCCTGCCTACTCGACTCTCCATGCTCACGCTCTCGGCTCGTACGGCATCGCCGAAGTCCGGCCGATGCCTGCCTACTAACGGGTCTCTCCTGTGTCGATCTTCTCCTAGGGGCAGGTGCAGTGTAAGGGTCCCCCTCCATGGGGTCGTCATCCTCGTCTAGGTTAACGACCGGCTCGTGAAGACCCGGTGGGACCAGGTTACGGGTCACTATCTTCCTATAGGTCCTCAGAATTGGAGGGGCTAAGTCGCCCTCCTGGAGAATCAAAGGGACGTCATACTCCCGAGCCAATTTGGCGATGAGGTTACTATACCCCAACCCCTTATGGCTAGCGGTCGCATTCCGCTCCTGCATATATACCCAAATGCGACGTGGGATGTCGACATCTCTCCAGAGAACTAAGCAATATACCAAAAGGACATACTCGTAATCCAAATGGGTAAAATGCTGGATCCCCACTACCCGGTTCACTATCCACTCGGCCCACCACCGTGGTGGTCCGGTAGTAAATCGAGAGTGCAATTTCATGCCTCTCTGCCCCTCACCGCCTCTCTCGAAGTGGGCCCCCGCAGCACCACCAGTCACAACCCGCAGAATGTCTGCACCGGTCGGTGGGTAGTCATCACACTCAGCATAGGCGCAGGGGACATTCATCAATGATATCCCGTAGGCCTGGCGGATACTGTCCACCGTCACCATCATAAATCGCCTACGGCAAAACACCCAGCGGGTGTCACCGTTGGCCTCCCCTGCCCCCTTATGCATAAGGTTGCTATAAAACTCTCGAACGAAGGAGGAACTGGACACCTCCTCAAACCCGGTAAGGGACTGTCCAAAAAGGTCAAAACGACTAGCATACGCAGCCATCTCTGGAGGCATACTAACGTGATCTACCTCAAAACGGTACTCCCTAGGCAGTTTATGAACCATCTTCGTCCCCGTCATGTAGTAGTAATGGGCATAATGGTTAACAAAACGAAGACTATCATATTTGCCCGAGTGAATTGACTCTTTCACGTAATCAGTAGGGTGTTCGTCCCGGTTCGGGTCAATAATCGGCACTCCGTACTCCATGGCAGAAAAAAAAAATATCGAAAAACGTGTCGCCTCGGTAATTGTGCAGAAATAGTGAAATGTGCACGTGAAATGTGTGTCTTAGTAAATAATCCACCTAGGATCTACCAGAGGTCCACACGGCAAGTGCCGCTCCGAAATCAAAAATCGCAAAAAATAACGGACCCGACTAAGGGTCGTGTCAAAACTGAAAATAAAGCGAGAGATGAAAGTTTTCGACCTTCCCTAAAAAGGGTGGAGAATGCAGAAGCTGCCCCAGAAGTGACCGGAAAAGTCGTCGGCGGTCGCCGGAAAAGTCGTCGGAAAATGAAACTGCCCGAAATCAAAATCTGAAACCACCAAGTCGAAGCTCTCGTTCTCCTCTTTCAACTTCCCGTCTACGATTTTTTCTAGTTCCGCCTCTAACTCCTTCGAATTGGCCCTTTTGCTCAAGAACACCCCATTCCTAGATCTAAAATTCCCACTCGATTCTTGCTTGTTTCTGGATTTTGATGGTTGCTTTAGACTCCTTGCGACGAGGGAATTCCAGAAATGTGCTCGTAATTTGATTTGGAGGTCCTAGGCAAAATGTGTGTTCTTCAAGTGGAGAGAAAATGGAGGAAGAGAGAGAGAGAGAGAGAGAGAGAGAGAGAGAGAGAGAGAGAGAGAGAGAGAGAGAGAGAGAGAGAGAGAGAGAGAGAGAGAGAGAGAGAGGGAGGTCCAACAATGGAGCCGTCGGCCTCCATGCCCCCTTTTATACCCTAATTTTGAAAAATGACAAAATACCCCTGGGATTTGAAAAAATTCAATTTTTTTCCTTCCGTCTGCGTATATACGCAACACCTGCATATATACGCAATCAGAAACATTTTAAAACAAAAAAATAAAAGAAAAAAGGCTGCTGGTTGCGTATATACGCAGCAGCCTGCGTATATACGCAGGCAGCAGCTATTTTTCTATTTTTTTTATTTCTCTCTTTCTTCCTCTGTTTTCCCTTTTCTGCCTGTTTTCTGTTTTGCTGCGTCTGCACATACTTAATTTCAAGTCAAAACCCGCTCGCCTCTCTCCAAAATTCAGAACTGAATAAAATAACTGAATAAAATAACTAAAATAAATTCATTAACAATTACTTTGGGTTGCCTCCCAATCAGCGCTTTGTGATTTACGGTCGACGGCCCGACCTGGTTACCTCTCACGGGTCGTCAAAATAGACGGGGTATACTTTGATGACTTCGGCTGTCTCGAGATACGGCTTGAGCCGATTCCCATTCACCCTGAAACTGGAATTATCTTTTGGATTCTCCAGCTCAAATGCTCCCCATGCAAAAATCTTCTTGATGATGAACGGGCCCGACCAACGAGACCTCAGTTTTCCCGGAAAGAATCGCATACGGGTGTTGTAGAGAAGCACTTTATCACCTTCATGAAACTGCTTCGGCGTGATGCGCTGATCATGCCATTTCTTTGTCTTCTCTTTGTAAATTTTGGCGCTCTCAAAAGCCGTCCTGCGGAACTCCTCCAACTCGAGCAGCGCCATTTTTCTCTTATCTCCTACCAGATTCTGATCCATGTTGAGCAGCTTGATGGCCCAGTACGCTTTATGCTCCAATTCTAACGGTAAGTGGCACGCTTTCCCAAACACGAGCTGGTATGGCGACATTCCCAGCGGCGTTTTGAAAGCTGTCCTGTAGGCCCAGAGCGCATCGTCTAGTCTTATGGACCAATCCTTTCAGCCGAGATTCACCGTTTTCTCGAGTATGCTTTTGATCTCTCTGTTTGAAACCTCGGCTTGCCCGTTTGTCTGTGGATGGTAAGGTAACGACACTTTGTGAACTGACACACCGTACTATTTCAGAACTTTCGCAAAAACTCGATTGATGAAGTGTGAGCCCTCGTCACTGATCATCGCTCTGGGAGTTCCGAAACGAGTAAAAATGTTGTGTTTCAGAAAACGCTCAACGGTAGCTGCATCATTTTTCTGAGATGCGATCGCCTCGATCCACTTAGTCACATAATCCACTGCAAGCAGAATGTAGAGGTTACCCATAGAAGACCGGAATGGCCCCATAAAGTCAATACACCACACATCGAAGGGCTCCACTTCCTGCCACACGGTCATCGGCATCTCGTCCCTGTGTGACGTGTTCCCTGTTCTCTGGCATCTATCACATCCCTGCACATAGTCGTGACAATCCTTAAAGATTGTCGGCCAGAAAAAACCGGACTGCAGTATTTTATGTGCTGTACGTGTTCCCCCAAAATGACCCCCACACTGTGATGAGTGACAGTGTCTGATTACGTTCCAGGCTTAGTGGGTCGGAATGCACCTTCTCAGGATGTAATCGGCCCCCTGTTTGAATAGGTACGGGTCATCCCAGAAATACTGTCGGCTCTCGGAAACAAACTGTTTTCGCTGAGACGGGCTAAGGTCTTCGGGAAGCGTGCCAGTTACCAAGTAATTGGCTATGGCGTAGTACCATGGTCTCCCGATTTTACTGCCATGATGTGCTCGTCCGGGAAGTTTTCCTTGATTGGTACTGGGTCCACCTTAGCATTCTCGAACCTGGATAGGTGGTCCGCTACTACGTTCTCAACTCCCTTCTTGTCCCGGATTTCCACGTCGAATTCCTGCATCAATGATACCCACCTCAACAGTCTCGGTTTTGCGTCCTTCTTGTCCAGCTGATATTTCAGGGCACTATGGTCGGTAAAAACGATAACTTTTGACCCAACCAAATATGGCCTGAATTTGTCAAGGGCATACACCACAGCAAGCAGTTCCTTTTCTGTCGTGCCATAGTTGAGCTGGGCATCGTTGAGTACCCGACTCGCATAAAATATCACATGGGAGACCTTATCCATTCGCTGCCCCAAGACTGCACCAACTGCGTAGTCGCTGGCGTCACACATCAGCTCAAACGGGAGTGACCAATCCGGTTTAGTAATAACCGGGGCTGTGGTCAGCTTCTCCTTTAAATGGTCAAATGCCTGCTGACATGCTGTATCAAAGTCAAAGGGCACGTCTTTTCCAAATAAAGCTCAGAGTGGCTTTGTGTTCTTGGAAAAGTCTTTGATGAACCTCCGGTAAAATCCTGCATGTCCCAGAAAACTCTTGATCGCCTTTACGTTTGTTGGGTATGGAAGCTGTTTTATCACCTCAATAAAAAGCCATGTCCACCTCGAGTCCTTTGCTGGAAATTCTGTGACCCAGCACGATCCCCTCGGTGACCATAAAGTGACACTTCTCCCAATTTAGTACCAAATTCGCCTTCTTGCATCGGACCAGAACCTGACCCAGATGGTGTAGGCAGTCATCGAAACTGTCCCCGAACAGTGAAAAATTGTCCATAAAGACCTCCAGATTTTTCTCGATCATATCGGAGAATATCGCCATCATGCATCTCTGGAACGTGGATGGAGCGTTACACAAACCGAACGGCATGCGCCGGAACGCAAACGTACCGTACAGGCAGGTAAACGTTGTCTTTTCCTGATCTTCCGGGGCTATGCAAATCTGGTTGTACCCGGAGTACCCGTCCAGAAAACAGTAATAAGCGTGATGAGCAAGCCCGTCTAACATCTGGTCCATGAATGGTAGCGGGAAGTGGTATTTCAGTGTTGCGTTGTTTAGCCTCCGATAGTCCATACAGATCCGCCAGCCTGTAACGGTGCGCTGCGCAATCTGTTCCTGGTCATTATTCTGCACCACCGTAATACCCCCCTTTTTGGGCACGCACTGGACCGGGCTGATCCAAGTGCTGTCAGATATGGGGTATATGATTCCCGCTTCCAGCCACTTCATGACCTCTTTGCGCACAACATCTTTCATATTCGGATTCAGTCTCCTTTGGGGCTGAATCACCGGTTTCTTGCCTTCCTCGATTATGATCTTGTGCATGCAATAGGAGGGGCTGATCCCCTTAATATCTGCAATCGTCCAGGCGATTGCTTCCTTATGCTCTCGCAATACTTTCAGCAGTTTCTGTTCCTGTTCGTGAGATAAACGGGACGAAACAATTACGGGCAGAGTACTATTATCACCAATATACGCATACCTGAAATGGCTCGGGAGCGGTTTCAGCTCCAGTGCGGGCGGTTCCTTGAGTGACGGGACCAAAATCATCTTTTGCCCGCCATCTTCGTCCCGGTGCAAAGTGGTCCAGTCTTCGGCTCTCATGGCATGCTCGCACCGAGTCTTCTCCTTTTCTTCCCCGTACATGCTGTCAATCTCTTCCCACAATTGGTCCATCTCCTCGTTTTCCCAGCCTTCGTCCACCACAATTGGCAGTTGCAGATTTTTGAAAACATTAAATTTCACCTTGTCCTCGTTAATCTGCATGGTCAGTTCCCCGCTCTTGCAGTTTATCATAGCTTCGCCAGTAGCCAAAAATGGCCTGCCAAGTATGAGCGGTACCTCCCCTGCCTCCACGTCCAGGATTACGAAATCTGCCGGAAAAATCAGCTCGCCGAATTTTACTAGAATATCCTCGATAACCCCATAAGCCTGTTTTACGGACCTGTCTGCCATCTGCAGCATGATTCTGGTGGGTCGGGGTTCACCGACTTTCAAACTCTTGAAAATCGTTAATGGCATCAGGTTGATGCTGGCCCCTAGGTCACACAGAGCCTTTCCTGTTTAAGCATTACCTAGGGTGACCGGTATAAAAAAAACTGCCAGGATCCTTTCTCTTCCTCCGTAGCCCATTCTTCACACAGTTGCTCACTTCTGCCGTCAGGTTTATGGTCTCGAAATCGCTCATCCGCCTTCTCCCATACAAGATGTCCTTGAGGAATTTGGCGTAAGTGGGCATCTTCGCCAAAGCCTCGGCAAAGGGTATGTTGATCTGCAGCTGTTTGAACATCTCGAGAAACCTGGCGTAGTCCTTGCTGTCATCCCTCTTTCGTGTCCTCAAGGGATATGGCATCTCCTTGGAGACAGGTACCGTTTCTGCATCTGTCTCGTTCTGCACTGCATCCTGCTCAACCGAGCCCTTCGGATGGGGGCGGTCAACTGAGCTGTTATCCTGGCACGACAAGTTGCGTTCTACTTCTTTCGACTTTTATGCACGAGCGTGGCTAGGATACGGTGGATCGTGCAGTGCCAATCCACTCCGAGTGGAGATAGCATCGATCTGAGCCCGTGGATTATTAACTGTATTCGAGGGCAGGTTTCCTGGCTGTCTCTCCATTAGCTGCTGTGCTAACTGCCCCACTTGTACCTCCAAAGCGCGCAGTGACGTTTTGGTTGTCTGCATGTCGGCTGTCAGGGAATCCATATGCGCGAACTGGGACTCCATGGTCTGAAACATGGACTCGATCTTCTTCATCTGGGCGTCGTACTGCTGTGCAGATGGGTCTGGCTGAACCTGCTGTGTCGGTGCAGCCTGCTGGGCTGGTGGCCTGTGCCGGAATCCCAGTGCATAAACTGCAGAATTCGGGGTTTCCATACCGGAACCCGGGATGATCTCTCGTACCCGGTCTGTACCGGCTCGGGTCCCACTGTTGATGTACGTAATTGGTGTCTTTGTTTCTCAGTTCCTCAATGGCCGTGTCCAAATCAGGTTCTCCCACTGCTGAAACGGTCTTCTTATCTGAGTAGACTTTCTTGACCAAGTCCTGAACGATCTTGGCCAGATTATCTATCCGGTCGTCTTCCGCTGATGCGACTCTAGCCGTCATCCTGCGATCATCAAACAGTCGGGTATCCTGTTTGGCTATTTGCTTCATCAGGTCGTATGCACCATCTTTGTCCACATGATACAGAAAGTTTCCCACGACTTCTCTGTCAATCCTGTCAGCATTCTCCCTGTCTAGGGCGTGGTAGAATATTTGCAGGATCTTCGCATCTCCAAAACCGTGGTTCGGGCATCTTTTCACCAATCTCATGAGTCTTTCCCATGCGTCTACCACTGTCTCCCCCATCTTCTGCTTGAATGACATAATCTCGCTATGTAACTGAATGACTCGAGAAGCGGGATAAAATTTTGCCAGAAAATCTGTTGCACACTCCTCCCATGTAGTGATGGATTTGGGTGGTCGGGATTCGAGCCAGTCTTTGGCTACTCCGAATAGGCAATATGGGAACTGGATTAGGATAAGTGCCTCAGCGTCTACCCCCTTGTATCTGACCTTGTTGCAGTAATCCTCGAATTTCCCGATAAAGTCGTTCGGGTCTTCGTCGACCTTTCCATGAAACGGGCAGAGAGTCTATACCGTCTGGATGGTGGAGGGTTTGATTTCAAAGTGCTCGGCGGTGATCTCGGGGACCACAATAGCTCGCTCATGCCCCCCGGTGGGGACTTTGAAATTTTCCACCAACGCTTTCCCAGACCGGTTATATGTTCTCTGTTGCTTCGGGCAGCAAGGCCTGCTGACGAGCTCTTCGATGTATCGAGCCATATGGGCTGGGGTACGTGTCTCTCGTTCCCCCCACCGGTTGCTGGTTTTTCGGGATTATCTCTCTGGTTGGTTGCCATTCTGCTTTCTCGGTTTCTGCGGTTCTGTTCGGTGTACAGCTTTTCGGGATTGTCGAGTGGTTGTACCAAATCGCGAGGCAATCTGGGCATCAACTGAACAGTCCTGAAAAACGCAGATTCAAAAAGCAGTGAGATAAAAGAAAAATAACGAAACTGAAAATAAAATAAAAAACTCTGAAAACTAATTCTGACAACTAAATAGACCCTAAAAGTCCCGGCAACGGCACCAAAAACTTGATGCGCAGAATACAGGCTGTTCGCAATTATACGAAATCAAGTAATACCGGGTGTATTTCAACTCAGGTTTTTGATCCCACAGAGACTGTTTCGGGTTTTCTCACGTAATCAGTTTTAGTTAACCGAGTGTAACATGGAGGAGAAGTTGATTGCGATTATAATTTTCTAAACCTAAAACAGAAATTAAAAGACAAAAACGTAATTATTTTTTGTGACGTTTTTCTGGAATAAGCTGAATGGGTTGTTACTATAATTGATGGGAACTAGGCTCCAGGATCCCCTAGGGTTTCTACAGATTTTAGTTTTTTCGTTTGATATGAAAACACTCAGCAGTTTTGGTATTCGTGCAACGTACCGATTGTGCAGTGACCTTTCAGCTTCCACACGTAATCCCGATCCTGCAGACTTACGGATTCCTGTTAAGCTGCCGAAGTCTGCAGTCTCGTTCTAACCCTGTTAAGGTTTCTAACCTGTCCGGATGTCCCAGGTCAAATTCTCTAACAGTTGGTCTCACGTTTTTCGGTGCTAGCCCTATCTCCCTTTCTCTGGTCGGTCTATCAGGGTAAGGTACTAAATCCTGACTTTTCTTCCTAACCCTAACCTGACGTTTTCACCTACAAGCTCGGGTCTATAGCAATCCTGGGTGATCAATCCTATCATGCATATACGAGAATAATCAAAGCCAGAATAACAGATACAACTTGCTGAATAAGATAACAATCATGAATCCATAATCAAACTAGTCATAAAATCTGGATACGAAACCCTAGGTTCACCGATAACCTAGGTAAGAAGTTTAGCTACTAATAGTCATAATACTAAACACAGTTTCTGAATGTAAAGAGAGAGAATGAAATCAAACTAAATCTTCGAATCTCGAATCACTCTTCCATGCTCTTCAGGGATGCTCTGACTTGTCCTTCGGTTGTGCCGTGTATTGTGTGTCTTCAAAACGAGTCTGGACGAGTCTTCAAATAATTATATTTTTTCCCGAAATGCTTGTGCCAGAATTTACGAAAACTTCCATCGGTCCACCGACTCGGAAAAAAGTCAACTGGGCTGCGTATATACGCAACAGGCTGCGTATATACGCAACCGGGGCCCACCAAGCTCACTCCCCACCTCCTGCCTGCGTATATATGCAAGAGGCTGCGTATATACGCAAGCCCCTGCGTATATACGCAGGAAGGGGCTTGCCCTGGCCTGGCTTGGTCCTCTACTGGGCCCGGTTGGGTCTATTGGGTCCCAAACTTCTGCCTGAAGTCTCCGGTTTGCCTTTCTTGGTGTTTTCCTGCTTTTCCGTGTTCCCGTCTTGGCTCGATCTCGTGCATGTTTCCCGAGACGGACCCAATTCGGTCCCGACACGCTTCCCGATGCACCTCCCGAACCTGTTCCTGAAAAGACAACACGAACAGAACCTGCGATCATATCGAATAAAAGCATAAAATAAGCAGAAATCCAGAAAGTACAAATAAACGTCTAGTTCTAACTTTCCAAGGCATTCTAGGGCAAATACCGGCAAAAAACGCTGTTTTCTGACACAAACGCTCGTGAAATCAGGTTATAAGATAACCCCTAATTGGGCGTTATCACCCCCCTTCTAGAGTATTTATCATGTATTACTGCCTACATTACTGTCTTTTATGGATCAATGGTGGCCTTCGGCCACCATTGCCGCTGCTCCTGCTGTTGTTTCAGGCGCCCGAGAGGGACAAGTAGTTTGAAATATCTAGAAGGGAGGGAAAGAGAGATGGTGAAATAAGAGGTGGAGGTGATTTATAACTCCTTCATAAGAGTTATTCTATGTACATTCTATATTGTCATTTGTGTGCGCTTCGGTGCGAAGTGACGAGATTGGAGCCAAAGTATGAAGAAAATGTACTTTTGGATGTTTTTGAGCTTTAAAGTACTATCCAGGCATTTCTTGCATGATTTGACGTGTGATTTGGATATTTTACCACATTTGATCCTTCTACTAGTGTTCGTGTTGTGTTTGAAAGTAATTATGCATGCAGGAATCAAGTGGAGAGAATAAACGAGCTTCGGAATAGAAGAAAAGCCGAAGTTGGCGCGTTTTGGATGTTTTTGCAAAGCAATAATTGAGAAAAACGAGAAAAGGGTCCAGAAACGAAAATTTCTCTACATGGATGAAGTCTACGTCGCAAGAGGAGTCCAAATGTGAAATATCACATTCATTGGAGTTCATGATCAAAATCCGAGTCCTTATTTGATTTTGAAAAAGTTTATTTACATTTCCAGGCCACCTACTGAATTTACCCTTAACCCACCGTTACACATAAACTATTTTCCATTAACCCACTACTCTCAAACCAGCACATACACCATAACCACCTCCTACTCCATGAATCACCACAACTCATACAATCAGACCAAAACCTCAACAAAGCCACCATCATTTCCATTACCTTCAACTTATTCCAACAGTAGCACAACCAGAATAATACAACCTAAACCTACAAACCTTTCACAACCACCATTCACTTCCTTCAAAATCCACCTTCTAACCATTGTTAGCTCCCAAACTAACCTATCACAAATACCTCAACAGCTCCTGAAACCTTCCCAGACCATCAGTTCAGCCGATTCAGCCATAAACACCAACTTGCAACTTACCTAACCAAATCACAACAGTACCTTCAATGTCATCCTTCAATTCAGCCAACACTAGCTCCTCATCACAGCCACTAACACCCACAAACCCAATACCACAACCATCAATGATCATTACAACTCTCTATACCAACCTGCAAATAACCTGCCACGACCAGAACTAAATCACCAACCTTAATTCACCAGACTACCACCATTCCCTAATAAAAACCCAACCTGCTACCTCAAAACCCAGAGACGTAATCGTCCAAACCTACCTGAAGTAACCAGCCACAATCTCCAACTGAATACCCAGCAACTTGCAACTTTAATTACTAATTAAATACACCACCACAACCTCCTGAAAATAAAATCCAGAACCCACCGGAGACCGCTACAGAGTGCAAAAACCCACAAGCCACTACTAAATCCATCCACAAATCACCGAAGAAGAGAAAAAGAAGAGGTAGCGCAGAATCTGCAGAGTGAAAAACAGATGGATGAAGTTATATTAAGAGGTCGCATGACCTCAATCCCAGGTTTCACGACGTGGATGTGCCAAGACAGAATGCAAGAGAACGCAAACCAGGTCTTAAAAGACCTCAATCATAGGTCGTACGACCTGGTACGCGCATCGGAATTTTTAGAAACAATAAAATCTAGTTGGGGCTGTTGCGCAATATTCATAAACTTGCAGAACATGTTAGAAAAACCTATGAAAAGCCTGAGAACGTGGTTTTTGAGTTCTATCACGTTGGAGACTCACAGAACATCATCGGGAGCATAGCTTGGAGCCTTGGAGTGCATCGTTTGGATAGTTTTCTATATTTTTCTACGTTATTCTTGTTTTTATTCATGAGTATCTAAGTTTTATCTATTGAGATCCTCTTTAGGTAGTTAGGGTTTGCTACAGATTGCACGTTTTGAGCTTATAATTCACGTTTTGGCTTAATTGATGCGGTTTTCTCTTGTTATGAATGATTTATGTTCGTATTCTATCTCTCTTGCATTTGAATTCAATTTAGATTTAATTTTAATTAATGTTTATGTGGTAACTCCATGAATGTTAGTCGGTAAATTGAAGCATTCACCTAGTTTTATCGCTATCTTGTAACTCTGTAGAGCTAACTAGGATCATTGAGTAGAACGATAATCTTAATACTCGTCTAGGATTAATACAAACTTAGTAACTCGGTTTGAATTGAAATTTGGCGTAGCACACTTGTTTGGTAACTCGACAACTCACAATTGATAAGAGAACCGTATCAGTGTTTCGTAAATTAAAATATGCGTCCATAGTAAACCTAGTGATCCAACAAAGGAATCCCTGTCTTCGTCTCCATATCGTATCTTATACCATCGCTCATGTTTATTTAATCATGAAATCAGTAGTCTATCAGTTATTAAAATTCTTAGTTTAGTAACACAAACTCAAAGATTTGCCCACACGAAGTTGATAGTTCTAGTTGATAGACGAAAAGTCCCTTAGGTTCAATAAACCTGGATTTCTGAATATTACTACACACGACGGCCATACACTTGTGGTTAGATCGTGTAAGTGATGGAATTGTCGGTGGTTATGGCGGCATTGAGTGGTGAGGTTGATGGTGACGACGGTGGTGCATGTGTTGAGGTTGCTACTGCTGGTGCTTAACCGAGAGGGAGAGGGTGAGATTGATAGAGGGTAGAGGAGAGAGGGTGATGGGGAGAGCTAGTGGTGATGGTTGTGGTGCTAAAGGTGGATATGGAGGTGGTGTTGTGGATGGTGTTTGTGGAGGTGGCGGTGGTGGTTGAAGTGGTCGTGATGATTGTTGTAGTTGCTGATGGAGAAGTGAAGAATAAGAAGCAATTAAATAGAAGAAGGAGAAGGAGAAGAAGAAGAATAAGAAGAAGAAGAAGAAGAAGAAGAAGAAGAGGAGGAAGAAGAAGAAGACGGATAAGGAGAAGGAGAAGGAGGAGAAGAAGAAGAAGAAGAAGAAGTAGTGATGGAGTGGGGAAAAAATGGGTCAGGTAGTTTGGATAACAGAAGGAGGAGGGAAAAATAATTTAAACTGGGTTGTTGGATCGGGTTGGAAACAAAATACGGGTTTAGACATTATACGTGTAACTATACATGGGTTTTTGGTCGGGTTGAGATTAAAATATAAGTAAGTATAATTATACGGTGTATATTATTGGGTTATTCTATTTTATAGGTTGGGGTAAAGTAAAATATGGGTATTAACATACAATTATTTATCTAAAATACGATTACCTCCTAATATTTTTATTCAATTAGTTTTTAACTTCTTGGAACTACATTTACCTCCCCATTCTTTAACTTGATTGATTTGTAACTTTTTAAAACTAAAATTACAACCTCTAAACTTTGTCAAAATCATTAAATTGGCCTCTTATTAAAAACGAGGTATTACACTAAAACCTAACCTAGACGGTTCGATTCACTGGTCGGGAATGAACCGACGAGAAAACCCGATTTGACTAAATAAATAATTAATAATACGACGACTTATTTCTATCAATCAAATTCATGTTTTCAAGAAAGACATCGATATACTCCGGTTGATATTGGTATCTTGGATCCGTATTCGGATATGTGTTTATTCCCGTATCAATTCCCCTCCCATTGACAAACTCCTTTTTCGCAAGGCAGATCGGATAACGGACCCAAATGCTGAATCATGCCCAAAAGTTGAATTTGAACCAAGTTTGAAAGCAGGCCCAAAGGCAGAATTGGGTCCATTTGCATGCCGCCTAAAATGGAACTAGGCCCAAAATAATTCCTAATTGAAGAGGAAGGCCCATGTGGAGTACAAACCCAATTGTGGAGGGAGGCCCAATTGGTTGTGCAACCTTAATATGGGAAGAAATCGGGTATGGGTCTTGTTGCAGGAGATAGCTATAGAGTTTGTAATTTCAGGTGACTGGTGGTGGTGGTGCCTGAGATGGTTGGAACGACAGGTTGTGCAACACCCTCCCAAATCGCATGGTCGGCCGGACCGCACGTTCGGAAGCGATGTCTCCGCCCGAGGTGATGAGCCTCATTGGGAATGGATGAGGATCGTCGGTTCACAGCTAGTACAACCATCGACAATAATTCAAAACATAATTTATTACATTCCAAACATAGTGACAACTTTTGAAAAGTCATGAGTACATCTGATATGATAATACTAGGTGATATTCTAGCAACAAGCGTTCATGTCCAGCAGTGTCGTGAACGTTCCCCCACCTCGATAGCCAACCTGAGGTTTTAAAATAGAAAAAGCCGATGCAGTTTTACAGAAAATGATCACCAAACGGCTAAGTAAGCTAACACCCATAGCACGTAAACAGATTATGAGGCATGTGACGGGAATAGCATATTCACTGATAAATAAATATCACATATTCGCGGGAAAAGCGTTCACGTTGATTTGATGTGTCAAACTCCGTAACGATCTTAAATTTCGTATACCAACCCAAAGATGTGGTCCATCTCGGGAAATCACTGTTAATAGCAATTCACAATATTACTTTAATTTCAAGATAATAACATTCTCATCGATATGAATCGAGTCCGGAAATTCATTTTAGCAACTGGTTGATACGGGGCATGACCATATCCAATCCATAACCGCTTTCTCATATGTGTAAAAGCACCCACATAACCATAACTCAATCACAGGAGGTTTGCATCATAGCGCCTCATAAGCTTAACATAATAAAAAGGAGGTTGGAGCCTCATAATCTCATAATCTCATAACAATAACCAATCACAATATGTCATAAACGTATCGTATCAGGGATATGGCACAAACCCACACACAATGGCTTTCCACTTTACATCATTACAAATTTTTCTTTCAAGATGTAGAATTGAGTAAGGAGCTCCGAACTAAAGCCGGTGTGGCAAATAAAAAATAATCGATGTATGTTTGAGAGACATTCATATTTGACCAATAAGTGAGCGGTGTGCTACTCTTGGGTAATTGCGGTAACGATTTCAAATTTCGTAATTCCAACCCAATGACGTGGTCCGTCTTGGGAAATCACAGTTAAAAGATAAATTTCAAGTTATTTCACAATATAATTTAGATGTTTGTCTTTCGGATTTTTATTTAGGATTTGGACATCAATTTCAAACGATACTTCAAGTAGAGTATTTCAAATCAAGTAAATAACTCAAATAAAACATATACGGTAGCATTTCACAAATAACACACGCGATACGCGAAATGAAAGAAAGGCACACGAGACTAGGCATATTAACTTACCAAAATCCATAAGCGCGTCCTAGATGTAGTTCTCGTCTACGAAATCGTCACCTACAAATCGGAGCTTCTAACTTAATAAACCCTCAACAAATATACAACCTATATATATTTTCTAGCTCCTTTTATTTTTCTCAAGAAAATATTAGTTTTAACTTATTTACAAACCCAAAAATATATTTTCTTCAATAATATTTACCCCCAAAAATATAGTTATTAATTTATAAATAATAATCTAAAAAAAATAAATAAAACTAATTTTATAAATGAATCTGAAATTAAAAACTACACTTAGTACCCTTAAAAGTTTATGAAATGAGAACTGCCTCCTCCCTAGGTTTCTGAAACAACAAAATAACCCCCCAAAAAACTTTCTGGAAAAAACAATTTAACCCCCAAGTCAAGAACACCCAAAATCATTGATCAAAACATGGATTTAAGGCCTTAAGACTCCATTTTGATTACATAAAATGACTTAGAGGAAGATTCAGAGCATACCGAGTCAAAGAATGGAGGAAAACAATCGAGAAATGGCTTGGGTCGCGATCCCGAAGGTGGTGCTTGGCGGTGATGGACGACGGGGCTTCTCCGGTGAGTTTTGGCTTCGTCTTGGACCTCAACAGACCTAGTCAGACCTCCTGGAGGCTAGGGGTATAGGTGAAAGAGGCTGGGTGCCTCTGTTTTGGGCGGGCTCAAAGCTCTAGTCGAGCTCGCCAGAATCTATGGTGGAACGGTGGCGGCATGGTGGCTTTGCTGCTGTTGCTGCTGCTGTTTCGTCCTCCGGTGGCTCGATAGAGCAAGGCAGAGAGGGGGAAAGAAGGAGAGAGCAGTGGAAAGTGGGAGATATGGGTGGCAGTGGTGGTGGCGGTGACTTTCTGGCGACGGCAGCGGCCATTGTTGCCGCTGCTGCTGCTTCTTCTTCGTCCGACAGAACAGAAAGAGAGAGAGAGGGAGACGGTGGGTGAGATCAGAGAGTGGAGAGGAAGGTGATGGCGTTGTTGGTGATGGTGGTGGTCGCCGGTGTTGGTGGTGGTTCCGGAGGTGATTGTGGTGGTGGGTCTTCTCTCGGCAAAACCGAGGAGGGAGAGAGAGAGGAAGAGAGGCAGAGAAGGATAGGAGAGATGAGGTGGTGAGGGTGATGGTGGTGTCGGGGGTGTGGTTGACGAAGGGGAAGAAGTGGTAGAATAAATAGGAGAGGGAGAGGAGAGAGAGAGAGAGCGTGACGGGGAGAGAGAGGGAGAGAGAGGGAGAGAGAGAAGTTGTGTTGAAAAACAAAACACAAGAGAGAAAGGGAGGGTGACGAGTGAGAGAGAGATAATGAGGGAGAAAAGATGTTGGGGATTGGGAGAGCATTTGGGGAGTGAGAAGTTTTGTCAGATGTTGAAATAGTTGATAAAAAAATCATTTTCTATTTGTTTATTTTATTTACTAAATAGTATTTACCTACTAGTCTCTCTAGTTCTTATCAAATACAACTACCACCCCAATTATTAACTAGCTAATATCTTCTAAAAATACATCAACCTCCCCACTAGCAATATATTACGAAAATAACATTTTAAAAAGACGTCAATTTAAATTTAGAAAAATACGGGGTGTTACAGGTTGGGTTTGGAAGGAGGGCGCTAGAGGAATATGGTGGGTAAGGCGGTTTCTAATTAGCGGTTGGTGGTTGCGATGGTGCTGGCTGAGGCCGAAGGATGCAGAAGACCTGTTGGGAGGGTCTGCTGGAATAGGTGCCCTAGAGGCAATCTAGATTTAGTATGAACATTGTTTGGATAGAATGTTCATTTATTATTTATGGAGGTATTAAATATAATAAAGTCCTTAGATTAAAATATGTGTTGTTTATCTTATATATCCCTAGTCCATTATATTGATTAACGGGACGATCACTATAGACTAGTATGTGGGTAGATTGATATGGAGATATCAAGTCTAACACATGCGTATGCATTAAGAGTAATGGCATACTGGATTGACCCACAAAGGACACATTAGATCAAAGTCACAAGTGCTTATCACAGATATAATGGTATTGTAATCCTTAGACTTGAAGTCACTATATATTGTGAAATATCATGCTTTGATATTAGCAAACATTACACCGTAACTGGGTAACCATAAAGATAGCTATCGGGCATGATAGGAAGCAAGCTGAGAGATGGTAGTGATGTAGAGAGGATTTGTCCCTCCCACATAATGGGAGAAAATATCAATGGCCACTCGAGGGATGGTGCTTATAGAATGTCTGGCAAGACTCAGATAAATAAATATGGAGATACTGATGTTATCTCATCGGATAAGCATATTTCCAGGATCGAGACACTATGGATTGGATATACGAGTGTGCCTACTATGTCTCGTGTCCAATCCGGATATGGAGACAAAGGGTTAATACAATACGGTAACATTGGGCACAAGGTTTGTCGGATCACTGCCTATTTCTATTATTGTGGTGACATAGATGTGTTGATAGACACCTCTCTATGTTAGTAATAGTTACTACCAACTAAGTAGAAACCTATGGAGTTACACACCGTATGGATTAAACTGGATTTGTGCATTAATTAGTGGGACTAATTAATCAAGAGGATCTAAAGGCAACCACTAGTAAAGTTAGTAGGACTAATTTGCAAGGTGAACTAATTCGTGTATGGACGGGATTAGTATTGGGTCAATTATGTAGTTAACTACCTAGCTTGTTATTTTCTGATAAGAGTCATTATTGAGAGAACATGAAAAAGCAAGGAGCGAGACAAGTAGGAGGCCGAACCCCCTACCCGTCTGCCCCATTGACGTCATCGGCCTCCCTAAGTGCGACTCTTGCTCCGTTTTGTGTGATCTCTTGCCTCCTTCTTCCGTTGCTAGCACTACACATGGAGAAGAATTCCAGCTAGTAACCCCAGGTGTTAACACATGTAGAGACGAAGACACTATTCTTCGTAGTGATCACACAACCCAAGGTACACAGTTCTTTACCTTCATCATGTTATGATTGCTTGACTGTGATCCTTGGAGGGATTTGAGCAGGATTAAGTTTTGTTATTCCACTGCGTAACCTGCATCAAAACCCTATAGTGGTATCAGAGCCTGGTTGTAGCGCATAACATGATATTATCTTTTACTGTTTTTTTTAGTTTTTTTCACCGCAGTCATTACTTTTCGCGAAAAAACTAAAATTAAGCATATAATGAAAATTGACTATGATTCAATAGACATTGGGCTAATTACATATCTTATAAAATTTGATAAATTTCATTCACATATGATGTGAGTTATTGGATTTTGAAAAGTAGGGTTAGGGCAAAATTTGGGAAAAGGGTGTTTTTTCCATTGATTGGAAACAAGGCACACAAGGAAGGAGAAGTTTTTGGAAACAACCAAGGGGCCGCCAAGGGGTTTACTGCGCCCTACTTGCGCGCCAGGCATGCCACGACCAAGGCCGGTTCTGCCTAGACTGTTGGTCTGACAGTGCGGCCTAGGGCCGGCCGGCTCGGGTGACTTGTGGCGGTCCTTTGGGGTTCGACCAATTAGCTTGGTGGGCTCCTTGGACCGTTTTGACCCTAGAAAATCCAAATTCAACTAAAATTGACCAAGCACGTTAAAATTGAATTTTAACTGTATTATGTGCTTTATTGCATGGTGGATGGATATGCCCTAGGTTGTGGATGTTTATTTTGTGGTTTGTGGGTTTGTTTGGTTTATTGTAATTAATGTAATTAATTGGTTTTATGGCTTGCGTGTGGTCTTCTCCCTCGCTTATGAGTTCTCTCGATTTAGTATAGATGCTAGCTAGTATTAGATAGTTAGATGATAGCCAAGACATGGAGATGAAGACCAAAGAATCAAAGAAACCACAAAGAAAATGGAGGACTCGCAAGCTAGGACGCGGGACTATGGTGGAGGCACGTGGAGATGAGCTTGTCACTTTAGGGCTTATAGATATTATCATTGGCTTGGTAATATCTTAGTCTTAGGGGCCATATCGATACCAAATTTATTTATTTGTGTGGATGTTTATTATTTATGACTTGTTATTTATTTTGGTGTATGGTTGATGCATGCAAAACTTAACAAGATAATAATAAAAAATTATGATCTTTTATTGTGGATTTCCCAATCCAACTAAGTAGATCATGTTGATTGGATCAACCAAACAGTTAAGTAATGAAAATTAAATCCCTGAAATGATATATTGCGTTTTGCCTTCTCTTAATTAAACACCTTTCATGATCAAGGTCTATTAAATTCGGGCTTGCCAAAGCAAGGCGATTTTAATTCACCATGATGTGATGCGGCGACACAAGCAAATAATGTATGATTGTTGAAGTAAGAGTTTGGACGCAACTAGGGTGAGTTCAATTGGATTGATAAACTTAGAGGCAAGGAAATTAGGAGTTATCTATGGGATATATAAGGAATAAGGGGTTATTCACCTAATTGAACCAAAAATTTCATGGGATGCAAAAAGGTTTCCTACCTAAATAACTAATTCTTGGGTAACTTGCCAAAGAAAGCTCAAGAAGAAGTGAAATATTGATCCTGGACCCACTAGAGAATATATGATATTTTCCGCATTAATGTGAGGGCTATTAATCCGAGAAAATAGTGGGAGATATATTTAATAATCTATCCATTATTGAATGTAGTTAATTGTTCAAAATACTAAAATTACATATTTTTCGTTTTGTAAAATTCCAATGGAAAAAAATAGACAAGCATCGACTTCATCTCTACGATCTATTCTTGAGATGGAAAAGTTATCTGGAAAATTTTTCTGGACTAGTACATAAATGTGAGAATTGTTCTCAAGCAAGAAAATAAATTGTATGTCATAGACAATCCTATTCCAGCCCCACAAGGAGAGGATGCTGTGCTTGCCGCAACAGTGGCATATCAGAAAAATTTGGACGATTCTTATGATGTCACTTGCCTCATGCTTTGTTCCATGAACTCTAAGCTTCATAAGCAACATGAGGACATGGAGGCATACGATATGATTGTATACCTGAGACAACTCTTCCAAGAGCAGGCAAGGCATGAGAGGTATGAAGTATCTATGGCACTGTTCAAGTGCAGTCTTGCAGAGGGGAACCCAGTCGGGCCTCGTGTATTGCACATGATCGGGTAAATTGAGAATCTCGAGAGGTAAGGCTTCCCATTCAGCCAAGATTTGGCCACTAATCTCATCCTGCAATCGTTGCGGAATAGTCAAAGCCAGTTCATCATGACCTATAACATGAATGAGATCAACAAAGGTATGCCAGACCTGCTTAGTATGTCCAGGACCGCTGAAGAAAGCATTAAAAAGGGAAAAGGAAAGTCCATAATGATGGTGAATAAGAGGAACAACAAGGGAGTTGCCTCTACCTCCAAAGGAAAGAGCAAGAAAGTTTCAAAACCAAGGGAGCCTTAAAGCTTGCTGGAGGCGTGACTAAGGGTGATTGTCACTACTGTAGTCAGCCAGGTCACTGGAAGAGGAACTGCCCCAAGTATCTGGAGTATAAAAGGCTTGGAATAGTGATTCCACCACTACCAGTTATTTTTGTTATAGATGTCAATTTATCTGTCTCTTATTCTTGGACATTGGATACTACATCTCACATTTTTTGAAATGTGCAGGATCTAAAGAGAAGTAGAAGATTGGCTAAACGGGAGATAGATTACGCGTTGGGAATGGAGCAAGAGTTGTTGCGTTAGCCATAGAAGTTTCTGAGTTATCTTTGCCTTCTGGAATTATTTTAGAATTAGACAATTGCTATTATGTGTCTGCTATGAGCAGAAACGTTATTTCTATTTCATGTTTAGACCAGGAAAGTTTTACTATTTAAATAAAGGAAAATTTTTGCTCCATTTATTTTGATAGTATGCACTATCGTAGTGCGCATTTGTCTAATGGATTGTATATCCTTGATCTAAATAATTCCGTCTATAAGAAAAATACCAAGAGGAACTAATGATTTAAATCCTACTTATCTATGGCATTGTCGTTTAGGCCATATAAACGAGAAATACATCTCTAGACTCCATAAGGATGGATTGTTAGACTCATTTGATTATGAATCATATGAGACATGTGAATCTTGTTTATCAGGAAAAATGACGAAGTCCCCTTTCAATAAGAAAGGAGAGAGGACTAGTGAGTTATTGGCACTCTTACATACTGACGTATGTGGGCCGTTTCCACGCCAGCTAGAGGTGGTTACATTTACTTTATTACGTTTACTGATGATTTCAGTAGATATGGGTTTGTTTACCTTATGAAGGACAAATTTGAATCCTTTGAATTTTTCAAAGAATTCAAGAATGAAGTAGAGAAGCAACTTGGCTAGAGTATCAAGGCCCTACGATCGGATCCTGGAGGAGAATACTTGAGTCAAGAATTTGACGACTATCTAAGAGAGTGTGGGATTGTGTCCCAACTCACTCCACCCGGAACGACACAGTGGAATAGCGTGTCCGAGAGTAGGAGTCTCACCTTTTTGGAAATGGTGCGGTCTATGATGTGTCAAACCGATCTCCTGACATCTTTTTGGGGACATGCTCTATTGACTGCAGCTTTTACCATTAAACATGTTCCGTCCAAATCGGTCATGAAGACACCATATGAGATATGGACTCGCGTCCCATAGTGTCGTTTAGGAAGATTTGGGGTTGCAATGTCTATGTAAAGCGTTTACAAACAGACAAGATCGGACCCAAAGCTAATAAGTGTAAGTTTGTGGGATATCTTAAGGAAATGAAAGGATATTATTTCTACAATCCAACCGAGAACAAAGTGAGTGTTGCTCGGACTGGTGTGTTCCTAGAAAGAGATTTCATATCTAAAGAAGCCAGTGGGAGGACTGTAGAACATGAAGAAATTAAAGAACCACAAAACTCTGATTCTACAATGGAACATGAGGAGGAATCACAAAGTGTTGTGGAGCAACCTGTTCAAGTAATACAAGAACTCCGTAGGTCGAGAGGTATTGACTACTCGTGACTGAGCCCGGTGACGTACCACTCATGGATGATGAGCCTACTACCTATGGAGTGGTCGTGAAAGGGCCAGACTCAAAGAAGTGGCATGAGATCCGAAATGGAATCCATGTATACCAAAAAAGTATGGACATTTGTGGAACCACCCGAAGGGGCTCGACCCATAGGGTGCAAGTGGATCTTCAAGAAGAAGACTGACATGGATGGCAATGTAGTTGCCTACAAGGGGCGATTGGTGGAAAATGGGTACAGCCAGATTCATGGTATTGAATATGATGAAACCTTTCTCCAAATCGCAATGACCAAATCCATTCAAATCCTACATGCTATTGTAACTTATCACGACTATGAGATTTGGCAGATGGATGCCAAAACAACATTTCTGTATGGAAACCTCTTTGAGGATGTGTACATGACACAACCAGAGGGTTTTGAGGGTTTCTAGGAGTCGGAATCTACGATTTGATGATGCGGTCAAAGAGTTTGGCTTCATCAAGAACGAAGATGAGCCTTGTGTTTACAAGAAGGTTAGTGGGAGTTCTGTTGTGTTTCTGGTCTTCTATATGGATGACATACTACTCATTGGAAACGACATTCCTACATTGCAATCTGTTAAATATTGGATAGGGAAGTTTTTTGCAATGAAGGACTTAGGCGATGCATCTTATATATTGGGTGTCAAGATCTATAGAGATAGATCTAGGAAGCTGCTCGGCCTAAGCCAAAGTACATACATAGAAAAGGTGTTTAAACGGTTCAACATGCAAGAATCAAAGAAAGTATTATTGCCCATGTCGCATGGAGTCACCCTTTCGAAGGCTGATTGTCCCTCCAATGAGATTGAGAAGGACCGCATGAGTACAGTTCCCTGTGCGTCGTCCATAGGATCTATCATGTATGCCATGTTGTGTACTAGACCAGATGTGGCTACGCGTTGAGTGTGGCAAGCAAATATCAGTCTAATCCGGGTGAGAGTCACTGGATTGTTGTCAAGAACATCCTTAAATACTTAAGAAGGACTAAGGATGCGTTCTTTATATTTGGAGGTGATGAATAACTCAGTGTAATTGGTTACACTAATGGGAGCTTCCAAACCGAAAAGGATGACTATAGATCACAGTCGGGCTATATGTTTTGCCTGAATGGAGGAGCTGTGAGCTGGATGAGTTCCAAGCAAGAGACAGTTGCTGGTTCTACAACTGAAGCTGAGTACATTATTGCTGCAGGCGCATAAAAGGGGGCTGTTTGGATAAAGATGTTTATCATTGAGCTTGGTGTGGTTCCTAGTATTGTGGATCCCATTGCGTTGTCCTGTGACAACACTGGGGTGATCGCACCATAAGTCCAAGCAACCCAGGTCACACCATAAGTCCAAGCATGTACTTAGGAGATTCCATCTCTTTAGATACATCATTGATCGAGGAGATGTGAAGATATGCAAGATTCCAACAGATGAGAATCTTTCAGATCCACTCACGAAGCCGCTCGTTCAGCAAAAGCATGAAAGGCACACTAGATCTATAGGCATAAGAGAGGCACCGGATTGGCTCTAGTGCAAGTGGGAGACTGTTTGAATAGGTGCCCTAGAGGCAATCTAGATTTAGTATGAACATTGTTTGGCTAGAATATTCATTTATTATCTATGGAGATATTTCCTTAGAATACAATGTGTGTTGTTTATCTTAAATATCCCTAGTCCATTATATTGATTAACGAGGTGATCACTATAGACGAGTATGTGGGTAGATTAATATGGAGATATTAAGTCTAACACAGGGGTATTCATTAAGAGTAATGACATACTGGATTGACCCACAACGAGAAGGCCATATTAGATTATGTCAAAGTCACAAGTGCTTCTCGTAGTGCTAATGGTATTGTAAACCTTAGACTTGAAGTCATTAGATATTGTGAAATATCATGATTTGATATTAGAAAACGTTACACCTTAACTGGGTAACTATAAAGATAGCTACCGGGGATGATAGGAAGCACTGAGAGATGGTAGTAATATAGAAAGGATTTATCCCTCCCACATAATGGGAGCAAATATCAATGGCCACTCGAGGGATGGTTCTTATAGAATGTCTGGCCAGACACACATAAATCAATATGGAGATATTAATGTTATCTGCTAGGATAAGCATATTCCCAGAATCGAGGAACTATAGATTGGATATATGAGTGTGACTACTATGTCTCGTGTCCAATTCGGATATGGAGATGAAGGGATAATAGAACACGGTAACATTGGGCACAAGGTTTTTCGGATCATTGACTATTTCAATTAGTTGGGTGACATAGATGTGTTGCTAGACACATCTCTATGTTAGTAATAGTTACTACCAACTAAGTAGAAACCTATGGGGTCACACACCGTATGGATTAAATTGGATATTGGCATTAATTAGAGGGAATCATTAGTCAAGAGGATCTAAACGCAACCACAAGCAAAGTTAGTAGGACTTATTTGCAAGGTTGACTAATCCGTGTATGAACAGATTAGTATTTGGGCAATTATGTAGTTAATAAGGAATTATTAACTATATAAAGACTACCTAGCTTATTATTTTCTGATAAGAGTCATTATTGTGAGAACATGAAAAAGCAAGGAGAGAGACAAGTAGGAGGCCGAACCCCCTACCCGTCCACCCCACTGACGCCGTCAGCCTCCCTAGGCACAACTCTTGCTTCGTTTTGCATGATCTCTTGCCTCCTTATTCAGTTGCTAGCACTACACGTGGAGAAGGATTCCAACTAGTAATCCAAGGCGTAGATACTCGTAGAGACGAGACACAATTCTTCGTAGTGATTACACAACCCAAAGTACACAGTTCTCTACCTTTCATCATGTTATGATTGCTTGCCTGTGATCCTTGGAGGGATTTGAGAAGGACGAAGTTTTGTTATACCTCTACGTAACCTGCATCAAAACCTTACAGGGTCGACGGTGGTGGTTTGTAGTGCATGTAGGCGGTAGTGACTCCTTCTTCGGTCACGGAATGGTAGGTGCCGACTGTTGGGATGAGGTAGCCCGTCGATCGGTCCGGTAGATGATCCAGGAAGAAACACATGCAGGTCGGCCAGTCTGTGCGCCAATCCAGGGTCATTTGTGGTCGCTTGGGGAAGACCTAAGTCCTCGATGGTTGGGATGATGTTTTTTTATTCCGCTGCGTAACCTGCATCAAAACCCTACATGGTTAGGGTTCCACATAACTCTCACCCGATTATCTCTCTCCTTGCGCAACATATCCCTGAATTTTTTGGGGCTTCCACTCCTCGTGTTGGTGGCTATTCCCAGTAGTAGCAGGTCAGAGGGAGATGGTTAGGTGGTGGTGTTATGGTGATGACGCGATGGTTTTGTGATAACTCCCAAATATGAGTTATATCTGGACGTATTTTATGGTACACATTTACCCTTGTTGAGTCAAGATCCCTGAATGTGCTTTGACTGTTAATTGTTTTGAGTGATGAAAGACAAAAGTCTAAGACATTAGCAGCAAAGGCATTTCAGTTATCTCAAGGCCTTGAGATTGACTTAACTTCAAAGCCTTGAGTTATCTTATCCTGCTACGTGTTCTAACATTTTTGTGTTGCAGAATTGGATATCTGATTATGCAAATAAGTGGTTTATGGTATATACTTGTGGTTTGTACTATTCATATATCTAACAAAATTGCAGATGATCAGTACAGGAAGAATCAAAGTTATCTGGGTTTAATTTTGAAAGGCTGTGAAGCAGGTTCGGAGCTCCAAGGCCTTGAGATATGCCTTGAGCTGCTGAAAGTTTTTACAGAACTTAATTGATTCTTTCTTGCAGGTTATGATTCTTAGTATTGTGATCATTCACTGACTTCTAAGTGTCTTAAACTTGTTTTTCATGGCTTATTTTTTCTAGAGAATATGAAGATTATTGTTCTAAGTTTATTAAACAGTTTTATCAGAAACTGTATAACCAAACAGTCTCAGTACTGTTAGATGTTTGGATTTTGTTTTTGCAGTGTTTCTATGCTGTTGCAGGGTTGTTAAACGTGCAGGAGAAATCTCAACAAACTCCAACGGATATCCACCTGAAGCTGTTTGAATTTAAGTTGAAAACATAAGGAGGATTTGTAGGATTTGAGATCCTAAAATCTCTCAATCAGTTGCAGCTTTGGATAAAGAGACTGGTTTGAATTTTGAAGAGAGAAGAGGCTTGGAGAATACACTGAGAGGTGTGACAAATTCGTGGGAGATCATCCATTCAAACACACAATCATTCAAGCTTCATTCCAGACTTCTGAAGATCACATCATTCCAGTCATTCCTGAAGAACACTTCCAGGCTTCAACAGCTTATCTTTATACTGTGTTCTTCATCTGTACTTTCAACTGTGTATCTGTACATTATCTTAAAATTCACTTAACATAGTGGTTGGTTGTTCAAGTGAACAACAAGAGGTTCTTGTTAGCTCAACAGTTAGTAGCTGGAACTAGATAGGTTTGGAACCACAAGCTGTATAGGTGTAAGGGAAATCACTTAAGCTTGAAGATCTAGGGCTGTTTCTGTGTGAGTAATAAGAAGTGTTTGCCCAATCCTGGTGGGATTAGATCCCTCAGGCAGAGATTAGGTCCACTGGGACTTAACTCCGTAAATTACTTTGTGTTATTTACTTTTCTGTTTGATTATTATCTGCTGCACACAACTCAAATCAATTTAGGGTTTTAAAGCAGTTTAGAATTGTTCATAGCTCAAGGCCTTGAAGCTTACATCTTTGCCTCAGTGTGTTTCAGACAGTTTACAAAATCTCAAGGCCTTGAGATTTGAGTTTCACACAAAGCTTTCCTGTTAAACTTTAAGTTTTGCAAAAAGTTTCCATACTCTATTCAACCCCCACCCCCCTTCTAGAGTATTTAGGTCCTGTATTTAGTCTACATTACACACTTTCAATTGGTATCAGAGACTGTGTCACTGTTTTTAGATCTAACAATCTGGTGACTATGAGTAATGTAGGAGATGGTGGATTCTCACAAGGAAGGGCAGCCAACAGACCTCCATTGATCTGTGGTGAAAATTTCATGCATTGGAAGGCATTGATGAAGATGTTCATCATAGATCAAGACCTGGAACTATCGTCAATAATTCAGAATGGTCCTCATGAGTATTACACTACAATTGATTGATTCAGAACTGTCAAGTCTGAGGAAAATCTCTCAGTTACTGAACTGGAAAAGGTATCCAAATATTACAAAGCTATGAATTTGCTATACTGTGCTTTAAATGCAGATGAGTTCAACAGAGTGTCAAACTGCAAGAGTGCCAAAGAAGTGTGGGATAAACTGGTGGTGACATATGAAGGAACCAGCCAGGTTAAACAGACAAAAATCAACATACTTCTGAGGCAATATGAGTTCTTCAAGATGAATTCAGATGAGATCATCAAGGAAACGCTCAAAAGATTCACTGATGTGGTGAATAACCTGGAGTCATTGCGAAAGATGTTCTCAAATGAAGAAAAGGTCAGGAAGATTATGAGAAGCTTGCCAAAAGCAAAGTGGGAGCCAAAGACAACAGCCATTGAGGAAGCTCAGGACCTGAGTCTTCTTCAGTTAGATGATCTACAAGGAAAGATGCTCACTCATGAAATGTCTATGAAGGACGTGGAAGGTGATCTGAGTGAAAATATCAGGAACCTAGCTCTTAAGGAAAAAGACAGTGAAAAATATCAAAGCCTTGAGACTGAGGAGGAACCTGATGATGAAGAGGCTTTAGCATTGATCTCCAAGGCCTTGGCCAGGATTCTCAAAAAGAAAAGAAAATCTGGTAAGAGGTATTACAACAGAGAGAGATCAAGACCCTCAGGCAGCAAGGATTACAAAGGTAAATCTTCATCACAGTCAAATAAAACTAAAGTAATGAATTGTTTTGAGTGTCGTGATGCAGATCATTTAGTAAGGGACTGTCCACAAAAGAAGAAGAACAGGAAATTTCAGAAAAAGGATGGTGACAACAGAAGGAAGAAAGCCATGATGGCTTCCTGGAGTGATTCTGATTCATCAAGTGATTCAGACACAGAAGAAGAGCAAGCAAACTTATGCTTCATGGCAAAGCATAATGAGGAAAGTTCATCAGACACACACATTGAAGACATGGTAAAAAATTTACTTGCTAGTCCTTCTGATGTACTTCATGAAATTCTCAAAAGTATGTTTTTGAATGAGGAGAGTTATATAAATGAGATTTCTGCTTTAAAGATTAAGGTTCATGTGCAGGTAAAAGAAAACCTGGACCTAGTATTTTCAAACAAAACTGTTGAAGTTTCTAAGACAAAGCTAGAAAAAGACTTCAAGGCCTTGGACAGCAGGTTCAAAGTCTTGAAGGCACATGTAAAAGAGGTTGTTGATCAAAACACTCTTTTAACTGAAAGATATGCTGATCTAAAAGCTCATTCTGAGATTTTAGAACAACATATCTGTACTTTGACTGAGAAACTTCAAGAGTCCAAGAAGGTCCTAGCTAAGTTTACAGGCTCAGAACATAATCTAAATCTCATTATTGGAGGAAGTCTGAAATCAATGCATAAAAGTGGGATTGGCTATAATCCAAATTTTCCAAAGAAAGGCCAAACTACTTTTGTCAAATCTGGTAGCAGACATTCTCTAGAATGTCATTACTGTGGAAAAATTGGTCATGTCAGATTAACTTGTCCCTTCAGAAGATCAGAACCTCATATTATGAGGAATACTTATCCTTATCAGCTTAAGGGACAGGTTAGGCAGATTTGGGTTCCAAAAGGAATGAGGCCACCTAATATGGCTGATTCTGAGTATGACTCAAAGTTCTGCACTTGGTCTAATAGCCTCTTGAGGCAATGATTTATTTTTTCAGGATGTCACCAAGGCCTTGAAAGATCAGAAATGGATATTAGACAGTGGATGTTCCAGACATATGAGTGGAAAGAGGTATCTCTTTACTGAACTTACTGAAAAATCTGGAGGAACAATCACACTTGGTGACAAAACAAAGTGCAATATCATTGGTATAGATAGTATTGGTAATGGTTGTACAAATTCTATATCTGATGTTTATCTGGTAGATGGACTTAAGTATAATTTTCTTAGTATCTCTCAGCTATGTGATAAAGGTTATAAAGCTGTATTTTACAAGTAGAAATGTGTGGTGCAAGATGAGAAATCTGGTGATTGCATACTCACTTCTCCTAGGTCATATAATCTATATGCTATGAATACTAACAGTGTTGCAGGTGATAAGATAAAATGCCTCAAGGCCTTGAAGGAAGATTCAAAGCTTTGGCACAGAAAGCTTGGGCATATCAGTATACATACTTTGAATAAACTCATCTCAAAGGACTTGGTAAGAGGTTTACCATCACAGAAATTTTCAGATGATGAGATTTGTAAGGCATGTGTACAAGGTAAACAGACCAGAGGCTCTTTCAAGCCAAAGAACTTTTTAAGTACTTCTAGACCCTTAGAATTGCTGCATATGGACTTGTGTGGTCCTATGAGATTTCAGACCCCAAAAGGTAAGAGGTATATGCTTGTTATAATTGATGATTATTCTAGATTTACTTGGGTGATGTTTATCAAAGACAAAACTGAAGCTTTATCTGAGGTTTCTAGATTGTGCCAAGAACTTCAAACTTTGAAGAACTTACCTGTTGCATCCATTAGAAGTGATCATGGTAGACAGTTTGATCAACTTTACTTTGATTTGTTTTGTGCAAAGCATGGAATTTCACACAACTTTTCTGCACCTAGAACTCCACAACAAAATGGAGTAGTTGAAAGGAAAAATAGGACACTTGAGGATATGTCCAGAACTATGCTGCTTGAAAGTAATTTGCCAAAGTTTTTATGGGCAGAAGCTGTTAATACTGCCAATTATGTGCTGAATAGATGCTTGATCAGAACTATTTTGAAAAAGACTCCCTATGAACTGTTTAAAGGGACAAAGCCTACTGTTTCTTATTTTAAGCCATTTGGTTGTATATGTTTTGTGCATAATAATGGTAGAGACAATCTTGGAAAGTTTGATGCTAGAAGTGATGAAGGTGTATTTCTTGGATATTCTCAAACTAGCAAAGCTTATAGAGTTTATAATAGAAAAACCAATATTGTGGAAGAGAGCATTCATGTAATTTTTGATGAAAGTACTAAGGGTTCTCTGAGTGAAAGTTTTGCAGATCTAGATTTGAACAAGCATGAATCAGATGATGATGCTGTAAAAGAAGACAAAGGCAAAACTGTTGTACAGAATCAACCAGCAGAATCTCAAGGCCTTGAACCTCCTGCTGAATCAAAATCTCAAAGCCTTTTGCTCCCTCTACTGTTTCAAGGACTCAAAGCCTTGAAGGAGAATACTCCTGGGTACCAAGAAAGAAGTTTAAGTACCTTGCAGACCATCCAGATGACAACATTATATCAGATCCATCAAATGGAACACAGACAAGAGGACAGTTAATGAACTTGTGTGCTTTTAGTCCATTTGTATCTTTGATTCAGCCTAAGAATACCAAGGAAGCTCTGGAAGATGCAGAATGGATTATTGCAATGCAGAGTGAGCTGAATGAGTTTGAAAGGAACAAGGTTTGGAATCTGGTCGCCAGACCTAAAGAGAAGTCAGTTATTGGAACCAGATGGGTATTCAGAAACAAGCTTGATGAGAATGACAAAGTGGTAAGAAATAAAGCCAGACTGGTAGCTCAAGGATATAATCATAAAGAAGGTATAGATTATGAGGAGACTTTTGCTCCTGTTTCCAGGTTAGAAGATATTAGAATACTTCTTGCTTTTGCATCTCACAATCACATAAAGCTTTATCAAATGGATGTTAAATGTGCTTTTCTAAATGGATATTTACAAGAAGATGTTTTTGTAGCACAAACTTCTGGTTTTGAAGATGAAAATATTCCTGATCATGTTTATAAACTGGATAAAGCTCTTTATGGTTTCAAACAAGCTCCAAGGGCTTGGTATGACAGACTTTCAAAATTTCTACTTGAAAACAGTTTCAGAAGAGGATTAGTAGACAAAACTCTTTTCAATTAACACCAACAAAGTGATTTGTTAGTAGTTCAGATTTATGTAGATGATATATTATTTGGTGCTACTAATGATGCTCTTTCAAAAGACTTTTCTAGTCTGATGTGCATGGAGTTTGAGATGAGCCTAATGGGTGAACTAAATTTCTTTCTTGGACTTGATATATTACAAATGAAGAAAGGAATTTTTGTGCATCAAGGAAAATATACCAAGGACTTACTGAATAAGTACAATATGTCACAGTCCAAGGTGCCTAAGACCCCTATGTGCTCATCACTTTCTTTAGAAAAAGATTCAACTGGTAAGAGTGTGAATCAGAAGGAATACAGAGGTATGATTGGATCACTATTGTATTTAACTGCTAGCAGACCTGACATTATGTTCAGTGTCTGTATGTGTGCTAGATTTCAAGCAGATCCTCAGGAAAGTCATCTAACTGCAGTTAAAAGAATTTTTAGATATTTGAATGGAACCAGAGACTTAGGGCTTTGGTATCCAAGAAGATCTAATTTCATGTTGAGTGGCTATTCAGATGCAGATTTTGCAGGTTATAAAGTAGACAGGAAAAGTACTTCTGGATGCTGTCAATTTCTTGGATCTTCATTGACCAGTTGGCATTCCAAAAAGCAAAATTCT
Source organism: Linanthus parryae (assembly GCA_023055425.1). Classification (NCBI taxonomy): domain Eukaryota; kingdom Viridiplantae; phylum Streptophyta; class Magnoliopsida; order Ericales; family Polemoniaceae; genus Linanthus; species Linanthus parryae. Next base: position 226,332 of record JALGPY010000043.1, on the reverse strand, counting down.
GTAGCATTATCAACTGCAGAAGCTGAATACATTGCAGCTGGTGCTTGCTGCTCACAAGTGCTATGAATTGCTCAGCAACTTAGAGATCTTGGCTACAACTTCAGAAAAGTGCCAATTCATTGTGACAATACAAGTGCTATTTCAATATCTAAGAATCCAGTTCAGCACTCAAGGACAAAGCACATAGATGTGAGACATCATTTCCTTAGAGATCATGCAGAACAAGGTGATGTTGTTTTAAATTTTATTTCTACTTCAATGCAGATTGCTGATATTTTAAATAAATCTTTGCCAGATGATAGGTTTTCATCTCCAAGGCTTGAATTGGGGATGTTAAACAAGGATGCATTGGTTTAGGGGGAGTATTAGTATCTATATGTGTATATGTGTTGGAATCTCAAAGCCTTGAGATTATCCTTTCTGAAACCTTGAAAGTATAGCTCAAAGCTTTGAAGTTTCTCAAACTGCAGAAAATCTCAAGGCCTTGATATTGTTCTCCAGGTCTTGATAATATCTGTAGTATTATTTTTTTTTTTAAATTTGGATCATCAAATATTATATCTTATCTTTTTAGATAACTGCATAATATTTGAATTACTCAGAGAATTTTCTAAAATATCCCAAAAAGATTTTTCAAGATTCTATTTTTGCATGTAGATATTGCAGAGTCCTTTTATGACTCATCCCTTTCAACCTACTTAAGCAGAAAGTCAGGGCTTTTTCTTCTCATTCTCTTCCAATTTTCTGCGACCACACTCTCTCTCTCTCAATTCCTCTCAATCACATTCTCTTATCAAAACCCAAAACCCTAAACCCTAAAATGGAGCGCAAATCACCCAGAATTCAGCAACAGGGGAAGCCCTATGGCAGATCCAAGAAGAGAACAAACAAGAAGGAGAAGATAGTGATTTCTAATTCAGATTCAGAAAACACTCAAAGTGTGCATGAGGATACCCCTCCTGCAAAGAAGTGAAGGACAGAGAAGGGAGATGAAGGCTCAAGTGTTGTTCCACAACAGGAGACTCAGGGTGGTGATCAACCTAGGTCAGAGAAGAAGAAAGGGGGAGAAAATAAAAAGACTACTGAAGAGGAAAAAGGGAAGTCAACTCAGGAGAGCCAGAAGAAATCAACTGAAGGAGTACAAGAAAAGGCCAAACCCTCTGAGAAGAAGACTAGGGTTAAGCAAGTTGCTGCTGCAACTAAGAAAGGATATCAAGGTAAGAATGTACTTCGAACTGAGTGGTTTATTAGTTCTGAAGTTAGAACAGTTTGGATGCAAGGGTATGCATCATCTATAGTGGGTTTCTGTAGCATGATTTCTGACGAGTTGTTGGATAAACTGGACATAGAATGCATGAGAAAATTGAGGGAAACTGCTATTTGGAAAGTTTTAAATCCCAGTTCAAAGGCTTATCCTAGGTTAACTAGGTTATTTTATCTGAACTTGGTGTCTGAAGGTGATGATAGAATGGTTTTAACATCTAAAGTGGCTGGTGTGGATTTGAGGTTAGATCATAGGACTTTTGCCAAAGTCTTGGGCATTCCTAGGAAATAAAATGTTGGAGATTATCCTGATAGGAAGGAGTGTTTAGATAAGGCAAAGGAGATGTTCTTTGTTGAAGGTGTTCCCTCTGGTCCAAAGCAGTTGACACACTCTGTGCTCAACTCTGAAGCCAATATTTTGTTTACTATTTTGATGAGGAGTGTAGTTCCCAGGGAGAACTCAAGAGAGTTGGTAACTGATAAAGTTCTGATTTTGATGTATCTGATATCTCCAGGGTTTGAGATAGATCTGCCTACAGTTGTTATGGAGCATATGATTTATTGTGCAACCAGGACTAAAAACCATCCTTTTCCTTATGCCAACCTGTTACCTGTTTTCTTTGAGTATTTTGATGTGCGTGTGAAATGAGAAGAAAAGATTACTGGAGGTTTTGGGTTGATAGATGAGAGTGCACTTCTGAGGATTCGGGTAGTTCAGACTGGGAAAGGGCATTGGAAATTTTATTTTGATTTGTCAAAGGAGGAACTTGCTGAGAAGGAGTTTGTGAAGCCTAAGGGTACTGCATCTGGAAAAGGGCAAACCAATGAGGATTACTCTCTGCTGGTTGAGAAGTTAGAGGATCAGCAGGTTGAGATTGAGGATCTCAGACAAAGGTTGTTTGACATGTCAACTGAATTTCATCAGTTCAAGGGCTTGATGAATACTATGAATGGGAAGTTGGATATTGTCATTAAGGGCTTGAATCTGGAGAAGATACCTTCTGCTACTAGTCTTGACACCAGTGTGGATTCAGAAGAGCAGCTAGGAGATTTTCTGAAGAAGAAGAAGAAACCAATTCCAGTGGTGCTAGCTTCAAAAGACTTGTTTGAACAGACTGATGAAGAAGATGCTGATGAAGACACAGGTGTTGATGCAGATACAGAGGCAGATTCAGTACAGGCTAAGAAGAAAGTAGATGAGATAATTCAAGAAGTGGTTGCTGAAGTTGAAGCTGAACAAGAAGGTAATCAATCTGCAAAAGAAGCTGCAAGTGAGGAAGAAATTGGGGAAGGCTCAGAGAAAGGCCAGACATCAAAGAAGAAGTGAAGATCAGAGACTGCCAAAGCTTTGACCTTCTATCTCATTCTCTTCTATCTTTTCTATCTCAAGGCCTTGAATTTTTAGCTAGTTTTTGTTTTAAGTTTATTTTCAAACTCTGAGTAATGATCCTACATTTATTCAACCTTATTTGATGAAAGTCAAAAAGGGGGAGAATGTATTTGTGTTTTGTTTGCAGCATCTAGTAATAATAATAAGAGTTGGCCTTTGGTTATTTTGGTAAATTTTTATTTCTGTGGTAATTCTGTGGTATTTTGTAATATTTATTCTCCTGGTTATCTGTTTGGGTTCAGTATATATTTTATATCTGCAGATTGTGGTTATTTAATTTTTGAATATGAGTGGCAGGAAGATCTATGCAAGACTGTAGGTTTTGTCTTACATCAAGGGGGAGATTGTTGAGTTAAGATCCCTGAATGTGCTTTGACTGGTAATTGTTTTGAGTGATGAAAGACAAAAGGCTAAGACATTAGCAGCAAAGGCATTTCAGTTATCTCAAGGCCTTGAGATTGACTTAACTTCAAAGCCTTGAGTTATCTTATCCTGCTATGTGTTCTAACATTTTTGTGTTGCAGAATTGGATATCTGATTATGCAAATCAGTGGTTTATGGTATATACTTGTGGTTTGTAATATTTATATTCTAACACAATTGCAGATGATCAGTACAGGAAGAATCAGAGTTATCTGGGTTTAATTTTGAAAGGCTGTGAAGCAGATTCAGAGCTCCAAGGCCTTGAGATTGTAGGGTTTTGATTCATGGATGCGCAACAGAATCAATAATTAACCATGCAAAACCCTACAAGGATCACAAGTCAAGAGACATAACGATGGTAAAGGAAGAAATCAATAACACACCTTAGGGTTCTCCTTTGATGACTTCAAACGCGAATTGTGTCACGTTCTCTATAGTTCATCCACGCCTAGAGTTGATTTCTAGATCTCCCACTCCTTGGTACGAGCCAGGAAAGAGGAAGAGGAAGAAGAATAACGCAAAACGAGACGAACCAAAGGAGGTTTCGGCCTCCTTTGGGGCCGACGGGGACGGGCGGCGGGCTAGGGGGCGGCGGCTCCTCTAGCTTGCTTGCTCTCTCTCCTTTTGTTCTCTCCCACTCTAGTTATGATCAATTATGAGCATAAGTTATGGGAAGGAATGAAGGAAGATCCTTTATATAGTCCAACAACTCCTTGCCAACTACCTAAAGGACTTATTCTAGTCCTACTAGAATTCAATTTAGTCCCTTCCTTGCAAATTAGTCCCTGCTAAGTTTGCAAGGTTTTGCAAAGTGATCCTTCTAATTAATTAATCCAATTAATTAATTCCCAAATCTAGTTCAACTCTATCTAGCGTGTGACCCCATAGTTTCTATCTAATTGGTAGCAACTATTTGCTAATATGGAGCGGTTTCTAGCAAAACATCCTTTCTAGCCAACTAATAGAATAGTCATCTTGACAATGGAGCGGTTTCTAGCAAATACAAGTAATTGTCTCATCCCTTTGTCTCTACATCCGGATTGGACATGAGACATAAAATTCACACTCGTATATCCAATCCATAGTTTCTTGATCCATGGGAATAGCCTTATTCGTACAAATAACATCAATATCCCATATTGATTTATTTGAGTCTGGCCAGACATTCTATAAGCACTATCCCTCGAGTGGCCTAGGATATTTGCTCCCGTTATGTGGGATGGACAAATTCTATCTACGTCAACTACGATCTCTAAGATTGCTTCTTATTGTATCCAGTGCACGCCTTTATAACTACCAAGTTACGGTGTAGCGTTTGACGCTACCAAAATCACAATAATCCACAACTAGAATATCTTGGGACTTCAAGTCTAAGGATGAAAATACCATTGCACCGCGAGAAGCGCTTGTGACTCAACATAACATGTATGTAGCCTTCTCGGTGATGGGTCAATCCAGTGCGTCATTAACCCTAATGCACACCTATGTGTTGGATCATGATATCTCCATATCAATCCATCCCCATACTATTCTATAGATGATTGTCCCATTAATCATTATACTTGACTAGGGATATTTAAGATAAACAACACAATTGTAAATCCAAGTACTTCATTATATTAAATATCCAATAAATAATAAATGAATTTCTAGCCACAAATAAATTCATACTAAACTAGATTGCCTCTAGGGCATCTATTCCAACAGTCTCCCACTTGCACTAGAGCCAATCTGGCGCATCTCGTATGCCCATACTCCTAGTGTGCCCTTCATGCTTCCACTGCGTGAGCAGCTTTGTAAGCGGGTCTGACATATTCTCACATGTAGGAATCTTGCATATCCGAACGTCTCCTCTATCGATAATATCTCGAATCAGATGAAACTTCCTGAGCACGTTCTTGGATTTCTGGTGTGATCTGGGTTCCTTCGATTGCGCGATCGCCCCAGTGTTGTCACAGTACAACTCAACTGGATCCACAATGCTAGGAAACACACCAAGTTCAGAAACAAACTTTCTGATCCAACTAGCTTCTTTTGCTGCGCCATTTGCAGCAATGTACTCAACCTCTGTTGTAGAATCAGCCACCGTCTCTTTCTCGGAACTTTTCCAGCTCACCGCTGCTCCATTTAGGCAAAACACATATCCCGACTGTGATCTAAAGTCATCTCTGTCGGTTTGGAAGCTTGCATCAGTGTAACCCCTTACACGCAACTCTTCCTCACCGCCAAATATCAAGAAAGCGTCCTTAGTTCTTCTCAAGTACTTTAGGATGTTCTTGACTGCAATCCAGTGACTCTCACCCGGATTGGATTGGTATCTGCTTGTCATACTCAAGGCATATGACACATCTGGTCTAGTACATAACATGGCGTACATGATAGATCCTATGGCCGAGGCATAGGGAATTCTACTCATGCGTTCCTTCTCAATCTCATTGGAAGGACAACCACTCTTCGAAAGAGTGATTCCATGTGACATGGGCAAGAATCCCTTCTTGGAATCTTGCATGTTGAACCGTTTCAACACCTTGTCAATATATTTACTTTGACTTAGGCCTAGCAGTCTCTTAGATCTATCTCTATAGATCTTTATACCGAGTATATAGGCTTCTTCCCCTAATTCCTTCATTGAGAAACACTTCCCTAGCCAATCTTTAACAGATTGCAGCATGGGAACATCGTTTCCAATGAGTAGTATGTCATCCACATACAAGACCAGAAAAGCTACAGAGCTCCCACTAACCTTCTTGTAGACACAAGAATCATCTTCGTTTCTGATGAAGTCAAAATCTTTGACTACTTTATCAAAACGTCGATTGCAACTCCTAGAAGCTTGCTTCAATCCATAAATGGATCGTTGCAGCTTACAGACTTTGTTGGCTTGCTTTGGATCCTCAAAACCCTCCGGCTGTATCATATACACGTCCTCGAGGAGATTCCCATAAAGGAATGCTGTTTTGACATCCATCTGCCAAATCTCATAGTCATGGTATCTGCAATCGCAAGTAGGATTCGGATGGATTTTGTCATAGCGACTGGTGAAAAGGTTTCATCATAGTCAATACCATGAATATGTCTGAATCCTTTAGCCACCAATCGGCCCTTATAGGTAATCACATTACCATCCATGTTGATCTTCTTCTTGAAGACCCACTTGCACCCTATGGGCCGTGCCCCTTCGGGTGGTTCCACCAAAGTCCATACTTTGTTGGTATACATGGATTCCATCTCGGATCTCAGGGCTTCTAGCCAATTATGAGAGTCTGGGCCCTTCATGGCCTCTTCATAGGTAGTAGGCTCATAATCTATGAGCATCGTGTCACCGGAATCGGTCACGAGAAGTCCATACCTCTCGGGTTCCTGGCGCACTCTACTAGCTCTGAAGCTCTTGTGTTACCTGAACAGGCTGCTCCACAACTGTTTGTGGTTCCTGTTCATGTTCCATAATCGGTTCAGTGATTTGTTGTTCTTAAACCTCTTCAAGTTCTACAGTCCTCCCACTTGCTTCTTTAGAGACAAACTCTCTTTCTAGAAACACGTCGGTCCGAGCAACAAACACTTTGTTCTCGGTTGGATTGTACAAGTAGTAACCCTTAGTTTCCTTAGGGTACCCCACAAACTTACACTTAACCGATTTTGGCCCTAGCTTGTCTGATTGTAAGCATTTTATATAGACATTGCAGCCCCAAATCCTCATGAACGACAGTGTGGGACGCCTCCCACTACACATCTCATATGGTGTCTTCATAACTGATTTAGATGGAACACGGTTAATGGTGAAAGCTGCACTTAATAGGGCGTGGCCCTAAAATGATAATGGAAGATCAGTTTGACACATCATAGATCGAACCATATCCAATAGGGTTCGATTCCTTCTCTCAGACACACCATTCTATTGTGGCGTTCTGGGTGGAGTGAGTTGGGACACGATCGCACACTCTCTAAGATAGTTGTCAAACTCTTGGCTTAAGTATTCTCCTCCACGATCTGATCGTAGAGCCTTGATACTTTTGCCAAGTTGCTTCTCTACTTCATTCTTGAATTCTTTGAACACTTCAAAGGATTCGGATTTTGCCCTCATGAGGTACACAAATCCATATCTACTGTAATCATCAGTAAATGTAATGAAGTAGACGTAACCACCCCTGGCAGGTGTGGAAAATGGCCCACACACATCAGTATGTATGAGCGCCAATTGCTCACTAGTCCTCTCACCTTTCTTATTGAAAGGGGGCTTTGTCATTTTTCTCAACAAACAAGCTTCACATGTCTCATATGATTCAAATTCAAATGAGTCTAGTAGTCCATCCTTATGGAGTCTAGATACACGTTTCTCGTTTATGTGGCCTAAACGACAGTGCCATAAATAAGCAGGATTTAAATCATTTATTTTAATCCACTTGGTATTAATGTTGTAGACATGATTCCTTAGATCAAGGACATACAGTCCATTAAATAATTGCGCACTAAAATAGTGAATATTATTCAAATAAAAGGAACAACAATTGTTCTTTATTGAAATAATAAAACCATCCTTGTCCAAACAAGAAATAGAAATAATGTTTCTGCTCATAGCAGGCACAAAATAGCAATTATTTAATTCTAAAACTAATCCTGAAGGCAGAGATAGCTCGCACACGCCTATGGCCAACGCAGCAACGTTTGCTCCATTCCCAACGCGCAGATCTACCTCCCCTTTAGCCAATCTTTTACTTCTCTTTAGATCCTGCACATTTCGACAAATGTGAGATCCACATCCAGTATCTAATACCTAGGGATGGCAATGCGGTCCGCTCCGATCCGAAATCCAAGGTGATCCGACCCTAATGGAGCGGTCCGAATCCGATCCATTTGCCTTTGGATCGGATTTGGATCACAAGTATGCGATCCGTTCGGATTTCGGATCGGATTCGGATCATACTGTAGATATCCGATGATCCGATCCGATCCGACCCGATCTGAGATATACATAAAATATCCGATAATCCGACCCGATCCGATCCGAACATATAATATATGTATACTTATATAATACAATTATAATTTTATAATATAATACCATATTATATATATAATTATGTAATTATGTATAATTCGACCCGATCCGATTCGTGATCCGTTCTTGTGATCCGTGATCCGTTTTTCTTATGGATCGGATTCGGATTTTTTGGGTGATCCGTTATATGATCCGATCCGAATCCGATCCGGACCCGAACGGATTCGGATCGGATTCGGATCAGGAGGTATCATTTTCGGATCGGATCGGATTATTGACAGATCCGATCCAAATCCGATCCGTTGCCATCCCTACTAATACCCATGATGTAGAGACAGTTAAAATGACATCGACAACAAAAATACCTGGTGGTGGTGGAATCACTATTCCAAGCCTCTTGTCCTCCAGATATTTTGGGCAGTTCCTCCTCCAGTGTCCAGGCTGACTGGAGTAGTGACACTCACCTTTACTCACACCTTTGGCAATGCAACCAACAGGCTTAAGGGCAGGTTCCTTGGACTTGGCAACTGACTTGCCTTTGCCCTTGGAGGATGAGGCAAACCTTTTCCCCTTTCCTTTCTGCACCATCATAATGGCCTTGCCCTTACCCTTGTTGATGCTCTGTTCAGCTGTCCTCAACATATTGAGTAAATCTGGCAGTGGTTTCGCGACATCGTTCATGTTATAGTTCATGATGAACTGTCCATAAATCTCAGGAAACGATTGCAACACGAGATAGGTTGCCAACTCTTGGCCGACCGGGAACCCCAGTCGGGCGAGATTCTCCAAGTACATGGGGTCCCACCGGGTTCCCTTCTGCCAGATGACACTTGAACAGTGCCTTAGAGACCTCATACCTCTCTACCCTTGCCTGCTCTTGGAAGAGCTGCTTCAGATGTTCGATCATATCGACATCATTCATGTTTTCGTGTTGCTTCTGAAGCTCAGAAGTCATGGTATAAGGCAGGCCGCATCATTAGCGTCATCAACACGCTTTTGATACGCCTTTAGGGCAGCAAGTGTTTGGTTCTCTGGACCTTCTGGAACATGCTCCTCTATTGCGAACATTTTCTTCTCTTGCTTGAGAACAATTCTCAAGTTTCTGTACCAATCAAGAAAGTTGGTTCGAGAGAGCTTGTCCTTCTCAATGACAGATCGTAGGGAATGTTGTGAACTCGATGAGTTGTTTGCCATTTGGAATTCTACAAAAAGAAAATACGCAAGTTTTAGTATTTGTGAATTTTTGACTATATTCAATAATGACTAGTTTATCAAATATAGCTCCCACTATTTTTCTACGGATTAATAACCCTCAAGATATTAATGCGGAAAATATCCTTATATTTTCTAGTGGGCCAAGATCCACGTTTCATCTCCTTATGAGCTTGCTTTGGCAAGTCACCCATAATTTGACTACTTTAGGTAGGAACGATTCCAATTGCATCCCTTATGCAACTCTTGGTTCAATTGGGCTAATAACCCCTTATTTATCCATCCATATGGATAATCCCAATTGATTGCCTCTAAGTTTCTTAATCACATTAATTGCCTAGTTGTGTTCAACATCTTATTTAAACAATTGCACATTACTAGCTTGTGCCATCACATTCCATCATTATGAACCAAGTCGCCATGCTTTGGCACGCATACACTTGATAAATAATGATGATCATGAGTGTTTAAATAACGAGAAGGCAAGAACACAATATTTGAATTTTGAGGGATTTTAAATTCAACTTGTAATTGTTTTTGTTGATCAATATCAACTAATCTATCTATTTGAGTTTGGGCACAACTCCAAATAATAGATCCGGGTTGTCTAATTATCTCATTATCCTAATTGCATGCATCATCCATACACCAACCACAAAATAATAAGACAATAAAGTAAACAACCACAAAACAAAATTAAACGTGATGTGGATATGGCCTTTTCTAGACTAAGATAATTCCAAGCCAATGGAATTATCTATGAACCCTAAAAGCGAACACATCTCCATGCGTCTTGATCTTTTGGTCCATCCTTCATAGTCATGTGGAATGCTCCATGCTCCATCTTTTGTGGCTCCTTTTGGCTTTGGGCTTCTTTTCTTCAATCTTGGCTAACAATCTACTTTATCTAGCACTAGCTAACTTCTATACTAAATAAAATAAATCTCACAAGTTGAGAAAAAAATGGCACGCAGGCCAAAAAACCCTAATTAATTATTACAATTAATTGATCAGCTCGCAGGCCGTAAACCAAACCACAAAAATAAACATTCACATCAAACCACATCCTAAGGCCATATCCAATCACCATGCGATTTGCACATAAACAGTTAAAATCCAATTTTAACGCGCTTGGTCAATTTTAATTGATTTTAGGATTTCTAGGGTTAAAACGGTCCATGGGCCCAACAATCCAATTGCCCGGGCGGCCAAGACTTGGGCGGCAAGCAAGAGGGGGCGGTCCCCCTAGGGGGCTGAACCTCTATAGGGAGTTGTTTCCAAAACAACTCCCTTGCTTGGTGCCCAATTTTGGTTGTTTCCTTGTTTTGGAAGAACTCCTTCTTCCCCAAGGATGCCCAAAACCTAGATCTAAGATCCTAAAATTTCTCAAACTCACCAATTCATGCATCCAATGCAAAAATTAGATCTTGTTATGATAGATTATTGAAAAATTGCATCCTATGCTTGATTTGCCTTGTTTTACGCGATAAACAATCAATTTAAGGTGTAAAAGTACTAAAACGTAACACATAAACCACGTTTATGCTCTACGACATGTGGCTCTGATACCACCGTAGGGTTTTGATTCATGGATGTGCAACGGAATCAATAATTAACCATGCAAAACCCTCCAAGGATCACAAGTCAAGAGACATAACGATGGTAAAGGAAGAAATCAATAACACACCTTAGGGTTCTCCTTTGATGACTTCAAACGCGAATTGTGTCACGTTCTCTATAGTTGATCCACGCCTAGAGTTGATTTCTAGATCTCCCACTCCTTGGTGCTAGCCCTGAAAGAGGAAGAGGAAGAAGAATCACGCAAAACGAGACGAACCAAAGGAGGTTTCGGCCTCCTTTGGGGCCGACGGGGACGGGCGGCGGGCTAGGGGGGCGGCGGCTCCTCTAGCTTGCTTGCTCTCTCTTCTTTTTTTCCTCTCCCACTCTAGTTATGATCAATTATGAGCATAAGTTGTGGGAAAGAAGGAAGGAAGTTATTTTATATAGTCCAACAACTCCTTGCCAACTACCTAAAGGACTTATTCTAGTCCTACTAGAATTCAATTTAGCCCCTTCCTTGCAAATTAGTCCCTACTAAGTTTGCAAGGTTTTGCAAAGTGATCCTTCTAATTAATTAATCCAATTAATTAATTCCCAAATCTAGTTCAACTCTATCTAGCGTGTGACCCCATAGGTTCTGTCTAGTTGGTAGCAACTATTTGCTAATATGGAGCGGTTTCTAGCGAAACATCCATTCTAGCCAACTAATAGAATAATCATCTTGACAACCTTTGTACAAGTAATTGTCTCATCCCTTTGTCTCTACATCCGGATTGGACACGAGACATAAAATTCACACTCGTATATCCAATCCATAGTTTCTCGATCCATGGGAATAGCCTTATTCGTTCAAATAACATCAATATCCCATATTGATTTATTTGAGTCTGGCCAGACATTCTATAAGCACTATCCCTCGAGTGGCCTAGGATATTTGCTCCCGTTATGTGGGAGGGACAAATTCTATCTACGTCCACTACGATCTCTAAGCTTGCTTCTTATTGTATCCAGTACACGCCTTTATAACTACCAAGTTACGGTGTAGCGTTTGACGCTACCAAAATCACAATAATCCACAACTAGAATATCTAGTGACTTCAAGTCTAAGGATGAAAATACCATTGCACCGCGAGAGGCGCTTGTGACTCAACATAACATGTATGTAGCCTTCTCGGAGATGGGTCAATCCAGTGCGTCATTACCCCTAATGCACACCTATGTGTTGGATCATGATACCTCCATATCAATCCAACCCCATACTAGTCTATAGATGATTGTCCCATTAATCATTATACTTGACTAGGGATATTTAAGATAAACAACACAATTGTAAATCCAAAGACTTCATTATATTAAATATCCAATAAAAGAATAAATGAATTTCTAGCCACAAATAAATGCATACTAAACTAGATTGCCTCTAGGGCATCTATTCCAACAGAGATATGTCTTGAGCTGCTGACAATTTTTACAGAACTTAATTGATTCTTTCTTGCAGGTTATGACTCTTAGTATTGTGATTATTCACTCACTTCTAAGTGTCTTAAAATTGTTTTTCATGGCTTATTTATTCTAGAGAATATGTAGATTATTGTTGTAAGTTTATTAAACAATTTATAAGAAACTGTATAACCAAAGAGTCTCAGTACTGTTAGATATTTGGATTTTGTTGTTGCAGTGTTTCTATGCTGTTGCAGAGTTGTTAAACGTGCAGGAGAAATCTCAACAAACTCCAACGGATATCCATCTGAAGCTGTTTGAATTTAAGTTGAAAACAGAAGGAGGATTTGTAGGAACTTAGATCCTAAAATCTCTCAATCAGTTGTAGCTGTGGATAAAAGAGACTGGTTTGAATTTTGAAGAGAGAAGAGGCTTGCAGAATACTCTGAGAGGTGTGACAAATTCGTGGGAGATCATCCATTCAAACACGCAATCATTCAAGCTTCATTCCAGACTTCTGAAGATCAAATCAATCCAGTCATTCCTGAAGAACACTTCCAGGCTTCAACAACTTATCTTTATACTGTGTTATTCATCTGTTCTTTCAACTGTGTATCTCTATATTATCTTAAACCTCACTTAACCTAGTGGTTGGTTGTTCAAGTGAACAATAATAGGTTCTTTTTAGCTCAACAGTTAGTAGCTGGAACTAGATAGGTTTGGAACCACAAGCTGTATAGGTTTAAGGGAAATCACTTAGGCTTGAAGATATAGGGCTATTTCTGTGTGAGTTATAACAAGTGTTTGCCCAATCCTGGTGGGATTAGATCCCTCAGGCAGAGATTAGGTCCATTGGGACTGAACTTTGTAAATTACTTTGTGTTCTTTACTTTTCTGTTTGATTATTATCTGCTGCACACAACTCAAATCAATTTAGTGTTTTAAAGCAGTTTAGAATTGTTCATAGCTCAAGGCCTTGAAGCTTACATCTTTGCCATAGTGAGTTTCAGACAGTTTACAAAAACTCAAGGCCTTGAGATTTGAGTTTCACACAAAGCTATCCTGTTAAACTTTAAGTTTTGCAAAAAGTTTCCATACTCTATTCAACCCCCCCCCTCTAGAGTATTTAGGTCCTGTATTTAGTCTACATTACACACTTTCAACCCTATTCGAAGAGAAACTGCCTATGTTTAGCTTATTTTTTACTTTGCACATGATAGAGGAACGATGAGATTAACGAAGTGACGTGTAAGCAATTTCATGCATAAAACTGTTTAGCTGGATATGATCGTGGGTACTGTTGTTTGTGCAAGAACAGGTACCAAAAAAGTACATGAAAACAAGGCTCGCGAATGGAAGAATTGTGCCCAGGAGATGGAGCAGAAAAGCTGCAGGAAATCAGAGTTGCGTTCAAACGCAACAACATCGTTCAAACACAGACTGTGTTCAGACATAGGTGAATGAAGTAAGGGAATTTGGCTAGGTCAAAGAGAAGTACTGTGTCTAGACGCAGACGCAACATTCAAAAACAGGAAGTAAACAAGTCACGTTCAAACGGAGGCTGGGTTCAGACGCAACCTCTGCATTCAACTGCAGGAAGAAAAATTCAAAGCTGAGAAGTCAAATCTAAAAGAAAGAAGGTGGCGTCCAGACATGAGTTATGTTTTTGATTTGAGATTCGTGACTATGCCCGTCTTAATATAGTAGAGGTTTTGTTTATTATTCCTGTCTCTGTTTTTACTTTTATGCACGAGAGGAGTGATAAACCTGGATTGCTAAAGACTTGACATGGTGTGAAAGAGTGACTAGTTAGGGTTAGGAAGAAGATACATAATTTAGATCCTTATCTTGATGGACCGCGAAGTGAAAGAATCAAAGACTAGCCGAGTAAAGCATAGGACCAACTGCTACAGCTTTAGAGTGAGATCGATAGGATATCCTCCAATCCTAGCAGACTTAGAACAATCCTACAGATCTAGGAGGACCTAGAGGACCCAAAAATCTACAGGGTTGTTACACGTGAATGAGTCTGAGAAGAGAGTGTGCTACCGATTATGCGGGCATAAACAAAGCTGCTGCGTGTTCGATAATCTAAGTCACAAATAATATACTCTATTACTTTGATCATGTACTTGCAAATATAGCACGCTAAAATATGCTATCATGTTATTGGCGCCCTTTCAGGGGAAAAATAACAGTCTACTTAATAAGTCATAATTATTTTCAGATTTTTTCTCTTATTTTCTTTATTTTTCTTTTATCTCACTAATCTTAAGATCTCTGTTTTTCAGTAACTATTACTGTATGCCCATATTACCTCGCGAACTGGTGCAACCACTTGACGATCCAGAAAAACTCTTCAGAGATCAAAGACGCATACAACGAGAAAGCAGAATAGCTGCAGCTGAGCCACGCACCCCACTCCAGATGGCTGAGTACATAGAAGAGCTGATAGCAAACACGTTTGCTCCTAGAAACAACCAGAGGACATGTGATAGATTTGGAAGGGCTTTGGTGGAGAATTTTGAGATCCTTCAGGAGGACATGAGCCAACTATCGTTGTTCCAGAAATAGTTGATGAGCACTTTAACCTAAAACCCTCCACCATCCAAACTGTTCAAAATCACTTTCTGTTCCATGGAAGACACGATGAAGAGTCCAATGAATTTATTGGGAAATAAATGATTACTCCACCGAATTCCGGTACAAAGGAGTAGAGCCAGAAACACTTAAAATGATCTTGCTTCCTTACTGCCTATACATACCAGCAAAAGGATGGCTTGAATCCCAAGCAGACAGATCCATCACTACTTGGGATGGGTGTGTTACAAATTTTCTGGTAAAATTCTACCCAACCTCTCGAGTAATCAAACTGCAGAGGAGGATTCGGTCGTTCAAATAGAAGATGGGTGGGACTGTGGTAGATTACTGGGATTGACTTATGCAATTTGTGGAAGAGTTACCTAATTTATGGATTCGGAGACCCGAAAATTTTGCAGGTGTTATATCATCCACTGGACTGGGAGAATGCTGACAAAATTAAATGGGAACTTGGAGGCAACTTTTTATACCATGTAGACAAGGACGGTGCATATGAGATAAACAAGGAGTTAGCCAAACAGGGAGCTCGCATGTTTGACGACCGATACTCTCTGCACTGGCCAAACATTCAGTCGATGATTTGATCTACAGTCTGACCAAGGTTTTTTCGAACCTGGTTAAGGTCGTTTACAAGGAGAAGAAAGTTGTCGCATCCATAGAGGAACGAAATATGGACTCAGCTATCAACGAGCTGCAAACATAGGATTCTGATTATGTCAAGCAACTGTAGAACAACAGTTGGTACAAACCAGGAACTAGGGATCATCCAGGGTTCCGGTTTGGAAACCCTAATGCAGTATTCTATGCACCAGGATTCCAGCACAAGCTGCCAGCCCAGCAGGAACATTAACCTAGCAGCAAGATCACAGAAGTCAAGTCCTTTCTACAGAATATGACCACCAGTTTCAATGCAAGATTTACACAGATTGACACAATTTCAATATTCCGGCGACATATTTGCAGACCACAAAACTACACTTCGTACGCTGGACACACAATTTGGTTAGATAGAACAACAACATACAGAGAGAGCACCATAGAACTTACCCTCAACCACAGTGAACAATCCACGTTCTTAGATCAATTCCATCACCACTTGAAGTGGAATATCGCTGCAGGATCCACCATATCGTTCCCATGTTCATTATGAAAAGTCTAAATATACCTAGCACGAGATTTTTGACAAAGAACACTCCAAATGACATCCCCCAGAAAAAGGGCCCGGTCGGACAGGATGCAATGCAGAAAGAGAAGGATTAACCTGAGAAGGTGCCTATCTCTAGAGAGGTTCCATGTCCTTTGATGACACGGAAGATTGATGACAGCTAGGACTATGATGTCCAGACAACTATAGATCAACATACCTTTGGATAAGGCTTCAATGCGAAATAACACCATATGGGTCCAATTTTTGCAAAAAAACAAGTAATACCTGGCACTATTCATGAAAATTCATGACCGGTGACTTGCTGTAGCCGGTGAACTATGAAACGATAACATATATCTTGAAAAACATTCAGCGGAATATCTTTCACACACCATGGTATATGAAATGCCTTTGAAGCCGTGAAACTTCAACCACCTATGTTTGGAAAAAGAACCCACGACAACCATTGATTGAAGAATTGTCACGAACTATGATCTTCCAAAGTTTTTGTTTATCTGAGAACCCCGACAGCCATTAATTGAGGAATTCTCACAAAATTTATCATCAAATTTTCATTTATTAGTATCGTCTATGTTCACCGATTTTGTTCTTCTTATAGAGGTCTCTGGAGAATCAGTGATTGTGTGGCGTCATTTTCTTGTAGACACGTCGTTGGACCCACAACAGCCATAGATTGATGAATTGTCACGAACTTTGATCTTCCAAAATTCTCGTTTATCAGTATCGTCTACTTGAGCCACATTTGTTCTTCTTCTAGAGGTCTTTGGAGAATCAGCGATTGTGTGGCGGCATTTTCTTTTAGAGACGTCGTCGCGGTCATTGACATGCCAAAAGTAAGGACTTGGTGTCTATACTAACATAAAAGTTACCAATTTTAGAAGCGATTAAAAATTCTAGCATTTAAACAAATATCGAAACTTTTAGACAAATACTTTGATCAAAACTAATATCCCATTTTGCTTGACTCGTCCACATAAAAATGGTATCTTACTTATATAGGATTTGATCAACCAATCACCTCAAGTGTTACACGCATATGAGGAGAAAAAGAACACTATGTGTCGTCACAAAACGTTCATCTCCATCACAAATCGCATGTGTTTCAAATGTTCCAACTTAGTCTACACAGCTGGTACAACTTATAATACCGTCATACCAAGAGTCGCGCCAACGGGCTAGTAAACAAAGTGATCCATATCACTTGACATTTGATAGCTCGAAACATAAACAATTTTCAGAAAACGTTTAAAAAAAATAGTTTCTTGTCAAAACTTTCTAATTTTGGAAATGACCGTGTCAAATGAACTCAAAATGAAATAAAATAAAGTATTATATTAAAGGCCATCGCTCGTAGTTGAGAAAAGAATAGTCTCATGGTCTTCTAAGTCAAAGCATCGTTACTCTCTCATCGAAAAAATAATATAGAAACATAAAGAGTCATAGATACGCATCACAAAACTATAGCAACCATTTCAATATATATAATCATGGCACCCACTACAAAAAAAAGTAAGCAACTACGACGCTCAGTAAAAACTACGACCACTACTCCTTTCGTATTTGACCGTAAACGTTCATTCCAAAGGTACCGTCGTGTTTATTTACAATTACTACGACTGCCTTAATTACTGTCGTATTTAACCTTCATATACGATATCCAGTGTGATGATCATCGTATCTAATTGTCTTATACTACGCCCAAATCTTTGAATGTCGTATTTAGTGATGTTGAACGACGCCGTTTCACAATGGTGAGAAACCATAAATTATAACCTTCCATATTCACATATGTAACCACCGTTCGATACTCTCTCATTCTCTCTATGTCCCAAACCTTCTACCTCAACCCGCCGCCTCTCTTTCTGGCGATCATCGGCGAGCTAATGCCGGTTAACAAACTTCCTTCGCTGCTTTAAGTTTTGGATCGAAGCTCCATCAAGTTTTCAATCAAGAAATATGGTGTTCTAGGGTTCGATTTCAGGTTTGATTCTTTCTAATCTCCCATGCTCTTCGTTACCCTGTTCCTCGATATCTTTCCGTGGCTGGTGTCAAGATTCCTGGCTAGTGATGAAACATTTTTGGATATGCGGACTATGAAGAACCAATTATGTCTCCCCCGCTTAGGGTTTCTCATGCTATGTGAATCTGGTCAAACGGGAGGTGTTGTGTTTGCTTGGTTTTGATATCCTTATTATAGGTATGAATTTGTAGCTGTTATGGTTTTACATGGCCGGCTAATCTTTTACCCATGTATAGGACTCAAAGAAATCATCCATATCCCATTGAATTCAAGTGTCACTTTGGATTTCACTACCGTCATGTAAGTAGAACCAAATGGAAGTATTGAAGCACATTAGTTATTATGAATTGCTTGTTTCACTTCATCTTAAAAAATATTGTATGTTTGTTTGGAATATGAACTTCAGGTTATCCCCCTAAATTGGGAGGGGGAGGGATAGATTATGGTAACTTGTCTTTGTTTCACTTCATCTTACATATTACTGTATGTTACCTTAGGCATTGTTTTTGTTTCATAATTAGCCAAAGAAATAGGTATCAGTGGTGCAATTTTTCCTCTACTGTATGGTGACGGCTCTGGAGGTTCAGTTTTGCCTCTCCTGTATGGTGACAACTCAGGGCTCATCATAGAACTATAACTATAATATGAGATGGTGAACCTATTAGCTAAGATTATATAACCTGATTTGATCTTCGTGTAGGTAAAATAATATGTTACTTCAGTAGAGATTAAAAAGAACCCATGAAAGTCAACATGGAAGTTCTTTATGTTGATCACGTAGTTGTTGTTAATGATGTTAGTAAACATAGTTGTTGTTGTGATGTTAATTTTCAATCCTGATGTGGTTGTTGTGCAGAGCAGCACGACTTTGTATGTACTCAGAGTTTATCAACTTTACACCAAATTGCCCCTCATGTTCCTGATGAAGAGGTTCTCCACCTTTGAAACAGGTTTGGTGCCATTCTATACATCAACCTGGTCAATGAATTGCCACTGCTACTAGCTAATCACTCTCTACTCTATTCATCTGTTTCTAAGATGAAGTCTTGTAGATTGTTTTCTAGAATTTATCTAAAGTAGGGCATAGCGTGTTCTGTTAACATTTTTAAATTAAGTAAGAAGTTGTGTCAGACTTGGTTCTCCATCATTATGGAGAAGGCAGTTCTATTGTTTCACAATGTTAGTAGTCAGAAATTGAGCAACAAACTCAAAGATGCTAATAGGAAATGTTCGTAGTACCTTTTTCTATTAGTAGACAGGTACGAGGGCGAATATCTTCATTCCTTGCTTGGTTTTGTTATAACCTGGAGTATCAAAAGTTATTAACGAAATCCTTATCAAAATATCATTTTGAATATGCATAATATCTTATAATTGGATGTGCATAATGTTTTGTAGATATCTTAACTATCGACAATTATAATTTTTGATGCGCAGGTTGAATTTGTTGCGTTGAAAGAAGATGGGAAGAAGAAGAAGAGTTTTCGATTACTCCATACCTGAAGGACATATAGATTGATTTATAGTTTTTCATGTAAAAGATGTTATGGCAGCTTGTTGACTTAGCAGTGTTACATCAACTAATGTTACATTTTTTAGTGAAATTTTATCTTTTATAATTCTTTTATTGTTTTTTTAAAATCACATCATATAGTCGGGTTCGAACCCGTATAATTCATGGATATTAGACTTGGCAATGCTTATTCTTTCAACAATCTTGGTTTATATGAATAATTTTCTTTTAAATAAATAAATTTACTTACGACGGTTAGCCAAATGTCGCATTAGATACTCAAACTACGAGAGTAGACTGTTGTATTTTCCTATTAAAGCGACGTTTTCTAACCACCACAGTTTCATATAAACGACAGTCAAATATATAACCGTCGTATCACCTTCCGCCGTCGTATTAGGTAACCAATAACGAAACAGTTTCTCTGCCCGTCTTAAAAAATAAAAAACAAAGGTTAGTAACCTTCGTATTATATAATACGATGCACTTCAATACTACGGTCTCTCGACCGTCGTATTTAACTAATACGATGGTTTGTTATCCTTAAACGACGGTTTTTAGCTGTCGTATTTGCCTTTTTTGTACTGACATAAGTACTGCGCATGTAAATAGACAAGTAAAATTTGCATAAATCACATCTCAATTAGCCGTTAACATTTAATCAACAAGTACAGTACAAATCAAGTTTAACAATACGTAAGTACCCAAACTCCCCGACGGTTCATTACTCCATTTATTCTCAAATTCAGTTATCCTTGTTTATTTAAAGTTTCAAAAAACGTGTTATCTTTCTTATTCACTACTAATGGAAATCGAAAAGTCACTTTAATCGGAAAACCGATGCTATGATACCAGCTATAACAACTCGGGATCTCGGTTTTGGGTTAAAGAGACAATCAATAACCAAAAGTAGAAATATATTTATGAATACTACAATTTAGCTAATATACACAACAATATTTGAGAAGATAAGTTTACAATATCAGTATGTTTGAAATAAGCTATGTGATCTAACTTAAGCTAACATCCTCCTCTCGGTCCACATTTTCATCCCGGCGTGTACTAACCTGTGGTGGGTTTGAAATAGCAAACGCATACACCATAGTTTGAAAACAATCAGTAAAAACTGAGTAAATACATACTATGATATGTAAATCAAAGTGTGGCACACACGTATGAGTTGACATAAAATAGAAGATTTAAAACAATAAAATTAATAGGTTAGGGATTTTGAAACATTTGAAAGTAACTGAGTAACAAAAACCTCTCAATTGAAGAACATAACGAAACCACGACTATTCAAGAAGCTCTTAAATAAGTAAATATCCTGAGTAAACAAGTGCATTTGAATTGATAACTATATTAGTTCACGAGTAGCCAAAGCATTTCAACTCATTTCAATCGATAGATTAGTCCACTTTCGTTTAACTTCAATTAATCATTATGTTTAGATGAGGCATGTCCAGAGCCACCAACATGATCGATGTTGACAGTGGGATCACAAAATAATTATAGAGGGTGCTTTCTAGGGTCTATCTAACCCTATTTCTCTCGAGCGTTAAGGGAGCCCATACGTCAATCCCTCCTCACAATTCATAGCTAAAAGGCCTTAAGTGTCGACAACCCTATACCGTAGTGACCCTTACAAGTATAAGTGGCACTCTATAGCTCTCAAAACCCCTTGGCCGCAATACCTTGGTATATTTTGGCTCGTCGGGGGTGGATTTGTGATCATTAAAGTTCTATCCAATGATAGGAAGCATTGCTTCAATGGCCGTACCCATAAGTAATAGGAGGGTCGTTTGGCGCCTCCGGCCGGAGCCACAAATAAACACAACTCTTTACATCGTCCTAAATCTATTTACAAGTATCTTATTACCTTTCTTTATCATAACCAAAATCGGTATACAACCTTTCACAAGTCATTTCCCAGATTTCTCAAAATAAGTCAATATATTACCAATTAAATCATCAGTATAAATCATGCCTTTCATGCTCTTCCAAATAAGAAGATATTCATTTAAAATGTCACATACATACACACAATTTGATATTAATTTTTGCACATATGTACTTACAAATGACACAATAATGGCGAAAAGCAAAGCTAGCACTCAACTACAACGTTCGTCTCATATGAATCCAGATCTCATAGTCAATGCAACAATATCACCACATACGTCTATTGTGGAACGATGCTCAACACCGGATGGATATACACAAGTAAATTATATAGTTTATGAACATATGTCATGCCAGTTAAATGACAAAAATGTCCCTGATACGCCATAACTGTCTCTGACAGTCCCTGACTTTCTCTAAACCCCAAAAAATCAAACTTTGCTTATCAATATGAAAGTACCTACCCAATCTATCCAAAATGTCACAGATTTGAAATCTACAACTCTTAGTTAATTAGACTTAGGCCCCTAAAATTTAATAAAACTGCATAAAGGCGCCCAAAAGATGACTTGGTCAACCCTAACCTAAAATGACATAAGTACTCCAAATATGCATACAAGACATGGTGACAAAATCTAAGTTACTAACTTGATCTCAATTCAAATCTTAAGTGAAATTATTATTTTGCCCCTCCTATGCATTCAAGTCAAACTTGGTCAAACTTGATATTTCGACTCATATTATGAATACGAACAAGTTTAATGAAGAACTCCAAGGCTAGAAATGTAGTTTAGAATGTCGAATTCAAACATTAAATATAGAGGAAAATCAACTTTAATAGTCAACTTTACAGCTGATTTATGATCAATTGGGGTGGACTTTTTAAAATATAAAAATAGAGTTTCAAAGAGGGTAGCTCAAGAATTCCGGAACATATTTGATAACCCAAAATCTCGAAATATTTCACAAGATATGCTTGATAGTGCCTTTTAGAAGCTATATATAATTGTCATTTTCCACATTATCTTGAGAGATTTGAGCATAATTGCAGAGAATATGATATGTTTTATCACTTGTTGCTTCGTATGCGCTTTATAGTTAGTCCGGGCATTTTTATGAATATTTAGATGTTATTTGTCAAATATAATCGCTTGGTATGTTTGTTCGTATTGTCTTGACAAGAACGAATGCTAATCGGTTGATAAGAGGCATGGACAAACTTCGGAAACAACGGGAGCTCAATTGGAGTGAAGAGATGCCAAGTTGGAGACACTAGAATGACCAGAATGAATTCATTTTGTGATATCTGGAGTTATACAATGAATTTTGGAGTGATACCGGTGCCAAATGGAAGTAAACTCAAAGAGCTTTCCAACGATAGGTCAAGAGCTTAATCGGAGATCGGACGAAGAAGTTATGGCCTGGAGAAGTTAGAGTCCAGATTCCATTCACACGAATAAGGAAGCATTGAGCACGAAGTGGTCAGGCATTTCGTACGAAATGGTCTGAAGCCGGAGCGGAATTTCGGGGTTAAAATGCAAATATTGAATACTAATGACGGGAACTAACTCAAGAACGACCAAGAGGACTGAAAATCAGTTATTCACGCAACACAAGGAAAGAAAGGGGACGACGTGGACGGAGCAGAAGACGAGGAAGCTCCGATTCTAGTTTGATTTCTTCTTTCCTCTCTCTAATATAGTCATGGAGAAATTTATGTGTTTTGCTACGTTTAATACGATTAGCTAGACGTTTTGCTAGGCTTCTCTAGGGAGCCTAGGGTTTATGTAGACGGTTGTTTTTCCAGGATTTAGACTTGTTTAATTGCTTATTGGATTTGATTTATTGGACGAATGTTGATTTCATGATCTTGTTATTGAATCTAGTCTATTGAAACGGCTGGATTATGATTTGATAATCATGAAACTTAGGGTTTATTCATGAATCGTAATCGTGCCTAAAGTGTAGGTTTTTGATTCAGATTGCACATCGTAATAACAAAATATAACTCCGTTCAAATCCCTCCATGATTCGCAGATCATGCATCATAACGATGGTAAGAATAAAAAGCATTGTTTACCTTGTTTGTCTAAATTCGTGACTTCACGTAGAATAATGTCCACGTTTCTCAGAATATCTACACCTAGGATTGCTCCGGATCCTTCTCATGCCTTTGTTCTAGCAACAGAAGAAGGAGGAAAAGAAGATCACACAAAACGAGGCTCCAAGAGCCGTGCGCCTACACGAGGCCGACGACGAGGCAGGGGTGGACGGGTGAGGCTTCAGCCCTTGATCTATCTCTCTCCTTGCTTTTTTCTCTCTCAATTGTGATAACAATTACGACACTATAGAGAAAGCACGCTAGGAGTGCCCATATATAGTTAATAACTCCTTATTAACTACATATTAGCCCCAATACTAATCTTGTACATACACGGATTAGTCCACCTTGCAAATTAGTCCAACTAAGTTTGCATGTGGTTGCATATTGATCCTTCTATTAATTAGTCATACTAATTAGAAGAGAAGAAAACTGAGAGCTAAGTCTTCAGTGAATTTGCATTGTTCTTCAGATGATTGGATTGAGTGATGTGGATCTGCTTCTTGGTTGCTTGTCAATCCTTTGTGGAGTGTCAATGTCTCTGAATTTTCTGCTCTGTTGTATCTCGAAATTCTTCATTCAAAATTCCTTTTATGTAGCTTATTTGAATTGAAGATATGCAGGATCTTCATTAACAAAATTTCCTAAAATTCAGCTGCAAGTCTTTGACTCTTCTAACAGCTCTCCCAGCGGCTAGTTGCTCGGTATCTTCAAAGATACTGACTTGATCTTGTTTGTTAGAAGTTTTGGAAGCTTTAGATGCAGCAGATCAATGTGCATAATGACTTTGACAGATTGATTTCCATCCTCCATTCAAATAGATTAGGAAACAATCCTGCAAAATAGGAAACTAAATATCCCTGCACAAACTGAGTCAAACAAATAAATTAATCACAGTTTATAGTAGAGAAATTATTTTTCTTTCATCATCAAGTAACATTTAATGAATCATATGAGATTAGGAGTTAGAATAGGATCAAAATCCCCCCCTAAGTTCATGCTACAAACTGCAGTGTTAGTTTCAAACCCTTGAAATCAGTTTCAAGGCCTTGAAACAGACAAGCTATTTTCAAGCCTTTGAAACAGGCTGAACTTACAATCTCCCCTTTGATGAAAGACAAAGCAAAAATCCTTTTAGGAATTGATCTCTGCAAAAAAAATTCATTAGAGCATAGCCGGATCCATGATAGTAAAATTTAACACAAGATATCCAAGTGATCCAACTTATCAGCAACAAAAACAGTCTAGCAGCAAACCCTTTTGATCTAAACCATATTTCTAAGCCAGAAAATAGATAAAAAAGCTCCTCAATTTCTCCCCCTTTTTGAATTTTTCAAAAAAGAATGAGAAAAAAGTTGGATCAAAGTTTGGAAAACTTAAGTAAAAAGCTCTGAAAAGATAGAAATTTTCAAGACTTTGAAGAGAAATTCAAGGCCTTGAAAAAGAAAGAAAGAGGAGGCAAGAGTTAGGGGGTTGGGTCTCCATCTCCCTTGGGCTTAGCATCTTCGTCACCACTATCTTCTTCATCATCCTCATCATCTTGTTGCTCTTCTTGATCTGCATGACCACTAGCACCTGCAGTTTCTTCAAACAGCTGTTCTTCAGTTAAAATCTCTGGAATGACAGGTTTCTTCTTCTTTTTCTTGAGATCCTTGATCAACATTCCAGAGTCTGGACTGTCAGCATCAGCTTTTTCCTGTTCTTCATCACCCTGTTCTTGAACTACCTTTTTCCCTTTGTCCACGACCCATGTAGTCTCATCCTGAGTTGTATGTTCACTCAAAAAATCTCTGGTTGAACCTTCTGCATCCTTCTTTAATCCTTCTTCAGCCTGAGACACCTCTTCTTCCACATGAAGTACATTGATGCTCTTGAAGATGCTTTCAACCATATACTTTACCTTCTTGAATTCAGTGCCAAACTCATGCTGATTTTCCTTCAGCTCATCCATATCCTTCTCAAGAATATCAAGTATTTGAATCACCAAGGAAAGGTCTTGAGGTTGAGAGGGTAGGTTTGAAGGAGGGGTCAAGGCCTTGGGTTTTGGAAACTTCTTGGATTGCAGATCCTTCTCAGATAGATCAGAGTATAGCTTCCATATTCCATCACTTGTTTTCACAACACCAATTCTCTCAAATTCTTTCTCATCAAGCATGGCAAAACCCCTAGTAATAGTTTCTTATCTGTCAGAGGTAAGGTCAAGGTGAAGAAAGAATGCAGAAAGCAGATTAGCATAAGGTAAAGGGTGCTTTCTTTCTTTGTTATGGGAGTAGAGCATGTGTTCCATCACAATTGTTGGAAGATCAATCTCATATCCATGCATGATCAATTACATCAAATATAAAAACCTGTCAGTCAGCAGCTCTTTTGAATTCTCCATAGGCACTACACACCTCATCAAGATTGTGAACAAAACTTTCGCTTCAACAGTTAGCACATAGTGTGTTAACTATTTAGAGGAGGTAGAGACATTAGGTAGAATGAATTCTTCCCTAGCCAGTTTCAATGCTTCAACCTTGGGATAGTTTTTAGTGTTATTTCTCTTGGGACAGCCTAGAGAAATTGCAAATTCTGAGTGATCTAACTCCATTGTAATCCCAACAAATTTAGATTGAGTCACTAGTTTAACAGTTGTTTTGATTTTCACCCAGTTCAGATAGAAAAGCCTAGTAAGCCTAAGGTAGACAACTTCAGGAGGGTTCAAAACTTTCCGAATAGAGCTTTTCTTCAACCTCTTAACACACTCCAGATTCATGGTCTTCAACATGTTAACACTAACCATGCTACAATAGGCTACTGTTCTAAAAGCAAAACCATCCAAACACTGACCTCTAACATTTTTAGAGATAAACCACTTGCTGGAAAGTTTCTTACCAGGGGACTGAGGCTTTTCTGAATAAATTTGCAGTTCTTTGCCAATGCTTTTCTCTTGATCACCTTCTACAACTTTTTCTTTTCCCTTGTCAGCAACTGTAGGCTTCTTCTTCTTCTTCTTCTTCTTCTTCTTCTTCTTCTTCTTCTTCTTCTTCAATTTCTTTGTACTAGCCACTATTCCTATGGCTGTTTCTCTGGGACATACTGATCTACCATCTTCCTCTTCTTGATTGAAGTTGGTGTTAGAACTTCATGATCTTCTTCTTTGGAGGAGGAGAAGGAGCCTTGCCTTCAGTTGGAGTTCTGGAGCTAGAGTCACCACTGATTGTTTGAATCACATCTTCTGCATTCTTCCTCTTCTCTTCAGAAACCACCTTTGAATCTCTTGATTATTTGTGATTCCCTTCTTGTGCTCATTAGGGTTTGGGATTAGAGAATATATATGCAGGAGTGATACGGAGAGAAGAGAGATAAATAAGAAGATAAATACTGGAGAGTTTGAGTTAGATAAGGAAACATAAATATTTCCAAATCTTCTTAAGATCTTTAAGTTTGAATTGAAATCCGTGTGTGTGTGACGTGGGAAAGGAAATAGAATAATATTGATTTAAAATTAAATAGGTTAAAAAGTAAATACAATATTGAGCAACTATCTATTGAGATAACACCCAATATTTAAAGATCCAATTTTTGACTATAAAGCATAAAGGCTTATTTTCAAGGCGTTAGAAAGAATTTCAAGGCCTTGAAAAGCTACACTGCCAAAACAAATAATATCAAGGATTTGAAATGATTTTTTCAAGGCTTTGAAAATCAGTTCAAAACTTTGATACACACAAAGCTTTACCTTAAACTTACCTGATACTCCCCCTAAACCAATGCTTCCTTATTAAGAATGCCCAATTCTAATCTGAGAGCTATAAATTTTTCTTCTGGCAATGGTTTAGTGAAGATATCTGCCAGTTTCATGTTAGTAGAAACAAATTCAAGAATAATATCACCTTTCTCAGCATGATCTCTGATGAAATGATGTCTAACATCAATGTGTTTGGTTCTGGAATGCTGAACTAGATTATTTTTAATAAAAATAGCACTGTTTTTGTCATATTTGATAGGTATTTCTTTGAAATCAAATCCAAGATCCCTCATTTGCTGAGCTATCCACAACACTTGAGAACAACATGCTCGAACTGCTATATATTCAGCTTCAGCTGTTTATAATGCCACAAAGTTCTGTTTCTTTGAATGCCTGCTGATTTGGGATGAAACAAGGAATTGGAGACACATGGAAGATCTTTTTCTGTCTACTTTATATCCTGCAAAGTCAGCATATGAATATCCACAAAGAGAGAAGTTATACTATTTTGGATACCAAAGCCCTAAGTCTTTGGTACCATTTAGATATCTGAATATCCCTTTGACAGTAGTTAAATGTGACTCTTTGGGATCGTATTGAAATCTTGCACACAAACATACACTAAACATAATGTCTGGTCTACTAGCAGTGAGATATAGCAAAGATCCAATCATACCTCTGTACTCTTTCTGATTTACATTCTTACCAGCTTGATCCTTGTCTAAGGATAGAGCAGAGCTCATAGGAGTCATTGTAACTTTGCACTGAGACATATTGTACTTGTTGATAAAGTCCTTAAAATACTTCTTTTGATGCAGAAAAATTCCTTTTTTATATGTTGTACATGCAGTCCAAGGAATAAGTTCAATTATCCCATTAAGCTCATCTCAAATTCCCTGCTCATAAGACTTGAGAAATCCTTACTAAGAGAATCATTAGTAGCTCCGAAAAGAATATCATCTACATAAATTTGAAATACTAAAATGTCTTTCTCACGAGTCTTTGTGAAAAGAGTTTTATCAACTAATCCTCTTTTGAAAGCATTTTCAAGTAGAAACTTTGACAGTCTTTCATACCAAGCCCTTGGAGGTTGTTTTAAACCATAGAGAGCTTTGTCAAGTTAATAAACATGATTTGGAAACTCATCACTTTCAAATATAGGAGGTTGAGCCACATAAACTTCTTTTTGAAAATAACCATTTAGAAATGCACACTTCACATCCATTTGAAAAAGTTTAATGTTCATGGAAGATGCAAATGCAAGTAACATTATAATTTCCTCTAACCTTGCAACAGTGGCAAAAGTCTTCTCATAATCAATATCTTCTTCATGATTGTAGCCTAGAGCTACTAGTGTGGCTTTGTTTCTGATTACCTTGCCATTTCATCTAACTTGTTTCTAAACACCCACCATGTGCCAATAATAGACTTATCTTTTGGTTGAGGAACTAGATTTCACACATTATTTCTCTAAAATTCATTAATTTCACTTTGCATTTCAATGATCCAGTCTGCTTCTTGTAATGCTTCTTTCACATTTTTGGGTTCTACAAGAGAAATAAAAGCATTAAAAGCACACAAAATTTTTAATTGTGATCTTGTCTATGTACCAGTGGATGGATCAAATATAATTTTGTCAGCTGGATGAGATGACATCTCTTTCTTGGAGTCCATGGCTCAGGTTCTCCAGGTAACTTATCAATACTTTTAGATACTGAGGAAGTAGCTTGATCATTTTGATTATCCTGTTGCTAATTTTCAAGGCTTTGAGAACCATTTTCAAGGCCTTGAAAATTCTTCCTGTTTTCCTGCAAGCTTTCCTTGAAACCATGTGAAGTCTCTGATTCATCTTCTGACTCATGCTTGTTCAAGTTCAAGTCTGCAAAATTTTCACTCAAAGAACCATCATAGCTTTCATAAAAAATGACATGGATACTTTCTTCAACAAGCTTAGTTATTTTATTATAAACTCTATAAGCTTTGCTAGTCAGGCAGTAACCAAGAAAGATACCTTCATCCCTTCTTGCATCAAACTTACCAAGATTGTCCTTACCATTGTTGTGAACAATTAAAATGCATCCAAAAGGTTTGAAATATGAAATATTTGGCTTTCTTCCTTTGAAAAGTTCATAGGGGGTCTTCTTCAAAATTGGCATAATCAGGCACCTGTCAAGAATGTAGTTGGCTGTGTTCACAACTTTTGCCCAAAATGACTTTGGTAGAAGCATTGTCCTTGAAGTATCTTCAAGAGTCCCGTTCTTTCTTTCAACAACACCATTCTGTTGAGGAGTTCTTGGAGCAGAATAGTTGTGAGAGATACTATGCTTAGCACAAAATAAATCAAACTCCAGCTGCTCAAATTATCTACCATGATCCCTTTTGATTTAAGCAATTAGGAGGTTTTTCAAAGTTTGAAGCTCCTTACAAAGCTTTGCAAATTCAGTTAGAGCTTCAGATTTATCTCTAAGAAACATAACCCAAGTAAACCTAGAATAATCATCAACAATAACTAACATATACTTCTTACCTTTTGGATTTGGAGCCCTCATAGTTCCACAAATATCCATGTGAAGTAGTTCAATGGGTCGAATAGTACTTACAAATTTATTTGGTTTGAATGAGCTCCTTGTCTGCTTACCTTGAGCACAAGCTTTGCATAATTCATCATCTCTAAATTTGATAAAAGGCAATCCTCTTACCAGATCCTTAGAGATTAACTTGTTCAAGGTATGCAAGCTGATGTGTCCAAGTTTTCTGTTCCAAAGCTTTGAATCCTCTTTCAAGGCCTTGAGACACTTTAAGCTTTCACCTGTAACTTTGTTAGTGTGTAAAGTATAGACATTGTTTGACCTTGAGGCAGTGAAAAATGTAAATTCTAAATTTCTCATTTTGCACCACACATTTCTCTTTGTCAAAGATAACCTTGTTACC
This sequence comes from Linanthus parryae, assembly GCA_023055425.1. Taxonomy (NCBI): domain Eukaryota; kingdom Viridiplantae; phylum Streptophyta; class Magnoliopsida; order Ericales; family Polemoniaceae; genus Linanthus; species Linanthus parryae. The sequence goes on along the minus strand of JALGPY010000043.1, from coordinate 196,082 downwards.
ATTATCACAAAGTTGAGATACACTAAGCAGATTGAATTTCAAACCATCAACTAAATAGACATCAGAAATAGAATTTTCAGAGTCTGAACCAACTTTACTAATACCCAAAATGATGCATTTACCTTTGTCACCAAGTGAGATTGAGGCTTCAGATTTCTCTTTAAGTTGTGAGAATGAAGATCTATTTCTACTCATATGTCTGGAGCATCCACTATCAATGAACCATCTTTGATCTTTACTCTTGGTGACATCCTGCAAACACTATTCACTGTGTTACCCAGCTGTTAGACAAAGTGTTAAATTTAGATTCATATTCAGGGTCAACCATGTTAGGTGGTCTAACACCTTTTGGAACCCAAATCTGTCTAACTTGTCCTTTAAGGAAAAGTGTTCCTCATTAATTGAGGGTCTCTTCTTCTAAAAGGACAAGTAATTTTAACATGACCAATTCTGTTACAGTAATGACACTTAGGATAATTTTTTTTTGCTAGCCTTCACAAAAATTGTATTGCTTTTTCTAGGAAAGTTTGGATTGTAGCCATACCAGTTTTGTGAAGAGACTGTAAGCTTCCTCCAAGAATCAAATTTAGATTGTGTTCTGAGCCAGCACGCTTTGTCATAGCATTCTTAGCATCTTGAAGTTTCTCAGTTAGAGTAGTCTTTTGCTCTTCCAATTCATCACAATGATGTCTTAGAGCAACAATTCTGTCACTCAAAAGAGAGTTCTCAATGACTACTTCCTTGAATTGAGTTTTCAAGGCCTTGAAGGTGGTTCCAAGGATTTGAAATCTCTGTCAGAATTCTTCTGAGAAATTTCAAGGATTTGATTTTGAAAAACAAGTTCCTAGTTCTCTTTTGCTTGCTCATGAAACTTTTCTTTCAAATTTCTAATCTCTTTCAGATAGTCCTCCTCATTTAAAAGAATTGTTCATGAGAACATTTGTTGCTTTCGAAATCAAACAGTTTACCATTACCTCAATTTTCTTTTGAGAACTTTCATCATGCTTGGCCATAAGTCAGAGGTTGGCTTGCTCTTCTTTAGATTCAGAATCACTAGAAGAATTGGAATCAATCCAGGAAGCTACCATAGCTTTCTTTCTTCTGTCATGGTCTTTCTTCTGAAGATGTTTGCTTTTCTTGTGTGGACAGTCTCTGATTAGGTTTCCTGCATCACCACACTCAAAGCAATTCATTACTTTTTTTATTACCATGAGAGATAGTTTTACCTTGGAGGACCTGTGTTTGTCCTTGCTGAAGTCTTTGTTTCCAAAGTTCTTTTTCATCTTTAGAATTATGGTCAAGGATTTTAAAATGACTACCAAAGGATCTTCATCATCATTTTCTTCTGGTTCAAGGCTTTTAGATGATTCACTTTCCTTGGCCATGATATCTATGTTCTTGACACTATCTGCTAAATCTCCATGAGCTTCATTCATAGAGATGTCATGTGTAAATAACTTTCCTTGAAAGTCATCAAGTTGAAGTGATGATAGATCTTGAGCTTCTTCAATAGCAGTGGTATGTGGTTTCCATTTTTCTTTCGGAAGACTTATTAGAATCTTTCTAACCTTTTATTCATTGGAAATGTGTTTTCCTAAAGAATCAAGACTGCTAACAATATTAGTGAATCTTTTGAACATGTCTCTGATTGATTCATCTCTATTCATCTTGAACAACTCATATTGCCTAAGGAATATGTTGATCTTGGTTTGCTTGACTTGGCTAGCTCCTTCAAAGGTCACCACAAGCTTATCCCATATCTTTTTGGCAGTCTTACATCCTGAAATCCTGTTAAATTCATCTGCACTCAAAGCACAATATGTGAGATTTATTGCTCTGTAATTTTTAGAAAATTGCTCTAATTTAGAGGCAGAAAGTGAATCCTTGGTTTTGAGAGTTCTGATCCCATCTTTCTCAGTATAGAATATGTGAGGATCCTTCTGAATGATAGTCCAAAGCTCCATATTTTGATCAATGATGAACATTTTTAAGGATTTACAGTGCACAAAGCTGTCACCATAGAACAAGGGAGGTCTATTAGCAGCTCTTCCCTGTGACAAACCACCATCTCCTAGAGTACTCATAACCACAAGATTGTTAGATCTATGTAGTTATATAATCTCTAATACCAATCAAAGGACATTACAGTAGGAATAACTACAAGATTAATACTCTAGAAGGGGGGGGGGGTTGAATAGAGTATGGAAACTTTTGCAACTTTTGCTAAAAGAGTGGTTTCAAAGAAGTTTGTGAAATGCAGCAAGTATTTCAAGGCCTTGAAATGAGTTTCAAGTCCTTGGAATCAAAACAGATAGTGAAGAGAAAGCTGACAGTTTTCAAGGCCTTGAAATGAATTTCAAGTGCTTGAATTGAAACCTATTTTGAGCAGTTTGTAAGCTAAGTAAAACTGCTGAAAAGTAAATTCAAGAGAAAAAGTGATTTATAGAGTTCTGTCCACTTGGACCTTCGTCTCTACCTCAGGGACTTAATCTCTACATGATTTTCAATTCAAAAATAAAAAGCTAAGCCCTAGATCTCAAGCACATAGAGATGCCTTACTGTGTTACAGCTTGTGGTTCTCACTAACATATCTAGTACCTTCTCTAGCTAACTGATTAACTAAGAATTCTCTATTGTTCACCTTGAAAAATCCACAAGAACAAGAATTGAAATTATTATCTAAATGATATACAAATGATGATCAGAAAAGAAGAACACTGAGAGCTAAGTATTCAGTGAATGTGCAGTGTTCTTCAGATGATTGGATTGAGTGATGTGGATTTGCTTCTTGGTTGCTTGTAAATCCTTTGTGGAGTGTCAATGTCTCTGAATTTTCTGCTATGTTGTATCTCGAAATTCTTCATTCAAAATCCCTTTTATGCAGCTTGTTTACATTGAAGATATGCAAGATCTTCATTAAAAAACTTTCCTAAAATTAAGGTGAGCAAAAACCCGGATAACCCACACAACCCGACCGAACTGATCCGAACCGGCCCGAAAAACCCAAAGTAAAATTACACTTGATTGGGTACGGCTTTAGGAATCATCAACCCGGCCACAAACGGGTGATCCGTAGGTCATGCTTCCCTTCACCCAGTTTACCCGAACCGGCCGAATTAATACACGGCTCACTACTAGTCACTTTTCTCATACACAATAGTACACATCTCAGACCCCACTACCCTAGTTTTACCTAGCCTCCACACTTTGTACCTCTGTGATACAGATAATGATAGAGAGAAGAGAGAGAGAGAGAGAGAGAGAGAGAGAGAGAGAGAGAGAGAGAGAGAGAGAGAGAGAGAGAGAGAGAGAGAGAGAGAAAAGAAATGGACGATAGCGACTCTCCAAAATGGATCTTCATGTTCAGAAATCGTGATGGTTTCATACTGGTAAAGGTTTATGATAATCCGATGTTCCGAATTAAATATCTATCTCTCTCTTCTCGTCTATTTCTTCTTTTCCACCTCTGATCTGTACTTCTCCACCTCAATATGTACTTCCCCCATGATGTACGATGACTTCTTCATGTTCGATTAATCTTTTGACCATTTCTTCAGGCGAGTTCAGATGTGGATAAATTTTGCCGGGTTTACCCGAAATTACCCGAGCGAAACCCGGAACTGACGAACCCGAATTTTTCGGTTTTTGTTGGTTTTGATTCGGGACGGGTTCGTATCTTGCCAAACCCGACATCTCGGGTCGGTCGACCAAATGGGAAAATGCCCGGCCGAACCGACCCGTGCTCTCCCCTACTTCTAACAGCTCTCCCAACAGGCTAGTTGCTGAGTATCTTCAAAGATACTGACTTGATCTTGTTTCTTAGAAGGTTGGGAAGCTTTGGATGTAGCAGATCAATGGGCATAATGACTTTGACAGATTGATTTCCATTATGTATTCAAATAGATTAGGAACCAATCCTGCAAAATAAGAAACTTAATATCCCTGCACAAACTGAGTCAAACAAATAGATTTATCACAGTTTATAGTATAGAAATGATTGGTCTTTCATCATCAAGTAATATATAATGAATCATAAGAGATTCGGAGTTAGAATAGGATCAAAAGATCCCCCTAAGTTCATGCCAGAAACCGCAGTGTTAGTTTCAAACCCTTGAAATCAGTTTCAAGGCCTTGAAACAGCTTGTCTGTTTTCAAGCCTTCGAAACAGGCTGAACATACAGGGTGAATACCTCTTTATTCTCTTTATCTATCTGATAGATAACTACCATTCTAAGCTTTCAATCCAATTGAAATGGCTCAGTTGCGTTTGACCTCTAGCTTCAGCAGTCAGACATTACTGGCTTATGTCGTCGCGTCATATCTTGATGAATCAAGTCGCCTTTCTTTGGCAAGCCCGAACTTCATTACATCTTGATCATGACGAGTGCTAAGCAAGAGTAGGAAAAACGCAAAATGGAGCAATACTTCAAACATTTCACGTTTAGCCATCTCTTGAAAAGAGCTTTTATTAAATGTATGATCATATCATACACCTCCATGTTCTCATCTTGCTTCCAAAGCTCAGATTTCTTGGTAGCTAACATGAGAAAAGTCACATCCAAATAACCATTCTTTGATGTTCCTTCCATTAGGCTTTTAGTGTATTTAGATAGTTGGTGGAAGGGAATTTAATGCTCTAGGATATACAACATTTTCCTTTTATTTGAGAACAATTCTCATTTTTTGTACCAGTCTAGAAAATGACCAGGCAAAGGGAATGTTGCTTGCATGTGATGCTATGACCGGTCCTTCCGCTATTTGATCAATTGAGAAGATTAGAGAACAAAAGTCGCTTCATAATCGTTCAATTGCGTGGGTGATGATAGAAAAACTTAGATGATGCAAAGTTTGCGATGAGCGGTTGTCCGAAAGGGAATACACTTTTCCTTCTCAAGAACATATCGTAGGGATAAAGTCTCATTTGTTTGTTTAATTCCATATGTATTCATCACAGAAAGAATTATGCAAAGTTTGTGACGTTGTACTATATTTAACAAAGACTTAAATTATTAAACATAGCTCCCACTACTTTTCTTGGATTATTAGCCCTCACTATTAATGCGAAAAATATCATATATATTTTCTAGTGGGCCAAGATCCATATTTCACTTTGTCTTGGGTCTTTTTTGGCACGTCACCCAAGAATTAGTTGTTCAGGTAGAAACATATTCCAATTACATCCTAACCAACTCTTGGTTTAATCGGGCAAATAACTCCTTATTTATCTATCCCATAGATAATCCGAATTGCCTTGCCTCTAGGCTTTCAATCCTATTGAAGTAGCCTAGTTGCATCCAACCTCATACTTCAACAATTTCACATTACTTGCTTGTGCCAACGCGTGATCCTATAAAGAATTCACTCTCCTAACTTTGGCAAGCCCAAATTTAATACATTATAGTTTTGACGAGTGTTAAGTAACGAGAAGGCAAAAACGCAATATATAATTTCATGGATTTTCCATTTTCATTTTAATTGTTTTGTTGATCCATATAACCTGATTTACTTATTTTGGTTGGGAAATCCCAAAAATAAAAGATACAGGTTTTTAATTATTATCTTGTCACAATTTGCATGCATCATCCATACACCAAAAATAAACAAGAAAATAATTTAAAGAACCACAAACGATAAATAAATGTGATGTGGATGTGGCCTCTTAAAACTAAGATATTCCCAAGACAATGAGAATATCTATAAGCCCTTAGAACAGCAAGCTCATCTCCATGTGCCTCCATCTTTAGTCCATGCGCCTTTAGCTTGTGGAATGATGCCTCCTTGTGGTTTCTTCAATTCCTTAAGCTTCTTCTCCATGTCTTGACTATTATCTAACTATCTAGTACTAGCTAGCATCTATAAAAAATATAGATACCTCACAAGTTGAGGAGAAGACAACACGCAGGCCGTAAAACTTTATTAATTACATTGATTACAATAAAATAAACCACAAAGATAAACATCCACAACATCCACATCTAAGGCCACATACAATCACCATGAAAAAACACATAATACAATTAAAACCCAATTTTAACGTGCTTGGTCAATTTTAATTGATTTTGGGGTCAAATAGGTCCAAGGGGCCCACCAAAACCTTTTGTCAAACCCACAACGGACCGCCACAAGACTTTGGGCCGGTCAGCCCTAGCCCATGTGGCCAAGCAGCTAGCTAGGCCGGCCCGATCCTTGGCCGTGGCTTGCTTGGCGCGCAAGGAGGGGGTGGACGGCCCTAGGGTTTCACTCTAGGGTTGTTTCCTTCCTTCCTTCCCAACTTTGCCTATTTCCAATTTTTAAGAAAAATACCTTTTCCATAAAAATTGTGCCCCAAATCACCAAAAGACACATCATATGTGAACAAAATTTCCTAATTGTTATATGACGATTCAGATTAGCTCATTCCCAACTTAATCATATTCATGTTGCATCAATATGCTAATTTTTTTTTACGCAAAAAGTAACAGAACGGTGTAAAAACTAACAAAACATGAACACATAACCACGTTATGCACCATGACCCGTGGCTCTGATACCACTGTAGGATTTTGATATGGATTGCACCGCGGAATAACAAAATAAAACATCGTTCAAAGCCCTCCATGAATTGCATATCCTACATCATAACGATGATAAGGAAAAAAAGCATTGTGTACCTTGTTTGCCTGAATTCGTGACTTCACGTAGAATAATGTCCACATCTCTATGCATATCCACACTTAAAATTTCTCCAGAACCTTCTTTACGCCTTTGTGCTAGAAACGGAAGAAGGAGGAATAAGAGGATCACGCAAAACGAGGCTCCATGATCCGTGTGCCTACATGAGGCCGACGACAAGGACGGGGCAGACGCGTGAGGGCTTCGGCCCTTGATCTGTCTCTCTCTCCTTGCTCTTTTCTCTCTCAATTGTGATAAGAATTATGATACTACAGAGAAAGAAATCTAGGATTCCCTATATAGTTAATAACTCCTAATTAACTACATATTAGCCCCAAACAAATCCTGTCAATACACAGATTAGTCCACCTTGCAATAAAAAAGTCCTACTAAGGTTGTATGTGGTTGAGTATTGATCCTTCTATTTAATTAGTCCTAATAATTATTCCCAAAGTCCGGTTTAATCCACCGGGTGTGTTACCCCATAGGTTTCTACTTAGTTGTAGTAACAATTACTAACATAGAGTGATCTCTAGTAAGAAATCTATGCCACCCAACTAATAGAAATAGTCAGTGATCTGACAAACCTTGTGACCAATGTTACCATATTGTATTATCCCTTTGTTTCCATATCCGGATTGGACACGAGAATTACAATTCACACTCGTTTATCCAATCCATAGTTTGTCGATCATTGGAATAGTCTTATCCATGCAGATAACATCAATATCCTATATTGATTTATCCGAGTCTTGCCAGACATTCTATAAGCACTACCCCTCGAGTGGCCGTGGATATTTTCTCCCTTATGTGGAGGGACAAATCCTGTCTACATCACTACCATCTCTAAGCTTGCTTAATATTATGTTAAATGCCTTTATTTCTACCCAGCCACAGTTTAGTGTTAGACGATATCAAGACACAATATTCCACAATTACAGTATCTAGTGACTTGAAGTCTAAGGACCACAATACCATTGTCACAACGAGAAGAACTTGTGAATTAAACATAATTAATGTAGCGTTCTCGGGGTGGGCCAATCCAGTATGCCATTATCACATAATGCATACCCATGTGTTAGACTTGATATCTCCATATCAATCTACCAACATACTAGTCTCAATGTAATACAGTTGTCCTCTTGACTATATTACTCGACTAGGAATAAAAGAGTATAAAATTTATATTCTAAGGACTTCATCTATGTTAACTGTGGATGGTGCATTCCAGATAGACAGATCATAGCCATGTGGCAGCCATCCAACACATCTGACTATGCTTCGCATACACCAGATCACTGATCATACTTATCCACTGGGGGCTGCGAGACAGGGCCACCCGCGATGCTCACCACACGGGACTTGTAGGGACTTAGTGGTTTGGAGGCTAGAGTAAGGTCCGTCGCGTGCGAACGACAACCAAGATCGCACGCAACCCTTTTTTAAATGACTTAAGAGACTTAATGTCCATTTCCTATAAACTCGGTCGATCTCATAACTATTGATTCAAAGACCCTTGAATGTGTTTTGGTTGGTAATTGTTTTGAGTGATGAAAGACAAAGACAAAGACATAAGCAACAAAGCATTTCAGATACTCCAAGGCCTAGAGATTTTGATAGAACTTCAAAGCCTTAATAGTTATTTTATTCTGCTATATGTTCTAACAGTTCTGTGTTGCAGATTGGATATCTGATTATACAGATCATGGATTTACTGCATATACTTATAGATTACACTATTTACATATCTAACACAGTTGCAGATGATCAGAACAGGAAGAATCAAAGTTATCTGGGTTTAACTTTGAATATCTGTGAAGCAGGTTCAGACCTCCAAGGCCTTGAGATTTGCCTTGAGCTGCTGATAGTTTCTACAGAACTAAGTTGATTCTTTCTTACATGTTGTGATTCTTCTTATTGTGATTATTTACTGACCTCTAAGAATCTTAAACTTGTTTTTCATAATTTATATGTTTTAGAAGTTATACAGGTTATTGTTCTAATCTGTTAACCAGTTTTATCAGAAACTGGATAACCAAATAGTCATAGCTGTTGGAATAGATGCCCTAGAGGCAATCTAGTTTAGTATGAATTTAATTGTGGCTAGAAATTCATTAATTATTTATTGGATATTTAATATAATGAAGTCCTTGGATTTACAATTGTGTTGTTTATCTTAAATATCCCTAGTCAAGTATAATGATTAATGGGACAATCATCTATCGACTAGTATGGGGTTGGATTGATATGGAGATATCATGATCCAACACATAGGTGTGCATTAGGGGTAATGACGCACTGGATTGACCCATCTCCGAGAAGGCTACATACATATTATGTTGAGTCACAAGCGCTTCTCGCGGTGCAATGGTATTGTCATCCTTAGACTTGAAGTCACTAGATATTCTAGTTGTGGATTATTGTGATTTTGGTAGCGTCAAACGCTACACCGTAACTGGGTAGTTATAAAGGCGTGTACTGGATACAATAAGAAGCAAGCTTAGAGATCGTAGTGGACGTAGATAGAATTTGTCCCTCCCACATAACGGGAGCAAATATCCTAGACCACTCGAGGGATAGTGCTTATAGAATGTCTGGCCAGACTTAAATAAATCAATATAGGATATTGATGTTATTTGTACGAATAAGGCTATTCCCATGGATCGAGAAACTATGGATTGGATATACGAGTGTGACTAGTATGTCTCGTGTCCAATCCGGATTTAGAGACAAAGGGATGAGACAATTACTTGTACAAAGGTTGTCAAGATGACTATTCTATTAGTTGGCTAGAATGGATGTTTTGCTAGAAACCGCTCCATATTAGCAAATAGTTGCTACCAATGAGATAGTACCTATGGGGTCACACGCTAGATAGAGTTGAACTAGATTTGGGAATTAATTAATTGGATTAATTAATTAGAAGGATCACTTTGCAAAACCTTGCAAACTCAGTAGGGACTAATTTGCAAGGAAGGCACTAAATTGAATTCTAGAAGGACTAGAATAAGTCCTTTAGGTAGTTGGCAAGGAGTTGTTGGACTATATAAAGGACCTTCCTTCCTTCCTTCACACAACGTATGCTCATAATTGATCATAACTTGAGTGGGAGAGAACAAAAGGATAGAGAGCAAGCAAGCTAGAGGAGCCGCCGCCCCTCCCCGTCGGCCCCTCCTTTGGTTCGTCTCGTTTTGCATGATTCTTCTTCCTCTTCCTCTTTCCGGGCTAGCACCAAGGAGTGGGAGATCTAGAAATAAACTCTAGGCGTGGATCAACTATAGAGAACGTGACACAATTCGCGTTTGAAGTCATCAAAGGAGAACCCCAAGGTGTGTTATTGATTTCTTCCTTTACCATCGTTATGTCTCTTGACTTGTGATCCTTGGAGGGTTTTGCATGGTTAATTATCGATTCCGTTGCGCATCCATGAATCAAAACCCCACAATAGCACTGTTATCTTTTTGAATTTTTTTGTTGCTGTGTTTCAATGCTGTTGCAGGGTTGTTAAACGTGCAAGACCAATCTAACAAAATCCAACGGATATCCACTTAGAGATGTCTGAATTTCAGTTGAAAATAGAAAGTGGATTTGTAGGAACTGAGGTCCTAAAATCTCTCAATCAGTTGCAGCTGTGGATAAAAAGAGACGGGTTTGAATTTTGAAGTAATAGAGGCTTGCATAATATTCAGAAAGGTGTGACAAATTCGTGGGAGATCATTCATTCAAACACACAAGGATTCAAGCTTCAATCCAGATTCCAGAAGATCAAATCAATCCAGTTTCCAGAAGAACACATCCAGGCTTCAATAGCTTATCTCTTCTACTGTGTTTTTCACTTGTACTTTAATCTGTGTATCTTTAAATTATCTTAAACCTCACTTAACCTAGTGGTTGGTTTTTCAAGTGAACAACAAGAGGTTCTTGTTAGCTCAGCAGTTAGTAGCTTGAACTAGATAGGTTTGGAACCACAAGCTGTATAGGTGTAAGGGAAATCACTTAGGCTTGAAGATCTAGGGCTGTTTCTTTGTGAGTAATAAGAAGTGTTTGCCCAATCCTGGTGGGATTAGATCCCTCAGGCAGATATTAGGTCCATTGGGACTGAACTCTGTAAAATTTCTTTGTGTTCTTCACTTTACAGTTTGATTATTATCTGCTTCATTCAACTCAAATCAAACTAGGGTTCATAAGCTGTTTAGAACTGATTATAGTTCAAGTCCTTGAAGCTTTCTATTTTGCCTTTGAAAGTTTCAGACAGTTTACTAAAATCTCAAGGCCTTGAGATTTGAGTTTCACACAAAGTTATTCTGTTAAACTTTGAGTTTTGAAAAAAGTTTCCATACTCTATTCACCCCTCATTCTAGAGTATTTAGGTCCTGTATTTAGTCTACATTACACACTTTCAATTGGTATCAGAGCTTGTGTCACTGTTTTAGATCTAACAATCTGGTGACTATGAGTAATGTAGGAGATGGTGGATTCTCACATGGAAGGGTAGCCAACAGACCTCCATTGTTCTGTGGTGATAACTTCATGCACTGGAAGGCATTGATGAAGATGTTCATCATAGATCAAGACATGGAACTGTGGTCAATAGTTCAGAATGGTCCTCATGAATACTATACTACATTTGATGGAGTCAGATGTATCAAGTCTGAGGAAAATCTTTTAGTTACTGAACTCGAAAAAGTTTCAAAAAATTGCAAGGCTATGAATCTGTTATACTGTGATCTTAATGCTGATGAGTTCAACAGAGTGTCAAATTGCAAGAGTGCCAAAGAAGTATGGGATAAACTGGTGGTGACATATGAAGGAACTAGCCAGGTTAAGCAGACCAAAATCAACATACTTCTGAGGCAATATGAGTTGTTCAAGATGAATTCAGATGAGACCATCAAGGAGATGTTTAAAAAATTCACTGATGCGGTGAACAATCTGGAGTCATTGGGAAAGAAGTTCTCAAATGAGGAGAAGGTCAGAAAGATTCTGAGAAGCTTGCCAAAAGCCAAGTGGGAGCCAAAGACAACAGCCATTGAGGAAGCTCACGATTTAAGTCTTCTTCAGCTAGATGATCTACAAGGAAAGCTGCTCACTCATGAAATGTCTATGAAGGATGTGGAAGGTGATTTGAGTGAAAACATCAGGAACCTAGCACTTAAGGCAAAAGACAGTGAAAAGTCTCAAAGCCTTGAGACTGAAGATGAGCCTGATGAGTAAGAGGCTTTAGCATTGATCTCCAAGGCCTTGGCCAGGATTCTCAAAAAGAAAAGAAACTCTGGTAACAAGGATTACAACAGAGAGAGATCAAGACCCTCAGGCAGCAAGGACTACAAAGGTAAACCTTCATCACAGTCACTTAAAACTGAAGTAATGAATTGTTTTGAGTGTGGTGATGCAGATCATTTAGTAAGGGACTGTCCACAAAAGAAGAAGAACATGAACTTTCAGAAGAAATACAGTGACAACAGAAGGAAGAAAGCCACGATGGCTTCTTGGAGTGATTCTGATTCATCAAGTGACTCAGACACAGAAGAAGATCAAGCAAACTTATGCTTCATGGCAAAGCATGATGAGGAAAATTCATCAGACAGACATATTGAAGATATGGATGTCACCAAGGCCTTGAAAGATCAGAAATGGATATTAGACAGTGGATGTTCCAGACATATGAGTGGAAAGAAGTATCTCTTCACTGAACTTACAGTAAAATCTGGAGGAACAATCACACTTGGTGACAAAGCAAAATGCAATATCATTGGTATAGGTAGTATTGGTAATGGTTCTACTAATTCTATATCTGATGTTTATCTGGTAGATGGAATTAAGTATAATCTGCTTAGTATCTCTCAGTTATGTGATAAAGGTTATAAGGCTATATTTGACAAGGAGAAATGTGTGGTGCAAGATGAGAAATCTGGTGATTGCATACTCACTGCTCCTAGATCATATAATCTATATGCTATGAGTACTAACAGTGTTGCAGGTGACAAGCTAAAATGCCTCAAGGCCTTGAAGGAAGATTCAAAGCCTTGGCACAGAAAGCTTGCGCGTATTAGTATACATACCTTGAATAAACTCATCTCAAAGGACTTGGTAAGAGGTTTACCATCACAGAAATTTTCAGATGATGAGGTTTGCAAGGCATGTGTACAAGGTAAGCAAACCTGAAGCTCATTCAAGCCAAAGAACTTTGTAAGTACTTCTAGACCCTTAGAATTGCTGCATATGGACTTGTGTGGTCCTATGAGAGTTTAGACCCGAAAAGGTTAGAGGTATATGCTTGTTATAATTGATGATTATTCTAGATTTACTTGGGTGATGTTTATTATAGACAAAACTGAAGCTTTACCTAAATTTTTTAGATTGTGCAAAGAGCTTCAAACTTTGAAAAATTTACCTGTTGCGTCAATTAGAAGTGATCATGGTAGGGAGTTTGATCAACTTGACTTTTACTTGTTTTGTGCAAAGCATGGCATCTCACACAACTTTTCTGCACCTAGAACTCCACAGCAAAATGGAGTAGTTGAAAGGAAGAATAGGACACTTGAGGATATGTCCAGAACCATGCTTCTTGAAAGTAATTTGCCAAAGTTCTTATGGGCAGAAGCTGTTAACACTGCCAATTATGTGTTGAATAGATGCTTAATTAGACCTATTTTGAAAAAGACCCCCTATGAACTTTTTAAAGGTAGAAAGCCTACTGTTTCTTATTTCAAACATTTTGGTTGTATCTGTTTTGTGCATAATAATGGTAGAGACAATCTTGGTAAGTTTGATGCTAGATGTGATGAAGGTGTATTTCTTGGATATTCTCAAACTAGCAAAGCTTATAGAGTTTATAATAGAAAAACCAAGATTGTGAAAGAGAGCATTCATGTAATCTTTGATGAAAGTACTAAGGATTATCTGAGTGAATGTTTTGCATATCTATATTTGAACAAGCATGAATCAGATGATGATGCTTTGAAAGAAGACAAAGGCAAAACTAATGTGCAGAATTAATCAACAGAATCTCAAGGCCTTGAACCTCCTGCTGAACCAAAATCTCAAAGCCTTGAGACAGAAGCTGAAACTTTCTATTATGCTCCCTCTACTGTTTCAAGGACTCAAAGCCTTGAAGGAGAATACTCCTGAGTACCAAGAAGGAAATTTAAGTACCTTGCAGACCATCCAGCTGATAACATTATATCAGATCCATCAACTGGAACTCAGACAAGAGGACAGTTGAAGAACTTGTGTGCTTTTAGTGCATTTGTATCTTTGATTGAGCCTAAAAATACCAAGGAAGCACTAGAAGATGCAGAATGGATCATTGCAACGCAGAGTGAGCTGAATGAGTTTGAAAGAAACAAGGTATGGAATCTGGTTCCCAGACCTAAAGAGAAATCAGTTATTGGAACCAGATGGGTATTCAGAAACAAGCTTGATGAGAATGGCAAAGTGGTAAGAAATAAAGCCAGACTGGTAGCTCAAGGATATAATCAGAAAGAAGGTATAGATTATGAGGAGACTTTTGCTCCTGTTTCCAGTTTAGAATCTATTAGAATACTTCTTGCATTTGCATCTCACAATCACATAAAGCTTTATCAAATGGATGTTAAATGTGCTTTTCTGAATGGATATTTACAAGAAGATGTTTTTGTAGCACAACCACCTGGTTTTGAAGATGAAAACTTTCCTGATCATGTTTATAAACTGGACAAAGCTCTTTATGGGTTAAAACAAGCTCCAAGGGCTTGGTATGACAGGCTTTCAAAATTTCTACTTGAAAATAATTTCAAAAGAGGCATAGTTGACAAAACTCTTTTCATTAACATAATCTAAGTGATTTGTCAGTAGTTCATATTTATGTAGGTGCTACTAATGATGCTCTTTCAAAAGAGTTTTCTGGTCTGATGTGCAGGGAGTTTGAGATGAGCTTAATGGGTGAACTGAATTTCTTTCTTGGACTTCATATATTACAAATGAAGAAAGGAATTTTTGTGCATCAAGGAAAGTATACCAAGGACTTATGAATAAGTACAATATGTCACATTCCAAGGTGCTTAAGACCCCTATGAGTTCATCACTATCTTTAGACAAAGATTCAAATGGTAAGAGTGTGAATCAAAAGGAATTCAAAGGTATGATTGGATCACTGTTGTATTTAACTACTAGTAGACCTGATATTATGTTCAGTGTGTGCTAGATTCCAAGCAGATCCTAAGGAAAGTCATTTAACTGAAGTCAAAAGGATTTTTAGATATTTGAATGGAACCAGAGACTTAGGGCTTTGGTATCCAAGAAGATCTAATTTTATGTTGAGTGGCTATTCAGATGCAGATTTTGCAGGATATAAAGTAGACAGGAAAAGTACTTCTGGATTGTGTCAATTTCTTGGATCTTCGTTGATCAGTTGGCATTCCAAAAAGAAAAATTCTGTAGCATTATCAACTGCAGAAGCTGAATATATTCAGCTGGTGCTTGCTGTTCACAAGTGTTATGGATTGCTCAGCAACTTAGAGAACTTGGCTACAATTTCAGAAATGTGCCTATTCATTGTGACAACACAAGTGCTATTCCAATCTCTAAGAGTCCAGTCCAGCACTCAAGGACCAAGCACATAGATGTGATACATCACTTCCTTAGAGATCATGCAGAACAAGGTGATGTTGTTTTAAATTTTATTTCTACTTCAATGAAGATTGCTGATATTTTCACTAAACCTTTGCCAGATGATAAGGTTTCTTCTCTAAGGCTTGAATTGAAGATGTTAAACAAGGATTCATTGGTTTAGGGGGAATATTAGTACTTATATGTGATTATGTGCTGAAATCTCAAAGCCTTGAGATTATACTTTCTGAAGCCTTGAAAGTATAGCTCAAAGCTTTGAAGTTTCTCAAACTGCAAAAAATCTCAAGGCCTTGAGATTGTTCTCCAGGTCTTGATAATATCTGTATTTTTTTTTAAAAAAAAATTGATCATCAAATATTATATCTTATCTTTTTAGAGAACTGTATAATATTTGAATTACTCAGAGAATTTTCTAAAATATCCAAAAATATTTTTCAAGATTCTATTTTGCATGTTGATATAGCAGAGTCCTTTTATGACTCATCCTTTTCAACCTACTTAAGCTGAAAGTAAGGGCTTTTTCTTCTCATTCTTTCTCAATTCTCTACGACTCTACTCCCTCTCTCTCAGTTTCTCTCAATCACATTCTCCTCTCAAAACCCTAAACCCCAAAATGGAGCGCAAATCAACCAGAATTCATTAACAGGGAAAGCCTTCTGGCAGATCCAAGAAGAGGGAAAATAAGAAGGAGAAGATAGTGATTTCTGATTCAGATTCAGAAAACACTCAGAGCTTGCATGAGGACACTCCTCCTGCAAATAAGTCCAGAATAGAGAAGGGAGATGAAGGCTCAAGTATTGATCCACAGAAGGAGACATAGACTCAAGGTGGTGATCAACCTAGATCAGAGAAGAAGAAAGGGGGAGAAAATAAAAAGACTGGTGAAGAGGAAAAGGGGAAATCTGCTCAAGAAAGCAAGAAGAAACCATCTAAAGGAGAACAAGAAAAGACCAAAATCTCAGAGAAGAAAACTAGGGTTAAGGAAGTTGCTGCTGCAACCAAGAAAGGTTATCAAGGTAAGAATGTACTTCCTACAGACTGGTTTGTTAGTTCTGAGGTTAGAACTGTATGGATGCAAGGATATGCTTCATCTAAGGTAGCTTTCTGTAGTATGGTTTCTGAAGAATTATTGGATAAATTGGATATAGACTTTATGAGAAAGTTAAGAGAAACTGCTGTTTGGAAGGTGTTAAATCCTAGTTCAAAGGCCTATCCTAGGTTAACTAGGTTGTTTTATCTGAATTTGGTTTCTGAAGGTGATGATAAAATGGTATTAACTTCAAAAGTGGCTGGAGTGGATTTGAGGTTAGATCATAGGAATTTTGCAAAATTCTTGGGCATTCCTAGGAAATATAATGTTGGAGATTACCCTGATAAGAAGGAGTGTCTGGATAAGGCAAAGGAGTTGTTTTTCATTGATGGTGTACCCTCTGGTCCAAAGTAGTTGACACACTGTGTGCTCAACTGTGAAGCCAAAATCCTGTTTACAATTCTGATGAGGTGTGTAGTTCCCAGGGAGAACTCAAGGGAGTTAGTGACTGATAAGGTTCTTATTTTGATGTATCTGATATCTCAAGTGTTTGAGATAGACTTGCCAACAGTTGTTATGGAGCATATGATTTATTGTGCAACCAGGACTAGAAACCATCCTCTTCCATATGCCAACCTGTTACCTCTTTTCTTTGAATACTTTGATGTACTTGTGAAAGGAGAAGAAAATATTACTGGAGGTTTTGGGTTGATTGATAAGACTGCACTTCAAAGTATTGGGGTAGTTCAGACTGGGAAGGGACATTGGAAGTTTTATTCAAATTTGTCTAAGGAGGAACTTGCAGAGAAGGAGTTTGTGAAGCCTAAGGGGAATACATCAGGGAAAGGACAAGCTAATGAGGATTACTCATTGTTGGTTGAGAAGTTAGAAGATCAGCAGGTTGAGATTGAAGATCTCAGACAAAGGTTATTTGACCTGTCAGCTGAACTCAACCAGTTCAAGGGCTTGGTGAATGTTATGAATGGAAAGCTGGATGTGGTCATCAAGGGTTTGAATTTGGAGAAGATACCTTCTGCTACTAGTCATGACACCAGTGTGGATTCAGATGAAAGGCTAGGAGATTTTATGAAGAAGAAAAAGAAACCAATACCAGAAGTGCTTACTTCAAAGGATCTGTATGAACAAACTGGTGAGGAAGATGCTGGTGAAGACACAGGTGTTGATGCAGATACAGAGGGGGATTCATTACAAGTTAAGAAGAAAGTGGATGAAATAATTCAAGAAGTTGTTGCAGAAGTGGAAGCTGAACAAGAAGGTAATCAGTCTGTTGAAGATGGTGCAAGTGAAGAAGAAGTTGGAGAAGGCTAAGAGAAAGGCCACACATCAAAGAAGAAGTGAAGATCAGAGATTGCCAAAGCCTTGACCTTCTATTTCTTTCTCTTCTTTCTTTTCTATTCTCAAGGCCTCGTTTTTAGCAATAATTTTGTTTAAGTTTTTATTAACTCTGAGTAATGATCCAACATTTCTTCATCCTTGTTTGATGAAAGTAAAAAAGGGGGAGAAATTATGTGGTTTTGTGTTTGCAGTTGGTTTTGTGTTTGCAGTTTGTAGTATCTGAATAATAATAATATTTAGTTGTTTTGGTTTAATCAGTTGTGTTATTATATTACTGTGATTGTGTAAAAATATGTGGTTATACGTAAAAATCTGGTTATCTATCTGGCATTATTGTCTTTTTAATCTGCTTTATGTGGTTATCTAATTTTTATAATGAGTGGCAGGAAAATCTATACAAGACTGTAGGTTTTGTCTTTCATCAAGGGGGAGATTGTTGATTCAAAGACCCTTGAATGTGTTTTGGTTGGTAATTGTTTTGAGTGATGAAAGACAAATACAAACACATAAGCAACAAAGCATTTCAGATACTCCAAGGCCTTGAGATATTGACAAAACTTCAAAGCCTTAAGAGTTATTTTATTCTGCTACATGTTCTAACAGTTCTGTGTTGCAGATTGGATATCTGATTATACAGATCATGGATTTACTGCATATACTTATAGATTACACTATTTACATATCTAACACAATTGCAGATGATCAGAACAGGAAGAATCAAATTTATCTGGGTTTAACTTTGAATAACTGTGAAGCAGGTTCAGAGCTCCAAGGCCTTGAGCTTTGCCTTGAACTGCTGACAGTTTTTACAGAACTAAGTTGATTCTTTCTTGCAGGTTGTGATTCTTCTTATTGTGATTATTTACTGACTTCTAAGAATCTTAAACTTGTTTTTCATAATTTATATGTTTTAGAAGTTATACAGGTTATTGTTCTAATCTGTTAACCAGTTTTATCAGAAACTGGATAACCAAACAGTCATAGCACTGTTATCTTTTTGGATTTTGTTGTTGCTGTGTTTCAATGCTGTTGCAGGGCTGTTAAACGTGCAAGAGCAATATCAACAAACTCCAACTGATATCCACTTAGAGCTGTTTGAATTTCAGTTGAAAACAGAAAGAGGATTTGTAGGAACTGAGATCCTAAAATCTCTCAGTCAATTGCAGTTGTGGATAAAAAGAGACTGGTTTGAATTTTGAAGTAATAGAGGCTTGCAAAATACTCAAAAAGGTGTGACAAATTCGTGGGAGATCATTCATTCAAACACACAAGGATTCAAGCTTCAATCCAGATTCCAGAAGATCAAATCAATCCAGTTTCCAGAAGAACACATCCAGGCTTCAATAGCTTATCTCTTCTACTGTGTTCTTCACTTGTACTTTAATCTGTGTATCTTTAAATTATCTTAAACCTCACTTAACCTAGTGGTTGGTTGTTCAAGTGAACAACAAGAGGTTCTTGTTAGCTCAACAGTTAGTAGCTGGAACTAGATAGGTTTGGAACAACAAGCTGTATAGGTGTAAGGGAAATCACTTAGGCTTGAAGATCTAGGGTTGTTTCTGTGTGAGTAATAAGAAGTGTTTGCCCAATCCTGGTGGGATTTGATCCCTCAGGCAGAGAGTAGGTCCATTGGGACTGAACTCTGTAAATTGCTTTGTGTTCTTTACTTTACAGTTTGATTATTATCTGCTGCATTCAACTCAAATCAAACTAGGGTTCATAAGCTGTTTAGAACTGATTATAGTTCAAGGCCTTGAAGCTTTCTATTTTGCCTTTGAAAGTTTCAGACAGTTTACTAAAATCTCAAGGCCTTGAGATTTGAGTTTCACACAAAGTTATTCTGTTAAACTTTGAGTTTTGCAAAAAGTTTCCATACTCTATTCACCCCCCCCATTCTAGAGTATTTGGGTCCTGTATTTAGTCTACATTACACACTTTCAATAATGGTCTCCGTTATCTGCGGACAGGTGCGTAACGTTCCCTATATATACGGTCGAACGTGCCATTACGGGGGCTATCATTAAGCCGCTATTTATGGTGCATTAACCCCCCCCCCCCCACAACGGTCACTTCCCCCTATACATAGGAATGTCAGCCCTCCATGAAAAGGGTTCTGCTTCTAAGCTCCATTGTTGTCATTAAGTTGTCTCTCTCTCTATCACAGTTACTATTGCTTACTCTCTCCCTACTCACACCCTCCATCTCTCTGTTTCCATATTATCATCCTCTACTTGAGGTGTACACTTGGATCTCTCCCGAGGATTTCCTTGTACACAATTTGGTAAGCCCGACGTGAATCCATCCACCTTCAAAGCTTCAACCAATCAACTTAGCTGCCATGTATCTTGAGGGTAACCTTCGTGATGGTAACCAATATCCTTTTAGGGAAGAAACCCCGAGAGAGGAAATCCCCAACACCAACACAAACGCTAGCACCCATGCAGCTACTGTGAGCAATCCCTCTCTGGAGACGCTACAGGCTACAATCCAAAGCCAGACCAAGGTCATGCAAGCTCAGTCTGTCCAGATCGCCCAAATTATGGCGATACTGGGAGGATTTGTTCAGAACAGTGCTCAGGGGGCTTTAGCCCCACTACTAACAACCCAGCTGCCCCCACTAGGGGTAACCACAACCTCCATGGCGCATGCGCCTGTCCCACCAAACCCACAATCTTTTCTCCCCAATAGTCCTGCACCCTAAGCTTCAAGGCTCCAATCAGGTTCGTCCCTGATATATGCTGGGAATCCCTCTCAATACCCCGCGTTGCCTTCACACGCGAATGGATCCCATGGGAGTTATGCACCTCGACCTCCACCTACCTACGATCCCAAGATGCCCTACATTCCAGGTTTTGCTGCTAAACCATTGTCAACCCTTCAGGGAAGTACGCCTGCTAACATCGCGGCCCTGGAATAACGCTTAGATAGTATCATTGCGAACCACAGTTTTGTGGATACTGTCATTCCAAAGGTTGACAGTGCACCTCCTATCCCGCGAGACATATATTTTATGCCCAATCCTTCCGGGTACAAGGCGCCCAAATGGGAAAAGTTCGACGAGGTCAGCGGGGACACACATGAACACGTGATGATATTCGTTGATCTGATGGGACTGCATGGAGTCAATACTAGGCTTCTTATGGGAGAATTCCCTAAATATCTGGGGAATGTCGCGTATAAATGGTACAGGACCCTCGAAGCAGGGTCTGTCAAGATGTGGGAGGACATGGTGAAGAAATTCTAAACCAAATTCTTCCAAGTTGAGGAGAAGGTCACCACCATCCATAAATCTCGTGTGCACCAAAACATGTGAAGAGGGAGTCTCTTTCATCAAGAAGTTCAGACCTGGTCCTTGGAATGTGGCGATGAAGTCTCAGAAGGCCGTCTGGTGGAAATATGCTTACAAGGCATGCGCGACGAATACAAAGGTTTGTTGATCAATTTGAATATGCCTACCTTTTCAAAATTGATTGACTGCACCAGGAACATTGAACCACTAGTGGAAAAGATGAAGAAGAGATAAATTAGTTATCGCACGCTAGCAAGCTCTGGGTTGAAGATTGGAAGATTCAGCTACAAGCGTGGACGGGATGTCAAAGTAAATGCGATGACGTCCACCCCATAAGCAGCAGCGACCCGCGCCTCGGGAGGCACCACCCCTGCCTTGTTCGATCGAAGACGCAATAGAACTTTGTAAGAGGTGGCGGAAAGATGGAATTCACCAGCATTGGAGAATAAACCTTCTGGAGACCGATTGTGAGATCCAAGATGGTGCAAATGCCATGGGAAGGTCATGCACGCAAAGAAGGAGTGCAAGAAGCTTAGATGGCTGGTCGAGAGAAAGATCAAGGAGGGACAGTTGGTTGTCGTTGAACCAGCTAAGGATGTACGCACCAATCCTTTTCCGTCCCATACGCGACAGGAGCCCAAGGGAAAGGAAATAGATATGATTTTGATCATGGACCTTGAAGAAGTCGCGGATGCTGGAGTCCCAGTGATTGCCAAAATCTGCGAAGATGAAGACTATGGCGTGGACACAGAAGATTAACGCGCTGAGCGGATGAAGGATTCCAAAAAGTTTGGGAAATTATTTGATGACATGAAATTATCAAGCACCTGCAGAAATGAGATGATAAAGGCCATTTTAAGGGTGGCGGAAGACTATGGAGAGGAACTTGTCACCTCGAACGAAAAAGTTATCATGGCCGCGCGATTAAATGGCCTAGTCATGACGTTCGATGAGTCGGACAAGAGGGAAGACGTGAACCACCATAGGCCATTGTATGTGACTGCTGTTATCAATGGAATTAAGTTCAAGAGAGCTTTTGTCGACGGAGGAGCTGCGGTGAATGTGATTCCACTCAGCACTCTCGAGCTGGCTGGAATCCCAGAGAACAAAATCGTCAAGAAGACATCCCCGTTGACGGGCTTCAGAAGAGACTCCAGAATGACTGTGGGATGGATTCGCTTGGGAGTCCTGATTGGGAAGATGAAGTATACTGCTAAGTTCCATGTTATTGACGCCAACACCACTTATCATATGATCATTGGTCGAGCATGGAATCATCGCTTTGACGCTGTGACTTCCACGACTCATCAAGTGATGAAGGCCATTTGGAGAGACAGAGTGGTTTCCATACCCACATCTGTGAATCCTTTCAATATGGAGGAGGCACACTTTTTTGAAGTAGTGTGGTTTACGGAGATGGCAGACGAAGCTACGCCAGCCCTATTTCAGCCGACTCCCTTACCGGGATGGGAGGACATCAAAGACCAATAACCAACTGGGGTGATGGAGATGCCAGAAGCGCCCAAAGATAAGCATTCTGTGCGGGAGGAAGCACCCAAAATAACCTACAACAAGTAGAACGTCTACACCCTGAAGAGGGTTCTCGAGCATGACAAAGAAGGCAAGCACTTAGGCAGCTTCTATTCCAATGGAACGAAATGCTCTCGCATCTGAAGGTGCACGGAGTCATCTTTAGACCTTCCCATCGAAGGTGTCCCAGAGCAAATTTGTGAGATGAAAGAAGCTCCAGGAGAAGATAAGGGAAATACATTTCTGGAAGAATGAAGGAGGCTCCTGAATGCATGGAGGATCGCCCAAAGCCTCAACAACAAGTATTGAAAGAGGTATTCATGTGCCCAGCTGAAGGAAAGAAGAGTTCGGTCTTCTTAAGTGAAGATCTTAGCAACGAGGGGTAGCGAGAGTTTCTCAATCTGATGAAGGAGTACATCGATTTTTTCGCATGGTACTACGACAAAATGCCAGGGCTAGACCAGGCGATTACCATGCATAGAGTGGATGTAATTCGAGGGTCGAAGCCAATAAAACAAAGCGCGAGAAATTTTCATCCAGAGATTAATGTCAAGATAAAGGAGGAGATAGTGAAGTTGCTGAATGCCAAGTTCATCGAACCCAACCACCATCCCACCTGGCTTGTCAACATTGTGCCTGTCTTGAAAAAGAACGAGAGTCTTCGCGTTTGTGTGGACTTCAGAGATCTGAACAAGTTCTTTCCGAAGGACGATTTTCCGTTGCCTAACATAGATCTCCTGATTGACTCTACTCACGAGATGTTTAGCTTCATGTATGGGTTATGTGGCTATATTCAGATCAAAATGGACCCAGAAGATGTGAAGAAGATGGCGTTTATCACACCCGTGGGGGTCTTCAATTACACAGTTATGCCTTTTGGTCTAAAGAATTGAGGAGCTACTTATCAACGCGCGATGATGGCACTGTTTCATGATATGATGCATCAGGAAGCTGAGTTCTATGTGGACGATTTGGTGCTTAAGTCAAGGCAGAAGAAGGACCATTGGAAAGATTTAAGGAAAGTCTTTGAAAGATGTCGAGCTTTCCAGGTGAAGATGAACCCCATGAAGTGTGAGTTCGGGGTAACTTCAGGAAAATTCTTGGGCTGTGTAATTTATCGGGACAGAATCGAGCTAGATTCCGCGAAGATCTCGGCAATAACCAGTTTACCTACGCCACAGTCTCAGAGTACATTGAAAACGTTTCTGGGAAAGCTGTCATACCTAAGGAGATTTATAACAGCTATTGCAGAGCTGACCTTTGCTTCGGTAACTTGCTAAAAAAGAAAGCGATGTTCTTGTGGACAGAGGAACATCAAGCCGCGTTAGAAAGACTGAAGAAGTTGTTGGCATCTCAGAGAATTATGATCGCACCTCAACTGGGTTCTCCTCTGCTACTGTACCTAAAATCAACAAAAAGATCTATTGGAGCGTTGCTGGCTCAGGAATTTGAGCAACAAGAAAGGCCAATGTACTACATCTCGCGTATAATCGAGTCTGCAGAATCCAGGAACACGGATATCGAACGCCACTTCCTCTCTTTAATTTTTGCTATTGAAAAGTTAAATCATTATTTTTCCTCCCACAAAGTCATCATCATAACAAAGAACGATCCTATACATTATTTGTTGGGACACTCGCCTCCATGCGGGATACTGGCAAAATGGTACATGACCATTTCCCAGTACGAAGTTTGTGCACGACCAAAGGCCATCAAATCCCAAGAACGAGCAGACTTGTAAGCACAGTTCCCGGATGAGAATTGTAAGCCGTTAGTAGAAGAGGAACTTGAAGGGCCAGAGATATACGCGATCAACCACCATTATTGGAAGCTGCAGTTTGATGGATTTTCGACAAGGTCAGGGGGTGGAATTGGAGTCGTGTTGATTAAGCATGATCAAGAGGTCATTCAAACGTCGACCAAGCTAGACTTCGCGGTGACCAAAAATGAGGCTGAATACGAAGCTCTGATCGCCGGGTTACTTGCAGCCAAGGCCTTGGAAATCATAATCTCATTGTAATGGGAGATTCTAAGCTAATAGTAAAGCAAGCTTCAAGAGAGTACGGATTGAAGGAGATCAACTTGCTGAACTACAGATCGATAGTGCAGAAGCAAGTTGAGAAATTTGATTCCATCAAGTTTGAGCACACTCATAGATCTGATAATCGACACGCAGATGCATTGGCCACCTTGGGGTCGAAGATAAGCTCAGATAAATGCCCAGAAAAAATCTCGATTGAGGTTAAGAGAACTCCATCCCTGGTCAAAGACTTGTGTGAAGACGAGTATAAAGAAGAGGAGATTGGAAAAAGCCCATCATGCGCGCAATGGCCGAATGAACTAGCAAGGACAGCGGCGTTTCCACAAAAGGTTTTTGCATGCACGATAGCTTGTTGTACTACAATGGGCATAGGGGAATTCTGATGCGATGCGTGATGGAGGAGGAAGGTCGAGCAGCCTTGGAGAAAATCCATTACCATTCCTGCGGAGAAAATGAGGTTTCCATCTTCAGAAAGGCACAGAGATATGGAATCCACTTGCCGCAGATGGAATATTTTGCTGCTATCATACAGAGAAACTACGAAAAGTGCGCGCTGATAAAAGATTCCCTGGAGGTCGTGGCGATTGAAGATGAGGATTGCCGGAGACCTATAATCGATTACCTGCAAGATGGAATTGTGCCAAGCGACAGGAAGGAAGCTGGTAAGCTTAAGAGGAAAGCAGCCAGATACATCTTTCAAGAAAATTTGCTTTGGCTGAAAGGACACAATGAGAACTTGCTCAAGTGTCTAAACGGTCAAGAAATCCAAGAGGTCATGGAAATATCTCATCAAGTGGAGCACCAAGGGGGTGCGAAGTTATGAAGACAACTCTTAACTGTGGGTTACTTTTGGCCAACCATGGAAGCCGATTTTCGCGTGAAGGTCGGGAGATGCCATCAATGCCAATTCCACGGTAATCTAGTTCACGCCTCGACCGCTGATTTGCACGTTAGGAACTACCTGGGCATTCCACACTTGGTCCTTGGATTCATTTGTCCAATCCGACCCTCGTCGCGTGGGAACCAATTCATCCTTACTCGAACAGAGCAATTTACCAAGTGGGTTGAGGCGGTACGGCTCAAAACGACAAATGCAGCAGCTGTGGTCAAGTTCATATTGTAGGGTTTTGATTCATGGATCGCGCAACGGAAGCATAATCAAACAAATAACCATGCAAAACCCTCCAAGGATCACAAGTCTAGATGCATAACGATAGTGAAGGTAAGAAATCATAAACACACCTTTGGGTTCTCCTTGATGACTTCAAACGCGAATAGTGTCACGTTCTCTATAGTTGATCCACGCCTAGAGTTGTTCCTAGATCTCCAATCACCTTGGTGCTAGCCCGGATTGAAAGGAGGGTGAAGAAATCACGCAAAACGAGACACCAAAAGGGGTTCGGCACCCTTGTGGCGTCGGGGACAAGGGGGGCGGCGGCAATAGGGGGCGGCGTCCCTCTTTGCTTGCTCTCTCTCTCCTTTGTTCTCTCCTACTCTTGTTATGTTCTCTCTAGAGCATAAGTGTGTAGGGAAGGAAGGAGGAGGGTCCTTTATATAGTCCAACAACTCCTTGTTAACTACCTAAAGGACTTATTCTAGTCCTACTAGAGTTCAATTTAGTCCCTTCCTTGCAAATTAGTCCCTACTAAGTTTGCAAGGGTTTGCAAAGTGATCCTTCTAATTAATTAATCCAATTAATTAATTCCATAATCTAGTACAACTCTATATAGCGTGTGACCCCATAGGTTCTATCTAGTTGGTAGCAACTCTTTGCTAATATGGAGCGGTTTCTAGCAAAACATCCATTCTAGCCAACTAATAGAATAGTCATCTAGACAACCTTGTACAAGTAATTGTCTCATCCCTTTGCCTCCATATCCGGATTGGACACGAGACATACAAGTCACACTCGTATATCCAATCCCTAGTTCCTCGATCCATGGAATAGCCTTATTCGTGCAAATAACATCAATATCCCATATATTGATTTATTTGAGTCTGGCCAGACATTCTATAAGCACTATCCTCGAGTGGCCTTGGATATTTGCTCCCGTTATGTGGGAGGGGCAAATCCTCTCTACGTCCACTACGATCTCTAAGCTTGCTTCTCATTGTATCCAGTACACGCCTTTATAACTACCCAGTTACGGTGTAGCGTTTAACGCTACCAAGATCACAATGATCCACAACTAGAATATCTAGTGACTTCAAGTCTAAGGATGACAATACCATTGTACCCGAGAAGCACTTGTGACTCAACATAACGTGTATGTAGCCTTCTCGGTAATGGGTCAATCCAGTGCAACATTCCGTAATGCACACCTATGTGTTGGATCGTGATATCTCCATATCAATCCAACCCCATACTAGTCTATAGATGATTGTCCCATTTAATCATTATACTTGACTAGGGATATTTAAGATAAACAACACAATTGTAAATCTAAGGACTTCATTATATTAAATATCCAATAAATAATAAATGAATTTCTAGCCAATTATAAATTCATACTAAACTAGATTGCCTCTAGGGCATCTATTCCAACAGTCTCCCACTTGCACTAGAGCCAATCTGGCGCATCTCGTATGCCCATACTCCTAGTGTGCCCTTCATGCTTCCACTGCGTGAGAGGCTTTGTAAGCGGGTCTGACAGTTTATCATCTGTAGGAATCTTGCATATCCGAACGTCTCCTCTATCGATAATATCTTGAATCAGATGGAACTTCCTGAGCACGTGCTTGGACTTCTGGTGCGACCTGGGTTCCTTTGATTGCGCGATCGCCCCAGTGTTGTCACAGAACAACTCCACTGGATCCGCAATGCTAGGGACCACACCAAGTTCAGAAACAAACTTTCTGATCCAAACAGCCTCCTTTGCTGCGCCATTTGCAGCAATGTACTCAGCCTCTGTTGTAGAATCAGCTACCGTCTCTTGCTTGGAACTTTTCCAGCTCACCGCTGCTCCATTCAGGCAAAACACATATCCCGACTGTGATCTAAAGTCATCTCTATCGGTTTGGAAGCTTGCATCAGTGTAACCCCTTACACGCAACTCTTCCTCACCGCCAAACATCAAGAAAGCATCCTTAGTTCTTCTCAAGTACTTTAGGATGTTCTTGACAGCAATCCAGTGACTCTCACCCGGATTGGATTGGTATCTGCTTGTCATACTCAAGGCATATGACACATCTGGTCTAGTACATAACATGGCGTACATGATGGATCCTATGGCCGAGGCATAGGGAATCCTACTCATGCGTTCCTTCTCAATCTCATTGGAAGGACAACCACTCCTTGAAAGAGTGATTCCATGTGACATGGGCAAGAATCCTTTCTTGGAATCTTGCATGTTGAACCGTTTCAACACCTTGTCAATATATGTACTTTGACTTAGGCCTAGCAACCTCTTAGATCTATCTCTATAGATCTTTATACCGAGTATATAGGCTGCTTCCCCTAAGTCTTTCATTGAGAAACACTTTCCTAGCCAATCTTTCACAGATTGCAGCATGGGAATGTCGTTTCCAATGAGTAGTATGTCATCCACATACAAGACCAGAAAAGCTACAGAGCTCCCACTAACCTTCTTGTAGACACAAGACTCATCTTCGTTTCTGATGAAGCCAAACTCTTTGACCACTTCATCAAAACGTCGATTCCAACTCCTAGAAGCTTGCTTCAATCCATAAATGGATCGTTTCAGCTTACAGACTTTGTTGGCTTGCTTTGGATCCTCAAAACCCTCCGGCTGTATCATATACACGTCCTCGAGGAGATTCCCATAAAGGAATGCTGTTTTGACATCCATCTGCCAAATCTCATAGTCGTAGTATGCTGCAATTGCAAGTAGGATTCGGATGGATTTGGTCATAGCGACTGGTGAAAAGGTTTCATCATAGTCAATACCATGAATCTGTCTGAATCCTTTAGCCACCAATCGGCCCTTATAGGTAATCACATTACCATCCATGTCGATCTTCTTCTTGAAGACCCACTTGCACCCTATGGGTCGCGCCCCATCAGGTGGTTCCACCAAAGTCCATACTTTGTTGGTATACATGGATTCCATCTCGGATCTCATGGCCTCAAGCCACTTCTGCGAGTCTGGGCCATTCATGGCCTCCTCATAGGTAGTAGGCTCATCATCTATGAGCATCGTGTCACCGGAATCAGTTACGAGAAGTCCATACCTCTCGGGTTCCTGGCGCACTCTACTAGATCTACGAAGCTCTTGTGTTACCCGAACAGGTGGATCCACAACTGCTTGTGATTCCTGTTCATGTTCCATAATCGGTTCAGTAATTTGTGGTTCTTGAACTTCTTCAAGTTCTACATTCCTCCCACTTGCTTCTTTAGAGACAAACTCTCTTTCTAGAAACACGCCGGTCCGAGCAACAAACACTTTGTTCTCGGTTGGATTGTAGAAATAGTATCCCTTAGTTTCCTTAGGGTACCCCACAAATTTACACTTATCCGATTTAGGCCCTAGCTTGTCTGATTGTAAACGTTTTACATAGACATCGCAGCCCCAAATCCTCATGAACGACAGTGTGGGACGCCTCCCACTCCACATCTCATATGGTGTCTTCATGACTGATTTAGATGGAACACGGTTAATGGTAAAAGCTGCACTTAATAGAGCGTAGCCCCAAAACGATAATGGAAGATCGGTTTGACACATCATAGACCGAACCATATCCAATAGGGTTCGATTCCTCCTCTCGGACACGCCATTCCATTGTGGCGTTCCGGGTGGAGTGAGTTGGGACACGATCCCACACTCTCTAAGATAGTCGTCAAACTCTTGGCTCAAGTATTCTCCTCCACGATCCGATCGTAGAGCCTTGATACTTTTGCCAAGTTGCTTCTCTACTTCATTCTTGAATTCCTTGAACACTTCAAAGGATTCGGATTTTGCCCTCATAAGGTACACAAATCCATATCTACTGTAATCATCAGTAAACGTAATGAAATAGACATAACCACCCCTGGCAGGCGTGGCAAATGGCCCACACACATCAGTATGTATGAGCGCCAATTGCTCACTAGTCCTCTCACCTTTCTTATTGAAAGGGGACTTTGTCATTTTTCCCAATAAACAAGCTTCACATGTCTCATATGATTCAAAATCAAATGAGTCTAGCAATCCATCCTTATGGAGTCTAGATACACGTTTCTCATTTATGTGGCCTAAACGACAATGCCATAAATAAGCAGGATTTAAATCATTTATTTTAATCCGCTTGGTATTAATGTTGTAGACAGGATTACTTAGATCAAGGACATAAAGTCCATTAAATAATTGCGCACTAAAATAGTGAATATTATTCAAATAAAAGGAACAACAATTGTTCTTTATTGAAATAATAAAACCTTCCTTGTCCAAACAAGAAATAGAAATAATGTTTCTGCTCATAGCAGGCACAAAATAGCAATTATTTAATTCTAAAACTAATCCTGAAGGCAGAGATAGTTCGCAAACGCCTATGGCCAACGCAGCAACCTTTGCTCCATTCCCAACGCGCAGATCTACCTCCCCTTTAGCCAATCTTTTACTTCTCTTTAGATCCTGCATATTTCGACAAATATGAGATCCACATCCAGTATCTAATACCCATGATGTAGAGACAGTTAAATTGACATCTACAACAAAAATACCTGGTGGTGGTGGAATCACTATTCCAAGCCGCTTGTCCTCCAAATATTTTGGGCAGTTCCTCTTCCAGTGTCCAGGTTGACTACAGTAGTGACATTCACCCTTAGTCACGACCTTGGCAATCCCACCAACAGGCTTAAGGGCTTGTTCCTTGGACTTAGCAACTGACTTGCCTTTGCCCTTGGAGGAAGAGGCAAACTTTTTACCCTTTCCTTTATGCACCATCATAATGGCCTTGCCCTTACCCTTGTTGATGCTCTGTTCAGCCGTCCTCAACATGTTGAGCAAATCTGGCAGTGGTTTAACGATCTCGTTCATGTTATAGTTCATAATGAACTGTCCATAACTCTCGGGCAACGATTGCAACACGAGATCCGTTGCCAACTCTTGGCCGACCGGGAACCCAAGCCGGGCGAGATTCTCCAAGTACCCGATCATTCGGAGTACATGGGGTCCCACCGGGTTCCCTTCTGCCAGATGACATTTGAACAGTGCCTTTGAGACCTCATACCTCTCTACCCTCGCCTGCTCTTGGAAGAGCTGCTTTAGATGTTCGATCATATCGACAGCATTCATGTTCTCATGTTGCTTCTGAAGCTCAGAGGTCATGGTGCAAAGCATTAGGCAGGCCGCATCATTAGCATCATCAACATGCTTTTGATACGCCTTTAAGGCAGCAGGTGTCTGATTGTCTGGACCTTCTGGAACTTGCTCCTCTATTGCGTACAGCTTCTTTTCTTGCTTGAGAACAATTCTCAAGTTTCTGTACCAATCGAGAAAGTTGGTTCCTGAGAGCTTGTCCTTCTCAAGGACAGATCGTAGGGAATGTTGTGAACTCGATGAGTTGTTTGCCATTTGGAATTCTACAAAAGGAAAATACGCAAGTTTTAGTATTTGTGAATTTTTGACTATATTTAATAATGGCTAGTTTATTAAATATAGCTCCCACTATTTTACTACGGATTAATAACCCTCAAGATATTAATGCGGAAAATATCCTTATATTTTCTAGTGGGCCAAGATCCATCTTTTTCATCTCCTTATGAGCTTGCTTTGGCAAGTCACCCATAATTCGATTACTTCTTAGGTAGGAACAATTCCAATTGCATCCCATATGCAACTCTTGGTTCAATCGGGCAAATAACTCCTTATTTATCCATCCACATGGATAATCCCAATTGATTGCCTCTAGGTTTCTTAATCAAATTAATAGCCTAGTTGTGTTCAACCTCTTATCTAAACAATTGCACATTGTTACGTGCCATCGCATTCCATCATTATGAACCAAGTCGCCATGCTTTGGCACGCACGAACTTGATAAATAATGATGATAATGAGTGTTTAAATAACGAGAAGGCAAGAACACAATATTTTAAAATTTGAGGGATTTTTCGATTCAATTTTTTAATTGTTTTGTTGATCAATATCAACTAATCTATCTATTTGAGTTTGGGCACAACTCCAAATAATAGATCCGGGTTGTCTAATTATCTTATTATCCTAATTGCATGCATCATCCATACACCAACCACACAAATAATAAGACAATAAATAAACAACCACAAAACAGAAATTAAACGTGATGTGGATATGGCCTTTTCTAGACTAAGATAATTCCAAGCCAATGGAATTATCTATGAACCCTAAACAAACACACATCTCCATGCGTCTTGATCTTTTGGTCCATCCTTCATAGTCATGTGGAATGCTCCATGCTCCATGCTCCATCTTTTGTGGCTTCTTTGGCTTTGGGCTTCTTTTCTTCAATCTTGGCTAACAATCTACTTTATCTAGCACTAGCTAATATCTATACTAAATAAAATAAATCTCACAAGTTGAGAAAAAAAATGGCACGCAGGCCATAAAACCCTAATTAATTATTACAATTAATTGATCGGCTCGCAGGCCGTAAAACCAAACCACAAAATTAAACATCCACATCAAACCACATCCTAAGGCCATATCCAATCACCATGCGATTTGCACATAAACAGTTAAAATCCAATTTTAACGCGCTTGGTCAATTTTAATTGATTTTAGGATTTCTAGGGTTAAAACGGTCCATGGGCCCAACAATCCAATTGCCCGGGCCCAAATAAGTGAACCATAAAGCCCTAGGGCCGGCCCGGCCCAAAACCCGCAAGCTAGGCCCGCGGGTTAGGGCCGCCCGGCCCCTTAGGGCGCCAAGCTTGGGCGGCAAGCAAGGGGGGCGGCTCCCTAGGGGGTCGAACCTCCTTGTGGAGGTTGTTTCCAAAACAACCTCCTTGCTTGGAGCCCAAGTTTGGTTGTTTCCTTGTTGTGGGAGAACTCCTTCTTCCCCAAGGATGCCCAAACCCTAGATCTATGATCCTAAAATTTCTCAAACTCACCAATTCATGCATCCAATGCAATAATTGGGTCTTGTTATGATTAATTCTTTGACAAATTGCATCCAATGCTTGATTTGTCTTGTTTTACGCGATAAACAACAAATTAAGGTGTAAAACAACAAGAATGTAACACATAAACTACGTTTATGCTCTATGACCTGTGGCTCTGATACCACTGTAGGGTTTTGATTCATGGATCGCGCAACGGAAGCATAATCAAACAAATAACCATGCAAAACCCTCCAAGGATCACAAGTCTAGATGCATAACGATAGTGAAGGTAAGAAATCATAAACACACCTTTGGGTTCTCCTTGATGACTTCAAACGCGAATAGTGTCACGTTCTCTATAGTTGATCCACGCCTAGAGTTGTTCCTAGATCTCCAATCACCTTGGTGCTAGCCCGGATTGAAAGGAGGGTGAAGAAATCACGCAAAACGAGACACCAAAAGGGGTTCGGCACCCTTGTGGCGTCGGGGACAAGGGGGGCGGCGGCAATAGGGGGCGGCGTCCCTCTTTGCTTGCTCTCTCTCTCCTTTGTTCTCTCCTACTCTTGTTATGTTCTCTCTAGAGCATAAGTGTGTAGGGAAGGAAGGAGGAGGGTCCTTTATATAGTCCAACAACTCCTTGTTAACTACCTAAAGGACTTATTCTAGTCCTACTAGAGTTCAATTTAGTCCCTTCCTTGCAAATTAGTCCCTACTAAGTTTGCAAGGGTTTGCAAAGTGATCCTTCTAATTAATTAATCCAATTAATTAATTCCATAATCTAGTACAACTCTATATAGCGTGTGACCCCATAGGTTCTATCTAGTTGGTAGCAACTCTTTGCTAATATGGAGCGGTTTCTAGCAAAACATCCATTCTAGCCAACTAATAGAATAGTCATCTAGACAACCTTGTACAAGTAATTGTCTCATCCCTTTGCCTCCATATCCGGATTGGACACGAGACATACAAGTCACACTCGTATATCCAATCCCTAGTTCCTCGATCCATGGAATAGCCTTATTCGTGCAAATAACATCAATATCCCATATATTGATTTATTTGAGTCTGGCCAGACATTCTATAAGCACTATCCTCGAGTGGCCTTGGATATTTGCTCCCGTTATGTGGGAGGGGCAAATCCTCTCTACGTCCACTACGATCTCTAAGCTTGCTTCTCATTGTATCCAGTACACGCCTTTATAACTACCCAGTTACGGTGTAGCGTTTAACGCTACCAAGATCACAATGATCCACAACTAGAATATCTAGTGACTTCAAGTCTAAGGATGACAATACCATTGTACCCGAGAAGCACTTGTGACTCAACATAACGTGTATGTAGCCTTCTCGGTAATGGGTCAATCCAGTGCAACATTCCGTAATGCACACCTATGTGTTGGATCGTGATATCTCCATATCAATCCAACCCCATACTAGTCTATAGATGATTGTCCCATTTAATCATTATACTTGACTAGGGATATTTAAGATAAACAACACAATTGTAAATCTAAGGACTTCATTATATTAAATATCCAATAAATAATAAATGAATTTCTAGCCAATTATAAATTCATACTAAACTAGATTGCCTCTAGGGCATCTATTCCAACACATATATGAGATACTGCTTCGGGATTACCATAACTATCCTGTCTGACAATGGAAATCTCTTTGTTAATCGACAAGTGGCTTAGAAAATAATGGATTACAATGTAAGGCAGGTATGCTCGACGCCTTACTACCCGAATGGAAATGGACAAGCGGAAGCCACCAACAAGACGCTGCTCAGAATCCTGAGTAAGATGGTCGCGAAAGATCATAAAAAGTGGGCATATTCTCAGGGCACGACTCTTTCGGCGTATCGCACATCACCAAGGACTCCTACAAGGACTTCTCTGTTTTTAATGTTCTATGGAGCCAAAGTAGTGGTCCCTGCTAAGATCAAGATAAACTCCGCAAGACTAGCCCTCAGTGCCTTGTATGAGAATGAGCGCGAACATGATATCATTTTGCTCGAACAAAAGCGCGAGCATAACAAGAGGAAAAATACCAAGTACAAGGAGAGAATCTCGCGGGCCAACAATATGACCGTCCAGCACCGGGATTTTGCAGTATGAGATTTGGTCCTGCGAGCCTCCGACCATTGTATGCGCGAAGCAACTCATCCAAAGTTCGTGGCTAACTGGGAAGGACCTTTTGAGGTTAAATAAGTCTTTGACAGTGGCTACTGTTGGAATAGATGCCCTAGAGGCAATCTAGTTTAGTATGAATTATTTGTGGCTAGAAATTCATTTATTATTTATTGGATATTTAATATAATGAAGTCCTTAGATTTACAATTGTGTTGTTTATCTTAAATATCCCTAGTCAAGTATAATGATTAATGGGACAATCATCTATAGAATAGTATGGGGTTGGATTGATAATGAGATATCACGATCCAACACATAGGTGTGCATTAGGGAATGTTGCACTGGATTGACACATCTCCGAGAAGGCTACATAAACGTTATGTTGAGTCACAAGCGCTTATCGCGGTACAATGGTATTTTCATCCTTAGACTTGAAGTCACTAGATATTCTAGTTGTGGATTATTGTGATCTTGGTAGCGTTAAACGCTACACCGTAACTGGGTAGTTATAAAGGCGTGTACTGGATACAATAAGAAGCAAGCTTAGAGATCGTAGTGGACGTAGATAGAATTTGTCCCTCCCACATAACGGGAGCAAATATCCTAGGCCACTCGAGGGATAGTGCTTATAGAATGTCTGGCCAGACTCAAATAAATCAATATGGGATATTGATGTTATTTGCACGAATAAGGCTATTCCCATGGATCGAGAAATTGTGGATTGGATATACGAGTGTGACTTGTATGTCTCGTGTCCAATCCGGATATGGAGACAAAGGGATGAGACAATTACTTGTACAAAGGTTGTCAAGATGACTATTCTATTAGTTGGCTAGAATGGATGTTTTGCTAGAGACCGCTCCATATTAGCAAATAGTTGCTACCAACTAGATAGAACCTATGGGGTCACACGCTACATAGAGTTGGACTAGATTTGGAATTAATTAATTGGATTAATTAATTAGAAGGATCACTTTGCAAACCCTTGCAAAACTTCGTAGGGACTAATTTGCAAGGAAGGGACTAAATTGAATTCTAGTAGGACTAGAATAAGTCCTTTAGGTAGTTAACAAGGAGTTGTTGGACTATATAAAGGACCTTCCTTTCTTCCTTCCCACATAACTTATGCTCATTAGTGAACATAACAAAGAGTGGGAGAGAACAAAGGAGAGAGAGAGCAAGCAACAAGGGAGCCGACCGCCCCCTTGCCGCCGCCTCGTCCCCGTCGGCCAAAGGAGGCCGAGACCCTCCTTTTGGGTCTCGTTTTGCGTGATTCTTCTTCCTCTTCCTCTTCCGGGCCAGCACCAAGGACTTGGGAGATTCTAGGATCAACTCTAGGCGTGGATCAACCATAGAGAACGTGACACAATTCGCGTTTGAAGTCATCAAAGGAGAACCCTAAGGTGTGTTTATGATTTCTTACCCTTACCATCGTTATGTCTCTTGACTTGTGATCCTTGGAGGGTTTTGCATGGTTTTCTGTTTGTTTATGCTTCCGTTGCGCATCCATGAATCAAAACCCTATAGTGGTATCAGAGCCACAGGTCGTAGAGCATAAACGTGGTTTATGTGTTACGTTTTAGTTGTTTTACACCTTAATTTGATTGTTTATCGCGTAAAACAAGACAAATAAAGCATGGGATGCAATTTTTCAATAATTAATCATAACAAGATCCAATTTTTGCATTGGATGCATGAATTGGTGAGTTTGAGAAATTTTAGGATCTTAGATCTAGGGTTTGGGCATCCTTAGGGAAGAAGGAGTTCTCCCAAAACAAGGAAACAACCAAACTTGGTCACCAAGCAAGGGAGTTGTTTTGGAAACAACTCCCTCAAGGAGGTTCGGCCCCCCTAGGGACCGCCCCCCCTTTCTTGCCGCCCATGCTTGGCCGCCCTAGGGGCCGGGCGGCCCTAACCCGCGGCCTAGGCTTGCGGGTTTTGGGCCGGGCCGGCCCTAGGGCCTTGTGGTTCACGTTGTTGGGCCCGAGCAATTTGATTGTTGGGCCCATGGACCATTTTAACCATATAAATCCTAAAATCAATTAAAATTGACCAAGCGCGTTTAAATTGGATTTTAACTGTTTATGTGCAAATCGCATGGTGATTGGATATGGCCTTAGGATGTGGTTTGATGTGGATGTTTAATTTCGTGGTTTGGTTTTACGGTCTGCGAGCTGATCAATTAATTGTAATAATTAATTAGGGTTTTATGGCCTGCGTGCCATTTTTTTTCTCAACTTGTGAGATTTATTTTATTTAGTGTAGATATTAGCTAGTGCTAGATAAAGTAGATTGTTAGCTAAGATTGAAGAAAAGAAGCCCAAAGTCAAAGAAGCCACAAAAGATGGAGCATGGAACATGGAGCCTTTCCACATGACTATGAAGGATGGACCAAAAGATCAAGACGCATGGAGATGTGTTTGTTTAGGGTTCATAGATAATTCCATTGGCTTGGAATTATCTTAGTCTAGAAAAGGCCATATCCACATCACGTTTAATTTCTGTTTTGTGGTTGTTTATTTTATTGTCTTATTATTGTGTGGTTGGTGTATGGATGATGCATGCAATTAGGATAATAAGATAATTAGACAACCCGGATCTATTATTTGGAGTTGTGCCCAAACTCAAATAGATAGATTAGTTGATGTTGATCAACAAAACAATTAAAATTGAATTTAAAATCCCTCAAAATTCAAATATTGTGTTCTTGCCTTCTCTTTATTTAAACACTCATTATCATCATTATTTACTAAGATCGTGCGTGCCAAAGCATGGCGACTTGGTTCATCATGATGGAATGCGATGGAACGTAACAATGTGCAATTGTTTAGATAAGAGGTTGAACACAACTAGGCTATTAATTTGATTAAGAAACCTAGAGGCAATCAATTGAGATTATCCATATGGATGGATAAATAAGGAGTTATTTGCCCAATTGAACCAAGAGTTGCATATGGGATGCAATTGGAATTGTTCCTACCTAAAGTAGTCAAATTATGGGTGACTTGCCAAAGCAAGCTCATAAGGAGATGAAAGATGGATCTTGGCCCACTAGAAAATATAAGGATATTTTCCGCTTTAATATCTTGAGGGTTATTAATCAGTAGAAAAATAGTGGGAGCTATATTTAATAAACTAGCCATTATTAAATATAGTCAAAAATTCACAAATACTAAAACTTGCGTATTTTCCTTTTTGTAGAATACCAAATGGCAAACAACTCATCGATTTCACAACTCCCTATGATCTGTCCTTGAGAAGGACAAGCTCTCTGGAACCAACTTTCTTGATTGGTACAGAAACTTGAGAATTGTTCTCAAGCAAGAGAAGAAACTGTACGCAATAGAGGAGCATGTTCCAGAAGGTCCAGAGAACCAAACACCTGATGCCCTAAAGGCGTATCAAAAGCGTGTTGATGACGCTAATGATGCGGCCTGCCTTATGCTTTGCACCATGACTTCTGATCTTCAGAAGCAACACGAAAACATGAATGCTGTCGATATGATCAAACATCTAAAGCAGCTCTTCCAAGAGCAGGCGAGGGTAGAGAGGTATGAGGTCTCAAAGGCACTGTTCAAATGTCATCTGGCAGAAGGGAACCCGGTGGGACCCCATGTACTCCGAATGATCGGGTACTTGGAGAATCTCGCCCGACTTGGGTTCCTGGTCGGCCAAGAGTTGGCAACCGATCTCGTGTTGCAATCGTTGCCCGAGAGTTATGGACAGTTCATTATGAACTATAACATGAACGAGATCGTTAAACCACTGCCAGATTTACTCAATATGTTGAGGACGGCTGAACAGAGCATCAAAAAGGGTAAGGGCAAGGCCATAATGATGGTACAGAAAGGAAAGGGCAAAAGGTTTGCCTCTTCCTCCAAGGGCAAAGGCAAGTCAGTTGCCAAGTCCAAGGAACCTGCCCTTAAGCCTGTTGGTGGCATTGCCAAGGGCGTGACTAAAGGTGAGTGTCAGTACTGCAGTCAGCCTGGACACTGGAGGAGGAACTGCCCAAAATATCTGGAGGACAAGAGGCTTGGAATAGTGATTCCACCACCACCAGGTATTTTTGTTGTAGATGTAAATTTAACTTTCTCTACATCATGGGTATTAGATACTGGATGTGGATCTCATATTTGTTGAAATATGCAGGATCTAAAGAGAAGTAGGAGATTGGCTAAAGGGGAGGTAGATCTGCGCGTTGGGAATGGAGCAAAGGTTGCTGCGTTGGCCATAGGCGTGTGCGAGCTATCTCCGCCTTCAGGATTAGTTTTAGAATTAAATAATTGCTATTTTGTGCCTGCTATGAGCAGAAACATTATTTCTATTTCTTGTTTGGACAAGGATTTTTTTATTATTTCAATAAAGAACAATTGTTGTTCCTTTTATTTAAATAATATTCACTATTTTAGTGCGCAATTATTTAATGGACTTTATGTCCTTGATCTAAGCAATCCTGTCTACAACATTAATACCAAGCGGATTAAAATAAATGATTTAAATCCTGCTTATTTATGGCACTGTCGTTTAGGCCACATAAATAAGAAACGTGTATCTAGACTCCATAAGGATGGATTACTAGACTCATTTGATTTTGAATCATATGAGACATGTGAGGCTTGTTTATTGGGAAAAATGACAAAGTCCCCTTTCAATAAGAAAGGTGAGAAAACTAGTGAGCAATTGGCACTCATACATACCGATGTGTGTGGGCCATTTGCCACGCCTGCCAGGGGTGGTTATGTCTACTTCATTACATTTACTGATGATTACAGAAGATATGGATTTGTGTACCTCATGAGGGCAAAATCCGAATCCTTTGAAGTGTTCAAAGAATTCAAAAATGAAGTAGAGAAGCAACTTGGAAAAAGTATCAAGGCTCTACGATCGGATCGTGGAGGAGAATACTTGAGCCAAGAGTTTGACGATTATCTTAGAGAGTGTGGGATCGTGTCCCAACTCACTCCACCCGGAACGCCACAATGGAATGGCGTGTCCGAGAGGAGGAATCGAACCCTATTGGATATGGTTCGATCTATGATGTGTCAAACCGATCTTCCACTATCATTTTGGGGCTACGATCTATTAAGTGCAGCTTTCACCATTAACCGTGTTCCATCTAAGTCAGTCATGAAGACACCATATGAGATGTGGAGTGGGAAGCGTCCCACACTGTCGTTCATGAGGATTTGGGGCTGCGATGTCTATGTAAAACGTTTACAATTAGACAAGCTAGGGCCGAAATCGGATAAGTGCAAATTTGTGGGGTACCCTAAGGAAACTAAGGGTTACTACTTCTACAATCCAACCGAGAACAAAGTGTTTGTTGCTCGGACCGGCGTGTTTCTAGAAGAGAATTTGTCTCTAAAGAAGCAAGTGGGAGGAATGCATAACTTGAAGAGGTTCAAGAACCACAAATCACTGAACCGATTATGGCACATGAACAGGAACCACAAGCAGTTGTGGAGCAACCTGTTCAGATAACACGAGAGCTTCGTAGATCTAGTAGAGTGCGCCAGGAACCCGAGAGGTATGGACTTCTCGTGACCGATTCCGGTGACACGATGCTCATAGATGATGAGCCTACTACCTATGAGGAGGCCATGAGTGGCCCAGACTCTCAGAAGTGGATGGAAGCCATGAGATCCGAGATGGAATCCATGTATACCAACAAAGTATGGACTTTGGTGGAACCACCCGATGGGGCGCGGCCCATAGGGTGCAAGTGGGTCTTCAAGAAGAAGATCGACATGGATTGTAATGTGATTACCTATAAGGGCCGATTGGTGGCTAAAGGATTCAGACAGATTCATGGTATTGACTACGATGAAACCTTTTCACCAGTCGCTATGACCAAATCCATCTGAATCCTACTTGCAATTGCAGCATACCACGACTATGAGATTTGGCAGATGGATGTCAAAACAACATTCCATTATGGGAATCTCCTCGAGGACGTGTATATGATACAGCCGGAGGGTTTTGAAGATCCAAAGCAAGCTAACAAAGTCTGTAAGCTGCAACGATCCATTTATGGATTGAAACAAGCTTCTAGGAATTGGAATCGACGTTTTGATGAAGTGGTCAAAGAGTTCAGCTTCATCAGAAACGAAGATGAGTCTTGTGTCTAAAAGAAGGTTAGTGGGAGCTCTTTAGCTTTTCTGGTCTTGTATGTGGATGACATACTACTCATTGGAAACGACATTCCCATGCTGCAATCTGTTAAAGATTGGTTAGGAAAGTGTTTCTCAATGAAGGACTTAGGGGAAGTAGCCTATATAC
The DNA here is from genome assembly GCA_023055425.1 of Linanthus parryae. Taxonomy (NCBI): domain Eukaryota; kingdom Viridiplantae; phylum Streptophyta; class Magnoliopsida; order Ericales; family Polemoniaceae; genus Linanthus; species Linanthus parryae. The sequence goes on along the minus strand of JALGPY010000043.1, from coordinate 155,144 downwards.
TCGGTATAAAGATCTATAGGGATAGATCTAAAAGGTTGCTAGGCCTAAGTCAAAGTACATATATTGACAAGGTGTTGAAGCGGTTCAACATGCAAGATTCCAAGAAGGAATTCTTGCCCATGTCACATGGAATCACTCTTTCGAAGAGTGGTTGTCCTTCCAATGAGATTGAGAAGGAACGCATGAGTAGAATCCCCTATGCCTCGGCCATAGGATCTATCATGTACGCCATGTTATGTACTAGACCAGATGTGTCATATGCCTTGAGTATGACAAGCAGATACCAATCCAATCCGGGTGAGAGTCACTGGATTGCAGTCAAGAACATCCTAAAGTACTTGAGAAGAACTAAGGATGCCTTCTTAATATTTGGTGGTGAGGAAGAGTTGCGTTTAAGGGGTTACACTGATGCAAGCTTCCAAACCGACAGAGATGAATTTAGATCACAATCGGGATATGTGCTTTGCCTGAATGGAGCAGCGGTGAGCTGGAAGAGTTCCAAGCAAGAGACGGTAGCTGATTCTACAACAGAGGCTGAGTACATTGCTGCAAATGGCGCAGCAAAGGAGGCTGTTTGGATCAGAAAGTTTGTTTCTGAACTTGGTGTGGTCCCTAGCATTGCGGATCCAGTCGAGTTGTTCTGTGACAACACTAGGGCGATCGCGCAATCAAAGGAACCCAGGTCGCACCAGAAGTTCAAGCACGTTCTCAGGAAGTTTCATCTGATTCGAGATATTATCGATAGAGGAGACGTTCGGATATGCAAGATTCCTACAGATGATAATCTTTCAGACCCGCTTACAAAGCCTCTCACGCAGTGGAATCATGAAGGGCACACTAGGAGTATGGGCATACGAGATGCGCCAGATTGGCTCTAGTGCAAGTGGGAGACTGTTGGAATAGATGCCCTAGAGGCAATCTAGTTTAGTATGAATTATTTGTGGCTAGAAATTCATTTATTATTTATTGGATATTTAATATAATGAAGTCATTAGATATAAAATTGTGTTGTTTATCTTAAATATCCCTAGTCAAGTATAATGATTAATGGTACAATCATCTATAGACTAGTATGGGGTTGGATTGATATGGAGATATCACGATCCAACACATAGGTGTGCATTAGAGAATGTTGCACTAGATTGACCCATCTCCGAGAAGGCTACATACACGTTATGTTGAGTCACAAGCGCTTCTCGCGGTACAATGGTATTGTCATCCTTGGACTTGAAGTCACTAGATATTCTAGTTGTGGATTATTGTGATCTTGGTAGCGTTAAACGCTACATCGTAACTGGGTAGTTATAAAGGCGTGTACTGGACACAATAAGAAGCAAGCTTAGAGATCGTAGTGGACGTAGATAGAATTTGTCCCTCCCACATAACGGGAGCAAATATCCTAGGCCACTCGAGGGATAGTGCTTATAGAATGTCTGGCCAGACTCAAATAAATCAATATGGGATAATGATGTTATTTGCACGAATAAGGCTATTCCCATGGGTTGAGAAACTGTGGATTGGATATACGAGTGTGAATTGTATGTCTCGTGTCCAATCCGGATATGGAGACAAAAGGGATGAGACAATTACTTGTACAAAGGTTGTCAAGATGACTATTCTAATAGTTGGCTAGAATGGATGTTTTGCTAGAGACCGCTCCATATTAGCAAATAGTTGCTACCAACTAGATAGAACCTATGGGGTCACACGCTACATAGAGTTGGACTAGATTTAGAATTAATTAATTGTATTAATTAATTAGAAGGATCACTTTGCAAACCCTTGCAAAACTTAGTAGGGACTAATTTGCAAGGAAGGGACTAAATTGAATTCTAGTAGGACTTGAATAAGTCCTTTAGGTAGTTAACAAGGAGTTGTTGGACTATATAAAGGACCTTCCTTTCTTCCTTCCCACATAACTTATGCTCATTAGTGAACATAACAAAGAGTGGGAGAGAACAAAGGAGAGAAAGAGCAAGCAACAAGGGAGCCGACCGCCCCCTTGCCGCCGCCCCGTCCCCGTCGGCCAAAGGAGGCCGAGACCCTCCTTTTGGGTCTCGTTTTGCGTGATTATTCTTCCTCTTCCTCTTCCGGGCTAGCACAAAGGACTTGGGAGATCTAGGATAACCTCTAGGCGTGGATCAACCATAGAGAACGTGACACAATTCGCATTTGAAGTCATCAAAGGAGAACCCTAAGGTGTGTTTATGATTTCTAACCCTTACCATCGTTATGTCTCTTGACTTGTGATCCGTGGAGGGTTTTGCATGGTTTTATGATTGTTTATGCTTTCGTTGCGCATCCATGAATCAAAACCCTACAGTGGTATCAGAGCCACAGGTCGTAGAGCATAAACGTGGTTTATGTGTTACGTTTTAGTTGTTTTACACCTTAATTTGGTTGTTTATCGCGTAAAACAAGACAAATCAAGCATGGGATACAATTTTTCAAGAATTAATCATAACAAGATCCAATTTTTGCATTGGATGCATGAATTGGTGAGTTTGAGAAATTTTAGGATCTTAGATCTAGGGTTTGGGCATCCTTGGGGAAGAAGGAGTTCTCCCAAAACAAGGAAACAACCAAACTTGGGCACCGAGCAAGGGAGTTGTTTTGGAAACAACTCCCATAAGGAGGTTCGGCCCCCCCTAGGGACCGCCCCCTTGCTTGCCGCCCAAGATTGGCCGCCCTAGGGGCCGGGCGGCCCTAACCCGCAGGCCTAGGCTTGTGGGTTTTGGGCCGGGCCGGCCCTAGGGCCTTGTGGTTCATCTTGTTGGGCCCGGGCAATTTGATTGTTGGGCCCATGGACCGTTTTAACCCTAGAAATCCTAAAATCAATTAAAATTGACCAAGCGCGTTAAAATTGGATTTTAACTGTTTATGTGCAAATCGCATGGTGATTTAAATATGGCCTTAGGATGTGGTTTGATGTGGATGTTTAATTTCGTGGTTTGGTTTTACGGCCTGCGAGCTGATCAATTAATTGTAATAATTAATTAGGGTTTTATGGCCTGCGTGCCATTTTTTTTTCTCAACTTGTGAGATTTATTTTATTTAGTATAGAAGTTAGCTAGTGCTAGATAAAGTAGATTGTTAGCCAAGATTGAAGAAAAGAAGCCCAAAGCCATAGAAGCCACAAAAGATGGAGCATGGAGCATGGAGCATTCCACATGACTATGAAGGATGGACCAAAAGATCAAGACGCATGAAGATGTGTTTGTTTAAGGGTTCATAGATAATTCCATTGGCTTGGAATTATCTTAGTCTAGAAAAGGCCATATCCACATCACGTTTAATTTCTGTTTTGTGATTTTTTATTTTATTGTCTTATTATTTGTGTGGTTGGTGTATGGATGATGCATGAAATTAGGATAATAAGATAATTAGACAACCCGGATCTATTATTTGGAGTTGTGCTTAAACTCAAATAGATAGATTAGTTGATATTGATCAACAAAACAATTAAAAATTGAATTTAAAATCCCTCAAAATTCAAATATTCTGTTCTTGCCTTCTCGTTATTTAAACACTCATTATCATCATTATTTACCAAGCTCGTGCGTGCCAAAGCATGGCGACTTGGTTCATCATGATGGAATGCGATGGCATGTAATAATGTGCAATTGTTTAGATAAGAGGTTGAACACAACTAGGCTATTAATTTGATTAAGAAACCTAGAGGCAATCAATTGGGATTATCCATATGGATAGATAAACAAGGAGTTATTTGCCCAATTGAACCAAGAGTTGCATATGGGATGCAATTGGCATTGTTCCTACATAAAGTAGTCAAATTATGGGTGACTTTCCAAAGCAAGCTCATAAGGAGATGAAAGATGGATCTTGGCCCACTAGAAAATATAAGGATATTTTCCGCATTAATATCTTGAGGGTTATTAATCCGTAGAAAAATAGTGGGAGCTATATTTGATAAACTAGCCATTATTGAATATAGTCAAAAATTCACAAATACTAAAACTTGCGTATTTTCCTTTTTGTAGAATTCCAAATGGCAAACAACTCATCGAGTTCACAACATTCCCTACGATCTGTCCTTGAGAAGGACAAGCTCTCTGGAACCAACTTTCTTGATTGGTACAGAAACTTGAGAATTGTTCTCAAGCAAGAGAAGAAACTGTACGAAATAGAGGATCATGTTCCAGAAGGTCCAGAGAACCAGACGCCTGCTGCCCTAAAGGCGTATCAAAAGCGTGTTGACGACGCTAATGATGCGGCCTGCCTTATGCTTTGCACCATTACTTCTGAGCTTCAGAAGCAACACGAAAACATGAATGCTGTCGATATGATCGAACATCTAAAGCAGCTCTTCCAAGAGCAGGCGAGGGTAGAGAGGTACGAGGTCTCAAAGGCACTGTTCAAATGTCATCTAGCAGAAGGGAACCCAGTGGGACCCCATGTACTCCGAATGATCGGGTACTTGGAGAATCTCGCCCGACTGGGGTTCCCGTTCGGCCAAGAGTTGGCAACCGATCTCGTGTTGCAATCGTTGCCCGAGAGTTATGGACAGTTCATTATGAACTATAACATGAACGAGATCGTTAAACCACTGCAAGATTTACTCAACATGTTGAGGACGGCTGAACAGAGCATCAACAAGGGTAAGGGCAAGGCCATTATGATGGTACAGAAAGGAAAGGGCAAAAGGTTTGCCTCTTCCTCCAAGGGCAAAGGCAAGTCAGTTGCCAAGTCCAAGGAACCTGCCCTTAAGCCTGTTTGTGGCATTACCAAGGGTGTGACTAAAGGTGAGTGTCACTAGTGCAGTCAGCCTAGACACTGGAGGAGGAATTGCCCAAAATATCTGAAGGACAAGAGGCTTGGAATAGTGATTCCACCACCACCAGGTATTTTTGTTTTAGATGTCAATTTAACTTTCTCTACATCATGGGTATTAGATACTGGATGTGGATCTCATATTTGTCGAAATATGCAGGATCTAAAGAGAAGTAGGAGATTGGCTAAAGGGGAGGTAGATCTGCGCGTTGGTAATGGAGCAAAGGTTGCTGCGTTGGCCATAGGCGTGTGCGAGCTATCTCTACCTTCAGGATTAGTTTTAGAATTAAATAATTGCTATTTTGTGCCTGTTATGAGCAGAAACATTATTTCTATTTCTTGTTTGGACAAGGATGGTTTTATTATTTCAATAAAGAACAATTGTTGTTCCTTTTATTTAAATAATATTCACTATTTTAGTGCGCAATTATTTAATGGACTTTATGTCCTTGATCTAAGCAATCCTGTCTACAACATTAATACCAAGCGGATTAAAATAAATGATTTAAATCCTGCTTATTTATGGCACTGTCGTTTAGGCCACATAAATGAGAAACATGTATCTAGACTCCATAAGGATGGATTACTAGACTCATTTGATTTTGACTCATATGAGACATGTGAGGCTTGTTTATTGGGAAAAATGACAAAGACCCCTTTCAATAAGAAAGGTGAGAGGACTAGTGAGCAATTGGCGCTCATACATACCGATGTGTGTGGGCCATTTGTCACGCCTGCCAGGGGTGGTTATGTCTACTTCATTACATTTACTGATGATTACAGTAGATATGGATTTGTGTACCTTATGAGGGCAAAATCCGAGTCCTTTGAAGTGTTCAAAGAATTCAAGAATGAAGTAGAGAAGCAACTTGGCAAAAGTATAAAGGCTCTATGATCGGATCGTGGAGGAGAATACTTGAGCCAAGAGTTTGACGACTATCTTAGAGAGTGTGGGATCGTGTCCCAACTCACTCCACCCGGAACGCCACAATGGAATGGCGTGTCCGAGAGGAGGAATCGAACCCTATTGGATATGGTTCGATCTATGATGTGTCAAACCGATCTTCCATTATCATTTTGGGGATACGCTCTATTAAGTGCAGCTTTCACCATTAACCGTGTTCCATCTAAATCAGTCATGAAGACACCATATGAGATGTGGAGTGGGAGGCGTCCCACACTGTCGTTCATGAGGATTTGGGGCTGTGATGTCTATGTAAAACGTTTACAATCAGACAAGTTGGGGCCTAAAGCAGATAAATGTAAATTTGTGGGTTACCCTAAGGAAACTAAGGGATACTACTTCTACAATCCAACCGAGAACAAAGTGTTTGTTGCTCGGACCGACGTGTTTCTAGAAAGAGAATTTGTCTCTAAAGAAACAAGTGGGAGGAATGTAGAACTTGAAGAGGTTCAAGAACCACAAATCACCGAACCGATTATGTAACATGAACAGGAACCACAAGTAGTTGTGGAGCAACCTGTTCAGGTAACACAAGCGCTTCGTAGATCTAGTAGAGTGCGGCAGGAACCCGAGAGGTATGGACTTCTCGTAACCGATTCCGGTGACACGATGCTCATAGATGATGAGCCTACTACCTATGAAGAGGCCATGAGTGGCCCAGACTCTCATAAGTGGATGGAAGCCATGAGATCCGAGATGGAATCCATGTATACCAACAAAGTATGGACTTTGGTGGAACCACCCGATGGGGCGCGGCCCATAGGGTGCAAGTGGGTCTTCAAGAAGAAGATCGACATGGATGGTAATGTGATTACCTATAAGGGCCGATTGGTGGCTAAAGGATTCAGACAGATTCATGGTATTGACTATGATGAAACCTTTTCACCAGTCGCTATGACCAAATCCATCCGAATCCTACTTGCGATTGCAGCATACCATGACTATGAGATTTGGCAGATGGATGTCAAAACAGCATTCCTTTATGGGAATCTCCTCGAGGACGTGTATATGATACAGCCGGAGGGTTTTGAAGATCCAAAGCAAGCCAACAAAGTCTTTAAGCTGCAACGATCCATTTATGGATTGAAGGAAGCTTCTAGGAGTTGGAATCGACGTTTTGATGAAGTGGTCAAAGAGTTTGGCTTCATCAGAAACGAAGATGAGTCTTGTGTCTACAAGAAGGTTAGTGGGAGCTCTGTAGCTTTTCTTGTCTTGTATGTGGATGACATACTGCTCATTGGAAACGACATTCCCATGCTGTAATCTGTTAAAGATTGGCTAAGAAAGTGTTTCTCAATGAAGGACTTAGGGGAAGCAGCCTATATACTCGGTATAAAGATCTATAGAGATAGATCTAAGAGGTTGCTAGGCCTAAGTCAAAGTACTTATATTGACAAGGTGTTGAAACGGTTCAACATGCAAGATTCCAAGAAGGGATTCTTGCCCATGTCACATGGAATCACTCTTTCGAAGAGTGGTTGTCCTTCCAATGAGATTAAGAAGGAACACATGAGTAGAATACCCTATGCCTCGGCCATAGGATCTATCATGTACGCCATGTTATGTACTAGACCAGATGTGTCATATGCCTTGAGTATGACAAGCAGATACCAAACCAATCCGGGTGAGAGTCACTGGATTGCAGTCAAGAACATCCTAAAGTACTTGAGAAGAACTAAGGATGCCTTCTTGATATTTGGCGGTGAGGAAGAGTTGCGTGTAAGGGGTTACACTGATGCAAGCTTCCAAACCGACAGAGATGACTTTAGATCACAATCGGGATATGTGTTTTGCCTGAATGGAGCAGCGGTGAGCCGGAAGAGTTCCAAGCAAGAGACGGTAGCTGATTCTACAACAGAGGCTGAGTACATTGCTGCAAATGGCGCAGCAAAGGAGGCTGTTTGGATCAGAAAGTTTGTTTCTGAACATGGTGTGGTCCCTAGCATTGCGGATCCAGTCGAGTTGTTCTGTGAAAACACTGGGGCGATCGCGCAATCAAAGGAACCCAGGTCGCACTAGAAGTCCAAGCACCTGCTCAGGAAGTTTCATCTGATTCGAGATATTATCGATAGAGGAGACGTTTGGATATGCAAGATTCCTACAGATGATAATCTGTCAGATCCGCTTACAAAGCCTCTCACGCAGTGGAATCATGAAGGGCACACTAGGAGTATGGGCATACGAGATGCGCCAGATTGGCTCTAGTGCAAGTGGGAGACTGTTGGAATAGATGCCCTAGAGGCAATCTAGTTTAGTATGAATTATTTGTGGCTAGAAATTCATTTATTATTTATTGGATATTTAATATAATGAAGTCCTTAGATTTAAAATTGTGTTGTTTATCTTAAATATCCCTAGTCAAGTATAATGATTAATATGACAATCATCTATAGACTAGTATGGGGTTGGATTGATATGGAGATATCACGATCCAACACATAGGTGTGCATTAGGGAATGTTGCACTGGATTGAACCATCTCCGAGAAGGATACATACACGTTATGTTGAGTCACAAGCGCTTCTCGCGGTGCAATGGTATTGTCATCCTTAGACTTGAAGTCACTAGATATTCTAGTTGTGGATTATTGTGATCTTGGTAGCGTTAAACGCTACACCGTAACTGGGTAGTTATAAAGGCGTGTACTGGATACAATAAGAAGCAAGCTTAGAGATCGTAGTGGACGTAGATAGAATTTTTCCCTCCCACATAACGGGAGCAAATATCCTAGGCCACTCGAGGGATAGTGCTTATAAAATGTCTGGCCAGACTCAAATAAATCAATATTGGATGTTGATGTTATTTGCACGAATAAGGCTATTCCCATGGATCGAGAAACTATGGATTGGATATACGAGTGTGACTTGTATGTCTCGTGTCCAATCCAGATATAGAGACAAAGGGATGAGACAATTACTTGTACAAAGGTTGTCGAGATGACTATTCTATTAGTTGGCTAGAATGGATGTTTTGCTAGAGACCGCTCCATATTAGCAAATATTTGCTACCAACTAGATAGAACCTATGGGGTCACACGCTATATAGAGTTGAACTAGATTTGGGAATTAATTAATTGGATTAAATAATTAGAAGGATCATTTTGCAAACCCTTGCAAACTTAGTAGGGACTAATTTGCAAGGAAGGGACTAAATTTAATTCTAGTAGGACTAGAATAAGTCCTTTAGGTACTTAACAAGGATTTGTTGGACTATATAAAGGACCTTCCTTCCTTCCTTCCCACATAACTTATGCTCATTATTGAACATAACAAAGAGTGGGAGAGAACAAAAGGAGAGAGAGCAAGCAACAAGGGAGCCGACTGCCCCCTTGCCGCCGCCCCGTCCCCGTTGGCCAAAGGAGGCCGAGACCCTCCTTTTGGGTCCGTTTTGCGTGATTCTGCTTCCTCTTCCTCTTCCGGGCTAGCACTGAGGACTTGGGAGATCTAGGATCAACTCTAGGCGTGGATCAACCATAGAGAACGTGACACAATTCGCGTTTGATGTCATCAAAGGAGAACCCTAAGGTGTGTTTATGATTTCTAACCCTTACCATCATTATGTCTCTTGACTTGTGATGCGTTGAGGGTTTTGCATGGTTTTTTGATTGTTTATGCTTCCGTTACGCATCCATGAATCAATACCCTACAATGTGGATATCATATCTAGATACCCCATGATATATTGCATTCAATACAAGTTCATGGTGCGACAAAGCAAACTTAAAGATCGTACCTTCGTCATCTTCATTGCAGGTAAGATCATGGAGAGCCATTTCCTCTTGTTGAAACTGGGCAATAGTTGAATGAGTTTGCAGTGCTTGGCTTCTGGCCGGGCGCGAAGGAGGCCTTTTGGAAGGAGCTTGTTCTGCGACACTCTTCTCCAAGGCTTCCTGGATTTTTCAATCCTCTTCTTCCTTCTCTCTTCCCTCCCTTTCTTCAACCATAATCCTCGATTCTTCGATCGCTTCTTCCTCGGTTAAAACTGTAAGCTATTGGACTGGACTATTGATTTATACAAACAAAGCAAGCATTAAGTACTAAAGACAGTAAACTTTTCACGAGCTTAGTGGGTGTGCGGTTTGATTACCTTCTCTCACGGTGAATGTCTTCTTCGTAGCGGCCTTCTTCGTAGGAGTAACCTTCTTTGTAGGGGAGCCTCTCTTTGATTGAGCAATAACATTCTTGGTCGCTGGAGCGCTTCGCAGATGCTTCGATTGTTGCGTCACCAGATCGTCAGTCGCAGGAGTGCACGCACATCTCGTTCTCATCCCTTTGACGTGTGGCACGAGGAAAGCCTCGGGATCATCTGAAATCATCTTTTGAATCTCTTAGTCCATGGGCATCTCCAGAGTAATGGGATTGTTGTGATTGATCTTTTTCACACGGCAGTAGTCGAGAAAGCCATCGCTGCAATCCCCTGATGCAAAGCGTCTCAAACAGGACTATTACAAGACAAAGAGAACAATATTTTCAGACTGTTAGTAAATAAGAAAAGCGATGAAGACGCTCAGACATACCCGTTTGAAAGTTCATCGCATATTGGGTCCTTGCGTTCAGAGAGTTCTATTTAACAATGGCAATTTTCTCACCAAGGATCAGTTGCGCACACATGTGGTGGTTTTTATCCAGCAGGGAATAATAGCCATATTGCATCACGGCCCGGGTGCAAGTTGACTTGAAGGGATATATTTTACTCGAAGTGCGGGAGCTTTGCTGACCTGGAGCTCAGCTTGAGGCTTCACCAGAACGGCGAGCCTGTGTATTCCGGAAAGCCACCCAGCCTGATGTATTCTGTCCCTGTCTCTCTCTAGAAGGCTGAATAAGCCGGAGTTCTGCAATAAGCAGGTCATTTCTATTCCCATATAGTACTCCATTATAACAGCCCTTGACAATAGAGTCAGATCACATGGGTGGATCCCATATAGTACTCCATCTGGGCGGTGTAAGACCTAGTTGTCAAGAACCTAATGTTGTCACATACCATAGAAAAGTTGCGGTGGATGCCTTTAGTTTTAAACCAATGCCACGACCGGGGACACTTGTGTTGATGTTTGGAGTTGGTCGCTTTCCACACCGCGACTTCCGAAGGAACTGGAGGATACGAAGGCCATCGTTCGAAAGCCCACGTACAAAAGAGACGACATGGACTCTGCCTTGCGACTGTTCGATGTGTGTCGCGGCCAAATCTAGCCGGTAATATAAAGACCCCAAGACTAGGGTCCCCAAAGCAATATTCTGGCCGAGCGAAAGCTTTACTACAAGCGGGAGCACATGAATAAAAACCCCATCACGCGGACTCCCGTCTATGAGATAGCGCGACAGCCAAACACACAGGAAACCGCATAATGTCCACCTAACACCTTACCCTTCCTAACTCCTGGATAATTTCAGGATTGGCGTAGTCTTTGAAGAAGTACATGATCACTTCGACCATATATTCTTGGCGCCGGAATGTTAGCCCTCCATGAAGAGGGTTAAGCTCCCTTGCTGTCATTAAGCTGTCTCTCTCTCTCTCACACAGTTACTATTGGTTACTCTATCCTTACTTACACCCTCCATCTCTCAGTGTCCATATTATCATCCTGTACTTGAGGTGCACACTTGGATCTCTCCCGGGTATTTCCTTATACACATTAACATATCTCCATATAGATAACATAATGACTAGTAAGTCCAAATAATTTTCACGATAAATTGATTACCTCTTGGGCACAATTCCAATATAAAGTTCATGTCATTTTAGCTAATTGTCCATATGCTATGTTTAATCCTTGGAAAGAACATGGTAATTAACCTGACTTGTTAATTAGCTATTGAGTGCGTGAAAGCGGCTTAGACCTAGTTGTGATGAGATAGAAACAACAATCCCGAATCACTGAAACTGAAAAGAGAAGTGAGTAGGATTGGCCTTAGTAGGTAGATTCGGTTGGTGAGATTAGACTGTTTCGTGCACGGTGGACCAACATGCCACATTGTCGTGTTGTTTGTTAGCCTACTAGAATGGACCGGTAGACGTAGGTGGACCGACAGGAGCATAAGTAAACTGTGACGTAGAACGACTTGAGACCAACATAAGATGGTCATTGCTATTACCTGGGTTAGTTAGAATAGAGTTAACGTGTTTCATAGTTGATCCGGAAATTGTCTACAACCCTAGGTGATCTAGAGATCGCCTGATTCTCAATATCAGTCTTAAAATAAAAATAAAAATAAATATTAGTTTATTTTGTTGATTTCATTTTTCGTCACTTGTTTGAGGGTGACAATTTATTAAACCCAAAACCTTCCTACTTTTACATTAATCTAGTCTAATATATAATTAAATAATCTCAAGACTATCCTCGTGGGATTGACAACCCGAGTACTCAAAATACTCATACTTTATTACTCAACCCTGTACTTGCGTATACACGTAAGAAATCGTGTCAAGTTTTTGGCGTTGTTTCCGGGGACAATGGTAGGTTATTTAGTTAGGATTTAGTTTAGAGTACTTTTATTTTAGTTTAGTTTTATTTTGTTTCTATCTATGTGCTTCATGGGTATGTTGTGAGTTTGTTTTTGCAGGAACGCATGAAGCAGGAGACACAATGAGCATGTGCAGCGAGGGTGATTATGAGGGGATATTTGATTACCCTTCTACTATGCTAAATGCAGATTTTGGCACACAAATGACACGTGCTCAATGATCTGGTGCTATAAATGTAAGAAGGATCATAAGTACGAAGACATGTGCATATTCATCCACCTTGCGTCATTAGCACCACCAAGTGGATTCAGGATCAAGAATTGAAGGCTTGAGGGAGATGGTGGAGAAGATGACGAAACAAGATGAGGAGTTGAGACTGTTTGTGGCAAGGCTATCAGATACGCAAGAGCCACAAGAAGAGCCCTTTCCACATGACATTGAGCCCCTTATTTGGCCCCTATTCTAACCATCAAAAGAAGACAATACGGATGAACCTCATTGGATACCAGCTGTCCAAGATATGCAAAGGAAACTGATAGCTAAGATGGAGCCAGAACGAGAATCCACATCGCTAGCTGCAGTTGTGGAAGAAGAGGTACATGAGCCGAGCTCAGAATGAAGTGTCCATGAACCAATGGTGGACTTTGATATTTATGAGGACTCATACTCTGACTCCGACTGGGGCAGACTTGTGTGCCTAAGATGGGAGCACCTGCATTATTGGAAGCCAAAACCTCAGGAGATCTCACATCCTTGGCATGAATGGGAAGACACCAACATGGGGAGCTTGTGGTGTGCTGATGATGAAGCTGATGAAGCACTTGTTCCAGTTGCTATTGAGGTAAAATCCCTTACTTATATTTTTGAAGACTTTCCCATATCTCATATAAATTAAGTCTGCGATGAGTTGGAAAGACTTGTGTCAAAAGAGTCTTATGGGAATAACATCATGAAAAACTTTCAATTCCTTGTTCTATTGGGTTTACTGTTGGTGATCTATGTGCCATAGTAAAGGAGTTGGAAATCACCAAGTGTGGGGGGTGTGGATGAAAAGCATGTGTCGTTTAAAGAGCCTCAAGCACCGAAGGAGTATTACTCGGATCATATCATGGAGAGAGGTACATTTGAACCCATTAGTACTACATGGAAGCTGATCTAGAAGAAAAAGTGTAAAATAAAAGGAGTTAGCTTCCAAAATTTTCCATCACCTTCATAGCACAGGGGTGTGATAGCTCCTTTTAGTAGCTATACTTATTAAGCATTTACCACATGTTTGATAGGTTTCGGGGAGAGTTTGAAACCTAATATTGATGAATGATGCATGATTTGTCACTTGTTCCTTCATATGCTTAATTATAGTCCAGACACGTTTTATATGTTGCTTTATGCTATATTTGTCAGATTTAATCGCTTGGTATAGTTTTTTGTTGTCTTTGATAGGAAACAGGGCTTATGGAGCGATTAGAATCAAGAACGTGAGCTTTGGAAGCTAGGAAGGACAAGGAGAGAGAGGCTTGGAACCAAGAAGTTTAAGATTCAAGAACATCATTACCGAGCACATTTCGCACGAAATGAAGGGATTTCGCACGGAATACATTTCGTACGAAATACCCGATTTCGCACAAAATGGTCGTGAAACTAGTGCATAATTTTGGGGGAAAATGAAAATTTTGACCTCTGAAGCAAGGGAAGGGAAAAAGAGCAATATTGAGAGTCAAGAACATCACAGAGAGCAATAAGAAGCCATTTGAAACATCAAGAAGCAAGGAGACAATCCTGGATCAAGCCAATCATCACCTTTTCAACATTTGATCCACTTTTCTTCCTTTCCCATCTTGTATGGAATATTTTATCATGAGTACTTCTTTTTATGAGTAGCTAAAATCATACCTAGGCATCTATGGAGAGCCTAGGGTTTATCTTTTGAGGATGTTTTTCCGGATTTGATGAACTTTCACGCTTAGGGTTTATGATTGAATGATGATATTTCTAGTATATATCATATTGAGTTCTTCCATTGACAAAGTAGAATCAAGATGTATGATGGTTATTATTTCCTTATTCATTCTATATAAACTTGTCTTAATGATACCTATAGTTAGTTAATTACTTGTTTATTGTGCTTAATCCTTAGCAAGATAGGAGTCATGACCCAACCTTGCTACATAACAAGTGAGTGTGTGAAAATAACTCTACCCTAGTTTGGATGAGTAAACGAGTGCAATCCTAATCAACAAGACCGAGAGGTGAGTTGAGTAGGAATGGCTAGAAGAGGGTAGATTCAGTAGGATATAGTGAGTGTTCGTGTGAAGATGTTCTGAAATGACATCGTTTCCTTACATTATCATTAGCCTACTAGAACGTGTTGATAACCTGAGTGTCCTGAGAGGGACTGGATGGTGCCAAAACGTAGAACGACAAGAGACGGATAGGTAATTGTTAGTGCTATTACCCGTCGTAGCTAACTATGAGTTATCGTGTTAGAACATGGAATCCGGAATCGTCAAAACTGCCCTAGGTAATCTATAAATTGCCAAGTATTCTCTCTCTTTATTTAATTAAATAATTTCTTTTGCGCTATTTACTTACAAATGCTAGTCACTTGTTTGAGGGTGACAACACTCATTCTCTTAAACCTTTTTACCGATTACTATAGTAAGTTAGATTTAATTGTTAACACTAGAATTAGTAAGCACCTTCCCTTGGGTTCGATAAATCGGAGTCCGAAATACTCCATTATATTACTTGACCACGCGTAATATAAACGCGTCAGGGTGCTCGTGCCAAAATGCTTCGAGAAAAGATGGTGGAAGAAGAAGAAGTGGAGAGTTAAAGCATCATCCACTATCCTTTTCGCTTGAGGTAACCGGGTCGGGCCGTCGACCCTAAATTACAATCGCTGCTTGGGAGGCAACCTAATGTAGAGTAGGATGCTATTCGGTTTTTTTTTTTATTTCTCCATATTTGATTCTGAGAGATGAGAGGGAGAATTCTGACGTCTAAATTGAGTGTGAAGGAATGAAAGAGGAAGTAAATGTGCTGGATTCCCCTTCTTGATGTGCAGATTTCACTTCGGAGTCCGATTACTAGCTGC
The DNA here is from genome assembly GCA_023055425.1 of Linanthus parryae. Taxonomy (NCBI): domain Eukaryota; kingdom Viridiplantae; phylum Streptophyta; class Magnoliopsida; order Ericales; family Polemoniaceae; genus Linanthus; species Linanthus parryae. The sequence continues at coordinate 139,831 of JALGPY010000043.1, read as the reverse complement.
ACAACTCAACAAAAAGAGAGTTAAATCGCGAGTGTTCTTTTCGCACGAATATGATTTGATTTCTTGCGGAATGAAGTACTTAGAAAAAAATTCATTCTCTATTTTGTGCGAATAAAAAAGGGTGTTTTGTTCATTTGTACGAAATGAAACCATTTCGCAAGAAATGCTCTGCAGAACTTGTGGAAAACTTCATTAACTCCTACATTTAAAATTCACGTCCTTCTACACACACTATTATTTCATTGAGGACAATGAATATCTCAAGTGGGGGGGGGGGGGGGTTATGTCTACCATTTCTAGCCATATCCGTTTTGCATAGCAAGTCACATGTAGTCGCAGTTGTGTCGTATTGTGAGTATTGCGTAGTAGTGTCGTGTTATTATTATATTGTCATATAAGTTCACAGTTTCTTTCAACGCCGGTTTCAAAGCCTTGAAACTGCACTGCACTGCACATCATGAACTAAGGGGGAGTTCTTACTCATATGCATTCTTTAATTTCCTATACTTGATCATGCTATATTATGTGATAAAAGACAAACTAATTATGTGTTATAACATGCTTTGATCTTATCATTTGCCTAAGTTTATTTGAAGGGAATATCTAACTCTGTATTGCAGGAAGTTTCCTTATATGCAGTTTTTCAGAAAAGAAAATCAAAGTCTACATATTGATCCTAATATTATGGAATGATGTATGGAATTACCTAAGGCCCTTCAGAGGAAGATCTTATCAAAATCAATTGAGAAAATCAAGCAGCTAGCCGTTGGAAGCAAACTTCTGAAAGTCAAGATTCCGCAGAGGATTTTTAGGGATTTATGTTGAAGCTCTCCTTATATATCTGCAATTCAAATTGACAGAGAGTGATAGAGATTGTGAGAGATTAAGAAGCACAATTCATTACATAGAGATTCATACACTCTCACCGATTGAGAAGCATCATTGAAGGAGATCATTTCATCACTCAATCCATTCCACATTCCACAAGAGCACTTCAAACTTCACAGATTCACTGTCTTTACATTGTTCTTCATCTGAGCTTTATTTATATATCATTTTGTTATACTACTTAATCATCTGTTCTCGCGATTTTTTCAAGAGGAACAATAGATAGTCTTACTTTATCAGTTAGCTAGATTAGGTACTAGATAGGTTAGGAAGAACCACACGCTGTAAATTAGTACGGAAATTCTCTTGGTCTGAGATCTAGGGCTTAGGTTTTGCTAAATAAGAAATTGTTGAAATCCTAGAGGGATTAGATCCCTCAGGCGGAGAGTAGGTCACTTGGGACAGAACTTCGTTACAAATAACTGTGTTCTTTGCCTTGCATTTACAGTTCTTTACTTCTCTTCAAAACTGCTTCAAAACAGGTTTCAGTTCAAAGCTTTGAAAACTACCAGTAAGTTTTACACTGGCTGTTTTGATTTCAAATCCTTGAAAATGAGTTCAAAGATTTGAAATACTTCAAGCTCTTCACACTTGGGTTTAAAACCACTCTTTTGGAAAACGTTTTCATACTCTATTCAACCCCCCTTCTAGAGTATTTCATCCTGGATTTTCATACCTGCATTACAATCTTCAATTGGTATAAGAGCTTGTATCACTGTATAGATGTAACAATCTTGAAATCATGAGTAATGTAGGTGAACGTGATTTCTCTCAGGGGATGCTAACAAACCTCCTTTGTTCTGCGGAGACAATTCTGTACACTGGAAAGCATTTATGAAAATGTTCATCATTGATCAGGACATTGAACTATGGTGTATTATCCAAAATGGACCTCACATCTTCTGTACTGAAAAGGATGGGATTAGAATTCCCAAACTTGAAAAATCTCTCTCCCTCTCTCTATTTCTGAATTAGAATAGATTTCAAATAATTACAGAGCTGTTAGTCTTTTGTATTTGTGCTTTGAATGTAGATGAGTTCAACAATATATCTACCTGCAAGACAGCTACAGATCTGTGGGACAAACTAGTGGTTACTTTTGAAGGAACCAGCCAAGTGAATAAAACCAAGATCAACATATTCCTTAGACAGTATGAATTGTTCAAGATGAATTGAGATGAATCCTTCAAATACATGTTCAAGAGGTTTACTAACATTGTCAACAAACTCGAGTCTTTGGGAAAATCATTCCCCAATGAAGAGAAAGTCAGAAAGATCATAAGAAGTCTTCCCAAAGCCAAACGGAAACCAAATATAACATCCACTGAAGAATCTCAAGATTTGTCATCTCTCCAACTAGTTGATTTACACGGAAAGCTAATAACACATGAGATCTCCATGATTGCAGTTGATGGAGAACTACCAGAGAGTGTCAAGAATATGGCACTCAAGGCCAAAGAGAGTGAACAACATCAATGCCTTTAAAAAGAAGAATAAGATTATTAAGATCATTTTTCTCTCATTTCCAAAGCCTTGACAAGGATTCTCAATATGAAGAAGAACTTTGGAAACAAAGAATTCAGCAGAGACAAATTCAGATCTTCAAGTAGCAAGGACTACAAAGGTAAGTCCTCTTCCCATGGAAATAAATCTAAAGTAATGAATTGCTTTGAGTGTGGTGATGCAAGACACTTGATCAGAGATTGCTCTCATAAGAAAAGCAATAACTTTTAAAGAAGGACCATGACAGAAGAAAGAAGGCCGTGGTAGCTTCATGGAGTGATTCTGATTCTCCAAATGAATCTAATTATAAAGAAGATTAAGTCAACCTGTGTCTTATGGCCAAACATGATGAAAGTTCAGAAAAGAACATTGAGGTAATGGTGAATAGTCTCATGTCTAAACCTGCAATTTTTTAATCTGAAATTATAAAAACCATGCTTTTGAATGAAGAAGACTAATTAAATGAAATCAAGTCTTTAAAGGAGAAAGTTCATAAGCAAGCAAAAGAGAATTTTCAATTAGTTTGACAGAACAAGAATCTTGAAATTTCTCAGGCAAAGAGTGACAGAGATTTCAAAGCTTTGAAAACCAATTTCAAAGCCTTGAAAACTCAAGTCAAAGAGGTTGTAACATAAGTCTCTCTTTTGAGTGACAACCTTGTTGCTCTGAGATATCAGCATGATGAATTAGAGGAACATAAGACGACTTGAAGACTCTAAGAAGGTTATGACAAAACTTGATTGCTCTGAACATAATCCCAACTTGATTCTTGGAGGAAGTTCGCACTCTGTTCGCAAAAGTGGTATAGGATATAATCCAAACTTTCCAAGAAAGAACAATACCTGATTTGTGAAAGCTAGTAGAAGAAATTCTCCAATGTGTTTTCACTGTGGCAATATTGGTCATGTTAAGATGGCCTGTCCCTTTAGAATAAATAAACCTCACATCATGAGGAACACCTTTCCATTCCATCTTAAGGGACATGTGAGACAGATTTGGGTTCCTAAAGGAGTCAGACCACCTAACATGGTTGATCATGAATATGAATCCAAATATTACACTTGGTCTAACAGCTGGGTAAGGCAGTGAATGGTGTTTGCATGTTGTCACCAAGAGCAAAGAGCAAAAGTGGATGATGGACAGTGGTTTCTCTAGACACATGAGTGGCAAAGGTTCTTTATTTACTGAACTGAATGAACAATCAGGATGGACAATAAGAAGGGACAATCACACTTGGTGACAAAGGAAAATGCAATATCATAGGAATTGGTAAAGTTCGTAATGGTGTTGAAAATTCTATTTCAGATGTTTTCCTTGTAGATGGTCTAAAGTTCAATCTTCTTAGTGTATCTCAACTGTGTAATAAAGGTAATAAAGTCATTTTTGTCAAGGAGAAATGTTTAGTGCAAGATGAAAAATATGGTAATTGCATCCTCATTGCTTTAAGGTCAAACAATGTTTACCGTTTGAATACTAACAAAGTTGCAGGAGAAAGCCTAAAATGTCTTAAGGCTTTGAAAGAGGATTCAAAGCTTTGGCACAGAAAGATTGACATATCTGCTTGCATACACTGAAAAAAATAGTATCTAAAAATTTAGTAAGAGGACTAACATCCATCAAGTTTAAGGATTAAGTAGTATGCAAAGTTTGTGCTCAAGGAAAACAGTCAAGAAGCTCATTCACGCCTAAGAACTTTGTAAGTACAACCAGACCTATTGAACTGCTTCATATGGATCTTTGTGGTCCTATGAGAGTTCCAACTCCAAAGGTCAGAAGTATATGATGGTTATTGTAGATGATTTCTCTAGATTTACTTGGGTAATTTTTCTAAGAGAAAAGTATGAGGATCTGTTTGAATTTTCAAAAATTTGTAAAGAGCTTCAAACGTTGAAAAACCTGCTTATTGCTTCAATAAGGAGTGATCATGGCAGAGAATTTGATCCACTAGAGTTTGATTTATTATGTTCCAAGTTTGGTATTTCTCACAATTTTTCTGCTCCTAGAACTCTTCAACAAAATGGTGTAGTTGAAAGGAAAAACAGTACTCTTAAGGACATGTCTTGGTCAAAACTTTTAGAAAACAAGGGAAAAGGTTCTGAATACTACAAATTATATTTTGAACAGGTGTCTGATTAGGCCTTTTTTAAATACACCTTATGATTTTTTCAAAGGCAGATAGCCAAATATTTCATATTTCAAAACCTTTTGGCTGCACTTGTTTTGTTCACAAAAATTGTAATGATAATCTTGGAAAGTTGATGCCAGAAGTGATGAAGGTATTTTCCTTGGTTATTCTTTGACTAGAAAAGCCTACATAGTCTACAATAAGAGCACCAAGCTTGTTGAGGAAAGCATACATGTTACATTTGATGAAACCAATGATGGTTCTTTCAGTGAAGGTTTTTCATACTTAAATTTGATCAAGCATGAGTCAGAGGATGAAGCAGATCCAGAAAATAGTTCTAAGACTAACATGCAGGAAAAAAGAAGAAATTTTCAAAGCCTTTAAAGTGGCTCTCAAATCCTTAAAACAGGACCTCAAGGAACACAAAGTGATTAAGCCACTACATCAAGCTCTGAAGGCCTTGAAAAGATTCATGGAGAACCAAAACCCTGGACACAGAGAAAGAAGTTCAAATATATTTCATCTCACCCAACAGAAAATATCATTTCTGATCCATCCACTAGTACACAAAAAAGATATCAGTTAAAGAACTTGTGTGCTTTTAATGCTTTTGTGTCTCTTGTAGAACCTAATAATGTGAAAAAAGCACTACAAGAAGCAGAATTGATCATTTCAATGCAAGTTAGCTAAATGAATTTGATAGGACAAAGCCTGGAATCTAGTTCCTCCTCCCAAATATCATTCTGTTTTGGAACAAGGTGGATGTTCATAAACAATCTGAATGAAAATGGTAAGGTTATCAAGAATAAGGCAAGACTAGTAGCTCAAGGCTACAACCAGGAAGAAGGTATAGATTATGAGGAGACTTTTTCTATTGCAGCCAGGTTGGAAGCAATACGAATGTTACTTACATTTGCATCACATAAGAATATCAAACTTTTTTCAAATGGATGTTCAATGTGTTTTTCTAAATGGTTATCCACAAGAAGAAGTATATGTTGCTCAACCTCCTGGTTTTTAAAGTGATTAGTTTCCAAATCATGTTTATCAGATTGAAAAAGCTCTTTATGGACTCAAACAATCTCCAAGAGCTTGGTATGAAAGATTGTCAAAATTCTTACTTAAAAATGATTTCAAAAGAGGCTTAGTTGACAAAAATATTTTCATAAAAACACATGATAACGACATTTTAGTAGTAAAAATATATTTTGATGATATTCTATTTGGCGCTACTAACGATTCTCTTTCCAAAGATTTCTCTAGTCTTATGAGTAGGGAATTTGAGATGAGCTTGATGAGAGAACTAAATTTCTTTCTTGGAATTCATGTACATCAAATAAAGAAAGGAATTTTCTACATCAGAATAAGTACACCAAGGATTTGCTGAAAAACTATAATATGTCTCAATCTAAGGTTGCCAAAACTCCCATTAGCTCTACACTATCCCTAGACAAGGAACAAAATGCTAAGAGTGTGAACCAGAAAGAGTTTAGAGGTATGGTTGGTTCAATCTATCTTTCTGCAAGTAGGCTAGACATTATTTTTAGTGTTTGTACGTATGCTAGATTCCAAGGTGATCCTAAAGAGTGCTTAGTTGCTGTCAAAAGAATCTTCAGATATCTCAATAGTACAAAATACTTGGGGCTTTGGTATCTAAACCAGTATAACTTCTCTTTGTGTGGCTATTCAGATGCTACTTTTGAAGGATATAAAATTGACATAAAAAAGCACTTCAGGGTGTTGCAAATGTTGGAATAGATGCCCTAGAGGCAATCTAGTTTAGTATGAATTTGTATATGGCTAGAAAATTCATTTATTATTTATTGGATATTTAATATAATGAAGTCCTTAGATTTACAATCGTGTTGTTTATCTTAAATATCCCTAGTCAAGTATAATGATTAATGGGACAATCATCTATAGACTAGTATGGGGTTGGATTGATATGGAGATATCACGATCCAACACATAGGTGTGCATTACGGAATGTTGCACTGGATTGACCCATCACCGAGAAGGCTACATACATGTTATGTTGAGTCACAAGTGCTTCTCGCGGTGCAATGGTATTGTCATCCTTAGACTTGAAGTCACTAGATATTCTAGTTGTGGATCATTGTGATCTTGGTAGCGTTAAACGCTACACCGTGACTGGGTAGTTATAAAGGCGTGTACTGGATACAATGAGAAGCAAGCTTAGAGATCGTAGTGGACGTAGAGAGGATTTGCCCCTCCCACATAACGGGAATAGATATCCTAGGCCACTCGAGGGATAGTGCTTATAGAATGTCTGGCCAGACTCAAATAAATCAATATATGGGATATTGATGTTATTTGCACGAATAAGGCTATTCCCATAGATCGAGAAACTATGGATTGGATATACGAGTGTGACTTGTATGTCTCGTGTCCAATCCGGATATAGAGGCAAAGGGATGAGACAATTACTTGTACAAGGTTTGTCATGATGACTATTCTATTAGTTGGCTAGAATGGATGTTTTGCTAGAAACCGCTCCATATTAGCAAATAGTTGCTACCAACTAGATAGAACCTATGGGGTCACACGCTATATAGAGTTGAACTAGATTTGGGAATTAATTAATTGGATTAATTAATTAGAAGGATCACTTTGCAAACCCTTGCAAACTTAGTAGGGACTAATTTGCAAGGAAGGGACTAAATTGAATTCTAGTTGGACTAGAATAAGTCCTTTAGGTAGTTAACAAGGAGTTGTTGGACTATATAAAGGACCCTCCTTCCTTCCTTCCTCATAACTTATGCTCATTAGTGAACATAAAAAGAGTGGGAGAGAACAAAGGAGAGAGAGCAAGCAACAAGGAGGCCGAACCCGACCCCCTTGCCGCCGCCCTCACCCCGTCGGGCAAAAGAGGGCCGAAGCCCCTCTTTTGTCTCGTTTTGTGTGATTCCTTCATCCTCTTCCTATTCCGTCTAGCACCAAGGAGTTTGGGAGATCTAGGATCAATTCTAGGCGTGGATCAACTATAGAGAACGTGACACTATTCGCGTTTGAAGTCATCAAGGAGAACCCAAAGGTGTGTTTATGATTTCTTACCTTCACTATCGTTATGCATCTAGACTTGTGATCCTTGGAGGGTTTTTCATGGCTATGTGTTTGATTATGCTTCCGTTGCGCGATCCATGAATCAAAACCCTACAACAAATTTCTTGGATCATCCCAGATAAGCTGACATTCTAAAAAGTAAAAATCGGTAGCTTTATCAATAGCAGAAGTTGAATACATAGCAGCTAGAGCCTGCTGCTCACAAGTTCCATGGATATATCAACAGATGAGAGATATGGGCTATGACTTCAGAGATATCCCCATCAAATGTGACAACACTAGTTCTATGTGTTTGATTATGCTTCCGTTGCGCGATCCATAAATCAAAACCCTACAGTGGTATCAGAGCCACAGGTCATAGAGCAAAAACGTAGATTATGTGTTACATTCTTGTTGTTTTACACCTTAATTTGATAGTTTATCGCGTAAAACAAGACAAATCAAGCATGGGATGCAATTTGTCAATAATTACTCATAACAAGATCCAATTTTTGCATTGGATGCATGAATTGGTGAGTTTGAGAAATTTTAGGATCTTAGATCTAGGGTTTGGGCATCCTTGGGGAAGAAGGAGTTCTCCCAAAACAAGGAAACAACCAAACTTGGGCTCCAAGCAAGGGAGTTGTTTTGGAAACAACCCCCAAGAGGAGGTTCGGCCCCCTAGGGGACCGCCCCCTTGCTTGCCGCCCAAGCTTGGCCTCCCTAAGGGGCCGGGCGGCCCTAACCCGCGGGCCTAGCTTGCGGGTTTTGGGCCGGGCCGGCCCTAGGGCCTTGTGGTTCACTTTAATGGGCCCGGGCAATTGGATTGTTGGGCCCATGGACCGTTTTAACCCTAGAAATCCTAAAATCAATTAAAATTGACCAAGCGCGTTAAAATTGGATTTTAACTGTTTATGTGCAAATCGCATGGTGATTGGATACGGCCTTAGGATGTGGTTTGATGTGGATGTTTAATTTTGTGGTTTGTTTTTACGGCCTGCGAGCTGATCAATTAATTGTAATAATTAATTAAAGTTTTATGGCCTGCGTGCCATTTTTTTCTCAACTTGTGAGATTTATTTTATTTAGTATAGATATTAGCTAGTGCTAGATAAAGTAGATTGTTAGCCAAGATTGGAGAAAAGAAGCCCAAAGCCAAAGAAGCCACAAAAGATGGAGCATGGAGCATGGAGCATTCCACATGACTATGAAGGATGGACCAAAAGATCAAGACGCATGGAGATGTGTTTGCTTAGGGTTCATAGATAATTCCATTGGCTTGGAATTATCTTAGTCTAGAAAAGGCCATATCGACATCACGTTTAATTTCTGTTATGTGGTTGTTTATTTATTGTCTTATTATTTGTGTGGTTGGTGTATGGATGATGCATGCAATTAGGATAATAAGATAATTAGACAACCCGGATCTATTATTTGGAGTTGTGCCCAAACTCAAATAGATAGATTAGTTGATATAGATCAACAAAATAATTAAAAATTGAATTTAAAATCCCTCACATTTTAAATATTGTGTTCTTGCCTTCTCGTTATTTAAACACTCATTATCATCATTATTTATCAAGTTCGTGCGTGCCAAAGCATGGCGACTTGATTCATAATGATGGAATGCGATGGCACGTAACAATGTGCAATTGTTTAGATAAGAGGTTGAACACAACTAGGCTATTAATTTGATTAAGAAACCTAGAGGCAATCAATTGGGATTATCCATATGATGGATAAATAAGGAGTTATTTGCCCGATTGAACCAAGAGTTGCATATGGGATGCAATTGGAATTGTTCCTACCTAAAAGTAGTCAAATTTTGGGTGACTTGCCAAAGCAAGCTCATAAGGAGATGAAAAGATGGATCTTGGCCCACTAGAAAATATAAGGATATTTTCCGCATTAATATCTTGAGGGTTATTAATCCGTAGAAAAATAGTGGGAGCTATATTTAATAAACTAGCCATTATTAAATATAGTCAAAAATTAACAAATACTAAAACTTGCGTATTTTACTTTTTGTAGAATTCCAAATGGCAAACAACTCATCGAGTTCACAACATTCCCTACGATCTGTCCTTGAGAAGGACAAGCTCTCTGGAACCAACTTTCTTGATTGGTACAGAAACTTGAGAATTGTTCTCAAGCAAGAGAAGAAACTGTACGCAATAGAGGAGCATGTTCCAGAAGGTCCAGAGAACCAGACACCTGCTGCCTTAAAGGCGTATCAAAAGCGTGTTGATGACGCTAATGATGCGGCCTGCCAAATGCTTTGCACCATGACCTCTGAGCTTCAGAAGCAACACGAGAACATGAATGCTGTCGATATGATCGAACATCTAAAGCAGCTCTTCCAAGAGCAGGCGAGGGTAGAGAGGTATGAAGTCTCAAAGGCACTGTTCAAATGTCATCTGGCAGAAGGGAACCCGGTGGGACCCCATGTACTCCGAATGATCGAGTACTTGGAGAATCTCGCCCGGCTTGGGTTCCCGGTCGGCCAAGAGTTGGCAACCGATCTCGTGTTGCAATCGTTGCCTGAGAGTTATGGACAGTTCATTATGAACTATAACATGAACGAGATCGTTAAACCACTCCCATATTTGCTCAACATGTTGAGGACGGCTGAACAGAGCATCAACAAGGGTAAGGGCAAGGCCATTATGATGGTGCAGAAAGGAAAGGGAAAAAAGTTTGCCTCTTCCTCCAAGGGCAAAGGCAAGTCAGTTGCCAAGTCCAAGGAACAAGCCCTTAAGCCTATTGGTGGCGTTGCCAAGGTCGTGACTAAGGGTGAGTGTCACTACTGCAGTCAGCCTGGACACTGGAGGAGGAACTGCCCAAAATATCTGGAGGACAAGAGGCTTGGAATAGTGATTCCACCACCACCAGGTATTTTTGTTGTAGATGTCAATTTAACTGTCTCTACATCATGGGTATTAGATACTGGATGTGGATCTCATATTTGTCGAAATATGCAGGATCTAAAGAGAAGTAAAAGATTGGCTAAAGGGGAGGTAGATCTGCGCGTTGGGAATGGAGCAAAGGTTGCTGCGTTGGCCATAGGCGTGTGCGAGCTATCTCTGCCTTCAGGATTAGTTTTAGAATTAAATAATTGCTATTTTGTGCTTGCTATGAGCAGAAACATTATTTCTATTTCTTGTTTGGACAAGGAAGGTTTTATTATTTCAATAAAGAACAATTGTTGTTCCTTTTATTTGAATAATATTCACTATTTTAGTGCGCAATTATTTAATGGACTTTATGTCCTTGATCTAAGCAATCCTGTCTAAAACATTAATACCAAGCGGATTAAAATAAATGATTTAAATCCTGCTTATTTATGGCATTGTCGTTTAGGCCACATAAACGAGAAACGTGTATCTAGACTCCATAAGGATGGATTACTAGACCCATTTGATTTTGAATCATATGAGACATGTGAAGCTTGTTTATTGGGAAAAATGACAAAGTCCCCTTTCAATAAGAAAGGTGAGAGGACTAGTGAGCAATTGGCGCTCATACATACCGATGTGTGTGGGCCATTTGCCACGCCAGCCAGGGGTGGTTATGTCTACTTCATTACGTTTACTGATGATTACAGTAGATATGGATTTGTGTACCTTATGAGGGCAAAATCCGAATCCTTTGAAGTGTTCAAATAATTCAAAAATGAAGTAGAGAAGCAACTTGGCAAAAGTATCAAGGCTCTACGATCGGATCGTGGAGGAGAATACTTGAGCCAAGAGTTTGACGACTATCTTAGAGAGTGTGGGATCGTGTCCCAACTGACTCCACCCGGAACGCCACAATGGAATGGCGTGTCCGAGAGGAGGAATCGAACCCTATTGGATATGGTTCGGTCTATGATGTGTCAAACCGATCTTCCATTATCATTTTGGGGCTACGCTCTATTAAGTGCAGCTTTCACCATTAACCACGTTCCATCTAAATCAGTCATGAAGACACCATATGAGATGTGGAGTGGGAGGCGTCCCACACTGTCGTTCATGAGGATTTGGGGTTGCGATGTCTATGTAATACGTTTACAATCAGACAAGCTAGGGCCTAAATCGGATAAGTGTAAATTTGTTGGGTACCCTAAGGAAACTAAGGGATACTACTTCTACAATCCAACCGAGAACAAAGTGTTTGTTGCTCGGACCGGCGTGCTTCTAGAAAGAGAGTTTGTCTCTAAAGAAGCAAGTGGGAGGAATGTAGAACTTGAAGAAGTTCAAGAAACACAAATCACTGAACCGATTATGGAACATGAACAGGAACCACAAGCAGTTGTGGAGCCACCTGTTCAGGTAACACAAGAGCTTCGTAGATCTAGTAGAGTGCGCCAGGAACCCGAGAGGTACGGACTTCTCATAACTGATTCCGTTGACACGATGCTCATAGATGATGAGCCTACTACCTATGAGGAGGCCATGAGTGGTCCAGACTCTCAGAAGTGGCTGGAAGCCATGAGATCCGAGATGGAATCCATGTATACCAACAAAGTATGGACTTTGGTGGAACCACCCGATGGGGCGCGGCCCATAGGGTGCAAGTGGGTCTTCAAGGAGAAGATCGACATGGATGGTAATGTGATTACCTATAAGGGCCGATTGGTGGCTAAAGGATTCAGACAGATTCATGGTATTGACAATGATGAAACCTTTTCACCAGTCGCTATGACCAAATCCATCCGAATCCTACTTGCAATTGCAGCATACTACGACTATGAGATTTGGCAGATGGATGTCAAAACAGCATTCCTTTATGGGAATCTCCTCGAGGACGTGTATATGATACAGCCGGAGGGTTTTGAGGATCCAAAGCAAGCCAACAAAGTCTGTAAGCTGCAACGATCCATTTATGGATTGAAGCAAGCTTCTAGGAGTTGGAATCGACGTTTTGATGAAGTGGTCAAAGAGTTTGGCTTCATCAGAAACGAAGATGAGTCTTGTGTCTACAAGAAGGTTAGTGGGAGCTCTGTAGCTTTTCTGATCTTGTATGTAGATGACATACTTCTCATTGGAAACAACATTCCTATGCTGCAATCTGTGAAAGATTGGCTAGGAAAGTGTTTCTCAATGAAAGACTTAGGGGAAGCAGCCTATATACTCGGTATAAAGATCTATAGAGATAGATCTAAGAGGTTGCTAGGCCTAAGTCAAAGTACATATATTTACAAGGTGTTGAAACGGTTCAACATGCAAGATTCCAAGAAGGGATTCTTGCCCATGTCACATGGAATTACTCTTTCGAAGAGTAGTTGTCCTTCCAATGAGATTGAGAAGGAACGCATGAGTAGGATTCCCTATGCCTCGGCCATAGGATCTATCATGTACGCCATGTTATGTACTAGACCAGATGTGTCATATGCCTTGAGTATGACAAGCAGATACCAATCCAATCCGGGTGAGAGTCACTGGATTGCTGTCAAGAACATCCTAAAGTACTTGAGAAGAACTAAGGATGCTTTCTTGATGTTTGGCGGTGAGGAAGAGTTGCGTGTAAGGGGTTACACTGATGCAAGCTTCCAAACCGATAGAGATGACTTTAGATCACAGTCGGGATATGTGTTTTGCCTGAATGGAGCAGCGGTGAGCTGGAAGAGTTCCAAGCAAGAGACGGTAGCTGATTCTACAACAGAGGCTGAGTACATTGCTGCAAAGGGCGCAGCAAAGGAGGCTGTTTGGATCAGAAAGTTTGTTTCTGAACTTGGTGTGGTCCCTAGCATTGCGGATCCAGTGGAGTTGTTCTGTGACAACACTGGGGCGATCGCGCAATCAAAGGAACCCAGATCGCACCAGAAGTCCAAGCACGTGCTCAGGAAGTTTCATCTGATTCGAGATATTATCGATAGAGGAGACGTTCGGATATGCAAGATTCCTACAGATGATAATCTGTCAGACCCGCTTACGAAGTCTCTCACGCAGTGGAAGCATGAAGGGCACACTAGGAGTATGGGCATACGAGATGCGCCTGATTGGCTCTAGTGCAAGTGGGAGACTGTTGGAATAGATGCCCTAGAGGCAATCTAGTTTAGTATGAATTTGTATATGGCTAGAAAATTCATTTATTATTTATTGGATATTTAATATAATGAAGTCCTTAGATTTACAATCGTGTTGTTATCTTAAATATCCCTAGTCAAGTATAATGATTAATGGGACAATCATCTATAGACTGGTATGGGGTTGGATTGATATGGAGATATCACGATCCAACACATAGGTGTGCATTACGGAATGTTGCACTGGATTGACCCATCACCGAGAAGGCTACATACATGTTATGTTGAGTCACAAGTGCTTCTCGCGGTGCAATGGTATTGTCATCCTTAGACTTGAAGTCACTAGATATTCTAGTTGTGGATCATTGTGATCTTGGTAGCGTTAAACGCTACACCGTGACTGGGTAGTTATAAAGGCGTGTACTGGATACAATGAGAAGCAAGCTTAGAGATCGTAGTGGACGTAGAGAGGATTTGCCCCTCCCACATAACGGGAGTAGATATCCTAGGCCACTCGAGGGATAGTGCTTCAAGAATGTCTGGCCAGACTCAAATAAATCAATATATGGGATATTGATGTTATTTGCACGAATAAGGCTATTCCCATAGATCGAGAAACTATGGATTGGATATACGAGTGTGACTAGTATGTCTCGTGTCCAATCCGGATATAGAGGCAAAGGGATGAGACAATTACTTGTACAAGGTTTGTCATGATGACTATTCTATTAGTTGGCTAGAATGGATGTTTTGCTAGAAACCGCTCCATATTAGCAAATAGTTGCTACCAACTAGATAGAACCTATGGGGCCACACGCTATATAGAGTTGAACTAGATTTGGGAATTAATTAATTGGATTAATTAATTAGAAGGATCACTTTGCAAACCCTTGCAAACTTAGTAGGGACTAATTTGCAAGGAAGGGACTAAATTGAATTCTAGTTGGACTAGAATAAGTCCTTTAGGTAGTTAACAAGGAGTTGTTGGACTATATAAATGACCCTCCTTCCTTCCTTCCTCATAACTTATGCTCATTAGTGAACATAACAAGAGTGGGAGAGAACAAAGGAGAGAGAGCAAGCAACAAGGAGGCCGAACCCGACCCCCTTGCCGCCGCCCTCACCCCGTCGGCCAAAAGAGGGCCGAAGCCCCTCTTTTGTCTCGTTTTGCGTGATTCCTTCATCCTCTTCCTATTCCGGGCTAGAACCAAGGAGTTTGGGAGATCTAGGATCAACTCTAGGCGTGGATCAACTATAGAGAACGTGACACTATTCGCGTTTGAAGTCATCAAGGAGAACCCAAAGGTGTGTTTATGATTTCTTACCTTCACTATCGTTATGCATCTAGACTTGTGATCCTTGGAGGGTTTTGCATGGCTATGTGTTTGATTATTCTTCCGTTGCGCGATCCATGAATCAAAACCCTACAGCAAATTTCTTGGATCATCCCAGATAAGCTGACATTCTAAAAAGTAAAAATCTGTAGCTTTATCAATAGCAGAAGTTGAATACATAGCAGCTAGAGCCTGCTGCTCACAAGTTCCATGGATATATCAACAGATGAGAGATATGGGCTATGACTTCAGAGATATCCCCATCAAATGTGACAACACTAGTTCTATCTCAATTACAAAGAATCCAGTAAAACATTCAAGGACCAAGAACATTGATGTTAGACTTCACTTCTAGAGCCTGCTGCTCACAAGTTCCATGGATATATCAACAGATGAGAGACATGGGCTATGACTTCAGAGATATCCCCATCAAATGTGACAACAATAGTTCTATCTCAATTACAAAGAATCCAGTAAAACATTCAAGGACCAAGAACATTGATGTTAGACTTCACTTCATTAGAGATAATGTGGAGAAAGGTGTTGTATCTCTATCATTTGTGCCAACTAACATGCAGTTTGTAGATATCTTCACTAAACCACTGCCAGAAGATAGATTTATAGCCCTGAGATTAGAACTTGGCATGTTGAATAAGGAAGCATCTGTTTATGGGGAGCATTAGGTTCAATGAATAAATAAGGAAGCATCTGTTTACTATATAGTTCAATGATGGATCACTAATGTTGGGTGTTACCTCTGTAGATAATTTCCTAACATTATTCTTACCTTGTTAACAAAATTTTTTCAAATCGAAATAATACTTTTTCCATTCCAAACGAGCTTGAATTTCAAACAACTTCCTTTCCTTAAGATTTCGGAATATTTAGTTCCCTTCTTTAACTCAAACTCTTCAATATTTATCTTCTACCTTCTCTCTTTCTCTCTTCTATCTTTCCTGCCTCTATTCTTAAACCCTAACCCTATGGATTCAAGGAGAACCTCTCAAAGAATCAAGATGGCTAGCGGAAGCTCAAAGAAGAACACATGGAAGAAATAAAAGCTGAAGAAGAAGAGGTGCAAAATATCAGTGCTTGTTCTAGTTATAGGACTGTCAGTGCATCACAGCAACCCTCTTCTCCTCTTCCTCCGAAGAAAACCAAGAAAGACAAGGATGATCTGACTGCTAATTCTAGCAAGAAAAAGTCATATCCAGTAGCTACTTTTGAGAAACGAAAGGGTGTTTAGATTGGTAGCCCAAAGAAGGTGAAGAAGGTAAAGACACCCCATAAATCAGGCAAGGGGAAGGAGATACAGACATTAGAAAAAGATAAGGGGAAGAAAATCTAGAGTTATGAAACACAAAAGGGGAAGGAGAATTATATTTACACTGAGAAAAAAACATCTTCTGGTAAGAGATCTATTTCTACTGATTGGTTTATCAATCATGCTGCAAGAGGAATTTGGTTAGATAGATTTGCATCTACTCCTATTTCTTACTATAGTATGATCAGTACCAGCATTCTGGATAGTATAGATTTTGAGTATATTAGGATATTGAAACACAATTCAATTTGGAAAATCTTAAACCCCTCTGATATGGCATACCCTAGGCTTACCATACTCTTTAACAAGTGAATTCTTTGGGTTTAACTATATCATTCAAGGTAGCTGGTATTGAAGTGGAGTTACATAATTCTTAATTTTCTAATGTATTGGGTTGTCCAAAGAGGTACAATACAGAAAACTACCCTAGCAAAATTGATGGTATAAAGAAGGCTAAGGAAGAGTTCTTTTTGCCTAATGTAGCCAACACCTCTAAGCAGCTAACACATTATGTGTTAACTGTTGAAGCCATAATCTTTTTTACTATTCTATTGAGGTGTGTGGTACCAAAAGAAAACTCTAAGGAATTGCTGTCTGATAGGGTGTTATATTTGATGTACCTGGTGATGCATGGTTATGAGATTGATCTGCCAAGCGTTGTAATGGAACACATGCTATATAGCTGTACCAAGAACATGAAACATCCTCTACCCTATGCCAACCTGCACCCACTTTTCTTTCACCATCTGGAAATACATGCTGAGAAGGATGATACAATCACTACTGGTTTTGGAATGATAGATGAAAAGGATTTTCAAAGGATTGGAATTGTGAAAACCAATGAGGGAGAGTGGAAATTTTACTCCGATTTGTCTGCAGATGAGTTGAAGGCAAAGAAGTTCTCAAAGCCTAAATCCTTAACAACTCCAGTAGCCCTACCTTCTACAACTCAAGACCAATCTCAATTTCTTCATGGAATTTATTGAGATGGAGATAGATGAACTCCACCAGGGTTAATATTATATGGGTACTAAATTCAGACAGATGAATTATATGATTGAGAGTTGTTTCAAGATCATCAACTTGATACATGTGTAAGAAGAGGATACACTTGTTCCAAAAGGGTCAAGGAAGTCGGGATCTACCAGAGACTTATTTGATGACTAGAGTACAGGGAATAAGGTTGTTGGGGATAAGAAAGCTGGATCAAAGGTGGCTGAGGATAAATAACCTGGTAATGAAGAAAGCATTGACTCAGGGGTGCTACTCACAGAAGCTCTACAGAAGAAGAAACAAAAATGAAAGGCTCCATCAATTGTCACCTCTGATGACTTGTTTGAGGATGATGTGGTAGCTGATGAGCCTGGTGAGGAAGTTTCATAGGAAGGAGATGCACAGGATGAAGATCGGTAAGAGGATGAGGAACAGGAAGAAAAAAAAGATCAAGATGATGTTGCATGGCCTAAGACAGATGAATATCCAAAGCCTTGAATCCAACCTCTTCTTTCTTCTTTTTTCAAAGCCTTGAACCCGCCCTCTCTTTTCTTTCAAAAATTATGTTTATTTTAAAAATTTTAAGTTTTCAATAAGTTTTTATCCAACTTTTTCTCACTTATTTGATGAAAGTCAAAAGGGGGGAGAAAAATAGGGGTATTTTTTAGTTGCAAGACAACATGATCTAGCTTTGGATATGTGGAAGTTGTATAGCTAAAATTGCTTAGTTTAATTTTGATTCACTCTTTATAATTTGTTTGTGATCTTAAGAAGCTGTTTCTTCTTTATGCTACTAATGTATATCGTTTGTAGAAACATGGTTAAAAAAGATTAGTTGATTTTTTCTTTCATCAAGGGGGAGATTGTAAGTTCACAGTTTATTTCAAAGCTTTGAAACTGGTTTCAAATCCTTGAAACTGCACTGCACAACATGAACTAAGTGAAAGTTCTTACTCCTATGCATTCTCTAATCTCCTATACTTCACCATGCTATATTATGTGATGAAAGACAAACTAATTATGTGTATAACATTCTTTGATCTTATCATTTGCCTAAGTTTATTTGCAGGGATTATCTAACTATGTATTGCAGGAAGTTTCCTTATCTGCAGATTTGCAGAATAGGAAATCGAAGCCTATGGATTGATTCTACTATTATGGAATGAGGTATGGACATACCTAAGGCTTGCAGAGGAAGATCAGATCAAAATCAATTGAGAAAATCAAGCAGCTAGCCGTTGGAAGCAAGCTGTTGAAAGTCAAGGTTCTGCAGATGATTTTTAGGGATTTCTTTTGATGCTCTCCTAATATATCTGCAATTCAAATTGAAAGTGTGTGACAGATATTGTGAGAGAGATTCGGAAGCACATAGCATTTCACAGAGATTCATACACTCTCATGGATTGAGAAGCATCATTGAAGGAGATCATTTCATCACTCAATCCATTACAGATTCTAGAAGAACACTTCAAGCTTCACAACTTCACTCTCTTTACAGTGTTCTTCATCTGAGCTTTATTTGTATATAATTTTTTTATACTACATAATAATTTTTCTAGTGAGTTGTTCAAGAGGAACAACTGAAATTTTTATTTTATCAGTTAGCTAGAGCAGGTACTAGATAGGTTACGAAGAACCACATGAGGTAAAATAGTAAGGCAATTCTCTTGGCATGAGATCTAGGGATGAGCTTTTGATAAATAAGAAGTTGTTGAAATCCTAGAGGGATTAGATCGCTCATATAGAGAGTAGGTCACTTGGGACCGAACTTCATAACAAGTCAATGTTTTATTTTTCTTGCATTTATAGTTCTTTACTTGTCTTCAAAACTGCTTCAAAATAGGTTTGAGTTCAAAGCTTTGAAAATCTTTTAAAAGCTTTGAAAATTATCAGTAAATTTTAAACTGATTGTTTTGATTTCAAAGCCTTGAACCTGAGTTCAAAGCTTTTAAATAGTTCAAGCTCTTCACACTTTGTTTTAAAACCACTCTTTTAGTAACCTGCATTACAATCTTCATGTCATATTGTGGTAGATTAGTTTAAAATACGCATTTATTTGAACTTTTACTTATTGATTCCCCCTACCCAAGTTATTTGATTAGTAGAGTTGGCCAATGCATATAGAGTTTGGAAAAAATAGAAAACAAATGTTAAAAATGAGAAAAAATAGAAAAGCAGTAAAATCGTGAAAAAAAATAAATTTTTTGAGTTTATGGAAATTGATGAAGCTAGAAACCGAAGAGAGTTCAGTGAAAGAGTCTCTGAGAATAGGAAGCGCCTTAGTATAAAAAACTTTAATTTCTAGTATCTTGTGCATCAGTTTCACGAAAGGATGTCCCGGGTATTTAGGAAAACTGGAAAGTAGATAAGGGCATACGGTTAGTTCCTTTAGTGTGCCGGGAGGATTTAGTCCGTAGGAGTTGAATAGTCTGTTTTCGAGTGAAAACTTGTGGTCTCTTGAAATCTAGGGTGGACCGTCATGTAGAGTTAATTTAATATTGTACACTACTTTAGCCTAAGCAAAGTTAGGGAGTGTACACCACCATTCCTTAAGGTGGTTTCAATAGCTAACTGAAAAATCCCGCACTTAGTAGCTCTAAATGCGCGGTTGAAAAATATAAGAAGAGAATGAAAAAAAGAATCAAATCTTCTATTGGATTAGATACGGTGAACAACCCAATGTGCCTCTGTTCACGCGGGGAATTTCGATCCAATACAATTAGAGCTTCGAAGAAAAATTAAAGTCAAGCCGTATTACACGGAGTTTTGTCTCCCATCACTGGGACAATTTGCATTCAAATTCAATAACGTCTAAGAGGTCTGAAAAGCTCAAATGAATTGGCGACGAAAGACTACTTGAGTGACTTAGGATGCCTGGACCCTCTGAGCTAAATGACGTGCCCGAGTCTTGGTTTGATTTTGGTGGATGTTTGGGGACCACTTAGGGAGCTTGTGCGTAGGATCATTCTACTTCTCTTGCTATCGGTTGTGTGAATTTCGAAAGAAACTTGTGATAATTTGATGATTTTGGTTATTGATAGCGAGATTGCCCGATCTCTTAAAACAAATATGTTCTTTGAATATTTGCATTGTCTGATATTCGAATTGCATTGTATAGAGAATGTAGGTTGCATAGTCGTGTGTGTGAGTCATTTGTGTCGCATGGCTAGTAAAGATAGATACAAATCGTCGGGGTTGTGAAGCAAGTTGTTGCTCGGGACGAGCATGAAGGTAGTGTGGGGGAATTTGATAGCGCCTTTCAGGTGCTATATAGTATTGTCATTTTCCGCATTATCATGAGAGATTTGTGTTGGAATAGATGCCCTAGAGGCAATCTAGTTTAGTATGAATTTATTTGTGGCTAGAAATTCATTTATTATTTATTGGATATTGAATATAATAAATTCCTTGGATTTACAATTGTGTTGTTTATCTTAAATATCCCTAGTCAAGTATAATGATTAATGGGAAAATCATCTATAGACTAGTATGGGGTTGGATTGATATGGAGATATCATGATCCAACACATATGTGTGCATTAGGGGTAATGACGCACTGGATTGACCCATCTCCGATAAGGCTACATACATGTTATGTTGAGTCACAAGCGCTTCTCGCGGTGCAATGGTATTATCATTCTTAGACTTGAAGTCACTAGATATTCTAGTTGTGGATTATTGTGATTTTGATAGCGTCAAACGCTACACCGTAACTGGGTAGTTATAAAGGCGTGTACTGGATACAATAAGAAGCAAGCTTAGAGATCGTAGTGGACGTAGATAGAATTTTTCCCTCCCACATAACGGGAGCAAATATCCTAGGCCACGAGGGATAGTGCTTATAGAATGTCTGGCCAGACTCAAATAAATCAATATGGGATATTGATGTTATTTGTACGAATAAGGCTATTCCCATGGATCGAGAAACTATGGATTGGATATACGAGTGTGACTTGTATGTCTCGTGTCCAATCTGGATGTAGAGACAAAGGGATGAGACAACTACTTGTACAAAGGTTGTCAAGATGACTATTCTATTAAGTTGGCTAGAATGGATGTTTTGCTAGAAACCGCTCCATATTAGCAAATAGTTGCGACCAACTAGATAGAACCTATGGGGTCACACGCTAGATATAGTTGAACTAGATTTGGGAATTAATTAATTGGATTAATGAATTAGAAGGATCACTTTGCAAAACCTTGCAAACTTAGTAGGGACTAATTTGCAAGGAAGGGACTAAATTGAATTCTAGTAGGACTAGAATAAGTCCTTTAAGTAGTTGGCAAGGAGTTGTTGGACTATATAAAGGACCTACCTTCCTTCCTTCCCACAACTTATGCTCATAATTGATCATAACTAGAGTGGGAGAGAACAAAAGGAGAGAGAGCAAGCAAGCTAGAGGAGCCGCCGCCCCCTAGCCCGCCGCCCGTCCCCGTCGGCCCCAAAGGAGGCCGAAATCTCCTTTGGTTCGTCTCGTTTTGCGTGATTCTTCTTCCTCTTCCTCTTTCCGGGCTAGCACCAAGGAGTGGGAGATCTAGAAATCAACTCTAGACGTGGATCAACTATAGAGAACGTGACACAATTCGCGTTTGAAGTCATCAAAGGAGAACCCTAAGGTGTGTTATTGATTTCTTCCTTTACCATCGTTATGTCTCTTGACTTGTGATCCTTGGAGGGTTTTGCATGGTTAATTATTGATTCTGTTGCACATCCATGAATCAAAACCCTACAATTTGAGCAGAATTGTAGAGAATATGTTGCGTTTTATCACTTGTTGCTTCTTATGCGCTTTATAGTTAGTCCAGGTGTTTCTATGCATATTTAGATGTTATTTTTCAAATATAATATTTTTGTATGTTTATCAGTGTTGTCTTGGCATGAATGAATCCTAATTGGTTGATAGCAGGCATGGAAAGAACTTCGGAAACAACAGGAGCTCAACTGGAGTAACAAGATGCAAAGTTGGAGAAGCAAGAATGACCAGGCTAAATTCATTTGATGATATCTGGAGTTATTCAACGAATTTGGGAGTGAGTCAAGTGCCAAATGGAAGTAGACTCAAAGAGATTTCCAACGACAAGTCACGAAGCTTAATCGAAGATCGAACAAAGAAGTTATGGCCTGGAGAAGTCAGATTCCGGATTCCATTCGCACGAAAAGGGAAGCATTTCACAAGAAATCATTTTGCACAAAATTGTCGGGCATTTGGTACAAAATGGTGTGAAGATGGAGCGGACTTTTGGGGTCAAAATGAAAATATTTAAGACTAATGACGAAAATTAACTCAAGAACGACCTACACAAGGCGAGAAAGAGGACGAAGACGACCGAGAAGAAGATGAGGAAGCTCCGATTCTAGTTTTATTTCTTATTTTTATTTGCTACATTTAATACGATTAGCTAAACCTTTTGCTAGGCTTCTCTAGGGAGCTTAGGGTTTATGTAGACGGTTGATTTTCCCGAATTTAGACTTCTTTTCATGCTTGTTGGATTTGATTTATTGGATGAATATTGATTTCATGATCTTGTTATTGAATCTAGTCTATTGACATGACTGTATTATGATTTGATAATCATGAGACTTAGGGTTTATTCATGATCGTAATCGTGGTCATTTTAGCTAATTGTTCATATGCTATGTTTAATCCTTGGCAAGAACAGAGTAATTAACCGGACTTGTTAATTATCTAGAGAGTGCGTGAAAGAGGCTTAAACCTAGTTGTGATGAGATATGAACAACAGTCCCGAATCACTGAAAATGAAAAGAGAAGTGAGTAGGATTGGCCTTAGTGGGTAGATTCGGTAGGTGAGATTCGACTGTTTCATGCACGGTGGACCGACATGCCACATTGACGTGCAGGTCGTTAGCCTACTAGAACGGACCGATAGACGTAGGTCGACCGACAGGAGCACAAGTAAACTGTGACGTAGAACGACTTGAGACCGACAGGAGATGGTCAATGCTATTACCCGGCTTGGTTAGAATAGAGTTAACATGTAGCTGATCTGGAAATCGTCTTCAGCCCTAGGTGATCTAGTGATCACCTGGTTTCTCTATATAAGTTTTCTTAAAATAAAAATAAAAGATATTAGTTTAGTTTGTTTATTTCATTTTCTTCACTTGTTTGAGGGTGAAAGTTATTAAACCAAATTCCTTCCTCCTTTGTACCGCTCTCTAATCTAATAACTAATTGAATAATCTCAAGACTGTCCTCGTGGGATCGACAACCCGAGTACTCAAAATAATCACACTTTATTATTCGACCGTGCACTTGCGTTTACACGTAGGAATTCATGTCAATGCCTTGTCAAGTTGGGTAAAAAGAATCATGTTTAAATAATTAAGAAAATCATGAATTTCAGAAATTTCAAAGCAGCAACATTGGGCTTGATATTTCAGTAATCCCTTACAAAATTGAAGATGACCAAGAGGGGATGAAACGAAGTATTGTGTACTAGCTTCATATAGGTGAAAGAAAAACAAGATTTCATTTAGTATTGAGGGAGTTATGATCGTTTGAAAATGACTACTTCAATCCAAACTTCAACACTTAAGAATCTTTTTGTTGCTCTGGACAAAATGAAAAACACGAAAGCATAAACTTCAACTTGATTTTTAGGTGGGTTAAAGACCGCATTTGAAAAAAATTAAAACACCAAAGTTATAGTCAATCATCTCAAGATTCCTGAAACCCAAGACATGCGTGATTTGAGAGACTAACGGAAGAGATACATGCCCGTGAACAAGGCTGCTTTGCCCGTGAACAAAATGTGTGAAGCATGAAATCAAACTCAATTCTAACCAAATTCAGTGGTAGGTTTTGATGATTCTAATGCATTCTTAAGGCCAGAGGGATCACATGGATGTAAGGTAAATCGAATTTAGTGGAGGAATGATGGAGTTACCATTTCCTGTCGGCGATGGAGGTTTGGCGGTGGCGGGGTTCGGCCATGCGCGATGGTGAAGCAAAATTCGGCGAATTGCCGGCCATGCGTTTGCTTCCCGGTTTCGCCTTGACATCCAGTAACAAGAATATGTGAGTTAATTGTGCGGGATCGCAATGAAGAGGGAGAAATCAACAAAAAAACGGAGCTAGGGTTCTTGAATTCTCTTACTCGTTTATCGAACTAAACACCGAATAGTTTGGAAAATTGAGAGAGGGGTTTTGCTCCCCATATCAAGGAGTATCTCCAAAAGCAACAACTCGGAGAGAGGAGAGAAGTTGAGAGATATTTGATGATGGAAGCTCAAGAAGGAAGAAGATGAAGAATACAATTGATTTGTTCTTGAGAAATTTTGAAAAAAAAAAAACTGAGTTGTTTTGGTTCAATACATAGTTTGTATAGATTGGGTAGATATTCTTGATGGTTGAATTCATGGGTGAGGTGTCAAGTGCTCCAGTAGGCTGGACATGCAAGAGGACACATGTTCGGGGAGGCAGACTTAATTTTTCAAACTTTAGGGTACAAACTAGAATTAAATTTAACCACCACTACACAATTAAAATAAATAATACATAATTTCTCATAAGTTAAAAAGTAACCAAAAGAAATACAATGACAAAGCAATAAAAAAAATATTGGTTAATTTCAAACGAATAGACATGTAAGATTACATTATCATATTTATATAAATTATTTGAATAAAAATAAAATTTTAATAGTAAAATCTCAACATTAATTAAAAATTTACCAACACAAGAATATTGAAATAAAATATAATTGCACCACTAAAATATTGAAATAGATAATAACTATCATTGAGCCCGTGCAGTGCACGGCGAGATGCAATTACAATATTCAGTTATGTACTTTTTTTTTTGAAACTGTATTCAGTTATGTACTCATTAACTCTTTTATTCTCGACATAATTCAAGTTTGGACATCTTATTATTATTGACAAACAATTATTGGTTATTTTTTGTTGCAAATCCCATTCCTCTAAATAATTTTTTTTTTTTTTTTTTGTATCTTCAAGATTAGACGGTAGCTTGCCATTAATGTATGTTATATTGGGGCTCAACCTGTAAATTTTGCCTTGATAGCGCGTTAGTGTCTTTAATTTTAACGGGCAGCTGGAATTAACATTCATTATAAGATACTTTCTTCGATTGAGATCATCTTAAAATGTTTAATTTGATTATTACAAAGTAATTGGTAATTGGGACAAAAATATGTACTACTGGTGTTTGCCCTGAAACTTTCAAATTGACATCTTCTGTCCGTAATCATGTCACTTTGACCGGTTTATTTGGCTGGCAAAATGATGTAGTTTGTTTGATATTTTTATATGGTATTGTAGAGTAAGCTTTACTCTACAAAACCATGAATTTTTTTCTAATTTCTTGCATTGCTTTTCTAATCAAATAACCGGATCAAAGTGACACTGTGAATAGTGGAAAAATTCAACTGGTAAATTTTAGGAGAAAAATATGTAGTATTTATTATCGGCTATTACCTACAATGAAGTATTTTTTTTCTTTGTTTAATATATTGTGTCTTTCTACTCATTGTTCATACCTCAGTTTGTGCATATCAATTCATTTCTACAAACAAATGATTTCTCTTAGAAAACTGAACTTTGTAAAGAGTTTTTTGTATCGTATTTTTTTTTCCTTTGCTCATAAACTTTTTCTTTACGAATTTCTAACTCAAAATAGAAAAGTTTTCTCTCCAAACTTATCACATTTTTCTTCTCACACATTCGGCATTATTTCTTAGAAAATTACAACCATCAATGATGCGGACATTTTTCTTCTCACACATTTCAACATTCTTATGCAGTTATTGTATCTTCATGAAATTAACTTTTTATGTTTGTATTTTATACATAGTAATATTTTTTTGAGAGAATTTTATAAAATATGAAATCAAGAAAAGAAGAAGATATTGCCATTATAATGTCAAACAACTACCTTATTACATAATGGAAATTATTGAGAACAATAAAATCATTCATTTTTCCTTCAATTTGAATACTGATACTCAACTAATTTTTGTAATGTTTTTAAATCCTTTATTTACATTTTTTTTAGAATGATATAGAAGAAGCAAATTCGGTGACACCAAAAAGATCCGCATGCATCTTTCAAGCACCGAAGATGGTTTCTCAAGCAACCCCCGACAACTCCCTGCACATGATCTTTATTCATAAAACATTAAAAGCAACTCCTTGCAGAAAAAGGTACTTGTCCATTTTAAAAATACAAAAGAATATGATTAATTTGTGGCAACTTCTGTTTGCTCGTGAATTTTTAATATAAATCATACATAAGAAGAAGACATGTTGACAGAGCAAAAGAAAACTGCAAAGTCAAGAACAAAAAACAAAAGAGAACTAACCTTTAAATGTAATATTGTTTGGCGAGTATATATAGAGGATAACCAATGATTATAAAATTAATAACAGTAACAATTAAAAATTGTGATTAATAGTTTATTGGTACAAATAGCTTCATCATGGGAAAATTATGAGAATGTCTGAGTGAGATTCCATTTAAACATAATTTCAATCATGTAAATAATTACTTTAAATATGTGGAAAACGGTTATATCTGATGAAAGTTTGTGTAGAAATTTGTGAAAATTGACGTCAATCTTGACATTTTTTAAGAAAAATAAATGAAAGCTAATTTATACCATTTACATTTCGTAGGTTTCTTGAATTTCGTATACCATTTTCATTTCGTTAGTGTTTTAAATTTCATAGTTCGGCGGCAACATTTTGAGAACTCTTCAATTGTGAATTTTGAAAACATTTTGAATCTAAGTAATTTACCATTTTTTTGAAGTTATATTAATCCAATGATGGTGGTGATATCTTTAGAAAACCTCCAGTAATTCGCTAAGAAAACCGATTTGATTCTCTAAGCTTCCTAACAATATAAGTTTGATTCTCTAACCTATTATATGGGTCTCCTCCTTGCCATTTTAGTAACGAAAATATGGGTTTCCTTCCACCCCATTTTGGTCACGGAATTGAATATCAATTTTTATCTAGATTTTCTTCATAACTTTTTTTGGTGTAAGTTTCCTTATTGACTACAAATTTTTGCAAACTAACATCAATAACTTTTCTTCCCAATATTGACTATATTGACTACCGATTTTATTTCTTTCATCAAAATTGGAAATAACTTTCGTTATTTTCGTTATGTGTTGGTTATATACTTTTTTAAACATATTCAATTAATTTTGAACGGGCTCAATTAAATTTAAACGTCGGCGTCAATTTTTTCATTTTCGTTCAAACTTCGCAGATGTGATGTAAATTTAAAGGCACATCTTTTTTCATTTTCAGTTCAAACTCTGCATTCGTGGTTTAAATTTAAATATCATGCAATGTTTTGCATTAATTAATTGTAATTTCCACGTGGAAATTCCTCATGCAAATCTTGAGAGGACATTCTTAAATAGTATATAGTTTAGATTGCTCATAAGTAACAAATATAAAGAGTAATAATAGGACAAATTTTGGGCAGGTTTCGATGCTTCTAGGCCTCGTTTGGGTAGAGGATAAACAGGGAGCATAAGATAAGTTATTTCCTCTCTTTTCTTATCAAGCGTTTGGGTGCTGGATAAGAGAGAGGATAAATTATGCTGTCTTATGCTGATGGAGCTTTTAATGAACAAATTTTATACCCCCAACGTGGAGGCATAAGCTCGGATAAGAAAATATAGCATATTAGGAAGCTAGTAGTTTGACAAAAATACCCCCACAACTATCTAATTTCCTACCCTTGTCCCCAAACCCTTTCAGCTATTACACCGTTTCACGTCCCTCCTTTATTTTGGAGGAGGTCCTTATGGGTTTGATAACTATTATTTTGGGGTTGCATAACTTTATTTGAGTTTGTACAGTTGAGATAAATATGAAAGATATTTTACCGTGCTTGCTGATATTTCGT
The DNA here is from genome assembly GCA_023055425.1 of Linanthus parryae. Classification (NCBI taxonomy): domain Eukaryota; kingdom Viridiplantae; phylum Streptophyta; class Magnoliopsida; order Ericales; family Polemoniaceae; genus Linanthus; species Linanthus parryae. The sequence goes on along the minus strand of JALGPY010000043.1, from coordinate 111,687 downwards.
GGGTTTAATTTAACTTGTTTTATTGTAGGTTTTGTAACATCATGACAATATGCCAATAATTACTATATAGTACTACCTCCGTTTCTTCTCTAATGCACCAGTTTGACTTTTAACACTATTCACTAGGTCACTTTGACCCGGTGATCTGGGTAGCAAAATGATGCAGTTTTTTGATAAATTTTTTATGGTGTTGTAGAGTAAAAGTTGTTCTATAACACCGTGAAAAAAAGACCAAAATATGCATCATTTTGCTATCCGGATCACCCAGTCAAATTGACCCAAATATGAGTCAAAAAGTCAAACCCGTGCCTTAGAGAAGAAACAGAGGTAGTAATTTATACTTCATATTTTGCTATGGCCATGTTGTATCCATGAATATTTGTTATGTTTGCATGTTACTACAAGTTTATTTTGCGTATTAATATACATTTTGTATACATTTTGACTACGTCACTATTGTGTGGAAAAAAAGAGTATTAAAATATAAACATAAATAGTGATACATTGTGTATACATTTTTCTTCATTAATTTAAAATATAAACATATCCTGTTTCATATCGTGCATCATATCCGACAACACCCAAACAAAGACAGCCAACATATCTTATCTGGACATATCAGACAACATTCATATCCTTACTCATATCCTAGCATAAGCCTTATCCCTACATACCATATCCTCTACCCAAACGAGGCCCTAATGCATTCTTAAGGCCACATCGGGGAAAAATAATTGTGTTGTTCTGGGTTTTGCCACAATTATGATGGCTTTGGTAGTGTAACAGATTTGGATTAAAAGTTTGTTGGTTTTGTGATTTTGTTTAATTGTGTTATGTGTGGGTGATAAAAAAGGATCACCAACAGGTTCATCTGTGTATGAACCTGTATAAGTTGTGTTGTTTGGTTATGAAAACATGATCAAGAAGTTATTTTTGCATGCATAAATAGTTTAAGATATGCGACTGCATAAATAGTCATCTATAAAGAAGACCAAATAATGACACGATGAGCATGTTAGTTAGCAAAGTGATATCACAACGAGCATGTTAGTCGTCTTAATAAAATTACAACAAGAAACAATGCTATGCTAAGACAAAAAGGCGAACACAAAGTAGTCGGCTTAGATTAAAAACGACGAGCATAGTCGACATATGTTCAATGACGAAAGAAAGTAGTCAAAATATTTGTCGGAAAAATGTTTTAACCACAAAAAATATTGTCGGCACGTAATCGGCAAAGGTAATAACGACGAGCAACAGTGGTCGGCAAAGTCGCCGGCTATTATGTTTCGAACAACCAAGGGTTGTTTCCATTGGCCGATCCAACAATCAACGTGGCTATTCCAACTACATGAGCATTGTTTGTCGTCGTTTCATTCTAACGACAACTTTTTGGGATGAGAACAAAAGAAAGGGAGTGCCAGATGGAGTGGTCAGATGAGAACAAAAGAAAGGGAAATCTAAAGAACCAGGTTTAATCTTAAGACCACTAATCAAAACGATGTCGTTGTACTTAAGATTTTATTACAAAATTATAAAACTAACATAAGAGGATAAGTAAACGTCATATACCTCCCCATAACAAGATAGGTAAAAGACACATGGCCCCATACTCTAATACTTGCTGGGTAGAAGAGAACATATCCAGGGCGGTTGAGTCGGATCTTCATTCGAGCAATATCGTTATATAGTGACATTCTTGTGGAGTAGTGACTTTGTGAATTCCTCAAAGGATGGGAAGCTTATGATTGTCATCATAGCTGTACATGAGAGGAACCATCCTTGCAATGTTGAGGGAACCCATTCTGAATGTTGCTGGGAATTGATGTGGAGATAAGCATTCCTTGTTAAGTTTTTTCCAGGCCTTTGAAATCAGATCAACAATTTGTTTTTTAGCACATTCAACTGAAACACCCTCGTTCTCCTTCATGTAGCACTCTAAATAGGATCCGTCACAACCTTCTTGATTCTCATCCTGTGAGATCAAAATTTCAGTTTCACTACAGGTCAAATTAATACATCTAGTTCATGCTAGCATGTGTGCGTTTTAGTTAACACGTACTGTGGTAAAGTAATAGATTGGCAAGAAAGTAGTGATCTTCACCTTGGCACTTCCCAAGTCATCCCAAAGTTTAAGGATTGTTGCCGTTGTGGTTGCAATTCCTGGATTACCATCAAGTATATTGATCGTTTCTTCATTAATGCCCTGACCTAAGAGGAAGAACATGTGAAATAACAGCACATGAACCCCTGAAGTAACTACACCGTTCTTCAAGTATTCCTCGGCTTTTGGCAACTGTCCTGAAGCTAACCATTTTGCTTCAATGAGGAACCCATTGCACAGACTTGCCCACTACAAGAATCATTGAGCTTTTTTTAAGGGCAGTAAACTTGAAACACTTAGCATGCATACTAGTTTTCGGTATTATACTACTCTGTTGCGTTTTTCATTTATAATTCATGACATACCGATCTTCGCAGAGAATATATAGGGTTCCATCCATGTTTTTTCTGAACCTTGTAGCCAATCTCATTTGTGATATCGTCAAGAGCCTTAAAACAGATCTTCATGCAGTTAGGTAGTTGCTCAGTTGCAGAAATGTCCCATCTGCATATAGATCATTGTCTGTTACATATACCAGGAATTTATATAGCGAGGAAAGAAGAAATGAGAAAAATGTTGATACTTACTTATCAACCGCTTCAGTGAACCGAGTGAGCTGTTGTACTGTTCCATAAACATCAAATAAATCATCTATTATGTACAGGGCCGGCCCTTATGCTTGGCAGATAAGGCAAGTGCTTTAGGCCCCAAGTCTACCAAGGCCCCATGGGTTTTTAAAAGTTGAGGGTATTTTGGTAGTTGAAAATTAATTTATTCATACTACTAATTTTGTAACCTAATGGAGGAGAGAATTGAACTGCTTTTCTCTTCAGTAAAATCAAAGCACATTTATCTACAACAAACTCGAGAAGCAGAGAGAGAAGGAGAAGACGGATCGTCTTCACAATTTTTTTTCCATAAATGAATATCGCCTATGGACTGTGGTTCCACAGCGCTGTCTCTAATCTCAGCCTGTATCTTCCTCTATCAATTATTCTCTTTGTTTGGTTGTCAATCGTCATCTTGGTTCCCCATTCTGAGCATTAGCCTTCACTCTCTCCGGCGACCGACAAGAAATTTTGTATTATTAGTGGCTCAAGTACTAGGTAATAGATCATAAATCTATCTAAACGAACTAGATATTTTTTCTGATATAACTTGGTGTCTTTTCCTTGCACAAACATGATTTGATTTTCACCTTTAGCATTTTGTATCTTCATGAGAGTGTTGACGATTAAAGAGTTAAATTCTTTGAATAGTTTCCAGAATTGTTAATGGAAGCTAGATCGATCATTGCATGTCAGTCTTTTGTAACATGGCTTAATCGGTGTACGGTTGTTTGTTCGACTACATAACACAGGCCCCTCATCCAAGTCTCGCTTTAGGCCCCCGTTAGCCTAGGGCCGGCCCTGATTATGTATATTAAAGATAGGGGTTTAGTGAGCTCGACTCTTTCGTCCGAGTAGGTTGGGTCGGTGAGGGCTGCTACAGGCCACATGTACCATTTAAGTGGTTGGTATCTGGCGAACGTGAGCTCTTTGGCAAAACCTTTTTCTTCTTCCCACCACCTAATAAGAAGAGGAAATTTATGGATCTCCTATTTACGGGTTAAGAAAATAGGAAAGTAAAATAACATGTGAAATCACGGTTTTATGATTGAAACTAAAATGTTTATTTTTTTTATTATTTTTTTACTTTCTAGGCTTTCTTGATGAATGAACTAACAATGGTAAGCTTACTTGGAAACTTGATGTACTTCCTTTTGATATGTTGATTGAACCAGACTAAAATCAATAGCTGCTAGTTCTTGCAGGAGATTATCCCATCGAGATAGGCCCTTGTAATTGCTTATTGTCCTATGAAATATTAGCCTTGGGAGGCTCTTGTAGCGAGGAAACCTCAAAGTGTTGTCGATAACTTGGGCACGGTTCTGATCAATACTGGTCATCCACCTGTTGAGTAGCGGACCACTGAACTCTGCTGCTTGGTCAAGTATGTCTTCTCCTTCAAAGCTCAAATGTGAAGCTTCATATAAACTCATCAAGCCTCTAATATTTGATCTCAGTTCTGTTTTGAACCCGCCCTTCTCGTCTTTAAAGTTGTTAAATACATCTGTAACATTGCCATTTGATTAATTATGCTTGGTAAATGACCAATTTTTAGTTTTTAAATCGAAATCAGTGAGTTGTTGCATGAAAGACACGGTCCCTTAACTTGCGTTAAATTTCATGTTGTTCCCAACAAATTTGAATATCAAAGAGGTCACCACTGTAAATTCCGTTCCGCTCGCCGTTCTGTTTTGCTCTAGTGGGAAGGAACGATCCGATATTCCGGAACAGCGATCCATTTCGGATTTACCAAATTTTTACTATACTCTATATATATACAATATACATAATATGTGTTTTATAAAAATAAATTTAATTAAACTATAATATAAAGTCTAGATGTGACTAATTTATTAATTGAATAACCCATCAATAACATCACATATGTTATGAAAACGAATGATTACTAAATTACCGATCAAATTATGGTAAGGAAAATAGAATAACATGATGCATGAGTAGTTATCAACAAATAAATAAATTACATTTACTTAATATGAACTTTAAGTATTCAAGTCACTAAACCTTGTATATTTTATTCAAAATTAATTATGTCATTATGAGTAGTTGTGTTAAATAAAAAAAGCAAACTGCATCCACGGTACCCATAGTTTGAATTTAGAGTGGTTTTAGTACCCATTGTTTCAATTGACGCAATGGCGGTACCCAAACTTTCAATTTGTTGCAATCAGGTACCGAACATCAACTTCCATCCAATTTTTCAAACGGATTGATATAAAAACACCACTATACCCTTTCAATCTAGCACATAAAGTTTGTAAAATTATTGTTGTTAACCTTAAAACTAAAATCTTTAAAAATACCACATTTTCTATTCTTTTTTCCATTGCAATAAAAAATATACAATTATTTGAAGTGTTTATTAATTACAAAAGTATTCATGAGAATAAAAGATAAGATAGAGTTTATATCTTCGAAAATATGCATCTTATTTAACTGATTTAAAATATCTCTTATCTAATTAATTATTAAAAAATTGATCTCCATACATAAAGTTACATTATATGTGTATGAATAAATAATTAAATATATGTCAATGATAAAATCTTACTTAAAACCGCATTTAGAATATATTTAATTAAAATTTTGATTTATTTAATAAATAAAATACGGGTAGAATAATTTCCCTCCTCAACGTGTTTAGCGAAATAACATTTTCTTATCCACGAAGTTGCATAGATTCTACTTAAACACGTCCCATGGAGAATTACAAGCAAAATAAAATAACCCTCGTCATACTTTATACAATATCTAATAACTCTATGAATAGACGACCTAATAAACAAGGTCGAACACAAGCACAAACCGGATCAAAATCCTTTGCTCCAAGGGTCATGTCTCCTTTGTTGGGTCGTAGCAAAAAAATCTGATCCGCTTTTGTTTAGAAAATGGTTCACAAAATTAGGCTCCACCCCAACAATCAATTGGCTATTGAAGGTTATAAATGGCTTTTACAAACCCTAAGGGCAAAAAGATCAAGAAAACGTGATCAGTTGTCGGCCCACTCCAACATGACTTTATTTTGTCCCCTTGGACCAAATTTGGTCCTCGGCAAAATATTGGAGTAGATGCCGTAGAGGCAATCTACATTTTGTATGAACATTGTTTGACTAGAATATTCATTTATTAAATGTGGAGATATTTAATAGAGTTTTCGACAGAAAACCCCCTTGCAGTTTCCTGACATCCTGCACTAGCAGTTTCAATTTCGACACATAACCCCACTGCAGTTTCTTTTTTGCTGAAATTCTGCACCAGCAGTTTCAGTTTTGACACATAACCCCACTATGTATAAAGTGAAACAAAGAGAAATTGTTCTACCCGTATTTTATTTATTAAATAAATCAAAATTTTAATTAAATATTATTCTAAATATGGTTTTAAGTAAGATTTTATCATTGACATATATTTAATTATTTATTCATACATATATACTGTAACTTTTATGTATAAACAGATAAATAATGGAGATCAGTTTTTTAATAATTAATTATATAAGAGATATTTTAAATCAGTTAAATAAGATGCAGATTTTTGAAGATATAAACTGTATTTTATCTTTTATTATCTTTAATTAAATCAACTAGATGTTTCCCTCCAAAAAAATGTCAACAAAAATATCATAGCCATTCAATCTTAAGGAAATGTCTCAACACATTTTGAGCCATTGATTATCTTTTCTCTTTTGTTAAATAAAAATCATTTAAAAAATTTGTTAGAGAGAATAAATGATAAGATACAGTTTATATCTTCAAAATGATTTATCTTATCTAACTAATTTAAAATATCTCTCTTATCTAACTTAGTATTCAAACTTAATCTTCATCATCTATCTAATTATACTTCAAATTTAAATATTTATATGTAATTAATTAATTATATGGCGGTAATAAAATCTTACTTGAAACTGTACTTAAAGAAAAATTAATTTAAAATTTTAATTTTATTTTAAAAAATATATATATAATGATAAATTTTTCTTTTTGAGTTTATATATTTGATTTTGTAGTGTCCTATGAGCACATGTAATTTTCTAGTCTATATAATAAATCAACTAAGTGTTTTCCTTAAAAAAACGTCAACAAGAACATCATAGCCATTCAATCTTAAAAAAAGTCTCAAGACATTTTGATCCTTTGATTATCATTTTGTTGTTAAACACAAATCAGTTGAAAAATAATTAAAGAGAATAAAAGATAAGATATAGTTTATATCTTCAAAAATATGCATCTTATTTAACTAATTTAAAATATCTCTTATCTAATTAATTATTAAAAAATTGATCTCCATTATTTATCTGTTTATGCATAAAAGTTACAGTATATATGTATGAGTAAATAATTAAATATATGTCAATGATAAAATCTTACTTAAAACCGTATTTAGAATAACATTTAATTAAAATTTTGATTTATTTAATAAATAAAATACGGGTAGAACAATTTATCTTTCTTTCAATTTATACATTTGTTTCCATAGTGCCGTACGGGCACATATAATTTCTAGTCACATTGTATATTAAAATGTGAAATTCATAATAAAACAAAGAGTTGGGTCAGTTGTCAGTTGTTGATTTGTTAATGCTGTGAGTTAGGCCCCTCCTCAAGCAACTTAATTTTTAAAATTAAATTTTTTAATATGGTACCAGAACGGAACTAATGGAAATTATCGAACATGCCGAAATTCCCGAAACACGGCGGATCGGGGAGAAATAAATAGAATTCAAACCGGTACAGATCTACCCGGGTTCCGTGCTGTTTTACCTACGAAATGAAACGGTCAGACTCTTCCCAAACGACATGAAATTAACAACTATGGTCACCACTCTTCATAATTGGTGGTAACTCTTCTAGAGAATTTTTTTTAGTGCTCCATTAGAGCACCACATGATGCTCTACTTCCAATCAATGAGTACCACTTATGTTAACTGTCAGCAGTTGGCACACCCTCATTGATTGTAGAGCACCACGTGATGCTCTGTCGGATCACATATTTCTCTTGTACATTTTACGGTGAATAAGCTTGATTGTCACCTTCCTTGCTCCAATCGCACCCACCCAATCTAAAATCCCTAACGTGAAAGCACCAAAACTCATCCCCATCTGTCCACCCAAATCAAACCATGAAACATTCAAATCAAACTCAAATCGAACACTAGAAAATAAGTTATAGAAGTTTTGATGGGCTTGTAATTGATGTTATAAAAAATGAATTATGCAGAATATAAGGAAATTAGACGCACACAATTACGTGTTTAGCGAAATAATTTTCTTATCCACGAAGTTGCATAGATTCTACTTAAACACGTCCCATAGAGAATTACAAGCAAAATAAAATAACCCTTGTCATACTTTCTACAATATCTAATAACTCTAATGAATAGATGACCTAATAAACAAGGTCGAACAGAAGCACAAACCGGGTCAAAATCCTTTGCTCCAAGGGTCATGTCTCCTTTGTTGGGTCGTAGCAAAATAATATGATCCGTTTTTGTTTAGAAAGTGGTTCACAAAATTAGGCTCCACCCCGACAATTAATTGGTTATTGAAGGTTATAAATGGCTTTTACAAACCCTAAGGGCAAAAAGATCAAGAAAATGTGATCAGTTGTCGGCCCACTCCAACATGACTTTATTTTGTCTCCTTGGACCAAATTTGGTCCTCGGCAAAATATTGGAGTAGATGCCCTAGAGGCAATCTATATTTAGTATAAATATTGTTTGACTAGAATATTCATTTATTAAATATGGAGATATTTAATAGAGTTTTCGACACATAACCCCACTGCAGTTTCCTGACATCCCGCACCAGCAGTTTCAATTTCGACACATAACCCCACTGCAGTTTCTTTTTCGCTGAAATTCCGCACCAGCAGTTTCAATTTTGACACATAACCCCACAGCAGTTTCTTTTTGCTGTCATCCCACACCAAAATTTGGACGGTCGTTAGTCATAGTTTTGGTGCGAGATGTCAGCAAAAAAGAATTGCAGTGGGGTTATGTTTCAAGATTGAAACTGCTGGTGCGGGATGTCAGCAAAAAAGAAACTACTGTGGGGTTATGTGTCAAAATTGAAACTGTTGGTGCGCGAAGTCAGAAAACTGAAACTGCAAGGGGGTTTTCTGTCAAAAACTCTGTTTAATAAAATGAAGTCATTAGATTGCAAATGTGTTGTTTATCTTAAATACCCTTAGTCCATTATACTGATTAAAATGACAATCACTATAGACTAGCATGTGGGTAGATTGATATTGAGATATCAAGTCTAACACATGGTTATGCATTAGGAGTAATGACATACTGGATTGACCCACAATTAGAAGACTACATTAAGTTATGTTAAAGTCACAAGTGTTTCCGTAGTGCAAATGGTATTGTAATCCTTAGACTTGAACTCGCTAGATACTCTAGTTGTGAAATATCAGGCTTTGATATTTAAAGTGTTACACCGTCACTGGGTAACTATAAATATAGTCATCGGGCATGATAGGAAGCAATGTTAGAGAGGGTAGTGATGTAGAGAGGATTTGTCCCTCCCACAAAAAGGGAGCAAATATCCACGGCCACTCGAGGGTGTAGTGATTAGGGAATGTCTGGCCAGACTTAAATAAATCAATATGGAGATATTGATGTTATCTGAATAGATAACCCTATTCCTAGGATCGAGAAACTATGAATTGGATTTACGAGTGTGACAATTATGTCTCGTGTCCAAATCCGGATATAGAGACAAAGGGATAAATGCAACGCGATAACATTGAGCACATGCTTTGTTGGATCACTGACTTTTCTATTAGTTGGGTGGCATAGATGTGTTGCTAGGCACCACTCTATGTTTGTAGGAGTCACTGCCAACTAACTAGAAACCTATAGGGTCACACACTGAATGGTTTAAACTGGAATTGGATATTAATAGTTGGACTAATTAATTAAAAGGATCATAACGCAACCTCATACAAAGTTATTAGGAATAATTTGCAAGGTGAACTAATTCGTTTATGGACAAGATTAGTAGTGGGGCATATATTTATTAAATAAGGAGTTATTAACTATATAAGGGCACTCTAGCTTATTATTTCTCAAAAAAACAACAATTCATTATTGAGAGAACATAATAAAGAGGCCGAATCCCCTCACCCGTCCGCCCCTAGTGTCTTTGTCCACCTTGTGGCGCGGTGCTCCGTGCTCCGTTTGCCCCTTCTTCCGTTGCTAGCACTACACGTGGAGAAGTATTACAGTTTAAATCCTAAGGTTTGGATACCATAGAGACGAAGACACAATTCTTCGTAGTGATCACACAAACTAAAGTACACAATTCATTATCCCTAATCGTGTTATGAATGCTTGCCTGCAATCCGCGGAGGGGTTTGAGCAGGATTAAATTTTTGTTATTCTACAGCGTTACATGCGTCAAAATCCTACAGTGGTATCAAATCCACAGGTCATAGCGCATATCTTTATAGTATATGTTACTTTTATCGGTTTTTACACTGTAACTTTTACTTTCCGCGAAAACTGAAGTTTAGCATAATGATGCACATTGAATATGATTTAATAGAGATAGTGCCAACTTTACATATCGTATAAAGTTAAGCAAATTTCGTTCACATGTGATGTGGTTTATTGGTTTTGAAAAGCTAGGACTTGGGAACAATTGAGGAAAAAGAAGTTTTTCTCATCAATTGGAATTAAGAACACAAGAAAAGAAGGAATAATTTTTGGAAACAACCCTAGGATTTGACCCTAGGGCTTGTTGGAATAGATGCCCTAGAGGCAATCTAGTTTAGTATGAATTTGTATATGGCTAGAAAATTCATTTATTATTTATTGGATATTTAATATAATGAAGTCCTTAGATTTAAAATCGTGTTGTTTATCCTAAATATCCCTAGTCAAGTATAATGATTAATGGGACAATCATCTATAGACTAGTATGGGGTTGGATTGATATGGAGATATCACGATCCAACACATAGGTGTGCATTACGGAATGTTGCACTGGATTGACCCATCACCGAGAAGGCTACATACATGTTATGTTGAGTCACAAGTGCTTCTCGGGTGCAATGGTATTGTCATCCTTAGACTTGAAGTCACTAGATATTCTAGTTGTGGATCATTGTGATCTTGGTAGCGTTAAACGCTGCACCGTCACTGGGTAGTTATAAAGGCGTGTACTGGATACAATGAGAAGCAAGCTTAGAGATCGTAGTGGACGTAGAGAGGATTTGCCCCTCCCACATAACGGGAGTAGATATCCTAGGCCACTCGAAGGATAGTGCTTATAGAATGTCTGGCCAGACTCAAATAAATCAATATATGGGATATTGATGTTATTTGCACGAATAAGGCTATTCCATAGATCGAGAAACTAGGGATTGGATATACGAGTGTGACTTGTATGTCTCGTGTCCAATCCGGATATGGAGGCAAAGGGATGAGACAATTACTTGTACAAGGTTGTCTAGATGACTATTCTATTAGTTGGCTAGAATGGATGTTTTGCTAGAAACCGCTCCATATTAGCAAATAGTTGCTACCAACTAGATAGAACCTATGGGGTCACACGCTATATAGAGTTGTACTAGATTTGGAATTAATTAATTGGATTAATTAATTAGAAGGATCACTTTGCAAACCCTTGCAAACTTAGTAGGGACTAATTTGCAAGGAAGGGACTAAATTGAATTCTAGTAGGACTAGAATAAGTCATTTAGGTAGTTAACAAAGAGTTGTTGGACTATATAAAGGACCCTCCTTCCTTCCTTCCTCATAACTTATGCTCATTATTGATCATAACAAGAGTGGGAGAGAAAAAAGGAGAGAGAGAGCAAGCAACAAGGGCCGAACCCGACCCTTGCCGCCGCCCCCTCACCCCGTCGGCCAAAAGAGGGCCGAGCCCCTCTTTTGTCTCGTTTTGCGTGATTCCTTCACCCTCCTCTTATTCCGGGCTAGCACCAAGGAGTTTGGGAGATCTAGGAGCAACTCTAGGCGTGGATCAACTATAGAGAACGTGACACTATTTGCGTTTGAAGTCATCAAGGAGAACCCAAAGGTGTGTTTATGATTTCTTACCTTTACTATCGTTATGCATCTAGACTTGTGATCCTTGGAGGGTTTTGCATGGCTATTTGTTTGATTATGCTTCCGTTGCGCGATCCATGAATCAAAACCCTACAGTGGTATCAGAGCCACAGGTCATAGAGCATAAACGTAGTTTATGTGTTACATTCTTGTTGTTTTACACCTTAATTTGTTGTTTATCGCGTAAAACAAGACAAATCAAGCATGGGATGCAATTTGTCAATAATTACCCATAACAAGATCCAATTTTTGCATTAGATGCATGAATTGGTGAGTTTGAGAAATTTTAGGATCTTAGATCTAGGGTTTGGGCATCCTTGGGGAAGAAGGAGTTCTCCCAAAACAAGGAAATAACCAAACTTGGGCTCCAAGCAAGGAGGTTGTTTTGGAAACAACCTCCATGAGGAGGTTCGGCCCCCTAGGGGATCGCCCCCTTGCTTGCCGCCCAAGCTTGGCCGCCCTAAGGGGCCGGGCGGCCCTAACCCGCGGGCCTAGCTTGCGGGTTTTGGGCCGGGCCGGCCCTAGGGCCTTGTGGTTCACTTATTGGGCCCGGGCAATTGGATTGTTGGGCCCATGGACCGTTTTAACCCTAGAAATCCTAAAATCAATTAAAATTGACCAAGCGCGTTAAAATTGGATTTTAACTGTTTATGTGCAAATCGCATGGTGATTGGATATGGAATTAGGATGTGGTTTGATGTGGATGTTTAATTTTGTGGTTTGGTTTTACGGCCTGCGAGCTGATCAATTAATTGTAATAATTAATTAGGGTTTTATGGCCTGCGTGTCATTTTTTTTTTCTCAACTTGTGAGATTTATTTTATTTAGTATAGATATTAGCTAGTGCTAGATAAAGTAGATTGTTAGCCAAGATTGGAGAAAAGAAGCCCAAAGCCAAAGAAGCCACAAAAGATGGAGCATGGAGCATGGAGTATCCCACATGGCTATGAAGGATGGACCAAAAGATCAAGACGCATGGAGATGTGTTTGCTTAGGGTTCATAGATAATTCCATTGGCTTGGAATTATCTATGTCTAGAAAAGGCCATATCCACATCACGTTTAATTTCTGTTTTGTGGTTGTTTATTTATTGTCTTATTATTTGTGTGGTTGGTGTATGGATGATGCATGCAATTAGGATAATAAGATAATTAGACAACCCGGATCTATTATTTGGAGTTGTGCCCAAACTCAAATAGATAGATTAGTTGATATTGATCAACAAAATAATTAAAAATTGAATTTAAAATCCCTCAAATTTTAAAATATTGTGTTCTTGCCTTCTCGTTATTTAAACACTCATTATCATCCTTATTTATCAAGTTCGTGCGTGCCAAAGCATGGCGACTTGGTTCATAATGATGGAATGCGATGGCACGTAACAATGTGCAATTGTTTAGATAAGAGGTTGAGCACAACTAGGCTATTAATTTGATTAAGAAACCTAGAGGCAATCAATTGGGATTATCCATATGGATGGATAAATAAGGAGTTATTTGCCCAATTGAACCAAGAGTTGCATATGAGATGCAATTGGAAATTGTTCCTACCTAGAAGTAGTCGAATTATGGGTGACTTGCCAAAGCAAGCTCATAAGGAGATGAAAAGATGGATCTTGGCCCACTAGAAAATATAAGGATATTTTCCGCATTAATATCTTGAGGGTTATTAATCCGTAGAAAAATAGTGGGAGCTATATTTAATAAACTAGCCATTATTAAATATAGTCAAAAATTCACAAATACTAAAACTTGCGTATTTTCCTTTTTGTAGAATTCCAAATGGCAAACAACTCATCGAGTTCACAACATTCCCTACGATCTGTCCTTGAGAAGGACAAGCTCTCTGGAACCAACTTTCTTGATTGGTACAGAAACTTGAGAATTGTTCTCAAGCAAGAGAAGAAACTGTACGCAATAGAGGAGCATGTTCCAGAAGGTCCAGAGAACCAGACACCTGTTGCCTTAAAGGCGTATCAAAAGCGTGTTGATGACGCTAATGATGCGGCCTGCCTAATGCTTTGCACCATGACCTCTGAGCTTCAGAAGCAACATGAGAACATGAATGCTGTCGATATGATCGAACATCTAAAGCAGCTCTTCCAAGAGCAGGCAAGGGTAGAGAGGTATGAGGTCTCAAAGGCACTGTTCAAATGTCATCTGGCAGAAGGGAACCCGGTGGGACCCCATGTACTCCGAATGATCGGGTACTTGGAGAATCTCGCCCGGCTCGGGTTCCCGGTCGGCCAAGAGTTGGCAACCGATCTCGTGTTGCAATCGTTGCCCGAGAGTTATGGACAGTTCATTATGAACTATAACATGAACGAGATCGTTAAACCACTGCCAGATTTGCTCAACATGTTGAGGACGGCTGAACAGAGCATCAACAGGGGTAAGGGCAAGGCCATTATGATGGTGCATAAAGGAAAGGGCAAAAAGTTTGCCTCTTCCTCCAAGGGCAAAGGCAAGTCAGTTGCCAAGTCCAAGGAACAAGCCCTTAAGCCTGTTGGTGGCATTGCCAAGGTCGTGACTAAGGGTGAGTGTCACTACTGCAGTCAACCTGGACACTGGAGGAGGAACTGCCCAAAATATCTGGAGGAAAAGAGGCTTGGAATAGTGATTCCACCACCACCAGGTATTTTTGTTGAAGATGTCAATTTAACTGTCTCTACATCATGGGTATTAGATACTGGATGTGGATCTCATATTTGTCGAAATATGCAGGATCTAAAGAGAAGTAAAAGATTGGCTAAAGGGGAGGTAGATCTGCGCGTTGGGAATGGAGCAAAGGTTGCTGCGTTGGCCATAGGCGTGTGCGAGCTATCTCTGCCTTCAGGATTAGTTTTAGAATTAAATAATTGCTATTTTGTGCCTGCTATGAGCAGAAACATTATTTCTATTTCTTGTTTGGACAAGGAAGGTTTTATTATTTCAATAAAGAACAATTGTTGTTCCTTTTATTTGAATAATATTCACTATTTTAGTGCGCAATTATTTAATGGACTTTATGTCCTTGATCTAAGCAATCCTGTCTACAACATTAATACCAAGCGGATTAAAATAAATGATTTAAATCCTGCTTATTTATGGCATTGTAGTTTGGGCCACATAAATGAGAAACGTGTATCTAGACTCCATAAGGATGGACTACTAGACTCATTTGATTTTGAATCATATGAGACATGTGAGGCTTGTTTATTGGGAAAAATGACAAAGTCCCCTTTCAATAAGAAAGGTGAGAGGACTAGTGAGCAATTGGCGCTCATACATACCGATGTGTGTGGGCCATTTGCCACGCCTGTCAGGGGTGGTTATGTCTACTTCATTACATTTACTGATGATTACAGTAGATATGGATTTGTGTACCTTATGAGGGCAAAATCCGAATCCTTTGAAGTGCTCAAAGAATTCAAGAATGAAGTAGAGAAGCAACTTGGCAAAAGTATTAAGGCTCTACGATCGGATCGTGGAGGAGAATACTTGAGCCAAGAGTTTGACGACTATCTTAGAGAGTGTGGGATTGTGTCCCAACTCACTCCACCCGGAACGCCACAATGGAATGGCGTGTCCGAGAGGAGGAATCGGACCCTATTGGATATGGTTCGGTCTATGATGTGTCAAACCGATCTTCCATTATCATTTTGGGGCTACGCTCTATTAAGTGCAGCTTTCACCATTAACCGTGTTCCATCTAAATCAGTCATGAAGACACCATATGAGATGTGGAGTGGGAGGCGTCCCACACTGTCGTTCATGAGGATTTGGGGCTGCGATGTCTATGTGAAACGTTTACAATCAGACAAGCTAGGGCCTAAATCGGATAAGTGTAAATTTGTGGGGTACCCTAATGAAACTAAGGGATACTACTTCTACAATCCAACCGAGAACAAAGTGTTTGTTGCTCGGACCTGCGTGTTTCTAGAAAGAGAGTTTGTCTCTAAAGAAGCAAGTGGGAGGAATGTAGAACTTGAAGAAGTTCAAGAACCACAAATCACTGAACCGATTATGGAACATGAACAGGAATCACAAGCAGTTGTGGAGCCACCTGTTCAGGTAACACAAGAGCTTCGTAGATCTAGTAGAGTGCGCCAGGAACCCGAGAGGTACGGACTTCTCGTAACTGATTCCGGTGACACGATGCTCATAGATGATGAGCCTACTACCTATGAGGAGGCCATGAATGGCCCAGACTCGTAGAAGAGGCTTGAGGCCATGATATCCGAGATGGAATCCATGTATGCCAACAAAGTATGGACTTTGGTGAAACCACCCGATGGGGCGCGGCCCATAGGGTGCAAGTGGGTCTTCAAGAAGAAGATCGACATGGATGGTAATGTGATTACCTACAAGGGTCTATTGGTGGCTAAAGGATTCAGACAGATTCATGGTATTGACTATGATGAAACCTTTTCACCAGTCGCTATGACCAAATCCATCCGAATCCTACTTGCAATTGCAGCATACTACGACTATGAGATTTGGCAGATGGATGTCAAAACAGCATTCCTTTATGGGAATCTCCTCGAGGATGTGTATATGATACAGCCGGAGGGTTTTGAGGATCCAAAGCAAGCCAACAAAGTCTGTAAGCTGCAACGATCCATTTATGGATTGAAGCAAGCTTCTAGGAGTTGGAATCGACGTTTTGATGAAGTGGTCAAAGAGTTTGGCTTCATCAGAAACGAAGATGAGTCTTGTGTCTACAAGAAGGTTAGTGGGAGCTCTGTAGCTTTTCTGGTCTTGTTTGTGGATGACATACTACTCATTGGAAACGACATTCCCATGCTGCAATCTGTGAAAGATTGGCTAGGAAAGTGTTTCTCGATGAAGGACTTAGGGGAAGCAGCCTATATACTCGGTATAAAGATCTATAGAGATAGATCTAAGAGGTTGCTAGGCCTAAGTCAAAGTACATATATTGACAAGGTGTTGAAACGGTTCAACATGCAAGATTCCAAGAAGGGATTCTTGCCCATGTCACATGGAATCACTCTTTCGAAGAGTGGTTGTCCTTCCAATGAGATTGAGAAGGAACGCATGAGTAGGATTCCCTATGCCTCGGCCATAGGATCCATCATGTACGCCATGTTATGTACTAGACCAGATGTGTCATATGCCTTGAGTATGACAAGCAGATACCAATCCAATCCGGGTGAGAGTCACTGGATTGCTGTCAAGAGCATCCTAAAGTACTTGAGAAGAACTAAGGATGCTTTCTTGATGTTTGGCGGTGAGGAAGAGTTGCGTGTAAGGGGTTACACTGATGCAAGCTTCCAAACCGACAGAGATGACTTTAGATCACAGTCGGGATATGTGTTTTGCCTGAATGGAGCAGCGGTGAGCTGGAAGAGTTCCAAGCAAGAGACGATAGCTGATTCTACAACAGAGGCTGAGTACATTGCTGCAAATGGCGCAGCAAAGGAGGCTGTTTGGATCAGAAAGTTTGTTTCTGAACTTGGTGTGGTCCCTAGCATTGCGGATCCAGTGGAGTTGTTCTGTGACAACACTGGGGCGATCGCGCAATCGAAGGAACCAAGATCGCACCAGAAGTCCAAGCATGTGCTCAGGAAGTTTCATCTGATTCGAGATATTATCGATAGAGGAGACGTTCGGATATGCAAGATTCCTACAGATGATAATCTGTCAGACCCGCTTACGAAGCCTCTCACGCAGTGGAAGCATGAAGGGCACACTAGGAGTATGGGCATACGAGATGCGCCAGATTGGCTCTAGTGCAAGTGGGAGACTGTTGGAATAGATGCCCTAGAGGCAATCTAGTTTAGTTTGAATTTGTATATGGCTACAAAATTCATTTATTATTTATTGGATATTTAATATAATGAAGTCCTTAGGTGTGCATTATGGAATGTTGCACTGGATTGACCCATCACCGAGAAGGCTACATACATGTTATGTTGAGTCACAAGTGCTTCTCGGGTGCAATGGTATTGTCATCCTTAGACTTGAAGTCACTAGATATTCTAGTTGTGGATCATTGTGATCTTGGTAGCGTTAAACGCTGCACCGTAACTGGGTAGTTATAAAGGCGTGTACTGGATACAATGAGAAGCAAGCTTAGAGATCGTAGTGGACGTAGAGAGGATTTGCCCCTCCCACATAACGGGAGTAGATATCCTAGGCCACTCGAAGGATAGTGCTTATAGAATGTCTGGCCAGACTCAAATAAATCAATATATGGGATATTGATGTTATTTGCACGAATAAGGCTATTCCATAGATCGAGAAACTAGGGATTGGATATACGAGTGTGACTTGTATGTCTCGTGTCCAATCCGGATATGGAGGCAAAGGGATGAGACAATTACTTGTACAAGGTTGTCTAGATGACTATTCTATTAGTTGGCTAGAATGGATGTTTTGCTAGAAACCGCTCCATATTAGCAAATAGTTGCTACCAACTAGATAGAACCTATGGGGTCACACGCTATATAGAGTTGTACTAGATTTGGAATTAATTAATTGGATTAATTAATTTGAAGGATCACTTTGCAAACCCTTGCAAACTTAGTAGGGACTAATTTGCAAGGAAGGGACTAAATTGAATTCTAGTAGGACTAGAATAAGTCCTTTAGGTAGTTAACAAGGAGTTGTTGGACTATATAAAGGACCCTCCTTCCTTCCTTCCTCATAACTTATGCTCATTATTGATCATAACAAGAGTGGGAGAGAACAAAGGAGAGAGAGAGCAAGCAACAAGGGCCGAACCCGACCCTTGCCCCCGCCCCCTCACCCCGTCGGCCAAAAGAGGGCCGAGCCCCTCTTTTGTCTCGTTTTGCGTGATTCCTTCACCCTCCTCTTATTCCGGGCTAGCACCAAGGAGTTTGGGAGATCTAGGAGCAACTCTAGGCGTGGATCAACTATAGAGAACGAGACACTATTCGCGTTTGAAGTCATCAAGGAGAACCCAAAGGTGTGTTTATGATTTCTTACCTTTACTATCGTTATGCATCTAGACTTGTGATCCTTGGAGGGTTTTGCATGGCTATTTGTTTGATTATGCTTCCGTTGCGCGATCCATGAATCAAAACCCTACAGGGCTGTCCGCCCCCTTCCTTGCGCGCCAAGCTTGGGTCGCGGCCTAGCCGGCTCGGCCTGGCCGCTGGTGGGACCTTGCGGGCTAGGCCCTTCCAGTTTGGCCCGAACTAGGCGCTCCAGTGTGTTCGGCCAAATAGTTTGGTGGGCCCCTTGGACCTTTTTTACCCTAGAAAATCCAAATTTAACTAAAATTGAACAAGCGCATTAAAATTGGATTTTGAATGTACTATGTGTCTTTCATGGTGGATGGATATGGTCTAGGTTGCGGATGTTTTATTTTGTGGTTTGTTTTGGTTTTGGTTTATTGTAATTAATGTAATTAATTATTTTACAGCATGCGTGTCGTCTTCTTCCTCAACTTGTGAGGTCTCTCTATTTAGTATAGATGCTAGCTAGTATTAGATAGTCAGATGATATCCAAGACATGGAGAAGAAGATCAAAGACTGAAGAAACCACAAGACTTGGAGGACTCACAAGCCTACGACGCATGGACTAAAGATGGAGGCACATGGAGATGAGCTTTGTCACTTTAGGGCTTATAGATATTCTCGTTGTCTTGAGAATATCTTAGTTTTAGGGGCCATATCCATTCCCCGTTTATTTTTCTTGTTTATTTAGTTATTGTCTTGTAATTTATTTTTGGTGTATGGTTGATGCATGAAAAACGTAACAAAATAATAATAAACAAGGTTAATCTTTTATTTGGGATTGCCGAATCCAAAGAAGTAGATCATGCTGATAGGATCAACAAAACAATTAATAATAACTTGGAGATCCCTCAAAACGATAAATATTGCTTTTTTCCTTCTCTTAATTAGACACCTATCATGACTAGGGTCTATTAAATTCGGGCTTGCCAAACCAAGGCGATTTAATTCATCATGGTGTGATGCGGCGGCACAAGCAAGTAATGTGTGATAGTTGAAGCTAGAGGTTAAACGCAACTAGGTTGTTTCAATTTGATTGAGAAACTTAGATACAAGTCAATTATGTGTTATCTATGAGATAGATAAAGAATAAGGAGTTATTCACCTAATTGAACCAAGAGTTTCATAGGATGCAATTGGAAGGTTTTCATACCTAAATAACTAATTCTTGGGTGACTTGCCAAAGCAAGCTCAAGAAGAAGTGAAATATGAAACTTGAACCCACTAGAGAATATATGATAATTTTTGCATTAATGGTGAGGGATATTAATCCGAGAAAAATAGTGGGAGCTATATTAATGATTTAGCCATTGTTAAATATAGTTAATTTTTCAAAATACTAGAATTGCATATTTCTCCTTTTTGTAGAATTCAAAATGGCAAATAATCAAGCATCGACTTCATCCCTACGATCTGCCCTTGAGAAGGACAAGTTGTCTGGAACAAATTTTCTGAACTGGTACAGAAACTTCAGAATTTTTCTCAAGCAAGAAAAGAAACTATACGTCTTAGACAATCGTATTCCAGCAGCACCAACTAAGGATGTTGTTCTAGATACCGTAAGGGCACATCAGAAACATGTGGATAATTCTAATGATGTGACATGTCGCATGCTTTGTACCATGAACTCTAAGCTTCAGAAGCAACATAAGAGCATGGAGGCGTAGAATACAATCATACATTTGAAGCATCTCTTCCAAGAGTATGCGAGACATGAGAGCTATGAAGTATTCAAAGAACTGTTCAAGTGCAGTCTGTCAAAGGAGAACCCACCCGGGCCTCATGTGCTCCAATTGATCGGAAACATGGAGATATCAAGAGATTAAGCTTCCCATTTGGCAAAAAGTTGGCCACTGATCTCATCCTACAATCGTTACCGGATAGTTATAGCTAGTTCCTCATGAACTATAACATGAATAAGATCAACAAACCTCTGCCAGACCTGCTCAATATGTTGAGTACCGCTGAAGAGAGCATTAACAAGGGAAAAGGCAATACCATAATTATAGTCAATAAGGGAAAGGGCAAGCGAGTGGCCTCTACCTCCATACGAAAAAGCAAGAGAGTTGCAAATATCAGTCTAATCCGGGTGAGAGTCTTACAACGATAGAACACCAAGTCTTTACGCATCGGGTATAGTATCTATCATGTACGGCATGTTGTGTACTAGACCAGATGTGTCATACGCATTGAGTATGGATAGCAAATATCAGTCTAATCCGTGTGAGAGTCACTAGATTGCGGTCAATAACATCCTTCAGTACTTGAGAAGAACTAAGGACGCGTTCTTAATATTTGGAGGTGAGGAAGAACTCAGTGTAATTGGTTACAATGACACGACCTTCCAAACTGACAAGGACGACTAACGATCGCAGTCGGGCTATGTGTTTTTCCTGAATGGAGTAGCTATGAGCTGGAAGACAATTGCTGATTCCACAACTGAAGCTGAGTACATTGCTGCGGCTGGTGCATCAAAGGACGATGTTTTTATTAGGAAGTTCATCACTGAGCTTGGTGTGGTTCCTATCATTTTGGATCCCATTGTGTTGTACTGTGAAAACACTGGGGGGATCGCACAAGTTAAGGAACCCAGGTCACACCAGAAATCCAAATACGTACTTAGGAGATTCCATCTTATTCGAGAGATCATCGATAGAGGATATGTGAAGATATGAAAGATTCCAACGAACAACAAACTTTCAGATCCAATGACAAAGCTGTTTGTTCAGTAAAAGCAAGAAGGTCACACTAGATCTATAGGCATATGAGATGCACCAGATTCAAGTGCAAGTGGGAGATTGTTGGAGTAGATGCCCTAGAGGCAATCTATATTTAGTATGAGCATTGTTCGGCTAAAATATTAATTTATTAAATTTGGAGATATTTAATATAGTGAAGTCCTTAGATTGCAAATGTGTGG
This sequence comes from Linanthus parryae, assembly GCA_023055425.1. Lineage (NCBI taxonomy): Eukaryota > Viridiplantae > Streptophyta > Magnoliopsida > Ericales > Polemoniaceae > Linanthus > Linanthus parryae. Next base: position 89,969 of record JALGPY010000043.1, on the reverse strand, counting down.
TTTATCTTAAATATCCCTAGTCCATTATATTGATTAACATGACGATCACTATAGACTAGTATGTGGGTTGATTGATATGGAGATATCAAGTCTAACATATGGGTATGCATTAGGAGTAATGGCATACTGGATTGACCCACAATGAGAATACTACATTAAGTTATGTTAACGTCACAAGTGCTTCACGTAGTGCTAATGGTGTTGTCATCTTTAGGCTTGAAGTAACTAGATACTCTAGTTGTGAAATATCATGCTTTGATATTTCAAATCTTACACCGTCAATGGGTAACTACAAAGATAGTCATTGGGCATGATAGGAGTCAATCTTAGAGATGGTAGTGATGTAGAGAGGATTTGTCCTCCCACATAAAGGGAAAAAATATCCACGACCACTCGAGGGGGTAGTGCTTATAGAATGTCTGGCCAGACACAAATAAATCAATATGGAGATATTGATGTTATTTGTATAGATAGGCCTATTGCCTTGATCGAGAAACTATGGATTGGATATACGAGTGTTACAATTATGTCTCGTGTCCAATCTGAATATGGAGACAATGGGATAGATGCAACGCGGTAACATTGGGCACATGGTTTGTCGGATCACCGACTTTTCTACTAGTTGGGTGGCATATATGTGTTGCTAGAAACCGCTCTATGTTACTGCCAACTAAGTACAAACCTATGAGGTCACACACCGAATGGATTAAACTAGAATTGGATATTAATTAGTTGGACTAATTAATTAAAATGATCATAACGAAACCACATGCAAAGTTAGTTGGACTAATTTGCAAGGTGGACTAATCCGTGTATGGACGGGATTAGTATTGGGGTAAATATGTAGTTATTAAGGAGTTAAGGGCACTCTACCTTATTATTTCTCAAAAAACAACAAGTCATTATTGAGAGATCGTAATAAAGCAAGGAGAGAGACAAAGCATGGGGCCAAAGCCCCTCACCCGTCCACCCCTAGTGTCGTCGGCCACCTTGTGGCGCGGTTCTCCGTGCTCCGTTTTGCGTGATCTTTTGCCTCTTTCTTCCGGTTCTAGCACTACACGTGGAGAAGGATTCCAGCTGCAATCCAAAGGTGCGGATACCATAGAGACGATCACACAATTCTTCATAGTGATCACACAAACTAAGGTACACAATTCACTATCCCTAATCATGTTATGAGTACTCGCCTGCGATCCGTGGACGAGTTCGAGCAGGATTGCATTTTTGTTCTTCCGCTGCATTAGCTGCATCAAAACCCTACATAAAATACGACCAAGCATTTTGTTCCCTGAGCTCTAGCAGTGAGTAGCAAATTAGCTCAATCATAATTTTTATTTTAGTTAACCACCATTTTAAAATTATATAGTACATAATTGTCATACATTCAATTATATACTACATAATATGTCATAATTATTTGTCCTCTCTAAATGTTTATAAGATAAGTGTACATTCATTCAAATTAATGTGCAACATGGCATAATAGTCATTACATAACCGCCACCTTAATTGTCAACAAATCCTATTTTTATGATTACTTTATTAGCAAAAAAATTAGTATATTTGATAACATGAGTTACAAGATTTTTTTTGACAGAAACAAGAGTCAAGATTAATTAGCACATTAATTAGTATATTTAGTACTCCATAAATTCAAAAGCTTTTATTCCTCTAAGAAAGTGTATAAGATTTACTGAAAACATATGTCATACTTATTTAGACTCTCTAGACAATGGTTATAAGGAAAGTGTAAATTACTTCAAAGTAATGTGCAACATGCCATATTAGTCATCACATAACCTCCACCATAATTTTCAACAACTCCTATTTGTATGATTACTTTACTAGCACATTTAATTAGTACATTTGATAACATGAGTTTCAAAATATTTATTACTCCGTAAATTCAAAAGCTATTTGTGTATAAGCTAGATTGAAATAAATTTCTAAAATGTACATTTCTCAAAAAAAGAATGCTAAAAGTTTAATTTGATTTATTTTGCTGCTTAAGAAAATTGAAGTATTATACCGTGAGAAATGATGAAAGTTGTAATCACATAAAATAATATAACAAATATTCTAACAAAATAGTATAACAAATTTTGTTTAGCTATATGTCATTTCAATGATCTATTTGTACTCCTAATTTATTTATTTTTCGACACGGTGCCCAAGTCTGTTATTTTTTATTATTATTTAACTCATGTTAGCAGAATTATTAGCTAATTTAATTATTTATATAACAATTTACCTTCAATTTTGTTTTTGTACATTTCCATAATATGTATGGAACAACCATTCATTTAGCTAATTAATAGCAGCGACGAATAATTTAACAAAACATCATTTGTAATACTCAACTTAAAATTCAATTTTTTTAATCAAATTCGATTGCTGAAAATATTTGTGCTCATTATTTACCTTTAGTTTTTCTATAGTGAAATAATATGCTTTGATCATTAAATTTTTTCACCCTTATAATTCACGTCTTACAAAGATGCATAGTTGGTTGATTAGTCAATCAAAAAAATAGAGTAAAAGACACTGACCACCTTGAGTTTATGCTTAATTCCACCCCGCTACCCTGCGTCTTGGAAAAAGACTGTTTGCACCCTTTAAACAGAATATTCTGTGGATACTTAACACCCTTATATTATATTTCGTTAGAAAAGTGGGTGAAATAATTTTTATGGACCATAAAGCCCCTGTGTATTTAATTGGACTTTGTTGTCGTCATCCATGAGTATTCTCAATCATCAAGTAAGCGAAGAACATCAACAACAGTGAAGCATTGAGGAGAATAAAGAATCATCAAGTACGCTAAGAACATTGAAGTTTAATCATCAAGATCACAAAAAACCCATCAAAGAAAAATAAAAAATTACAACTTCAAAACACAAGCATAAAAACTCACATCAATTAAACACGTCAGATTGGAGGTTGAATTTGTTAAACAAAGGTACCTTGTAGCTACACATACCTAATGAGATTTACTACTATCTAATGCCATCCATTTCATAACTCCAAAGAGTCGGATTTATCACAGCTTGATGCAAAAATAGAGAAGGAATACGCAAAAGGACACGAGATTTATCACAATTTGAGGTCAGCTCAAATTAAATAATTCATGAAAAAACCCCATTAGTAAATTGATCAAATTTAGTAATCCCTAAGCTTATTATCACTCTCTGGAGCAAAATTGAGAGTCTTTATGCACAATCTAATAGAGCACTATGTGCAATTCCCAAACTAAACCTAATAATAACCTAATCACATACCCAATGGGAATGGAGAAATGGCACAACACAGGATCAAAGTTGTAATCAGTGGGCGAACATGGAAGAAGGTAGACGAGAAGGCGACAAGGAAGGTGGCGGTGGCCCAGAGGAAGGCGCCGTAGGAAATGACGTGGTCCTGATTTTGGCGTATGGCGAGGTAGGATGCCAGAGGGTAGCACGAGGACTGTACGATTGATCGGAAGAGGGGGAGGGAGCCCAGGCCCGTGGGGTCATTGTGGAGCTCGGCACCGACCACTTTGTAGACCCAGGGCAGAAGAGACTCGTTGGCCTTCTCCATAATCCCGGCGAATTAACCAGTATCAGGGTCACTGTCTCCGTCCTCATTATGTCGGCTTCTTTCACCGGAGCACAACACATCAATAAATGTGTTTCATAGTAAGGGGGAGGCGAAAAGCAGGAGGAGAAGAGGAGGGAGGGGGAGACAAAGATGTCTGATCCGAGGTTGGCTTCGTCGGATCGGAGGTTGGGCGGAGGGATGACAGAGGGAGAGTTTCCTAGTAAGGGGGGATGCGGAGATTTGTGTTTCACAGTAAGGAGGAGAAAGAAAGAGGGTGAAGAGAGCAAATAATTAGGGTTAGAAATGAAGGAAATAGGGGTTAGGGTATATATAGGTGGTAACTTTAGAACATTTTAGGGGTAAAATCATCTTTTTTCCAGTGTTGTTAGACAACTGTTAGCCTCCATCCAAAAAAAGGTGCAGAATGTCTTTTCCAAAACACAAGGTAGCGGGGTGAAATTAATCCTAAACTCAGGGGTGATTAACAGGACGATAACTATAGACTAGTATGTGAGTTGATTGATATGGAGATATCAAGTCTAACACATGGGTTGAATTATGAGTAGTGGCATACTGGATTGACCCCCGACGAGAAGAATACATTAAGTTATGTTAACGTCACAAGTGCTTCTTGTAGTGCTAATGGTGTTGTAATCCTTAGACTTGAAGTAACTAGATACTCTAGTTGTGAAATATCATCCTTTGATATTATCAGATGTTACACAGTAACTGGATAACTATAAATATAGTCATTGGGTATGATAGAAATCAAGCTTAGAGTTGGTAGTGATGTAGAGATGATTTGTCCATCCCACATAAAGGGAGAAAATATCCACGACCACTCGAGGGGGTAGTTCTTATAGAATGTCTGGCAAGACTTAGATAAATCAACATGGAGATATTGATGTCATCTGTATAGATAAGCCTTTTCTCAGGTTCGAGAAACTATGGATTGGATATACGAGTGTGACAATTATGTCTCGTGTCCAATCAGGATATAGAGACAAAGGGATAGATGCAACGCGATAACATTGGGCACATGGTTTGTCGGATCAGTGACTTTTTCTATTTGTTGGGTGGCATAGATGTGTTGCCAGACACCGCTCTATGTTTATAATGGTTACTGCCAACTAAGGAGAAACCTATAGGGTCACAAACCGAATGGCTTAAACTAGAATTGATATTAAGTAGTTGGACTAATTAATTAAAAGGATCATAACGCAATAACTTGCAAATTTAGTAGGACTGATTTGCAAGGTGGACTAATCCATATATGGACGTGATTAGTATTTGGGCAAATATGTTGTTAATAAGGAGTTAATATCTATATAAAGGCGTTCTACCTTATTATTCTCAAAAAACAACAAGTCATTATTGAGAGATCATAGTAAAGCAAGGAGAGAGATTGAGCAAGAGGCCGAAGCCCCTCACCCGTTCGCCCCTCGTGCCGTCGACCTCCTTGTGGAACAGGTGCTCCGTGCTCCGTTTTGCGTGATCTTTTGCGTCCTTCCATTGCTAGCACTACATGTGGAGAAGGATTTATGCTGCAATCCAAAGGTGTGGATACCATAGAGACGAAAACACAATTCTTCGTAGTGATCACAAAAACTAAGGTACACAATTCACTATCCCTAATCATGTTATGAATGCTCGCCTGCGATCCGTGGAGGGGTTTGAGCAGGATTACATTTTTTTTTTATTCTGCTGCTTTACCTGCATCAAAACCCTACACAAAAGCCGATCAAGCATTTTGTTCCTTGAGATCTAGCAGTGAGTAGCACATTAGCTCCATCATGATTATTTTATTACTTTTTGTAGTTATCTATCATTTTAAAATTATATACTACATAATTGTCATGCATTAAATATACGATATTTATTTTAAATAAAATGGAGTGGACTAGTTGCAAACCAAATCTATATTATTATTTATAAAAGCAGAAAAATGCACTACGGTGAATATATGTGTCATGCTTAATAACGGTGAAAAAATATGTCATACTTCTTTGGACTCTCTAACCAATGGTTATAAGATATGTGTAAATTCCTTCAAATTAATGTGCAACATGGCATATTAGTCATTACGTAATCTCCTCCTTAATTGTCTACAACTCATATTTGTATGATTACTTTATTAGAACAATTAATTAGTATATTTGATAACATGAGTTACAAGATTGTTTTTGATAGAAACATGAGTCAAGATTAATTAGTACATAAATTAGTATATTTATTACTCCATAAATTCAAAAGGTTTTTTTTTCCTATTAGAAAGTGTATACGATTATTTTTTTTTTTTAATTTTTTTGAGAAGTATATGATTATATAAGATTTTTCCTATAAGAAAGTGTATAAGATTTACTGAAAACATATGTCATACTTATTTAGACTCTCTAACCAATGGTTATAAGACAAGCGTAAATTCATTCAAATTAATCCCTCAAAAAAAATAAAATCCTTCAAATTAATGGGCAAAATTCTATATTAGTCATCACATAACCTCCACCATAATTGTCAACAACTCCTATTTGTATGATTACTTACTAGCACATTTAATTAGTACATTTGATAACATGAGTTATAAAATATTTATTACTTCGTAAGTTCAAAATGTATTTTTTTTTTCTGTAAGAAAGTGTATAAGATTAATTGAAATCAAGTTGTAAAGAGTACATTTCTAAAAAAAAATGTTACAAGTTTAATTTGATTTATTTTGGTGCTGAAGAAAATTGGAGTATTATACCGCTAGAAATGATGGAAGTTGTAAACACATAAAATACTATAACAAATATTCTAACAACATACTATAGGGTAAAAGACACTGACCACCCCCCGAGTTTAGGCATAATTCCACCCCGCTACTCTGTGTTTTTGAAAAAGACAGTTCGCACCCATTTGACAGAATATTCCATGGACAAAAAACACACTCTCTTATGTTCCGTTAAAAAAGTAAGATTTCAAATTTTTTCGGACCATATTAACCTTGTGTATTTTTTGGACCTTTTTGCCCTTGTTTATCATCAAGGACCCCAAGAACATCAATTCCAGACCATCAAGAACAGACAAAGAACATAAATTATGTCAAACCTAAAACTTATCCAAATTTCATTGTCCAAACACTATGCACTTTAAACCACCACTATTATCAATTTAGCTTCACATTTTTCTTGAAACTACAACGGTGACGAGGAACACAAATAAAGATGTGAAGAAACAGGAGATTCCAAATACAAAAAAAATAGCTAGATGATGAGCCCATCAGTTCTTAGACATGGGAAAAAGAAAATTTCAAATGACTACTTTGCTGGTGGTTCAACACAATCCCACATAAACTATGAATCAACCCACCACAACGTACCCAAATTCAATCCCAATTCAAAGCTTAACTGAATTCCAAGCTGAACCGTAAATCAGACCCAAATGTAGTCTTCTTCTTCCCCAAATCTCCAAATCATTCAGGACTTCAATTTCACTTTAAAATTAGAAATAGTAGTTGTAACATTATGGTCCTTCCTACTCACAGTACCCCCAATATCATACCTGAATCATCCTCCACCATCAAATTCCTCCGTAGCTGCGGCCGCAAAATCCTCCCGATGGCAAGCTCTGCTACCATGGCACCGTAACCCGCGTCCTCGCCGTCGATAGCTCCATATCCTGCTTCTTCATCTTCAGATCTAGCCCGTACCAAGACGACAAGTGCGGTCGCCTACCCCAGTCCACAATGGGGTCAGTCCAGAACCTTTCGTACGACGTTAGGACCGGCTGACGCCCGACTATCCACGGCGACTGCCGCCGCGATGACGTGCCACAGTATCCGGCTGACTTACTTGCTTACCACAGTTATGGATCCGACCGCTTCGGACCATCTGCGCCGACATGAGGGTTTGACCGCCATGGGTCCAACTACGTGGTCGATTAGTACAGGCTACATCCGATCTCCAGGAAAGGGAGGAGGATTGGAGGAGAGTAGAGGGGAGTAGACCTGCACTGCTGATTCATCTTCAGATCGATCGAGATAGAAAAAGAGATAGAGAAAGAGAGAGAGATGAGAAGAATGAATTGAAGTAGAAGAAAGCAAGAAAAGGGGACGGCAGTGTTTCACAAGAAGAGGGAAGAGAGAAAGAATGGGAAGAGAGGAGGAGTAGGGTTACAAATGAAGGGGATAGAGGGTTAGGATATTATATAGGGGTAATTTTATAAAATTTTAGGGGTAAAAATGTCTTTATCCTGTGCTGTTAATCAACAGTTAGCTTCCATCCAAAAAAAGGTACCGAGTGTCTTTATCCAAAACCCAGGGTAGCGGGATGGAATTATGCCTAAACTTAGGGGTGGTAAGTGTCTTTTACCCATAATTATAGCAAACATTGTTTAGCTATATGTCATTTCAATGATCTATTTGTTCTCCTAATTTACTTATTTTTTGACACGAAGTCGAAGTCTGTTATTTTTTTTTATTATTTACCTCATGTTAGCAGGATCACCATCTAATTTAATTATTTATATAACTTACCTTCAATTGCCTTTTGTACATTTCAATAATATGTATGGTACAACCATGCATTTAGCTAATTAATAGCAGCGAAGAATAATTTAACAAAATATCATTTACAAAATCAACTTAAAATTCAATTTTTTGGATCAAATTCGACTGGTAAAAATATGTGTGCTCGTCATTTACATTTAGTTTTTCTATAGTGAAATACTATGCTTTGATCATTTTTCTTCACCCCTAAAATTCACGTCTTACAAGGATGCATAGTTGGTTATTAGTCAATCAAAAAAATATTATGACGTTATGATCCATTCATTTTGTATGATTTTATATCCATACTTAATGATACTTATGGGCGAATCTATAAGTTTTGTTTAGTCAATACTTATTCATGTTGATTTTGATTTTAAAACTTATGCATAGTTATGGCGATGAAGTCAAGAAAGAAAACACTAACTTTCAAGTATGTTGGTTTAACAAGCAATATTATCACTAAGCTTTTTATCGCATTTTATTCATTTTGTTCACACGCTAATTTGAAAAGAAGATAAATGTGGGTTCTCTGGCATTTTTCATTTAAATTTAATTAAGCAATTAGTAATTTTTTTCTCTAAATAAAATGATAAAAAAACTACATGTTTAATTTAATTTTTCATTTTTAACTATATATGAAAGTAAGCTATTTCTTTTTATAACATTAAGAAAAATCGATAGTAAAACTATAAAGGCGATGTGTAGCACCTGAGTACAATAGTCTCTTGGTAAATTTCACACAAACAGACATACCTTTATGAGGGTCAATTCTTCTTACTTTGAATATATTCCCTCAGTTTATTAATTTTACGAATATTGTTTGTGAGGTGTTGTGGAAGAAAACATTATCCAGCATACTTGCTTCACCTATCTATTTTTGTAAGAGATATTAATAAAATAGACCGTTCTTCTTTGCTCTTGAACTTATTCTTAACATTGATGTGCACATTATAGTAGTTTTAAATTAAAAATAAATGTATTCCCTTTTTTAAATATTTATTAAGAATATAAATAACGTTTACATAGTAGCACAGTACCATAACAAATGCATATACCTGATTTTTGTTGCAAAAATATGACTTTGTAATGTCCGAAATAACACAAAACTCAACATTTGTAAAGTTGCAGAAAGAAAGAAAGAGGAGAAACCAGACGACCTACCAGCAGATACGTAGTAACCTTGTTGCCTCAACAGACGGAAGCGAGTAGAAACCTCATAAAGGTCGTCTTGGTGATTATGAAGACGACAACTACTACTGCTATAGTTATCGTATTGGTTGTGTAAGAGATGTTCGAGCTCCTCCTTGAAGTGGTAGTCTATACATAGACGTTGTAGATTATCGATAATTACTAGACTCTCTATTGGATTTTTTCCTATCTTCCTCAGCAAATATCTCACTTCTTCTAACTTCTTTTCGTGCTTCCTGAGAAATCCATCCTACAGAGAGCTCAGAGCTATTTGTCAGTCTGGAAACACACACACAAAAGCACAAACACAAACACGGGTGAGCGAGAGACAGACCGAGTTACCGTGATGTTGGGAGGCGAGATTCGAAGACGCTGAGGATTGGGGATACAGGCTGTTGTAGCATGGGTGGTCAGGTGACAAGTACTAGCATGACCCACTAGTAGCAACATGGTCGAGAAACTGTTATTGTTACCTAGGTGTTATGGATGATTAGGCTGTGCCAATTAAAGGGATAATTTATGTAGCTGATCAGAAGATTAGGAATCAATCACATTTTTTCATTTCAGGCACAGAAAACATAAATTACACCCCTATGACAGCTTCCCAGAATACAACCCAACCTACATATATAAATTTTGAGTTGTCTAATGGCAAGGCCAACCCTGATGGTCATGGATGATTCAAGTCGGGGGTTAGGTGTTGGGTGTTAGATCCGCGTCGATGGACAAAGAGAGGTACTGGTCTAATTGTGATCCGAATAGTGGTGGCATGGCATTTTCACCATCTAACTTTGTTTCGTGAGACCGAAATTACTAAATTCCTTGATTAGTGAACTGGCTACTTTATTTAATGAGCTTCAATCCACACATGGACCGGGCTTCAAGAACAGAACTTCCAGCGAAACGGCTGAATTTGTCATCTGAGTAATCACAAAATGTAGAAGCTAGCAACTACGTAAGCTACTCCACCTACATCAAAGCTATTTGGCTGAAACCTCGGCCAATAAGAAGCGGAAAAATTGGATCCCCAAATATGTCTATAGTCTATTGCTCCATAGACGATAAAGAGACAGAAGAAGTGAACACAAGTCATAGTCTCTTGGGCGGTTATAAGTTGATACGGTTGCAGTATATAGTTGAAAATTGAACATGTAGTACTTCCTTTTTGGCATGTTAATTATTGATTGTGATGTGCATCGATAAGCACTTCTTGCAGGACATTATATAGCACTTCTTGTGCAATAAAAGATGGGACATTCTGTTGGAAGTTGGATGTTAAATCCATAAAGAAATGGTGATGTCTTGGTAGCTTGAAGAAGCTTGAAACCAAGAGCATTATTTGTCCCACATTGTTGCTCAAAGTGGTGGTAGGTGGGTATATTTGGTTTCACACACAAGGGTAGTGTACAACTACTAAGGTGTGTGGAGAGCCATGGGTGTTATTGTGTGCCTCGCGCACACACACGCGCGCCGCCGCCTCGCCTCGCCACGCCTCGGGTCGAAGGGCGATTTGGGTGAAATGTCTCGGCGTACGCGAGGCGACCCGGCGAGAGGTTATGCTACAGCTAATTTTTATTACTCACCAGTTTATTGGATGATTAATTTAAATTAACTGTTTTGACCGTTTTAATGTGGGACTGATGGATTAATCTAATAGATATAGTCAAAACGTTTTGACATTGCTGTACGCTTTTCTCTGGTTCATCTCTCAACAGATTCTCTGGCGAACTGAGGTGCTGTAACGTAGAGGATCAGTGCTGTTTTATCCTGGAAGGATCATCGCCGGATCCCAATACAGCGTAAGTGGGGGCGATTATTTCTTCAAGAGCAGTCAGGCCTTCTTCGCAAGACCTGGCGACTCAGCTGCGTTCGTGTTTTACCTGTTCCATCGTGAACAGAGGTATGAACTGTTCCTTCTTTTCTTTCGTACAGTATCTAATTTCCTTGTTATTTGCCTTCTTGATTTGCTTTCTCTATGTTCTTGGTCATGCTTTGTTAATCAAATTTTCCCTACTAAAATCATTATTTTTAGTGTGTTTCACCAACACATTCTTTGTACCCGACGCTAGCTAAATTGGTCATCAACCTTAACTTTTTAGGTAGGTGGGCACTGAACAACTCTCGGACTTGTTGTCCTTTCGCATGCACAACCCATGGGGAAGGAACAACCTCGGAACCTTAGAATTTCTACTTTATGCCACGAGATTACAGTTGAGAGAAAATATACCATAATTGTATTAAAAAGGCCGAACACACGTACGGGTGGATTGATTTACTTGCAGATTGTACTCATGGTCACATATTTAAAGAGGGTACATGAGTGTGATTCTTACATAGCAAGTAAAACCTAACCAGGGGTGGTTTTGCCATCCTTTTGTCATTAGCTCCATCTTGTAATCTAAAGGCAGCGAGCTCTGTGTCTACGATCAGCAGAATAATACACAATCAGATACCATTTTCATTTCATTTAACATAAAAAGCTTCATCCCAATCAGTAGGCAAAGTTTCGGTACAGAAGGACAAACACACATTTGTACTTGTGAATCTGGCGTCAATGCCTACACAACCTAAAGAATTGAATGAATACACCACTCTGTCAACTTTACAGCCACATCATTCATCTCCTTTTTTTATCATTCGGAAGATAACAAAAGGTGCTCTTTGTAGTAAGAATTCCAACGAACCCCTCCGAGCAATGGCGGGAATTTGATCTTGGCAGGGCCATCATATGTTATATTCCTACATTATGGGAGTTTTAAAAGTCAATAGTTGAAATTTAAAGGAGAAGTAAACATAAATATTTTGTAAGGGCAAGTATGTAGTTTCTAAATTATAATTCATGAAATTATAAGGACATTTTGTAAAATTTCAAGACCTAGAGGGACCGCGGCCCCGCCGGCCCGCCACCGCGTCCGAGAAATCAGTAACCTCGATCTCCCGCCTTGAGGTATGGTTAGTCAGACGAGAGAAGGATATGTGGCTCCGACCCAGATTGACTCTCCAGCCTATAAAAGGGCCAGCTACTTCTGGATCAGGTAAGGATCTTGAGAAAGACTGGACAAGTTCAATGGCTGAAACAGCCTTACTGGAATTTAAGGCCTGTTTGGGAATGTTTCTGCTGCCAGCACAACTGTATTTCGACAATAGAAGCGGTTTTAGTGCGTTTGGTAAAAATAAAATTTATGCTTCTTTAGACAGTTTCTGCTGCCCCACAACAACTTTCAGGAAGCAAGGGCGGAGATGCTTCTCCAGGAAGCACTTTTGTTTAATTTATCTACAACCGATTTTAACATTATATTTTTTTTAAATATCAATAATTATCTTTACGGAAATGACATGTGTCATATATTTTTGTCATTTTACACTCTCACAGCAAGCTCACAGTTGGTTTTACCAAACACAAAATTACTATATCAATATTACGCTACAACTTTTACGTAATATTTACCAAACAAAATTTTATCTAAAATTCACAGCAGTTTTCCCACAACATTTTTCACATAGCTGCTTCTAGCACGCATTCCTAACCTAGCCCTTAGTGAGTTTGACTACCATGACAGTTGAGTTGACAGAGACATCGCGAACAAATTGTCAACGAAGTTAACAAGTTGGTATACCGTAGTCGCCCATAGGCGTCATAATGCTTCCCAATTAGCGAATCCAACCAATTAGGTACTTATTTGTTGATTACTTTAGTTCCTTATTAGCTAGATTATCATACTAAACTCGTATTAGAATTGATAATCTTTATATATATATAAAAACAAGTGAATAAGCCTTTCCTTGCGCCACGTAGGATGTATGAAGTATCTCTGTTATGACACGTGTCATATAATTTTCCATGTGGCATACACATGGCACGGATAAACCAGTGAAATCATGACAAGCTGGAATTCCTTTACATGTATGGAGTCCAAATGATGTAAATTCATGCATTTGAACTCTGACCAAGACCTTACACATACCTACACACATTCACGAACATTGCAATTACTTACTGTACTTTGTATTTACAATTACAAATTGAAGTCTTTTGAAAATACACTTAGGACTACTCACTTCCCATTAAAACTACTTCTTTGCCAAATATATAGCACATGTGATTAACCAGCCCACAAAAGTGTATTTTTTTTAGAATAACGAAAGTGTATTTCTAGGTTGAAGAAAATGACAAGGATTCAATGCGAAAAAAACACTATATGGGTCGGGTTTTCGCAAAAATTAAGTAATACCCGACACTATTCATGAATTTCATGACCGGGACTTGCTGCAGTTGGGGAACCAGGAAACGGTAACATATATCATGAAAAACATTCAGCGGAATATCTTTCACACACCATGGTATATGAAATGCCTTTGAAGTCATGAAGCTTCAACCACTTGTGCCTGGAAAAAGAACCCACGACAGCCATTGATTAAGGAATTGTCACGAACTTTGATCTTCCAAAGTGTTCTTTTATCTGAGAACCCACGACAGCCATTAATTGAGGAATCTCACGAACCTTGATCTTCTAAAGTTTTCATTTATCAGTATCGTCTATGTTCACCGCTTCCGTTCTTCTTCTAGAGGTCTCTGAAGAATCAGTGAATCGTGTGGCGTCATTTTCTTGTAGACACATCGTCGGACCCACGACAACCATTGATTGAGGAATTGTCACAAACTTTGATCGGCCATTTTTTTTTGTTTATCAGTATCGTCTACTTGAGCCACACCCGTTCTTCTTCTAGAGGTCTTTGGAGAATCAGCGATCGTGTGGCGTCATTTTCTTGTAGAGACGTCGTCGCGGTCATTGACATGCCGAAAGTAAAGACTTGGTGTTCTATCGCTGTAAGGTGAAGAATGAGGAATTGGATATCTAATTTTCTTTGATAGACTTACTCAAGTATGATTACCGTGTTAGATATTAAACTTGATTTATTTTTAGTGTCACATTTGATGTTGATGAGAAGGCAAACTAGGTGGAAGAGAAGAATGAAGAGGTAGAGCCAACTTTACTATTGGCATACAAAGGAAATTCCAAGGAGGTGACCCATACTTGCTATCCTTATCAGTCTTGGTGCTGTTCTCAGGCTCTGTTTTCCCTTACAGTCTTTCCGATGTATTCCAATCCCGTTCACACACAACCACGACCGGTAGGTCAGCAGCTTTCGTTTTATAGAACCTTGATCTGAGCTTCATTTCTCTGTCCATACTCGCATTTCTAGCTACTAAGAACTTCTCACCAAAAATTTCCCATTTCTAACAACTGCTCATGAAAATCTTCCTCTTCATCAACTTCATTTTCAGAGTCATCATCACTATCCGAAACTACAATTGGATCATTAGTGCATGAAGTTTTTTTCCCCTGAGTTGCAGTTTCCACATCATCACCTGAATCACAGAGAATTTGTGAATGTTTGGTAGTGTCGGGTTTCTTCGTGGGAAATTCAGAATTAGGAGGATCCACTGCGTTGTGAGGGTTCGAATAACAACAACTAGGATTGAGTTTGGAGTTCAACGAAGATATGTACTAACTAGTCCTTCAAATAGGGAAGTTGAGATGGATGCATTGATAAGAAAGAATGTTATGAAAAACTTGCAATCTGTGCATTGGCATGCATGTGATCAGTAGGGAGTGTAAGTAATGATGACATTTACCCTAGAAGCATGGGGGTTAGAATAAGGGAGGTTGCACTAGAGGGGGTTGATGGTTGCATTCCAGGTTTGTCTCATGTAAGAATGTGTCTCCTCTGTGTCATATTTTACGAGTTATGCACTCGCTATATCGTAAAGATTTGTCCCCAGATACCGCTATGGCAGCACTGGTCAAATTCACGTGTATTGTTATAATGTATTTGGGGATGGTAGAGCCAGACCCATTGTTTGGCGAGGTAATTTCAAGTGATCGAGTTGTCCTTGGATTTTCGTAGCTGGTGTGGGAACATCAATTCTCTTCATCTGCAACACATATTAGAAAATTCTCTTTAATTTTCAAGAAGGTACCCCGACCTTTAATCTCGCCAATTACTACTACACAAATGATATTACACCTCCACTTATGCCGCATACAGAAGTGTGCAATGGCGTGCAAAACCACCATTAAGGACCAATAATTTTCTAATTAGTACTACAAACCGAATCTCCATTAGACATATAACCAGATCCACAATTATGCATATTGTTGCCATAATTACAGTTTTTGTTTCTGAAAGGCATTGAAAACTTGTACATGAAGATCTGCTTTGGTATTCAACTTGGTAGACTCATATTGTTTGTGCAATGCCTCGGAGAGAGACCTCAAGCACAACAGTTGAGTTTGTCTTGAAAATATCAAACTCTTCAGGCATTCTTTTTGAGATATGAAGAGTAAGATCTTCACAGACAGACTCACTTGCTTAACCCAACCAATAATAAATAGTAAAATTATTCCATTGTAGTTCTTACTGATGTCTGATGACATAGACAGAGATAAATTAGAATACACATTATTTGTAACATCTATGAATTGGGTGATCAATACCTTAGCATCAAATTGGAAAAGCAACGAGCTACAAGGCATTGGAATCGAAGCTGCATGAATTGGGTTGCTCAAAGGTTGTGCGGCCTGGATTGGGAGGTGGTGCGCCCTGGTTTGGTGACATGTTGTGGTCCTGCGACCATGTTGACCAGTCGTGCGACCTTTACGGGGTCTGGGTAGGTTTTGGAATTGTTTCCTTGTTCGTGTTTTGTAAAGTTTGGACGTTCCTTTGTGCACAAGTCAGTAGTATAGGCCTATATGTGGGTGAAAGACTCTTCTATTAATGAGTGTGGTGTCTAGTTGATTGTAATTGGCTCTCTCATTAGTTGTTTTGGCCGTGGACGTAGCTAGTCTCAAAGCTAGTGAACCAAGTTAAGTCGTTGTTTGTTGTTCTTCATCTTGTTCATAGTCTCATCACTCTTCTTGGTCCCTAACAGGTGGTATCGTGCTTCCGCATTCGTATTCTAATAGTTAGAAGCTTACATCAAGCATACAACATATTTTGGGGAGGGATCCAACATGTGCTTTCCCAGCTAGAGTATTTTATGCAAGTACAATTTGTGAAAAAAACAAGATTAGAGATCTTTATCAGAGAAGAAAGTTTGGATCGTTGTATTTCCCAAATGAAACCATGTTACAGAATATTTATAGTGTTGAACACAGGAAAGAAGAAAAAGAATATAAATTTCTGGGCACCACGCAAGTAATTCCACATGTATCAGCTGTAGGGGTTTTATACGGATTACGCATTGAATAAAATAAATAAATATCCGTTCAAGAACCTCCAAGGATCACAGGACTAGACATCATAACGATGGTAAGGGAGAGTATCTAATACCTTGTTTGCCTCCTTTGATGACTTCACTCGTGAAATAATATTCACGTATCTATGGATAGTCCATGCCTAAGATCAGAGCTACAATCCTTCCAATCTCTTTGTGATAGAAATCGATTGAAGGATGAAGAACAAGAATCAATCAGATGAAACCACTCAAGGCCGCGCCTCTAGGGGCCGATGGCAAGAGAGGGGCGATGGGGGGGGGGTTTCTGTTTCGGCCTCCCTTGTTTGGTTTCTCCTTGATTTTTTTTTCTCTCTCTCTCTCTCTCTCTCTTGTGTGGTTACAATTATGACACTTATGAGAAAATAAGCTAGGAGTGTTCTTTATATAGTCTAACAACTTCTTGTTAACTACATAATAGCCCCTCTACTAATATTGTCCTTACATGGATTAGTCCAACTTGCAAATTAGTCCTACTAAGTTTGCAAATAGTTGTGCATTGATCGTTCTATTTAATTAATCATATTAATTAATTGCCAAATCTAGTTTAATACATAGGGCATGTGACCCCATAGGTTTCTACTTAGTTTGGTAGTAACAATTACTAACATAGAGCGGCCCCTAGCAAGACATATATGCAACCCAACTAATAGAAATAGTCATTACTTTGATAAACCTTGTGATCAATGTTGCCGTATTGTATTATCCCTTTGTATCTATATCCGTATTGGACACAAGACATACAATCACACT
This sequence comes from Linanthus parryae, assembly GCA_023055425.1. Lineage (NCBI taxonomy): Eukaryota > Viridiplantae > Streptophyta > Magnoliopsida > Ericales > Polemoniaceae > Linanthus > Linanthus parryae. Next base: position 72,648 of record JALGPY010000043.1, on the reverse strand, counting down.
CGTATATCCAATCCATATTTTTTTGATCCTAGAAATAGTCTTATCCATGCAGATAACATCAATACCCTATATTGATTTATCTGAGTCGGGCCAGACATTCTATATGCACTACCTCTGGAGTGGCCGCGGATATTTGCTCCCGTTATGTGGGAGGGACAAATCATCTCTATATCACTACCAATCTTGCTTCCTATGATGCCCGATAACTACCTTTATAGTTCCCGGTTAAGGAGCAACGTTTGATAATATCAAAGCATGATATTTCACAACTAGAGTATCTAGTGACTTCAAGTCTAAAGACCACAATACCATCGTCACTACGAGAAGCACTTTTGAATTTACATAACCTGCATGTAGCCTTCTCGTTGTGGGTCAATCCAGTATGCCATTACCCCTAATGCATACCCATGTGCTTGACTTGATATCTCCATATCAATCTACCCACATACTAGTCTTATTTGATCGTCCAGTTAACCAATGTAATGGACTAGGGATATTTAAGTTAAACAACACATTTTTAATCTAAGGACTTCATTATACTAAATATCTCCATAAATAATACAATGATTATTCTAGCCAAAAATAATGTTCATAGAAAATAAGATTGCCTCTAGAGAATCTATTCCAACTGTCTCCCACTTGCACTAGAGCCAATCTGGTGCATCTCGTATGCCTATAGATCTAATGTGCCCTTCATGCTTGCGCTGAACAAGCGGCTTTGTAAGTGGATTTGACAGATTCTCATCTGTTGGAATCTTGCATATCTACACATCTCCTCTATCGACGATCTCTCGAATAAGATAGAAATTTATGAGTATGTGCTCTGATTTCTGGTGTGACCTGGGTTCTTTGGATTGTGCGATCACTCCAGTGTTCTCACAATACAACTCTATTGGATCCACAATACTAGGAACCACACAAAGCTCGGTAATGAACTTCCTAATCCAAACAGCTTCCTTTGCACTGCCACTCGTAGCAATGTACTCAGCCTCAGTTGTAGAATCAGCAACCGTCTCTTGCTTGGAACTTTTCCAGCTAACAACTCCTCCTTTCAGGAAATGCACGAAACCTGACTGCGATCTGAAATCATCTTTGTCGGTTTGGAAGCTTGCATCTGTGTAACCCCTTACACAAAAATCTTCCTCCCCTCCATAGATCAATAACGTATCCTTAGTTCGTCTCAAGTACTTGAGGATGTTCTTGACTGCTATCCAGTAAATCTCACCCGGATTAGACTTATACTACTTGTCAAACTCAAAACGCATGACACATCTGGCCTAGTACATAAAATGGCGTACATGATGGATCCAATGGCCTTGGAATAGGGAATCCTACTCATGTGTTCCTTCTCAATCTCATTGGAAGGACAATCAGCCTTCGAAGGGTGATTCCACGCGACATGTGCAAGAATCCCTTCTTGGAATCTTGTATTTTGAACTGTTTTAACACCTTGTCCGTATTTGTACTTTGACTTAGACCTAGCAACTTCCTAGATCTATCCCTATAGATCTTGATACCAAGTATATAAACTTCTTCCCCTAAGTCCTTCATTGAGAAACACTTTTCTAGACAATCTTTAAAAGATTGAAAGGTTGGAATGTCATTTCCAATGAGTATGTCATCTACATACAGGACTAGAAACACAATAGAGCTACCACTAACCTTCTTGTAGACACAAAGTTCATCTTCGTTCTTGATGAATCTAAACTCTTTGACCACGTCATCAAAACGTAGATTCCAACTCGTAGAAACTTGCTTCAGCCCATAAAGGATCGCTGCAACTTACACACTTTATGGGCATGCTCTGGATCGTTAAAACCCTCTGGATGTGTCTTGTACACATCCTCAAGGAGGTTTCCTTATAGAAACGCTGTTTTGACATCCATCTGCCAAATCTCATAATCGTGGTAAGCTGCAATAACAAGTAAAATTCGAATGGATTTGGTCATTACGACTGGAGAAAAGGTTTCATCATAGTTAATACCATTACATACACATGGCAGCGCCAAATGTTCATGAACGACAGTGTGGGACGCCTCCCACTCCTCATTTCACTTGGAGTCTTCATGAGTGATTTAGATGGAACACAGTTAAGGGTGAAAGATGCACATAACAGAGCGTGCCCCCAAAAAGATAACAAAAGATCTGTTTGGCACATCATAGATCAAATCATGTCCAATAGAGTTCGATTCATCCTATCGGACATGCCATTCCGTTGTGGCGTTCCGGGCGAAGTGAGTTGGGACAAAATCCAACACTCTCTAAGATAGTCGTCAAACTCTTGGCTTAAGTGTTCTCCTCTACGATCCGATCGTAGAGCCTTAATACTCTTGCCAAGTTGCTTCTCTGCTTCATTCTTGAATTCTTTGAAATTTTAAAAGGATTCGGATTTGGCCTTCTTAAGGTATACAAATTCATATCTAATGAAATCATCAGTAAATGTAATGAAATAAAGATAACCACCCCTGGAAGACGTGGAAAATGGCCCACATACATCAGTATGCACGAGAGCCAATTTCTCACTAGTCCTCTCTCCTTTCTTATTGAAAGGGGACTTTTTAAATTTTTCTAATAAACAAGATTCACATTTCTCATATGATTCATAATCAAATGAGTCTAGGAATACATCCTTATGGAGTCTAGAGATGCGTTTCTCGTTTATATGGCCTAAACGACAATGTCATAAGTAAGCATGACTTAAATCATTAGTTTTAATCCTCTTAGTATTTATGTTATAAACATGATTATTTAGATCAAGGATATACAATCCATTAGATGATTGCGCACTACAATAGTGCATACTATCAAAATAAATGGAGTAACATTTGTCCTTTATTGAAATAGTAAAACCTTTTTCGTCCAAACAAGAAATAGAAATGATATTTCTGCTCATAGCAGGCACAAAATAGCAATTATCTAATTCTAAAACTACTCCTGAAGGAAAATATAGCTCGAGCATGCCAACGACCAATGCAGCAACCTTAGTTCCATTCCCTACGTGCATGTTTATACCCCTTTAGCCATTCATCTACTTCTCTTTTGATCCTGCACATTTCGACAAATGTGAGATCCACATCCAGTATCCAATACCCAAGATGAAGAGTAAGTTAAATTGACATCTATAACAAAAATACCTGGTGGTGGTGGAATCACTATTCCAAACCTTTTATCCTCCAGATTCTTTGGGCAATTCCTCTTCCAGTGTCCAGGCTGACTGCAGTAGTGACACTCACACTTAGTCACGCCATTGGTAACGCCACCGGCAGGTTTTCGGGCAACTTCCTTGGGTTTTGAAACTGACTTAACTTTCCTTTTCGAGGTAGAGGCAACTCGCTTGCCTTTTACTTTGTTAACCATCATTATGGCCTTGCCATTTCCGTTGTTGATGCTTTGTTCAGCTGTCCTCAACATATTGATTAAATCAGGCAGACGCCTGTTGATCTCATTCATGTTAGGGTTCATGATGAACTGTCCATAACTATCACGCAACGACTGCAATATGAGATTAGTGGCCAACTCTTGGCATATTGGAAACCCTAGGTGTATAATATTCTCCAAGTACTCGATCATGAGCAGTACATGAGGTCCCATTGGGCTTCTCTTTGACAAATGACATTTGAACAATGCCTTGGAAACTTCATACCGCTCAACCCTTGCGTGCTCTTGAAAGAGCTGCTTCAAGTGTATGATTATATCAAACGCATCCATGTTCTCATGTTGCTTTTGGAGCTCATAGTTCATGGTGCAAAGCACGAGGTAGGCCACAGCAGTAGCATCGTCATTGATATTGGGATATGCCTTTAAGGCTGTAGCAGAATTATTTTCTAGACCCTCAGGAACTTGCTTTTCTAAAATGTACATTTTCTTCTCTTGCTTGAGAACGATTCTCAAGTGCCTGTACCAGTCTAGATTTCTTTTCCAGAAAGCTGTTCCTTCTCAAGGACCGATCGTAGGAATTGTGATGAATTTGATGGATTGTTTTCCATTAGAATTCTACAAAATGAGAAATATACAAGTTTTAGTATTTTGTGATCAAATAACTACATTTAATAATTACTACATTATTAAACATAGCACCCACTATTTTTCTCGGATTAATAACCCTTTATATTAATGCGGAAAATATCATTATATTTTCTAGTGGGCCAAGATCCATATTGCACTTCCTTTTGAGCTTGCTTTGGCAAGTCACCCAAAATCAGTTATTTAGGTAGGAACCACTTCCAATTGCATCATATGCAACTCTTGGTTTAATTGTAAAAATATCTCCTTATTTATCTATCCCATAGATAATTCCAATTGTTTGCCTCTAAAATTTCAATCCTATTGAAGTAGCCGAGTTGCGTCCAAACTCTTACTTTAACAATTTTACATTACTAGATTGTGCCATTGCGCCATATCATGATGAATCAAGTCACCTTGCTTTGGCACGCCCGAGTTTGATAAGTCATGATCATGACGAGTGTTTAAGAAACGAGAAGGCAAAACGCAATATTTAAATTTGAGAGATTTTTATTTTTACTTTAATTGTTTTGTTGATCCATATCAACTGATCAACTTATTTGAGTTGGGCAATCCCAAAATAAAAGATCCGGGTTGTTTTTATCTTGTTACCAATTTGCATGCATCATCCATACACCAACAATAAATAACAAGACGATAACTTAACAACCAAAAACAATAAATAAACGTGATGTGGATATGACCTCCTAAACTAATATATTCCCAAGCCAATGAGAATATCTTAAGCCCTAGAATAGCAAGCTCATCTCCATGTGCAGCCATCTTTTAGTCCATTCTCATTTTAGCTTGTGGAATGTCGTCCTCTTGTGGTTCCTTCAATTATTTAGGCTTATTCTCCATGTCTTTACTATCATCTAATCTATCTAATACTAGCTGCCATCTATACTAAATAGAGAGACCTCACAAGTTGAGGAGAAGACTGGGTCGCAGGCCGTAAAACCTAATTAATTAATTATTACAACAAAACTAAACCACAAAAATAAACATTCACAACATCCACAATTCTAAGACCATATCCAATAACAATGAAAAAGAACATAATAAAGTTAAAATCCAATTTTAACGTGGTTGGTCAATTTTAATTTATTTTGAATGTACTAGGGTAAAAAAAGGTCCAAGAGGGCCCACCAACACTTGGCCAAACCCCTCGTGGACCGCCATGAGGGCCTTGGGCCGACCGGCCCCTAGCCCACGCGGCTAGGCCGCATGCTACGACGGCCCGGTCCTTGGCCGTGGCTTCCTTGGCGCCCAAGGAGGGGGAGGATGACCCAAGGATTTCGGCCCTAGGGTTGTTTCCTTCCTCCCCTTCCTTGTTTCCCATGTTTGTTTGTTTCTAAATTGGGAAAAACCCATTTTTCCTAATTTGTGCCCAAATTATAGTATTCTAGATCCAAAATTTCACATCATATGTGATCCAAATTCACTAATCTTTACATCATATATAAAATTAGCACATTCTTCTTTGAATCTTATTCAAATTGCATCTTTATGCCAATTTTAGTTTTATGTGATAATTAACAGTTAATGTATAAACTGACATAAACGTAACACATAAACCACGTTATGCTCTATGACATGTGGCTCTGATACCACTGTAGGGTTTTGATACAGATTACGCAGCGAAATAAAAAAATCAATTACGTTCAATAACCTCCAAGGATCACAAGACTAGAATTCACAATGATGGTCAATGATGAGAACATCAAGTACCTTCACGTGAAATATTGTCCACGTCTCTATGAAATGTCCACTACTAGGATTGATCCTGGATCCTCCACACCTTTGTGCAAGCTAGGGAAGGAGGAGGAGGAAGATCACGCAAAACGAGACCAAAAGAGGCCATACCTCTTTGGCCGACGGCGAGGAGGGGCGGATGGGGGGTCGGTTCGGCCCTCCTTGTTGGCTCTCTCATTGATTTGTTCTCTCTCTCTCTCTCTCTCTTGTGTGATAACAATTATGACACTTCTTATGAGGAATAAGCTAGGAGTGTTATTTATATAGTCTAACAATTCCTTGTTAACTACTTATTAGCCCCTCTACTAATCATGTCCTGACATGGATTAGTTTACCTTACAAATTAGTCCTACTAATTTTGCAAGTAGTTGCGTATTGATCCTTCTATTTAATTAATCATATTAATTAATTTCCGGTTAAATCCATATGGAGTGCGACCCCATAGGTTTTTACTTCGTTGGTAGTAACAATTACTAACATAGAGCATCCTCTAGCAAGACATCCATGCCACCAACCTAATATAAATAATCAGTAATCCGACAAACCTTTTGACCAATGTTACTGTATTGTATTATCCCTTTGTCTCTGTATCCGGATTGGACACGAGACATAAAAGTCACACTCGTATATCCAATCCATAGTTTTTTGATCTTTGGAATAGTCTTATCCATGCAGAAAACATCAATATCCTATATTGATTTATCAGAGTCTGGCCTGACATTCTATAAGCACTACCCCTCTAGTGGTCGTGGAAATTTGCTCCCGTTATGTGGGAGGGACTAATCCTGTCTACATCACTACCATCTCTAAGCGTGCTTCCTATCATACCTGATAACTACCTTTATAGTTACCCGGCTAAGGCATAACGTTTGATAATGTCAAAGCATGATATTTCACAACTTCAAGTGTCTTCAATTCTAAGGACCAGAATACCATTGTCACTGCGAGAAGCACTTGTGACTTTACATAACTTGTATGTAGCCTTCTCGTTGTGGGTCAATCCATTATGCCATTACCCTTAATGCATAACCATGTGCTAGACTTGATATCTCCATATCAATCTACCCACATACTAGTTTATAGTTGATCGTCCTATTAATCAAGATAATGAACTAGGGATATTTAAGATAAACAACACATTTGTAATCCAAGAACTTCATTATATTAAATATATCCTTAATTAATACAATGATTATTCTAGCCAAAAAAATGTTCATACTAAATAAGATTTCCTCTAGGGAATCTATTCTAACACTAGTGACTTCAAGTTTATGGACCACAATACCATTTTCACTACGAGAAGCGCTTGTGACTTTTACATAACTTATATGTAGCCTTCTCGCGGTGGGTCATTCCAGTATGTCAGTATCCCTAATGCATACCCAAGTGTTAGACTTCATATCTCCATATCAATCTACCCACATACTAGTCTATAATTGATCGTAATATTAATCAATATAAACGACTAGGGATATTTAAGATAAACAACAATTGTAATCTAAGGACTTCATTATATTAAATATATCCATAAATAATTAAATGGTTATTCTAGCAAAAAATAATGCCCATACTAAATAAGATTGCCTCCAGGGATTCTATTCCAACAGTCTCCCGCTTGCACTAGAGCCAATCTGTTGCATCTTGTATGCCTATAGATCTAGTGTGTCGTTCATGCTTGAGATGAACAAGCAGCTTTGTAAGTGGATCTGACAGATTTTCATCTGTAGGAATCTTTGCATATCTTCACATATCGTCTATCAATGATCACTCGAATAAGATGGAATTTCCTGAGTACGTGCTTGGATTTCTGGTGCGACATGGGTTCCTTGGATTCTGCGATCACCCCAGTGTTGTTAGAATACAACTCAATCGGATCCACAATACTGGGAACCACATCAAGCTCAGTACTGAACTTCCTAAATAAAACAGCCTCGTTTGCTGCACCCGATGCAACAATGGGCTCAGCCTCAGTTGTAGAATCAGCAACAGTCTCTTTCTTGGAAATCTTCCAGCTCACAGCTCCTCCATTTAGGCGAAACACAAATCTCGATTGCTATCTAAAATCATCTATGTCGTTTGGAAGCTTGCATATGTGTAACCCTTTACACTTAGCTCTTCCTCCCCTCCATATATCAAGAATGTATCATTAGTTCTTCTCAAGTACTTAAGGAAATTCTTGACAACAATTCAGTGACTCTCACCCGGATTTGACTGGTATCTGCTTTTCATACTCAACATGTATGACACATCTGGTCTAGTACACAACATGGCGTACATGATAGATCCTATGGCTGAAGCATACGAATTTCTACTCATGTGATTCTTATCAATCTCATTGGAAGGACAATCATCATTCGAAAGGGTGATCCCATGCGACATGGGAAAGAATTATCTCTTGGAGTATTGCATGTTGAACCGTTTCAACACCTTGCCTATATATGTACTCTGACTTAGGCAAATCACCTTCCTTGATCTATCCCTATAGATCTTAATACCAAGTATATAAGCTGCATCCCCTAAGTCTTTCATTGAGAAACACTTCCCTAGCCAATATTTAACAGATTGCAAGGTAGGAATGTCGTTTCCAATGAGTAGTATGTCATCCACATACAAGACCAGAACACAACATAGCTCCCACTAAGCTTCTTGTAAACACAAGGTTCATCTTCGTTCTTGATGAAGTTTAACTCTTTGACTGCCTTATCAAAACGTAGATTCCAACTCCTCGAAGCTTGCTTGAACCCATAAATGGATCACTGCAACTTACACACCTTATGGGCATGCTCTCGATCCTCAAAATCCTCAGGTTGTCTCATGTACACGTCCTCATAGAGGTTTCCATACAGAAGCGCTATTTCGACATCCATATTCCAAATTTCATAATCGTGATAAGCTACATTAGGAAGTAAGACTCAAATGGATTTGGTCATCAAGACTGGGGAAAAGGCTTCATCATAGTCAATACCATGAATCTGTCTGAATCCTTTTGCCACCAATCGGCCCTTATAGGCAATCACATTTCCATCCATGTCAGTCTTCTTCTTGAAGACCCACTTGCACCATATGGGCAGAGCCTTTGGGGGTGGTTCCACCAAAGTCCATAATTTGTTAGTATACATGGATTCCATTTCGGATCTTATGGCCTCAAGCAACTTTTGAGAGTTTGTCCCTTTCATGGCCTCTCAATAGGTAGTAGGCTCATCATCTATGAGCTAATGCATGAGCGAGCTCAGTAACGAGAAGTCCGTACCTCTCTGTCTCTTGACGCACCCTACTCGACCTACGAAGTTCTTGTGTTACTGGAACAGGTTCCTCCACAACATCTTGCGGTTCCTGATCATGTTCCATAGTAGGATCAGTGGTTTGTTGTTCTTGAATTTCTTCAAGTTCTACTGTCCTCCCACTGGCTTCTTTGGAGACAAATTCTCTTTCTAGAAACCCACCGGTTCGAGCAACAAAAACTTTGTTCTCGGCTGGATTTTAGAAGTAATATCCCTTCATTTCCATAGGGTATCCCACAAACTTACACTTATCCAACATTGGTCCGAGCTTGTCAGTTTGTAAACGCTTTACATAGATGCCACAACCCCAAAATCTCCATAAAAGACACTGTGGGACGCCTCCGACTCCACATATCATATGGAGTCTTCATGACAGATTTGGATGGAACACGTTTAAGGGTAAAAGCTGCACATAATAGGGCGCGCCCCCAAAAAAATAATGGAAGATCAGTTTGACACATCATAGATCGAACCATGTCCAACAGAGTTCGATTTCTTCACTCGAACATGCCACTCCACTGTGGCGTTCCGGGTGGAGTGAGTTGGGATAAGATCCCACACGCTCTAAGACAGCCATCAAACTCTTAGCTCAAGTATTCTCCTCCACGATCGGATTGTAGAGCCTTAATACTCTTTCCCAGCTTCTTCTCGACTTCATTCTTGAATTTTTTGAACTTTTCAAAGGATTCTGATTTGGCATTCATAAGGTACACAAATCCATATCTACTGAAGTCATCAGTAAATGTAATGAAATAAAGATAACCACCTCTGGGAGGCGTGGTAGATGGCCCACATACATCAGTATGCACGAGAGCCAATTGCTCACTAGTCCTCTCACCTTTATTCTTAAAAGGGGACTTTGTCATCTTTCCCAATAAACAAGCCTCCATTGTCTCATATGATTCATAATCAAATGATACTAGGAATCCATCCTTATGGAGTCTAGAGATGCGATTTTTATTTATGTGGCCTGAACGACAATGCCATAAATAAGTAGGATTTAAATCATTATTTTTAATCATCTTAGTATTAATGTTATAGATGGAGTTATCTAGATCATGTTTATATAAAACATTACACAATAAAGCATTACAATAATGCAAACCATCAAAAAAAATGGAGCAACATTTTTCCTTTATTTTAATAACATTTCTTGTCCAAACAAGAAACATAAATAATTTTTCTGCTCATAGCAGGCACAAAATAACAATTGTATAATTATAAGGTAAGTCATAAAGGTAAAGATAACTCATAAACTCATATGGCTAATGCAGCAACTCTTGCCCCATTCCCCACGCGCAAGTCTATCTCCCCTTTAGTCAGTCGTCTGCTTCTCTTTAGATCCTGCACGTTTCGACAAATATGAGATCCACATCCAGTATCCAATACGTAATAGATGACAAAAAGATTGACATCTATCACAAAAATACTTGGTGGTGGTGGAATCACTATTACACGCCTTTTATGTTCTAGATATTTGGAGCATTTCCTTTTCCAGTGTCCGGGCTGACTGCAGTAGCAAAACTCACACCTGGTCACGCCCCTAGAGGGATTTAAGGCAGTTTCCTTGTATTTTGCAACTTACCTGCTCTTTCCTTTGGAGGTAGATGCAACTCGCTTGCTCTTTCCTTTATTTACCATCGTTATGGACTTTCCTTTCCCTTTTTTGATGTTTTGTACAGCTGTCCTCAACATATTGAGAAAATCTGTTAGAGGCTTACTGATCTCATTCATGTTATAGTTTATGATAAACTGGCTATAGGTATCAGGAAACGATTGCAAGATGAGATCAGTGGCCAACTCTTGACCCGCCAGAAACCCTAGACGCTAGAGAATCTCCAAGTACCCGATCATGTGCAATACATGAGGCTCCAACGGGTTTCCCTCTGACAGATGACACTTGAACAATGCTTTAGATACTTCATACCGCTCATACCTTGCCTGCTCACGGGAAGGGTGCTTAAAATGTATAATCATTTCATACGCCTCCATGTTCAGATGTTGCTTCTGAAGCTCATAGTTCATGGTGCAAAGCATCAGGCAAGTCACATCATTAGAATCTTCAACAATCTTTTGATGTGCCTTATTGGCGGCAACAGTATTATTTTCTGGTCCTTCAAGAATTGGCTAGTCTAGAATGCACATTTTCTTTTCTTGCTTGAGAACAATTCTCAAGTTTCTGTACCAGTCAAAAAAACTAGTTCCAGAAAGCTTGTCCTTCTCAAGGACTGATAGTAGAGATTCTGATGAAGTCGATGGATTGTTTGCCATTGGAATTCTACAAAATGAGAAATATACAAGTTTTAGTATTTTGTGAACAAATTACTACATTTAATAATGGCTAGATTATTAACATAGCTCCCACTATTTTTCTCGGATTAATAACCCTCACTATTAATGAGGAAAATATCATGTATATTTTCTAGCGGGCCAAGATCCATATTTTACTTTTTCATGAGCTTGCTTTGGCAAGTCACCAAAGAATTAGTTATGTAGGTAGGTTTCCAATTGCATCCAATGCAACACTTGGTTCAATTGGGCAAATAACTCCTTATTTATCTATCCCATAGATAATACCAATTGCCTTACCTCTAGGCTCTCAATCCTATTGAAATAGCCTAGTTATGTCCAACCTCTTCCTTCCACAATTGCCAATTACTTGTTTGTGGCATCGCATCATCATATAAAGAATCAAATCGCCTTGCGTAGGCAAGACCGAATTTAATACATTATAGTTTTGACGAGTGTGAAGTAATGAGAAGGCAAAAACGCTTAAATTGAGGAAGTTTACCTTTTAATTTTTGATTGTTTTGTTGATCCATATCAACTTATCTACTTATTTTGGTTGGGAAATCCCAAAATAAAATATCCGGGTTTTAATTATAATCTTGATACAATTTGCATGCATCATCCATACACAAAAAATAAATAACAAGACAATAAATAAACAACCACAAACCATAAGTATACTTGAAGTGGATGTGGCCTCCTAAACCTAAGATATTCCCGAGCTAATGAGAATATCTATAAGCCCTAAAAACAGCAAGCTCATCTCCATGTGCCTCCATCTTTAGTCCATGAGCCTTAAATGTCGCCTTCTTGGGGTTTCTTCAACTTTAAGCTTCTTCTCCTTGTCTTGGCTATCATCTAACTATCTAATACTACCTAGAATCTATACTACATAGAGAGACCTCACAAGTTAAGGAGAAGACGACACACAGTCCTTAAAACTTAATTAATTACATTAATTACAATAAAACAAACCTCAAAAGTAAACATCCACAACATCAACATCTAAGGCCACATCCAATCACCATGCAGAAGCACATTAAACAGTTAAAATCCAATTTTAACACGTTTGGTCAATTTTAAGTTGAACTTGGATTTTCTATGGTCCAAACGGTCCAAGGGCCCAACCAAACCTATTTGGCCTAACCCCAAAAAGGACCGCCGCAAGCCGCCGGACCGGTCGGCCCTAGCCCGTGCGGTCGAACTGCTAGCTAGGCGGACCCGGCCCTTGGCCGCAGCTTCATTGGCACGCAAGGAAGGAGGCGGACGGCCTTATGGTCAAATCCTAGGGTTGTTTCTTCCTCCTCCCTTTGTGTGCTCGTTTCCAATTAAGAAAAAACGCTTTTCCTTAATTTTTCCCAAACCTTAGCTTTTCAAAACCCAAAAGACACATCATATGTGAATGAAATTCACTAATTTTTACACGATATGTAAAATTATCTCATTCTCTACTGAATCATATTCATTTTGCAACATTATGCCAATTCTTGTTTTATGCAAAATATAACAGTTATGGTGTAAAACTGACAGAAAAGTAATAGATAAAACCACGTTATGCGCTACAACCTTGCTCTAATACCACTGTAGGGTTTTGATACGGATTAATATCTGAAAAAAATAAATTAATTCCATTCGAGACCCTTCATGAATCGCAGTACAAGCAATCATAACATGGTAAGGGTAGAAACGTTGTGTACCTTGTTTGTCTAAAAATATCACTCTACGTAGAATGCTAACCACGTCTCTATGAATATCCACGCATAGTATTGCACTAGAGTCCTTCCACCGTCTATGTGCTAGCAACAGGAGAAGGAGGAAGAAGAAGATCACACAAACAGGAAACCCAAAGGCCGCGCGCCTCACGAGGTCGACGGCGTAGGGAGGGGGCGGACGGGGGGTTCCCACTTCCTTTTCTTGCTCTCTGCTTGCTTTGTTCTCTCACTCGATAATGATGCTCATATTAGAAAATAAGATAAGAGTGCCCTTATATACTTAATAACTCCTTATTAGCTACATATTAGCCCCAATACTAGTCATGTCCAGACACGGATTAGTCCACCTTGCAATTTAGTCCTACTAAGTTTGCGTGTGGTTGCATATTTATCCTTCTATTTAATTAGTAATACTAATTAATTCCCAAGTATAGTTTAATACATAGGGCGTGTGACCCCATAGGTTTCTACTTAGTTGGGAGTAACAATTACCAACATAGAGCGGCGTCTACCAACACATCTATGTAACCCAACTAATGGAAATAGTCATTGATCCGACAAACCTTGTGACCAATGTTACCGTATTGTAACATCCCTTTGTCTCTATATCCGGATTGGACACGAGACATACAAGTCGCACTCGTATATCCAATCCATAGTTTCTCTATCCTGGGGAATAAGCTTATCCATGAAGATAACATCAATATCTCATATTGCTTTATCTGAGTCTGTCCTGACATTCTATAAGCTCTACCCTCGAGTGGCCATGGATATTCGCTCCTGTTATGTGGGAGAGCAAAATCCCCTCTACATCACAACCATCTCTAAGGTTGCTTCCTATTATGTCTGGTAACCACCTTTATTGCCACCCAGTCATGGCGTATCGTTTAGCGATATGAAAACACAAAACTCCATCACTGGAGTATCTAGTGAGTTCAAGTCTAAGGACCACAATACCATTGTCACTACGAGAAGCGCTTGTGACTTTCACATAACTTATATGTAGCTTTCTCGCGGTGGGTCATGTCATTATGCCATTACCCCTAATGCATACCCATGTGTCAGACTTAATATCTCCATATCAATCTACCCACATACTAGTCTATAGTTGATCGTCCTATTAATCAATATAAACGACCAGGGATATTTAAGATAAATAAAAATTGTAATTTGAGGACTTCATTATATTAAATATCTCCATAAATAATAAAATGATTATTCTAGCCAAAAAATAATGTTCTTACTAAATAGGATTACCTCTAGAGCATCTATTCCAACATCTATCTGACAAGAAGCTTGCTAATTGGCCTAGGACTCGCCGTAAACTTGTAGGAATGGAGGATGACGTCGCCGGATCCTCTAGCAATGTTGGCGAACCTCCATGGGCGGCGATGATATGGTAAAGCCTCACTTCTTCGTCTAATCGCATGTTTCTTGCATCATTGTGCTCCTTGTAGTGCCGTTTACCCTCTAGGAGATTAAAAAACTCACTCATAATCATGTATTAGATGATTTTGAATCAATTATCTTGATTTGTTTGACAAGATTTTACCGCCTGTTCACAGGGTCATAGCTCCTTTGTTAATCCTCCGTTTTACTTGATTCTTTTCCCTGCTTATTTACAGTACATGATAACTCTATTGTAGATTATAATCCCTACACATTTTGGTATCATTTTGTTTGTTTTCCGAGTAAATATTGTGAGGTATACGCTATGCACATAGAGAAATGCTGAAAATTGAGTTTTGACGCATAAATAATAATCCGGGAGATTCTCTCATGATTTTATGTTATTTTGTCATATTTGATCGCGTGGGCTTTTTTCATGTTCTTTGAAATGAAATGCAGCTTGGAGAACAAGTGGAGAGGAAAATACGAGCTTCATAAATAGTGCAAGACTCAAAATGATGCTTGGAATTGAAGACGAGAGAGAAGAATGCAAGAAGAATGAAGGGAAGAGCTGGAAAAATCGGGAAATCGTACGACTGCCAATTGCAATCGTACGAGTGGGATGACTTAGCCAAATTCCATATTTCAGCAAATCTCTTATAGCACCTCTCTACCAATCATACAATTGGAATCAGAGCCAATCGTGGATTAGCCTTCCAATAGTACGATTAGGGCATTTTTCAGCGGATCGTTTTATAAAAAGAGTTTATTTTGGAAATGTTTTGGCCAAGTATCTAAAGACTTGTGGAAGTCTTTTTAAGGGATCGAATTATTCACGCAGGTGGAGAGCTAGGGAAAGAGCAAGAAAAAGTGAGATGATCCAAAAATACCATTGAAGCTTATCTCGTTTGACTGCTTCCCCTTTTCTTTATCAGTTCATGGAGAAACTCATAGTTTTTATCACTTTGTGCTAGTTGGATCACCATTAGAACCTAGGGTTTGATGTAAACATTGATTTTACGGGTTAATATAGTTTCATTCAATTGATTTCTCTCTATGGAATATTCGTTAGTGATTGAATCTTGATCGTAATCCTAGAATATTAACTCATTTAGGAGATGATGTGATAATCATGAATTAGGGTTTTGTTAGTAAGAAATATCAAGCTTAAAGTTAATTCTTGTTTTAGATTAATTATTCATGTGTTGCTTTAATTCATGGTGGGAATGGAGTAATTAACCAGAACCGTTCCTTAGCTAACGATTGCACGAAATGAACCCAAATAGTTAGGATGAGACATGAATGACAATCCCGTATCGCTGAGACTGAAAAGAGAGGTATTTATGATTTTCTAGTATGGGCAGATTCTGTAGGATTAATTAATGGTTTTGAAAAGCGGTGGATGACAGGACCCGTTATCGTTGTAGTGAATAACCTGCTAGAATAAGACCGGTACACATAGGTATGCTGAAAGGACCCTAGGTTTGCCATGACGTATAATGACATGAGACCGACAGGAGATGGTCAGTTCCTTTATCCAGATTAGCGAGATCATAGTTGACGTGTTACTATGATTATTCGAAACACGTTTACAACCCTTGGTGATCTATGAGATTGCCTAGTTCTCTCCATTAACTGATTAAGATTATTTCTCATAATTTCTACACTATTGTGTTTGCTGCATTTACATTCAGCCACTTGTTTGGGGGGGGGGGGGGCAAACCCACTGTTCAGACACTCTTCCTCCGGTTACTTATTAAACTTAGCTAATAGCTTGACTACAACTTGTTACCAATGCTTCCTTGTGGGTTCAACAACCGGGTCGTAAAATACACCATTATTACAACTTGATCGTATACTTGATCTGGCATTTTGCGTTAAGCTTTTGGTTCTGTTACCGGGGAAGTAACGTATAACAAGTTTTAGTTAACTAATGGTTTAGTTTGCTTTTACGTTTTTGTTCTATTTGCTTCTTTAAGTTCTCTTGTGTTTCTGTTTCTACTTTTTCAGGTACTAGTGCATGCATAGGATCCCTAAGGAACTTGTGCACCCACTAGAAGACCCGGAGAATTTGTTCAAAACGCCAAGGATAAATCTAAGACAGAGTATGATAGGTGAGCAGTTGATCAACGTGTAGCTTATTTAACGCTTGACTCAACTGACTGTGCAGATGTATGCGCGCACCACTCTAACACCGTACAATCAGTCGGGTCAGAATTTGGTGGAGAATTTCCTGTCGTCCCCACATGGACATAATCAGGAAATTGTATTGCCACATATTTGGGCCGAGCACTTAAACCTCAAGCCTGCCACCATCACCACAGTACAGAATCATTTCCAGTTCCATGGGAACTTGATGAAGACCCCAATAATTTTATTGGGAAGTTCAATGTCTTCAGCAACATCAAGTATAAGAATGTGAATCCAAAGGCATTGAATCTCATTCTCTTCCCATATTGTTTGAAAGATGCATATGTGGGTTGATTATAGAGAGCCTGAATCGATCACTTCATGTGCTAAGTTTTTTAACGAGCTTATGAGCAAGTTATATCCATATCAGCAGGTTACTGAACTGCCGGACGAAATCCTAGACTTTCGGCAAAATCATGATGGGGTGGTAGTGGATGCATGGGACCGCTTCACACGCATGATCAGGAAGTTCCCGAATCACAACTTACAGGTCTTCTATCATGGTCCAGAGTGCCATAACTAGGATCTAGCCAACAGGGATGGTGGGGGGTAATTTCATGAATATTGTTGACAAAGATGTAGCATATGCACTGATGAAGCAACTAGCCAAACAAGACTCACCAATTCTATAATTCTAGGATGTTGTAAAACTTTCCGTATCTGAAGGAAGATGAGTGGAAGACGGGGATCACCAAGATTGTCAATGATTAGGCAAATGATATGTATCGGGACAAAGAAACAGTTGCCAATGTGGAGGAGCAAGATTTTTATGAAAGCCTTGAATCAGATTCAGAATGAGCATGTCAGCCATGTGGGCGCAAAAGGGCAACGCTAGAATTCGAACCAGGGGAACTACAAATCGGATACTAGATATCATTCAGGCTTCAGGTATGGGGATTAGTCTAGGGAGACATATGCTCATGGAATCCAGCATAGACCACCTGCACCAGTTGCTCAGGCACCCCAAGGACATGGTGAGGCAAATGAGCCAAACGTGAACAATGTCACATCTCAAGTTCAGATGTTGAGTGTGGATGTTCACCAAACAAAGACATCCCTTCGGAGGTTGGAAATGCAGGTTGGGCAGATTGCAGCACAATTGTCTGCTAGAGCACCTGGTTCACTACCATCTGACATTGAGAAAGTGCGTCAGGTTACTCCAATACCACACGCAGTGGGAGAGCACTGACTAATCCCCCTTGCCCGAGCCAGGCCAGAGTGATCGCATCAAAAGCCAAGGAGCGTGAGGTCTAATAACTCAATCCTTTTGAATTAAGGATGTGTATAAAATCAGGGGGATTTATACTTTGAATATGATGAAAGACAGGTTAAGTTTGAGAGGCATGTTCAAAGCTCCAAAGCTTTGAAGTTTACATTGTCTATATGCTTGCTATTCTGGCTAACAGATTGTTGTGTTGCAGGACTTGTAATTGGTTTGAAAGCTTGATTTAGACTTTTTATTGTCTCTTAAAAATATTCTTGAAGTTGTATATTGTGCATATATTGCTGGACAAGTGTACAGTTTGATTTGGATCACTGAAGTTGGC
Source organism: Linanthus parryae (assembly GCA_023055425.1). NCBI lineage: Eukaryota > Viridiplantae > Streptophyta > Magnoliopsida > Ericales > Polemoniaceae > Linanthus > Linanthus parryae. The sequence continues at coordinate 54,483 of JALGPY010000043.1, read as the reverse complement.
CAAAGCTCCAAAGCTTTGGAAGTTGCCTTAGAATTCTGTTTGTGGTATACTAGCTAAAAAATCCTTCTTGCAGGATTACATATCAGGCTGTGTGTTTGTTTATTGACTTATTCTAAGTTTTATTCTTAATATCAATTATTATCTAGTTATATTTATTATGATTACACTCAGAAAAAATAACTATGCTTATTGGTTTGAATGATCTGTCAAACAGATCATTATATTGGTGCTATATAATATGGATTTCTTTTCTTAACTTGTGTTCAAGTTTTGCGGAGCTAGACTTTGATCAAATCTAGATAATCAAGTCAATATAGACGTTTGAATCCAGCTGTTAAAGATAAATGTTAGGTTGTCTAGGATTTGCATGAGTTAGTTCCTCAAATCTCTCAAGTTGTTGCTGCAAGGTTATTATAAACTGAGTTTGAATTTCAAGCTGAGACAGAGAGGTGATTGAAAGAGAACATACAGAGGAGATCAAAGAACAGATCATCAACCATCCGAACAGATTGAGAACATTGGAGAAGATCATTCATCTCAATCATTCAAGATTCTCTGAAGAACACTTCAAGCTTCAAGCTTATTCTTTTTCGGTGTTTTTAATACTTGTGCTTAAATCTCTATACTCATTAGAATTCGTAAACCTCATTAACTGTTAGAAGTTAGTTGTTCAAGTGAACAATAAGATGTTCTAACTGTTTCATTAGATTCTAGATGAAACTAGATTGGTTTTGAACCACAAGCTGTATAGGTGTAAGGGAGTTCACTTAGGCTAGATATCTAGGTCTTAGTCTTTGATTAATAAGAAGGTGTTAAAATCTTAGACGGATAGTTTCCCTCTAGCAGAGACTAGGCCCATTGGTGGATGAAATTCGTAAAAAATAATGTGCTCTTTACTTTACATTGCTGCATTTCATTCTGCACACAAAACTGTTCAACACAGAGTAGCTTTAAAGCTTTGGAGGACTCCTGCTTCAAAGCTTTGAAGCTTTAAACAGTTTCAAGCAGTTTCAATGAACTTCTATTTTTGTCCAACGCTTTGAGAATCTATCAAAACTCTGTGTTGAGTGTCAAAATCCCATTTTTAGCAAAAGATTGTATACTCTATTCAACCCCCCTTCTAGAGTATCTTGATCCTGTTTTATACCTGCATTACACACTTTCAAGGTCTTTGATTCTGCAAATAATCCTGTCATGGTCCCCCAATCAGAAGGCGTGAGTCATCCAACTAATGAGGTGAATGATGAGAACTATACCCCTTTCTTCTTCAAAGTATCTTCCTTTCCCATTACGTAGCAGGAAGAAGAAAGATGACACTACAGAGTATATGCAATTCTTGTCTATCTTCTCCAAACTGCATATAAATATACCATTGATAGATGAAGTTAAGATGATGCCTAATTTTTCTTAGTTCATGAAGGATGCAATCTTGGGGAAGAAGGTTGTTTATGATTTTCAGACATTAGACTTGACTGAGCATGTTAGGTCATGTATGTTGCATGGGTTGCCTGAAAAATAAAAGGATCCTGGTAGCTTTGTGATTGAGGCTACACAAGGTGGAGTGTACACTAGACAGGCTATGTGTGATATGGGAGCTAGTGTCAAGCTGATGCCACTCTAGATTTTTCAAAAGTTAGGTGTAGGGGCGCGATCCACCTGGATCAATCTACAATTTGCAGATAAGTCATCAAAGAGAGCCTATGGGGTTGTTGAGGATGTCTTCGTGAAGTTTGGGAATTCTATAATCTCAGCTTATTTTGTGATAATGGAGATGTCTGCCGGAGATGTTCCAATCATAGTGGGTAGGTCTTTTTAGGCTACCGGTCGGACATTGATTGATGTGGAGAATGTGTTGATCATGAGCATCAACGGCGCATAGGAAACCTTATGGATTTCAAGATTGCGCCCCAACAGTCTCGGGGTTACACTTCAGAGATGCCAGTGGTCGTGCATGCAGTGCGCGGTGTTTCAGAGGTGACACAAGATCCAAGAAGAATGTGCATATAGTGGTTTTGAGGATCCAGTAGAGGAAGCTGGAGGATGAGGCACGATGTGTCAAGCCACCTTTCTAGGTGGATGGGGTAACATGGTTGAGCCGTCGACCATAAATCAGAAGCGTTGGTTGGGAGGCAACCAGATGTGGTAATGTGTTTAGGGGGTGTGTTTTTGCTTTTGATTTTAGTTATGAGTTCTCTATATCTGATTGTGAGGACTGAGGGAGAGTGGACTAATTCTTCTAATTAGTTTGCAGATAAACTGGTACAGAAGCTGCATCGAATTCCCCTTCTTGATGCACATGCTAGAGATTGCACAAAATCGTGGAAAGCAAAATCCACACAGGAGTATTCGGAAAAGAAATAGGGGATTGCTCCAGGTCGAGGAGAAATTCCAATATGTTTAGTTTCACACAGGTAAAGGGCAGCAGTTCATATCTTAGACACACATTGGAATCCGGGTGTCAGAGACTTCTACGGAGATTATCAACGGTCCAAAGACCCATTCTTGTTGCAGTTTTGCGGTAAAAGTGCCCATGTAGGTACGGGCACCCAGTTAGCTCTAGCACTCTCTCATAATTACATGTGAGTGTTAATTCCGCAGATCCACTGCCTAGACATTTAAGCAAGGAGATCTCCTATTTTATCACTAAATTTGTTGAGGACAACCAAACACTTAAGTTTGGGGGGGGGGGGGGGGGTTGTGAATACTTTTGCTATCCATGTTGTCTTGCGTAGCCTTGTTACACGTAGATTGTGTAGTATTGTTCGCGTGCTCAGTGTAGAGTGTTGTTTATTTTCGTATTGTGCTAGTTTTAAAATTGCTGCATTGTTTGCACTTTTTTCTCAGTGAGTCCCCTACCCAAAAACTGTGGTTAATCGACTTGGCTAAAAGGATATAGTCTTGGAAAAAAAAAGATAGGAAAGCAGAAAACCAGAATAAATTTAAAAAATTGAGTTAAGGGCAATTAATGAAGCTAGAAACCAACGCGAGTTCAGTGAAAGACTCTTGAGAATAGGAAGCACCGTAGTAGGGAAAAATTTAATTCTTAGTATCTTGCGCACGTGTTGGAAAAAGGATGTTTGGGATATATGGGAATTGCGAAAGTAGACGAGGGCATACCTTTATTTCCTTTATTATGCTATGAGGATTTAATCTTGGGCTAGTTTAATAGTCAATTTTCGGTGGAAACTTGTGGTCGCTTGCGAATCTGGGGTGTGCCTTCGTGTTGAGTTGACTTTCATGTAATACATTGCTTTGTTTATTTGAAGTCGGGGAGTGTACACTACCATCCCTCAAGGTAGTTTCAAGAGTTAATAAAAAATCGTCTCTAATGCACGTTTGTGAAAACATAGGTGAAAAAGAAAAAAAAAATGAAAAGGAAAAAACTGAGCTTCAATGAGGAGAAACAACATAAGGTTCTTCTTTTCGCGCATAAAATTTTGATTCAATCCAATGTGAAGTGAAGACGAAAATTAAATTCAAGCCCTAGTACAAAAGAGTTGTGTTTCCTGTCACTGGAATAATTTGTATTAAAAGTTATAACGAATTAGAGGGTCTGAAAACCTCAAATGGCTTGGCGGCGAAAGACTATCATAGGATTGAGGATGCCTAGACCGTCTGAGCCAAAGGACGTGCCCGAATTTTGATAGAGATTGGTGGAGGTTTGGGGAACCCTTAGTGAGCTAGTGCGTAGGATAATCATATATTTTAATTCTTGTTGCGGTCAAGTGAATTGAAAAATATACTTTTGAGGACTTGATGACTCTGGTTAGTGATAGCGAGATTGCCTGATCTCTAAAGAAAAAAAAAAGTGTGTGTGTTTAGTTCTGCATTGTTTAATACCGAGTTGCATTATAGTTAGAGCATGTAATATGTATAGTTGTTTGTTTGTGTTGTTTGTGTCACATGGCTAATAGAGTTTTATGAAATTCGGTGGATTGAGAAACGTAGTGTGAGGATTGTTCTTGATTTTGCTCTGGACGCACGAAAACGTAGTGTGGGGTTTTGATAACTCAATATTAGAGTTGTAACTCGCACCCTTTTGCTATTTTTTTCTGTGTTTTCCGAGAAAATATGGCGACACATAAGCTATGGACATGCAGAAATAGTGAAAGTTAAGTTATGACGCATAATTGATAATTCGGGCATTTCTCACATGATTTTACGTTATTTTGTCACATTTGAGCGTGTGGGCTTGTTTCATGTTGTTTTATAGGAAACGTAGCTTGGAGATCAAGCGGAGAGGAGAATACGAGCTACGGAAATAGTGACTGAAAACGATCATTAGAATTGAAGACGAGAGATGAGAAGGCAAGAAGAATGAAGAAAAGAGCTGGAACAAAATCAGGAAATCGTGCGATTGTCAATTGCAATCGTATGAGTGGGATGACTTAGCCAAATTCCTGATTTCATCAAATATCAATCCTATAGAACCTAAGAGCCAATCTTACACTTGGTATTAGAGCCAATCGTAAGATTGGCCTTCCAATCAGTACGATTGGGGCATTTTTCTGCAGATCGGTTTATTAAAAGAGCTATATCGGAAACATTTTGGCCAAGTATTTAGATTGTTGGAATTCTTTTTGAGGGATAGAATTATTCACGCATGAGGAGAGCTAGGCCACGAGCAAGAGACAAGGATACGAGCCAAAAACACCATTAAAGCTTCATCTCCTTTGATTTCTTCCCCTTTTCTTTATAATTTCATGGCGAAACTCATTCTTTGTACCAATTTGATGATGAGTAGCTAAACGCTTTGTTTTAGGCATATCACTATGAAAGCCTAGGGTTTGATGTAAACATTCAAGGTTAATCTAGTATCATGCAATGGGTTTCTCTTTATTCATTGTTCGCCAGTGATTGAATCTTGTTATTAATCCTAGAATATTGACACGTTTAGGAGAGGATATGATAATCATGAACTAGGATTTTATTAGTAGGAAGAATCAAGATTCAAGTTAATTATTATTTTATCTTAATCATTCATGTGCTGCTCTAATTCTCAGCCGGATTGGAGTACTTAACCGGAACCGTTGCTTAGGTAATCATTGCGCGACAGTGAATCCAACTAGTTACGATGAGACACGAATGACAATCCCGTATCAGTGAGAATCAAAAGAGGTGTTAGGATTGGCTAGTATGGGTAGATTCGGTAGGATTAATTAATGGTTTCAAGAAGCGATGGACGGACATGACCCGTTATCGTTGCACTGAATAAACTGCTAGAACAAGGCCGGTAGACATAGGTGTGCTGAAAGGAACCTAGGTGTGTCATGGCGTAGAATGACCTAAGACTGACAGGAGATGGTCAGTGCTATTACCCAGCTTATCTAGAGCATAATAGACTTGTTACTCAGATTATGCGGAAAACTTTTACAACCCCAGGTGATCTATGAGATTGCCTAGTTCTCTCCATTAACTTATTAAGATTATTTCTCTTAATTTTTTCACTATTGTGTTTGCTGCATTTACATTCAACCACTTGTTTGGGGTGGCAACCTCACTGTTCACACACTCTTCCTCCAGTTACTCAGTAAACTTAGCTAACCGCTTGATTACAACTTGTTACCAACTCTTCTTTCTGGGTTCGACAACCGGAGTCGTAAAGACTCCATTATTACTACTTGACCGTATATTTGCTTTTAAGCGCGGCAGAATTTTGTGTCAGTACTTCATACTAAAATGTTGATTGTTTCATCCGAATTACATTCTAAGTATGCTGAAATTGGTTTCAAAGTAAACGATTTTATGTTTCTTAAACTACGATATTCATGCTGAGTTTTGACTTGCATTTTTGCCAACTTTGAGCTCTTGTATCTCTCTCGTTGCTAATTGGATCGGTTGATTCTTGGACCTATATATTCTCTGTGTTACCATCTTTAAAATTCATATTGATGTGGAATTCTGATTTTGATTCTAAGTGTGTTAACATCTGCTTAAAGTTGATGATAATTGTGTTGGTGAATGTCAGGACTTGGAATTTGACTATCGAATTTTAGCTTGTTTTCATACAACTTTAAACTAATATATTTTCTGAATACTTTGAATCTCCAAGAATTTGAATATGTTCTGGAATTCTTGATCAACCATATCATGATGCATGACATGATGTAACACCCCCCCCCCCCCCCCGAATTTCACCCCCTAGGAACTCAGAGATGTCACTCCGCACTCGAGAATTTCTCCAGCAATGCAAGATTTAAATTAAGACAATTATCTAACCAAGTACTAATTCATTAACGACCAAAAGACTTAGATGTATATTATCCAACATCTATTGCCTCAAAACGGGCATAAAACATTACCAACTAAATGAACGTCTATTAGTTTACCTGATCATTCTAAGCCAAAATAAAAGAATCGCTCCCACTAGATCCTGTCTCCATAACCTGACATGTGGTGTGGAAAGAAAACAAAAGACACCATAGTTTGAAATTCAGTAACAAATAATAAAATGAGATATACCGAAGCATGAAAACACGAATAAGAATTATAAGTATTGATTTAAATAAAATGTAAGAGTAATTGAAATAAAACACCTTCTTGACTCATTCACTTCTTTCACTTCCTTTGTACTTGTCAAAATCATCCTTTCCAAAACCATCTCATAAATCTTTTCCACGAAAGTAAACATATCATTCAACAAACATTATGTTGCCCTTTACTTTTTTATACAGAGAAGAGTAACCACACAACATACTAATGGCTCTAGACTTTAAGTGTCGACACTCCCCTAAGGACCAATCAATCAGAGAGGTGAGTGCTAGAAAAAATCGGGGCTTAATCAAGGCTGAGCATAAATAATAAAGAAATCCGGATATAAGGTAGAAGCCGGAAGACTAAAGTCAAATCGTCATCTTTCTATTTAAAGAAATGGATAAAACCTTAGAATCCGGATGACCGAAGTCAAACCGTCATCTTGATATTATGCCTCGTTATGAATCTGCATATAACTCTTTTCACTTTACGTCATTACGCATTAATACATGTCCCATGTCATTGCTCAAAAGAATACTTCAAATAGAAACCAACTTCAAATTAAAGAGCATAATCATGAATAACCTTTTGAGACGTATTAATAAAACATCGTGTAGAAAAAAGATAAATTTCAAGGATTGGCATATCAACTCACCTTGATTCACAAGCAAATAGAAATCACTCGCTAGTAGTACTCAACAAATCCTTGGTCAACGAAAACCTCTCCTCTGCATTTAAATATTCACGTAATCAAAACACAAAAACACATATAAATAAACAAGGCCTACATGAAATAAGATTGGTCTGGCTAATATGACTTTAATGCCTATAGGTCACAAATTAATCCAAGCTCCAAAACACAGTCCAACACTTGCTCCAAAATCCCATTAACTAATATGCACATAACCTAACATAACTTCACTATATTACTTCAACTTTCCAAAAAGATCATGACTCAAAAATAGTCTCATTAGAGACAAACCAAACTCTAAAAAATAATTTTGGCTTCAAACAGATTCGAATTTTGACTCCCGGATCAAAAGATATGCTCACTTTAACATTGCTAGACAACAATATGTTATAACGACAGATTTTCCCGTCGCTAAAGCTAAAACTCAGGATTTCCACATCACATAAATGAACATCCAAAACATCTCGTGTGACTCTTGTTAATCCTTCTAAGAAACAGCAGGAAGTAGCAAGCACTCATGTTTTTTGAAGCAGATTCAACCTAGGACGGGGTTTTCTCAAACAACCCACCTTCTTTATTGGGAGACGCTGCAACACCGCGTAGCCATGAGTAATGAATCTACTAAACTGAAACGTGCGAGGGCGTGGCAACCCTCATAGCATTGTGTCTCTTCATGATTTTCTTAGGAGACAGAAGCCGAACTTTGTTATCCTCATGGAAACTATGTTGTATGGATATGGATCGCGTAAAGATAAGGTTGGGGCTTGCTAACGATATTTACAAAGACTCTGATGGCAGCAAAGGTGGAAGGATAGGTTTTTTGGCATTATTATGGAATTCTACATTACACTTTGGTTTGGCTACATGGTCTAACCATCACATTCACAGAACTTTACGCTTAGAAGATGAGTCTAAGCATGGGCTCTTATGGGTTTCTATGGAGCTCCGAACAGGAATGAGGGACATAATTTATATAGTCTTTTAGAGAGACTAAATCCAGGTAACTACCTCTGGTGAGTGGTTGGTGACTTCAACGCCTTCTCGTCTATCTTGGAAAAGGAAAGGGGTCGATTGGTACCCTTCATTCAGATAGAGGGGTTTTTTCAGTGTAATAAATCGAATACATTTTCGAGACAAGGTTTTCTCGAGTCTGATTTTTAAGTGGAGAAATATTCAAGGGTATCCTACAGCAATCGGGGAACGACTTGACAGTTTTTTGGTAACAAACGCATGGATTGCTTCATTTAGTTGGGCTAAGGTTCAATATTTAGTAGCTAAGGTTTTGGATCATGTTCCTCTAGAAGCTTTCTTGAGCGTGTATTCAAAACACAGAAGAAAATTGAGAAGAAGTTTCCAATTTGAAACTATGTGGCTTCACCATTCGGGTTGCGGGGAAGTGGTAGCTAGTTCATGGGTCAGCTCTACTACCCATTGATGTTAAATTGTCTACAGTTGGAGGTGATCTAAAACATTGGGAAATTATATATTTTGGTCAAGTGAGGGTGAAACTCAAGCAATTGAGCAATCATCCACAACCTGTGGCTTAAAAGGTTCAAACTTCAGAAGCAGTGGCCGAAGCTAAACAGCTTAGGGAAAAAATTCTCAGTGTGCTCTTACGTGAGGGGTAGATGTGGAAGCAGAGATCTAGAGAGGTCTTGATGCAAAAAGGAGACAAGGATACAAGTTTATTTCATCGGAATGCTTCGATTCATAGATCTCACAATTGCATAAGGGGTCTGGAAGATGCAGCTGTGGTCTAGAATGAAGAACCGGAATAGATTGCGGGTATCCTTGAGGATTATTTCAGAATGATATTTACTTCTAATGAAAATTCAAGGCTACATATGGAACCATTCATGGATGGGATAAAGGAGTTGGTCTCTTTAGAGCAGAGGCATCTTATGGATCAGCCTTTGACAAGAAACAATATTCAGGAAGCTTTAAGTCTGCTAGCGCCAATCAAAGCCCCTGGATCAGATGGTTTCCGATCTCTCTTTTATCAGAAGCATTGGAGCATAATTGGAACATAATTTGTCAATATGTGCCTTCAGGTTCTTAATGGAGAAGCGGAGATTACCAGGTTTAATCATACACTTATTGTTCTTATTCTGAAATTCAAACAATTTAGAAAAGAAAATGTTTTACGTCTTATTTGTTTATGTAATACAATCTATAAAATAGTGACTAAAGCTGTGGCTAATCGGTTGAAAACTATCCTGGATTCACTTATTTCAGAAAATCATAGTGCTTTTTTCCCTAGGAGGATGATTTATGATAATTTTATAACTTCTTTCGAATTTCTCCATAAAATGAAAAACATGCAAAAAAGGAAAAAAATTGGCTATCTAACACTCAAGGTTGATATGAGCAAAGCGTATGATAGAGTGGACTGGGACTATCTTCGTGCTCTTATGGAGAGGATGGGGTTCGGTACTAGATGGATTAATCTAGTGATGAAGTGTGTCTCCATAACTTCTTCTTATTGTTAATGGAACTGTATAGGGTTCCATTTTTGCAGAACGAGGTATACGGGAAGGGTGTCCCTTATCGCCATATTTATTCTTGCTTGTTCGTGTAACACTTTCACGATGTATGTCTCTTGATTTGCAACTTCAAGGGGTTGGCCAGTTATCCCTCATCGTTTCTTTGCAGATGACAATTTTCTCTTTACCAAAATTGAAAGTTTGTAATGTAGACTAAATACATGACCAAAATACTGTAGAAGGGGGGGGGTTGAATAGAGTATGGAAACTTTTTGCTAAAACACAAGATTTAACTAAGTGAACAAGTAAAAGACTCAAATCTCAAGGCCTTGAGATTTTGAAAGACTAGTGAGAAACTTTCCAAGACAGACAGAAAGCTTCAAGGCCTTGAACTATCACCAGTTCTAAGCAGTTTATGAACCCTAGTTTAAATTGAGTTGCTTGCAGAGGTAAATAGCAAAACTGTAAAGTAAAGAACATAAGGAAATTTACAGAGTTCAGTCCCAATGGACCTAATCTCTGCCTGATCTTAAACATCAGATAGGACACCTGCATCACAAGATTATCAAATCACAATATATAAGAAAACAACTGTCAAATCTTTGAAGCCCTGATTAGTATCTCAAGGCCTTGGAGCATTATAAACACTTTGTCTTTCATCACTCTAAATATTTACTTCTTAGAACACACTTAGAAGTCTTGATTCAACAAAAGCTACTAACAGTGAGATTGCAAGGCTTTGCGAGATACTATATCAATATGAGGAAGCTTCGGGCCAAGTCCTCAACCTTCAGAAATCCTCTGTAGTTTTTTCCGATATGTCAGCACTGACGAAAATGTTCAGCTTACTCATTTATGTGGGGTACGACTGGCGCATGAGCATGATACGTATCTCGGTGTACCGATAACTATTGGAAGGAGGAAAATGATGTCCTTTGTCTTCTTGCCAGAGAGAGTTCAGAAGAAGCTTAAAGGGTGGAAACGGAAGGAGTTATATGTTGCGGGTAAGGAAGTACTCATCAAAACAGTCATACAAGCTATACCCATCTACGCTTTGGGTTGCTTTCTCCTCCCGAAGAATACCTCTTTGGACCTTGAACGGTTAGTACGGAAATTATAGTGGTGGTGATGAGGAACATCGGAAAACATCTTGGGATCATGGAGTAAAATGAAGCTAGCAAAGGAAGATGGTGGAATTGGCTTTCGTGACTTTTACAATTTCAACGTTGCTATCCTGGCGAAGAGAACATGGATTATTCTCTTTACCAACAGTCTTATTAGACAAGTTTTGTGTGCTAAGTATTTTTGAAATATTAGCATTCTTGATGTCGTTATTGCTCCAGGAAGACAAGTTTCGTATGCTTTTCGTAGTATGCTTGCAGGCCGGGATTTAATAAAACATGGTTTCTTGTGGAAGGTTGGCAAAGGCAATTAGATAAAAATGTTCAAGGATAAATGAATTCAGAGAGCGAGTACATATAAATTCATCTCTTCTTGTCCTCCTGAATTTGAAAATGCTACAGTGGGAGAGCTGATTGATCACAACTTGAAAATATGGGACAAGGCCAAACTCGGCTAGTTTCTACTTCTAGTTGATGTGGACATTGTCAGCTCGATTCCCCTTCCAAATTAAACATGGTTTGATAACTTTTCGTGTCTTTTCTCAGATGATGGCTTATATAGTGACGTAACGGGATACAAAGTGCATTTATCAAGAGTTCACAGCGAACCATCTACCTCAAGCGGACACGTCAATCATTGGTGGTTTAACAAGTTTTGGCGATTGAAGGTGCCGAAGAAAATTCTTCAAACGAAGTGGAGAGCTTGGCATTCTTCCCTACCTGTGGCAAGAATATTGAGAGATAGAGGACTTGTATTTCCAGTTTCTTGCCAATTTTGTAATGGAGAAATCGAAAGAGAGGATCACACACTGTTTCACATTGACTTTTCCTGTTGGGTTTGGCAAGCGGCACTTGGCAATAATTTTTCGAATTCAATCCCAGGTAACTCTCGTGATGTAATACACCACGTTATGACTACCCAACATGCCTCAAAGTGTGAGTTATTTGTTGTAATTATATGGTTAATATGGAGGCGAACAAAGAATCTGCGCTTTAATGAATTGGTACAAAGAGGCTAAACTAAAAGGTTTATTGGGGGAAGATTTCTTGAAAACTAGATATGAAGACAGTATTTGGCAAAGGCCACCTGAAGGAGTTACAAAAATAAATACATATGCTTCTTGGAAGGTGCGGCATCGCTAGTGGCATTTTAGTTGCGTTTCGGGACAGTAGTGGAAGTTTTATTGCAGGCCGCCACCAACGTCTACCATGACAGATATCTCCGCTAGTGGTAAAGATAGCATCAGTAGCAGGAGGGCTTCGACTTGCCAAAGAAATTTGAAAAAGGGACCTCTAGGTCGAATCTAATTCCATGGCCGCTGTTAAGCTCCTCACGGAAGGCAGAATTGGAAAAATGAAAGAACACTTGGCGATTGTGGATATGAAAGACTTATTGAAGAGTGCCAGAATTTAGCTCAAGCTTTTAATAGCATTTGTTTTAATTACACCCTAGATCATGTAATAAATTAGCCCATTATTTTGCAAAGAAAGTCTTTGAAGAAGATGGGATGTCTTATTATTCGATTGCGGATATTTCAGTTAGGTTTCTCGGTCATGACAACCCATTGCTAATAAAATGTTTCTTTCCATAAAAAAACATATAGTTAATCATCCCCTATTCAGTTCCATTCAATGTGCAACGATTAACCATTTCAAACCAAGTTATTACCAACTTACTAAAGTCATCAACTCAACCAAATCAATTAATTAAACATCCCCTCCATAACTAGGGTTTTGCCCATAAACTATGAACATAATTATCAAAAATAATTGACCAATGATCCTACAACTCCATGAATGATAATAATAATAATATGAATTTCAAAATTAAGATATTAAGATCAAGAATCAAACTATGGTATGGTACTAAGGTAGGAGTGATGATCTCAAAGGTTCCAAACGTCACAACAACATAGTCTTAGTTATGGAGCTCTTGATTCATGATCATCATAGTGAATAGAGAGAATAGAGATTGAGAGATTGAGATTAATATAACAGAGGATAAATAACTCACCAAAGAAAAAGAGAAGACGAACAAAAGAACAAAGGAGGCGCTGGTGGCTGCGGGATCCGTGTGGGTGGCAGCGTCGGGTCCAAGAGAGCAAAAGTTGGAAGGATGAGAGAGAGAGATAGATAGGCACGGTAAGAGAAGAAGAAAAAGAATATAAGAGAAGAAGTAGAGAAGAAAAAGGAAAATAATAAGAGGAGGAAAATGATTCAAGGATTTGTATGGAAATAATTCCAAACTTCTCCAAATAGTCCCCGACTTCTCATAAATTCACAATAGCTCCCCCAAAAGACCCTTTACTCATAATATCTCCCGTCAAAGTATCTAAAATACTATTTTAACCCTATAATAAAAAACAAAGTATTTCATACTTCCCTCCTTGTAAAAAGCTTCGTCCTCGAAGCTTAAAATGTAAAGCTCCTTACCTAAACAATTGCTTCTCTTCAACCTCAAAATTTTAAACTAATGACTCACGATAATAATGGTACTAAAGACATCTAATAACTATGGTATGAATAACGATACTCCTTAGGTAAAGCGAATGCAGTGTAAGAGAGAAAAACAAGAAGGGTTACACATGAGTCATGTCTCTATGATAGTTTCATGACATTTGGAATCCATGTGTGCCTATCTAGTTTAAATCTGACTAAGAAAACCGGTATAGGGACATAAATGTAAATTAGTCAAACTCTGGGAACTTAAGCGCATATAATTGGAACTTGAGACATACTCTTGTTGGGAAAACTTGGAGACTTAGTAACTCGTGAGACTAGCCAACTTGGCATAAGTGAGGGTTTAGGAATAGTCTGGGACTATACTGATAAAATTGATACATTAGACGAAAATATTCATTCGGGGCTAGAAAGTTAGGATAACACTTTATATGCATTTTACCTCACCAATGAGTACATGTATTGATAGTATTTTTATATTTTGTATGTGTAGAAATTGTTGGGATAGAGTGTCGGGATCGTTGATCAAGAATACTAGGTAAGCTATCAGGTAAGCATGTGAATACTTAGTTTCTATTGAGAAGTGATAGAAAATAGATATATGAGTCCATGCATATGAAATACGAAACACATGGAATAACGAACATTGGTTTATTCATATACATATACATATGAAACTTGTGAATATGGGTTTGATTGATGTTCGTCTTTGAATTGGTTGGTCTGTATTTGATTCATGTTTACTCTAGACCCTTGTATGGTCATTACAGTCCCCCGACGTCTGACTGTTGAGGTAGAAGACACACATGGGACTCGATATACGGGTTTTTAGTCAGGACGTAGCTAGCTGCCGATTGTAGGATGCTAATACTACTCTCTGGACTGGCGATCCAGTAGGGGGTGTGCACACTTATGGTCTAGTTTGTCTTGGTGGATCAGTGCATACTTGAATAGGGAATTGAGTTTTGTTTATCCTTTCTTTTCAGAAGTTATTCTCGTCCTCGCAATCCTCTAGGTAATGGGATTTGGAATCCTCTGTATAAGGTTGGTGTAGTAATAGATGTGCGCTAACTGATATTTGAATAACAGGTATAACCTTCTATGTGATCTTTTGATGTGGATCAGGTCGTATGACATGTGAGTTTCAATTACAAGTTAAGCGATTTCAAACCTATATGTGTGTGTGTGTGTGTATTGTTTTATAGATCATATTTTATTCGTTGTAATATAACATCATGGCGTTACTGCCTTCTATACTTCGCGGGTGAGTACGCGGGGGTCTGGGGAGTAGACAATCACCTTGAATTTGTCTCATCGGATTTTGCGACTATAATTGCAACTTTCATTTAAATTTCATTTTCTTTAGTTCCGTCTTGTAACATAATCATTAGATTTAGACTCCATGTTGATTGTTTTCGTTCTTAGCATAGGACATCTCAGGAGAATCTGGGGAATCCAAGTGTCGTTTCCCGTCACTCTAGTATAGCGGTGTTATAGATGGTACCAAAGCATTGGTTATGTGAAAAGACATAATCGGAAACCTAATAAATAGGTGGATAGTGATTTCAAAATAAAAAATTTATTGGAAAGAAGACTTAAACCTGAATATAATGGTTGGGAAGAGCACTGGCAAGAGCGCTAAGTGTGCATATGTTACCAAATAGGCCTATGTAATCTTAGGTTGAGATTCAGAAATAGTTGCATTGCTTTGCATAGTAGGAATTGCATGGTTTAGAGGAAAACTAAGGGATGTGAAAACAGTATGTGGATGGTTTTGATACAAGACTAATCCGGAATTTGATAGAGGGGGTGAGATAAAGCACATTATGTATAAATCATGTTGGTATAGCAACGACATTATATGAGGTTATTATCTTTGTCTGCCAGGGAAACTGGCATGTGGCTATATGATATTCCGCCAAAATGGAACTCATATTAAACCTAATAACTAAGCAGGAGCTAATATATTTAAGTTGGAATACGGTATTATATTTGGATGACTTTTCAGGCATTCTAGGTTTGGGCGACCCAGAAGATGAAGGTAAGGATTCACAAGTTACAGGTGTAACGATAGGACGTGATGTTATGATCCGTTAAGGTTAGAACATGGGGGGTATGCGTAGCTTAACATAATGAATAAGGTATGTGAAGCAGTTTTTTAAAAACCGGACCAGACCGGCCGGTTCGACCGCTCATACCGGCGAACCGGTGCGTGACCGGTCCGGTTCGGTTAATGGATCGGCCATGGAAGGGAACCGGGCCACGTCACAAGAACCGGCGGTTCAACCGGTAAACCGGCCGAACCGGTTGGCACATGACCCGCCCGGTTCATTGATTAAAATGTTACAAATGCCGTTGGTGAGGTTCGAACCTCTTACCCGATGCATCTCCACGGGCAAACTTAACCACCCGACCAACATCATCTTTGTTGTTTCTTTTGAGAGATTAATATATTTATTTCTTAGCCAACGAGAAAATCAATTGAATCTTTTTGGTTAATTGAGGGAATTAAATTATTTGTTTCCATTTTGATGTTTATTTTCTCTTAAAATATGATCATATTTTATGGAAACAATTATCAATCCACTATATTACAAATCACTATATGACAAATCAAATATGTATATTTATTACATATATAATATCAAATATGTAAATTCCATTTCATAAATATGTAAATTCCATTCATTGTATGCAACAAGAAGTTGTAATTCAAAACAACGCCGGTCAATTCAAAGTAAGATTAGTCGTATTTATTACATATAAATAACTTCTTTTGGCTATTTTACATTACGTTTACTATTTTTTGTAATAAAATAAAAAGATATATATTAT
Organism: Linanthus parryae; assembly: GCA_023055425.1. Classification (NCBI taxonomy): domain Eukaryota; kingdom Viridiplantae; phylum Streptophyta; class Magnoliopsida; order Ericales; family Polemoniaceae; genus Linanthus; species Linanthus parryae. Next base: position 38,419 of record JALGPY010000043.1, on the reverse strand, counting down.
TAAATAAACATGCAATTGAACCGGTCCGACCACTGGTCCGACCATGAACCGGTGCCTCACCAGTTCGATTGCCGGTCCGGTTTTTAAAACTTTGATGTGAAGGGTTAAAAGGAAACTAGAAGGTTGAGAACTTTTCTCTCCGGTAAGCATTCGGGATGAAAAATAGAACTAGGAAAGGATTATGTCAAGAAAAAGAGGCTCGTGAAGCGTGGCGCTAACAGGAATAAGACGGAATAGTTTAGACATTTGATTAATAAGTTGGATGGGTACTAATAAAATTTGCGAGGAGATGTATAGAGAGCAGAAGACAAGGTTAAGTCCTAGGTGTGAAGGGAAAGGTATCGTAAAAGACTAATGATTAATAGGTTATGGTTGGAGGTTGAGGGATTTATATAAGTGGGCTATAACCAAATAAAGGAAATAGGTGGATCGTGGTAGAAGTGGTGAGGGAAATTTATCATGTAACTCATAAATGTTATAAGGCAAGGGGTTACATGAGCTTTGATAGGAGAAAGGAGCTACTATGTGGATGGACTGGACAAGAAATATAAGGAAGAGAAGTTTGGAATAATTTTTAGCGGGATGAGTTCCGTCAATTAAGTTTATGAATATACTTGGCTGATGTAAGGCCTTAGGAGACTTCAAGAGTAAGGGATGGGGTATTTAGATCTGCGTGCTCAAGGATTAGTACAGTGGTAAGAAAGGAAGGAATTTTTGTGGATCGATGAAACATGGAATGTGTATTATACCATATTCACGGGAGGTTACATTCATATGGAGATAGGTGGGTAGCCAGATTATAATTGGAAGAACGGTGGGCTTGTAATTATGTGGGTTTAGAGGAGGCTAAGAAGGATATAAATGGTTGTAAGTTAAATGTAGGAAGATAAAGTACGGTAGAATGGATCAAGGTAGGTTAACCGCAGACTATACGTTAGGGATTGGTATGGGTATTTTCTGGATAGTATAGATTATTTGGAACGATCGGGACACATAAAATGAAATTAGATTGGTCACAATACTAACTAAGTGTCACATAGGACGCAAGAATGGATAGGATATGGAAAAGTGTTAATTGGAGATTATAGAATATCACGAGAAATGACACTAGGGAGTGGGGCATTGGAAGGCTTGAGGAAAGGTACTTAAGAGGAGCAAGGAAGTATTCGAGGAACAAAAAAATTTATTGGATTAGTGAATCAGGGAACACAAAAGACTTGTGCGGCTTGGATCACAGATGCGAGGAAAGAGTTTGGAAGGTATGATAGTTGCTGAAGGATTTGATCGATGTTCTTGGTAACAAATTACTATAATAAAGGGGTTATGATAGTGGCTTTCAGGTAGCGGGATATGGTAAACAGGTTAACCAGTCCTGAAGGTAAGGGGGAATTGAGATATACTAGAGTGTCAGTTTGAGGGATAAGGGGTATGGCAGACTAAAATTCGGAGATAAGGAATTGAGGGGTGATGAGACTACAGAAGGAATGTATGCATAGCTAAGCGGTGGACATAATTGAATTGTGCATATATGAAAGAGCCATTTAGAAGCTATATCTTATTTCCACTTGTCAACATTAATATGAGATATTTGAGAATAATTGCAGAGAATATGATTCGGTTTATGACTTTTTGCTTCTTTTGGACTTTATAGTTAGTCCGGGTATTTCTATAAATATTTTGATGTTATTTATCAAATATAATCGCTTGGTATATTTGTTCATGTTGTCTTGACTAGAAAGAATTCTAATAGTTTGATAGGAGGCATGGAACGAACTTCAGAAACAACGAGAGCTTAAGTGGAGTGAAGAGAACAAAGTTGGAGGAGCTAGAATGACAAGTCCTCACTCATTTGATGATATCTGGAGTTCTACAAGGGATCTTGGAGTGATCCATGTACCAAATGAAATTAGACTCAAGGAGCTTTCCAACGATAGGTCACGGAGCTCAATCGGAGATGGGACGAAGAAATTATGGCCTGGAGAAGTGGAGTCCATATTCCATTCGCACGAATAGAAAAGCATTTTGCAAGAAATCATTTCGCACGATATGGTCGGGGATTTTGTACGAAATGGTCTGAAGCTCGAGCGGACTTTTGGGGTTAAAATGCAAATATGAAAGCCTAATCCTTGGAATTGAATCAAGAACGACCTAGGGGACTGGAAATCATTCATTGGTGGGCAGAGAGGCAAGAGACGAAGGAGACGAGGACGAAGCCTGGATTACTAGTTTGATCTCTTTCTCTTCTATTTTCATCATGTTATTGGAGAAATCTTGTTGTTTTCCTACTTTATGAGTAGCTAAATACTCTTGCTAGGTTCTATAGAGATGAACTTAGGGTTTATGAAATAGACAATGTTTCCGGATTTATGATATTGGTTCATGTTCTATTCGTTTAATCTTATTATTCTTCTGTGATTATCGAATATCTTGATCACATAGAGCTATTGACATGTATTAGGTGACAAGAACAAATTTAGGGAGATGAATTATTAGATTCGATGACTGTGAGCTTAAAGACTATCATAGTATTAGTTGGATTGATTGTTCTGAACTTAATACTTAGCGTAAACGGATTATCTACCTGGTTAGGCTAGCGTTCTAGGTGGGTGTTCGAAAGAGACATTACCTGGATACGAACGAGAACAAGAAATTAGATCTGAATCATTGAGACTCAAATGAGAGATAAGTAGGACTAGTCATATCGGTAGGCAATGGTGGACCGACAAGACCCGTAGTAAACTGATAAGCAGAACGACAACGAACCGAGATGATATTGCACTGCTATTACCCGACACAACTAATTAGATGATAGCATGTTTTAGTACAACATCCGGAACTGTCTAAAGCCTTAGAGGATCCATATATCGCCTAGTTTTTGTCCCAAATCGTTTTATTTAGAAAAAACCAAAAATATTAGTTTAGTTTGTTTATTCATTTAAGTCGCTTAGTCGAGGGCGACGATTATCTTAAATCACATTTTTTCCTCCTTGTTACTGTACTCTAAATTAACTACTAATTAAATAACCTCAAAACTATCCATGTGGGTTGGTTAACCTGAGTTTTAATACTCAATCATTATGACTTCGACCGTGCACTTGCATATAAACGTAAGGAATCGTGTCAAGTTTTTGGTGACGTTGTCGGGGAAAGCGACAGATTATTTAGTTATGATTTAGTTAAGAGTACTTTTCTCTTAGTTTGTTTTTATTTTGGTTTCTATCTATGTGCTTCACGGGTATGTTATGAGTTTGTTTTTGCAGGAACGCATGAACAAGGAGACATAATGAGCATGCAGAGTGAGGATGATTTTGAGGAGATATCAGATTACCCCTACTTTGTGTTCAATGTAAAGTTTGGCACACAGATGAAGCACGCTCAATGGTTTGGTGCTAAAATGCAAGAAGGATCATAAGTATGAAGACGCGTGCATATTTCATCAACCCAAGCTTCATCAGCACCACCAAGAGGATTCCGGAGCAAGCATTGAAGACTTGAGGTGGGTGGGGGAGAAGATGACGAAACGAGATGAGGAGTTGAGACTGTTTGCGACAAGGCTATTAGATACACAAGATCCACATGAGGAGAACTTGACACATAACATTGAGCCCCTAATTGAGCCCCTATTATCACTATCAGAAGATGAACCTCATTTGCTACCAGATGCCCGAGATATGCAAAGGAAATTGATAGCTAAGATGGAGAAAGAACGAGACTCTGCATTGCAAGCTGCAGATGTGGAAGAAGATATACGTGAGCCGAGCGAATACTGCAATGTACATGAACCAGGTTTGGAATTTGCCACTTATGAGGACTCAGACTCTTATTTAGACTGGGGTGGACACGTGTGCCCATGATGGAAGGACATGTCGTATTAAGAGCCAAACCCTCAGGCGATCTCACTCATATTTTTGAATAATTCTTTTTATCTCATATTAATCAAGTCTGCGGTGAATTGGAAAGAATTGTATACACATATTCTTATGGGGAAGAAGGTAATGGACCACACTCAATTTCTTGTTCAATTGGCTATTCTACTTGAGGATCTATATGACATAGTCAAGGATTTGGAAATCGTCAAGTGTGGGGTGTGGAGTCAGCTTCTACACTTCACCACCATCTCTACAGCACAGTGGTTCACTTGAGAAGAAAAATATGGAGAAAATATGGTGGAAGAAGAAGAAGTGGAGGGATAAATTTGCCTCCAGTATAATTGTCAGTTGAGGTAACCGGTCGGGCCGTCCACCTTAAATTGCAAGCGCTTCTTGGGAGGCAACCCAATGGTAGAGTAGGATGCTTTTTTTTGAGTTCTCCATATTTGATTGTGAGAGATGAGAGGGAGAGTTTTGATGTTTGAATTAAGTATGCAGGAATGCAAAAGGGAGTAAAGGTGTTGGATTCCCCTTCTTGATATGCAAAATGCACTTCGGAGTCCGGTTACTAGCTGCAAAACTCAATAAAAAGAGAGGTAAATCGCCAGGGGTCTATTCATGCGAAATTCCATAGCATTTCGTGAGAATATAAATACTCATAAAAAAAATTATTTTCTATTTCGTGAGATTAAAAAAGGGTGTTCTGTTCGTTCGTACGAAATCATTTTCCACGAAATCAAACCATTTTGCACGAAATGCTCTGCAGAACATGTGGAAAAATTCATTGACTCCTACACTTTTAGATCATGTCCTCCTGCAAACGCTCCAAAGACAATGAATATCTCAAGGGTTGGGGGGTTTATGTCTAGCTTTTCTAGCCATGTCCATCTTGCATAGCCATTCACATGTAGTTGTGTCGTATTGTGAGTATTGTTTAGTGGTGTCGTGTTTTTAATATATTGTCGTATTGTGGTAGATTATTTTAAATTGTGCATTTTGTTTGCACTTCTAAATTATTGAGTCCCCTTACCCAAGTTGTGTGATTAATCGAGTTGGCCCAAGCATATATAGTTAGGACAAAGAAGAAAAAAATTAAAAAATAAAGTTTCCTAAAAATTGATTTTTTTTTGAGAAAGGGCAATCAAAAAGAGTGAATGTGGTGAGTAGGGGTGTAACTTGGGCGGGTAGAACGCGACCAACCCGAGCCCAGCCCGAATTAAAATTTGTCCCGAAAAAATATGATAGTTCTAGCTCTTGAGCACGAATGTGTTTACAAACTCAGGGGGATTTTGATCTTTGATGATGAAAGACAAAAGGATCGGAATTTTTAAAGTGTTAAAGTTTCAAAGCTTTGAGTTACTTTTTCCTGTGCTAACTCTATATTATTCTTAACAGCTTCTGTGATTGCAGGCTTGGAGATTGGATTGAGTGGTGATTTAATCATTCACTATTGTTTTGTACAAATTTATTGAGAGTATGTTTTGATTGAATTAGTTTTGTAGATTGCAGGATTAAGTTTTAAAGTTCATTCATATAAACCTGGCAATCAAAGCTCCAAAGCTTTGAGATTGCTTTTATGCTCATAACTACTTAACTGAATTCTGTATGCAGAACGAGTTTAATGGATTCAAGATTGGATTAGGAGTTAATCTAACTTCTTATTATGTTATCTATCTTGTCTTATAGTTATATACACATGTGGCTATTTATATTGAATTTTATCTAAGGAAAAATTAGCTAGAGTGTATGCATGAACTGTCTGTCTAACAGATCAGTTTGTGTGGCTAATTTGTCGAGATCTTAGTTGATCTTTGTGGCTGAGATTGTGCAAAAATTTTGGTCGTCTAAACGTCCATAAATAAATTAAATAAGCTATTCAAACATAGTTGTTAAAAGAAGCATCTCATGTGAGAGGATTTGTAGGAATTTAGTTCCTAAAATCTCTCCAACTGTTGCAGGTTTTTGATAAAAGATGGAGTTTGAATTTCAAACAGAGACATAGAGAGAGGATGATCAATAGAGTTGAAGAGATTTTCATACGTGGTAGATCAAGTTACAAAACTCTTCAAACAATCAAGCAATCAACAACTGCAGGAATTGAAGATCATTCATCAAATCTAAAGAACACTTCCAAGATTCAATAGCTTATCTTCTATGTGTTCTTATACTTGTACTGAATTTGTTTTATTCATTCTTACATTCTCAACCTCACAAACTTAGAAGTTTAGTGGTTCAAGTGAAACAATAGGTTCTTATTGTTTCAACAGGTTGTAGCTGGTACTAGATAGGATGGGAACCACAAGCTGTATGAGTGTAAGGTAGCTCACTTATGCTTGAGATCTATGACTAAATGTGGGTGATTAATAAGAAACGTGTTGAATCCTGGAGGGAGCAGACCCCTCAGGCAGAGACTAGGTCCAGTTGTGACAAAACTCCGTAAAAATCTTTGTGTTCTTGTGCCTTACATTATTGTTTTTCATATATGTTAATTATCAGTTCAAAACAAGTAACTCCAAAGCTTTGGATAATTTCCAATATCAAAGCTTTGAAGCCACTGTTTCTTGTAGTTGTATCTCTATGTTCTCAAATCTTTTCCAAAGCTTTGAGATTTCAACTGCACATTTGCTTAAAGTTTCAAAAGTCTAGTTATTGAGAAAAAGTTTCCATACTCTATTCACCCCCCCCCCCTTCTTGAGTATTAGATCATGTTTATTTACTTGCATTACAAACTTTCAATTGGTATCAGAGCTTGGGTCACTGCTTAAAGATCTAATAATCTAGTGACAATGATTAATCTAGGTGATGGAGGATTCTCACAGGGAAGAGCAGCCAACAGACCTCCACTATTCTGTGGTAATAACTTTGTGAACTGGAAGGAATTGATGAAAACTTTCATCATGGACCACGACATGGCGCGGTGGTCAATTGTTGTTAATGGTCCCAATACATTGTATACTACCTCTGATGGAGTCAGTTCTCTCAAATCAGAAGAAGATCTCTCAGCTACTGAACTGGAAAAGGTATCAAAGAATTACAAAGCCTTGAACTTATTATATTTTGCTCTTAGTGCAGATGAGTTCAATAGAATATCAAACTGCAAGAGTGCAAAGGAGATCAGGGACAAATTTACTGTCACTTATGAAGGAACTAGCCAAGTCAAGCAGAACAAAATCAATATCCTTCTGAGGCAGTATGAATTGTTCAAGATGAATTCTGATGAATCCATAAAGGACAGGTTTAAGAGGTTTATTGATATAGTGAACAACTTGGAATCCTTGGGAAGGGTTTCTCAAATGAAGAGAATGTCAGAAAGATTCTTAGAAGCTTGCCAAAAGCCAAATGGGAGCCTAAGACAACTGCAATTGAGGAAGCTTAGGATTTGAGTATCTTAGAGCTAGAAGATCTGCAAGGCAAACTTCTCACCCATGAGATTTCAGAGAAGGAAGTGGATGGTGACATGAGTGACAACATCAAGAACTTGGCACTCAAGGAGAAAGGCAATGAAAAACCTCAAAGCCGTGAACAGGAGGATGATGATGATGAAGAAGCCTTAGCCTTTATCTCCAAAGCCTTGGCCATAATTCTGAAGAAGAAAAAGAGCTTTGGAAAACAAGGACTATAGCAAGGAAAAATTCAGATCCTCAAGTAGCAAGGATCTGAAAGGTAAATCTTCTTCACATTCATATGAACCTAAAGTAAAGAATTTCTATGAATGTGGAGATGCAGATCACTTGGTAAGAGATTGTACACAAAAGAAGAAAATCATGCATTTTTTCAAAAACGAAAACGACAATAGAAGGAAGAAAGAAATGGTTGCTTCATGGAGTGATTCAGACTCTTTAATAGACTCAGATTCTGATGAAGAACAAGCAAATCTTTTCTTAATGGCTGAGCATGATGAAGTAAAAGGCTCAGAAAAACATATTGAAGAAATGGTAAAGAATCTTCTTGCTATTCCATCTGATGTTTTACCTTAAATCCTCAAAAGTAAGTTTTTGAATGAGGAAAGTTATAGGAGTGAGATTGATTCTTTGAATTTTAAGTTTCATGTGCCTGCAAAAGGAAAATTTAGATTTGATTATCCAAAATAAATGTCTTGAAGCTACTAAGTTGAAAATTGATAGTGACCTCAAAGTCTTGGATGGAAGAGTCAAAGATTTGAAGACACAAGTCAAAGAAGTTGTTGATCAAAACTCTCTTTAAGATGACAAGTATGTTGATCTAAAGAATCATTCAGATTATTTAGAGCAACAGAAAGCTTCATTGACTGAGGAGCTTAAGAATCTAAGAAAAGTTTATTAACCTTTTTTGGCTCAGAACAAAAACTCAATCTCATGCTTGGAGGAAGTATGCATTCTGTTTACAAAATTTGAATTGGTTATAATCCGAATTTTCCAAAAAGGAACCAAACCAAGCAGACATTCTCCAAAATGTCATTACTGTGGAAAAATTGGACACATTAAGTTGACTTGCCCCTTTAGAAGGACAGAACCTCACATATTAAGGAATACCTATCCTTATCAAATTAAGGTACAAGTGAGACAGATTTCAATTCCAAAAGGAATTAGACCACCCAAATTGGTTGATTCTGAGTATAAATCCAAATTCTAAACTTGGTCTAATAGCCTGTGAAGACATTGATTGAATTTTGCAGGCTGTCACCACGGCTTTGAAGGATCAGAAATGGTTTCTGGATTGTGGTTTCTCCATGCATATGAGTGGAAAGAAGTCTCTGCTTACAGAACTCAAAGAATATTCCAGAGGGACAATCACACTTGGTGAAAAAGATAAATGCAATATCATTGGTATAGGCAGTATTGGTAATGATTTTAGAAGTTCATTTTCTGATGTTTATTTGGTTGAAGGTTTAACGTATAATCTGCTTAGTATATATCAGTTATGTGATAGAGGTAACAAAGTGGTTTTTGATAAGGAGAAATGTGTGGTGCAAAATGAAAAATCTGGCAATTGCATACTCACTGCTCCGAGTTCAAGCAATGTTTATTATATTAGTACTAACAAAGTTGCAAGTGAAAGTCTAAAGTGTCTCAAAGCTTTGAAGGATGACTCAAAGCTTTGTCATAAAAAACTTGGGCATATTAGCATGCATACAATGAAAAATCTCATCTCAAAAGACTTGGTAAGAGGATTACCAAGAGTTCATTCAAGCCAAAGAACTTTGTAAGTCTCCAGACCTTTAGAATTAATGCAAATGGACTTGTGTGGTCCTATGAGGGTTCAGACACCCAAAGGTAAGAGATATATGCTTGTTGTGGTAGATGATTACTCTAGATTTACATGGGTTATGTTCATTAGAGACAAGTCTGAAGCATTATCTGAATTCTCAAAGCTTTGTAAGGAGCCTCAAACTTTGAAAAACTTACCTGTTGCATCTATTAGAAGTGATCATGGTAGAGAATTTGATCAGCTTGATTTTCATCTATTTTTTGGGAAGCATGGCATCTCACACAACTTTTGTGCACCTAGAACTCCTCAGCAGAATGGTTTAGTTGAGAGGGAAAAAATAGGAAACTTAACGATATGTCTAGAACAATGCTACTTGAAAGTAATTTGCGAAATACTTGTAGGCAGAAGCTGTTGACACTTCCAATTACGTTATGAATAGATCTTTGATTAAACCTATTTTGAAGAAAACTCCTTATGAACTTTTCAAAGGAAGAAAGCCAATTGTTTCCTTTTTCAAGACTTTTGGCTGTACTTGTTATGTGCATAATAATGGCAAGGATAACCTTGAAAAATTTGATGACATAAGTGATGAAGGTATATTTCTTGGTTATTCTCAAACTCGCAAAGCATATAGATTTTTCAATAAGAGAACTAAGATTGTAGAGGAGAGCATATATGTGATTTTTGATGAAAGTACTGATGATTCTTTGAGTGAAAGTTTTGAAGATCTCAACTTGAATAAGTATGAGGCAGAGGAAGATTATGAGAAAGATAAAAGAAGAAAAACTAACATGTAGGAACAGTCTGAAGAATCTCAAGGCCTTGAACATCCAGTTGAGTCTAAATCTCAAAGCCTTGAAGGACCATATACCTGGACACCAAGGAAGAAGTTTACATATTTATCAGATCATCATGTAGAAAACATCATCTCAGATCCAACTACAAGAACACAAACAAGAGGACAGCTAAAGAATCTGTGTGCATTCAGTGCTTTGTTATCACTTATTGAGCCTAAAAATACAAAGGAGACACTGGAAGATTCAGATTGGATCATTGCAATGTAGAATGAGTTGAATGAGTTTGAAAGGAACAAGGTTCGGAACTTGGTTCCAAGACCAAAGACTCAGTCTGTTATTGAAACCAGATGGGTATTCAAGAATAAACTTGATGAAAGTGGTAAGGTTGTGAGAAACAAAGTCAGACTTGTGGCACTGGGGTATAATCAAGAGGAAGAAATTGCTTATGAGGAGACATTTGCTCCTGTTTCCAGGTTAGAAGCTATCAGAATAATTCTTACATTTGCATCCCGCAAACATATAAATCTTTTTCAAATGGATGTTAAATGTTCATTATTAAATGGTTATTTACAAGAAGTATATGTTGCTCAACCACCAGGATTTGAAGATGACAATTTTCCCGATCATGTTTACATTTTAGAAAAAGCTCTTTATGGACTTAAGCAAGCTCCAAGGGCTTGGTATGAAATACTCTAAAAGTGTTTACTTGGCAATGGTTTTAAGAGAGTAATGGTTGACAATACTCTTTTTATTAAGAATCATGAAAAGGATTTGTTAGTAGTACGTATTTATGTTGATGATATATTCTTTGGTTCGACAAATGATGCTCTTTCAAAAAAGTTTTCAAGTCTAATGTGCAGGGAGTTTGAAATGAGCTTAATGGGAGAACTAATTTTTTTCTGGGACTTCATGTTCATCAAATGAAAAAAGGAATATTTGTACATCAAGGGAAGTATACCAAGGACTTATTAAATAAGTAAAACATGTCTCAGTCCAAGGTAGCAAAGACTCCTATGAGTTCATATTTATCTTTGTACAAGGATACAAGTGGTAAGAGTGTGAATAAAAAGGAGTACAGAGGTATGATTTGTTCACGTCTTTATTTAATTGCTAGTAGAGTAGATGTCATGTTTAGTGTATGCATGTGTGCAAGATTTCAAGCAGATCCTAAGGAAAGTCATTTGATTGTCGTTAAAAGTATTTTCATATATTTGAATGGAACCAAAGACTTAGGGCTTTGGTATCCAAGAAGAACTAATTTTATGTTGAGTGGTTATTCAGATGCAGACTTTGCAGTTTACAAAGTGGATACGAAAAGTACCTCGGGATGTTGCTAATTCCTTAGCTTATCACTGATTAGTTGGTATTCAAAGAAGCAAAAATCAGTAGCCTTGTCAATTGCAGAAGCTGAATACATTGCAGCTGGTGCTTATTGCTCACAAGTACTTTGGATTGCTCAACAATTAAGAGGTCTTGGATATGAATTCAGGAATGTGCCTATCAACTGTGACAATACTATTGCCATTTCAATATCAAATAATCCAGTGCATCATTCAAGGACTAAGCATATAGATGTGAGACATCATTCTATTATAGATCATGCTGAGAAAAGTGATGTATCTTTAACATTTATTTCAACTACTATGCAGATAGCTGATATTTTCACTAAACCTTTACCAGATGAGAGTTTTACATCCCTAAGGCTTGAACTGGGTATGTTAAACAAGGATGCATTGGCTTAGGAGGAGTATTAGTTCTTACTTGTATTATGTGTGAAAATATCAATGCCTTGAGATCATAATTTCTTAAGCCTTGAAAGTATGCTTCAAAGCTATGAAGTTTTCTGGAAGCCTTGAAATTTATTCAAAGCTTGGGGCCACTGTTTCAAAGCTGTGAGTAATATGTTGTGTATTACTATTAAAAAATTGGATCACAAAATATTATGTGATAACTTTTTGATAATTATAGAATATTTTATATGTTCAGAGGATTTGGTCAAAATATCCTAAAATATCTCAAGCATATCTTTCAAAATCTAATTTGCATGCAATCCTTCTTTCAATCAAGCTCTTCTACCTACTTAAGCCAACTTAAGGGCTTATTTCTATCATTCTCAATCTCTTTCTCTCCGTATCTATCTCTCTCTCTCAATTTCTTTCTCAACACCCTAAATCCAATGGAGCGCATATCAGAGAGAATCAAGTAAAGAGTTCTTCTAAGAGGATTAAGAGAAAGGCTAACAGAATGATCACCATCCATGGATCAGATTGAGATGAAACAACCAACATTCAAGAGACTTCTGCACCTTCAAAGAAGATTAATAAGGGAAAGGAAGTTCAGGAAGAGGTTCAAGAAGACGTGTCTGAATCTGAGTTTGGAATAGAGGAAGTGGTGGAAGCTAAGGAGCGGTGGAGTAAAGATCAAGGAGATCAGTCAAGCAAGAAGAAGAAAGAGGTTACTGCAGATATTAAGGAAGATGAGAACAAGAGTGCTCCATCTCCCAAAGAAAAGAAGCTAGAGGATAAGAAGATTGGTCCACCAAAAGAGAATAAGAGGGTTTAAGCATAGTGCCATGAAATCCAAGAAAGATTATGAGTTTGGTAAGCACATTCTACCTGAATCTTGGTTTATAAACCCTGAGGTTAAAGCTGTTTGGATGGATGGTTATGCATCTTCTAAGGTAGCCTTTGCAGACTTATAAGTGATGAAATGTTAGAGAAATTGGACATAGACTACATTAGGATGTTAAGAGATTATTCTATTGCAAAAATGTTGAATCCACCTTCTGAGGCTTACCCAAGGCTAACTAGGTTGTTTTATTTGAATCTGGTACAAGAGATGTATGAGAGTGGTAGTTTTACTCTTACTTCTAACGTGGCTGGTGTAGACATAAGGTTGGATCACCGAGTGTTTGCCAAAGTCTTGGGAGTGCCTAGGAAGCATAAGGTACATGAGCATCCAGATAGGAGAGGGTTTTTGGATTTAGCTAAATCCATGTTTTTCGTGGAGGGAACCTCTACTGGTCCCAAACAGTTAACACATTATGTGTTTAACTGTGAAGCTAAAATTATTTCCTTACTTATCATGAGATGTGTAGTTTCCAGGGAGCATCCAAAGAGTTGGTGAAAGATAGGGTGTTGGTACTGATGTACTTGATTTTCCAAGGCTTTGAGATTGATTTTCCTACTATGATCATGAAGCATATGGTGAGCTGTGGTACTAGAACTCGAAACCATTCTTTGCCTTATGCAAATTTATTGCCATTGTTTTTAAAACACTTTGGAGCATCCTTGAAGGATGAGGAGAAAATTACAAATTGTTTTGGGTTGGTTGATGAAGCTTCACTTCAAAGGATTGGGGTAGTTCAGACAAGTAAAGGGAAATGGAAGTTTTATTCTGAATTGACTGCAAAGAATTGAAGTAGAATGAATATATCAAACCAAGAGCAACTACAGCATGAGAGTCTTCTGGTAACTTGGATTTTTCTCAGGTTATTGACAGAGTTAAAGTCTTGGAGGATGGTATTGAGGACTTAGACAAGGATTGTTTGATTTTTCTATTGAGTATGTGAACTTCTAAGGTTTGGTAGATTCAAAACTAAATGTTATCATCAAAGGTTTGGACTTGGAGAAGATACCATCCGCTGAAAGCAAGGATACCAAATTTGATTCTGGTGATATTCTTGGAGATTTGTTAGAGAAACAGAAGAAGAAGAAGAAGAAAGTTCCCATAGTTCTTGCTGAAGGGGTGTTCATTAGGTATAAATACAGGATCAATACTCTAGAAGGGAGGTGAATAGAGTATGGCAACTTTTGCTAAACTTGCAAGAAGAGTGTTTTAAAAAAGAGTTATAATGAGTGAAGAGTATTTCAAGGCTTAAAATAAGTTTCAAGCCCTTGGATTGAAAATAGTTGAAGTAAAAAAGATGAGTATATTTCAAGGCCGCGAAATGAGTTTCCGACCCTTGAAATGAAACTGTTTTGATTGGTGCAAAAGAACTAAGTATAGAACTGAAACGTAAATGTAAGAGACACAAGATATATAGAGTTCAGTCCACTTGGACCAACGTCTCTACCTCAGGGATATTCTCCCTGCAGGATTTTAAACTCAATTCCTATTAATCAAAATCTAAGCCCTAGATCTCAAGCACAGAGAGATGTCTTACTCTGTTACAGCTTGTGGTTCTCACTAACCTATCTAGTACCTACTCTAGATAAATGATTAACTAAGATGTCTCTAATCTTCACCTTGAAAAATCCACGAGAATAAGAACTAGAAGTATTATCAGAACGATATACAATGAAGTTCATAATAGAAGAACACTAGAACGAAATCTGCCGTGAGTATGCATTGTTCTTCAGATTCTTAATTTGAGAGAAATGAATCCTTTTCTTTGTTTCTTGTCAATCCGTGAATGTGTTTGAGTGTCTCTGCCGATTGTCACATTGTATTACTTAAGCTTCCCTCTTTTATAGAGCAGTTTGAATTGTAGATCTTCAAGATCTCCTCTTAACAAACTTCCCTATTTTGTAGCTTCAACTTTGACTTGTCTAACAGCTTCTCCAACGGATAGTTGCTCTGTATCTTCGAGGATACTAATTTAATCTTGTGTAAACACATGTTGGGATACTTTCAAACACATCATATTGATCACAAAATCAAATAAACACTTTGTTTCTTTTCCTGCAAAACTCAAGTTAGGAAATAGATCTTGTAATATAGGAAACTTAATATCCCTGAAAGAACTAAGTCAGACAGATGGATTAGACACAGTTTAAAGTGTTAATTACATTGTATTTCATCATCAAATAACAACTAATCAAGCACAAGGGTTTAGGAGTTGAATCAAGATCAGAAACTCCCCCTAAGTTTATGCATATAAAGCATAGTCAGTTTCAAAGCTTTGAAGTATGTTTCAAGGCCTTCAAATAGACTAGCTATTTCAAGCCTTTGAAACTGAGTTGAACTTACAATCTCCTCCTTGATGAAAGACAAAACCACAATCTGTTTCGTACTATATTTTTGCAAAAAAAAAAAAAAAAAAAAAAAAACTCCTTAGCACATAGTATAGTAAATCATAGCACATGATATCCAAAACAAATCCAACTTATTAACTTACTGAAAAACATTAAATAACCGCAAGGTTCAGATAATCCTACTGACTAAAAACCAGGTCTATAGTAAACAAATATTAACCTAAATTTCTTCCCCTTTTTTGACTTTCATCAAAAAAGAATGAGAATATATTGGATCATAGTTTTGGAAAAAGTTGAGAAAATCTGTCTGAAATGATAGAATTTTCAAGACTTTGAAAATGATTTCAAGGCCTTGAAAAAGAAAGAAAGAAAGAAAGAAAGAAAGAGAAGGAAATAGTTAAGTGGTTTGGTATCCATCTCCTTGCTGCTCTACATCTTCTTCCTGACTATCTTCATCATCATCATCATCATCAATCTGTTCTTCTTCCTGAGCCACTTCTACTTCCTCAATGATTGAACTTATGGTTTTGATCTTCAGTTTCCTCTTCATAAAAATCCTTTTCTTATTCACTGAAGAATTTTTCTTATGTTGCTTTCTTCCTGATTCCATGCTAGATTTAGACTCAGCTTCTGTAATTGCTTTCTCCTTTCTGAACTTCCTTGATATAGGAGAAGCTTCATGTGAGCTTTAATTTGCATCTGAGTCTTGAATGTTGATCTTTCCTTTTCCTTTGTCTACTCTTTCAGCCTTCTTCTTCACCTTCTTAGGGCTACCAATCCGAATCCCTTTCTGTTTTTCTTGAGCAGACTCCACTGTCTTCTTCTTTTTGTTAGATACTGGTGTCTGATCTTTATTTTCTTTCTTTTTGGAGGAGGAGGGGACATGCCTTCTGCAATAGGAGTCTTTGAACTTGAATCTCCACTGATAGTCTAAACCTCTTCCACATTGTCCTTTCTTTTCTACTCTGTACCAGCCTTTGAACCACCAGCCATTTTTATTCTGTCAGTGGCTCTTGTAGTGCTCATTAGGGTTTGGGGAGTAGAATAGAAAGTAAGGGTAGATACGTAGGAGAGAAAGTGAGAAGAAGATAAAAAATAAAGAGTTTCAGTTTGAAAAGGAAACTGAAAGTTTTTCCTAATCTTTGAAGATTTGTTGAATAAAAAATATTCAAAATTGTGTATGCCGTTGAAAATAAATAATATAATACTATTTTGGCTGAAAAGGGGTTTCTGAAAAATTGAGAGGCAATATTGAGTAATTACTACAAAGATAACACCCAATATTGAAAGATCCAAATTATTGACTAACTAACATACAGTCTTATTTTCAAAGCTTTGGAATGAATTTCAAGGCCTTGAAAAGCTATATGGTTAGAGCACATACACTCAAAGCTTTGAAAAAAAATTCAAGGCTTTGAAAATCAGTTTAAACCTTTGAAACACATAATACTTACCTTGTACTTACCTGATTATCCTCCTAAACCAATGCTTCCTTATTTAGCATGCCCAATTCTAATCTCAAGGATGAGAAACTTTCATTTAGCAATGGTTTAGCGAAGATATCTACAAATTGCATGTTAGTAGAAAAACATTCAAGAACAATGTCACCTTTTTCAGCATGATCTCTCATGAAGTGATGTCTAACATCAATATGCTTTGTTCTTGAATGCTAAACTGGATTCTTTGTAATTGATATTGCACTTGTGTTGTCATACTTGATAGGTATATCACTGAAATCAAACCCAAGGTCTCTCATTTGTTGTGCTATCCATAACACTTGTGAACATCAAGCTCCATCTGCTATGTACTCAGCTTCTGCTGTTAATAGTGCAACTGAGTTTTTTTTCTTCGATTTCCAGCTGATTAAAGATGATCTAAGGAATTGGCAGCATCCTGATGTACTCTTTCTATCAACTTTATATCCAGAAAAGTCAGCATCCGAATAGCCACACAAAGATAAATTAGACTGTTTATGATACCAAAGCCCTAAGTATTTTGTACCATTGAGATATCTAAAGATTCTTTTAACTGCAGTCAAGTATGATTCATTAGGATAAGCTTGAAATCTAGAACACATGGAAACACTGAACATGATATCGTGTATCCTTGATGTGAGGTATAGTAATGATCCAATCATACCTCTATACTCTTTCACATTCACACTCTTACCAGATTCATCTTTGTCTAAAGACAATGTAGAACTCATGGGGTTCTTGACCTCTTTAGATTGAGACATATTGTACTTTTTCAACAAGTCTCTTGTATACTTTCTTTGATGTAGGAATATGCCTTTCTTCAACTGATGAATTTGAAGTCCAAGAAAGAAGTTCAATTCTCCCATCAAGTTCATTTCAAATTCCCTGCTCATAAGACTTGAGAATTCCTCGCAAATAAGATCACTAGGAGCTCCAAACTGAATATCATCAACATAAATTTTAACTACAAGAATGTCTTTCTCAGGAGTCTTTATGAAAAGGGTCTTATCAACTAATCCTCTTTTGAAATCATTTTCCAGTAAAAACTATGACAATCTTTCATACCAAGAGCTTATTTCAAACCATAATGATCTTTGTCAAGTTTATAAACATGATCAGGGAACTTGTAATTTTTAAAACTTGGAGGTTGAGCAACATAAACTTATTCTTGCAAATAGCAATTTAGAAAAGCACACTTCACATCCATTTGAAAGATTTTCATGTTCTTGTGAGATGCAAATGCAAATAGAATTATAATTTCTTGGAAATAGGAGAAATTTTTTCTTCATAGTCAATACCTTCTTCTTGATTGTATCCTTGAACTACCAATCTAGCTTTATTCCTGGTTACCTTTCCATTCTCATCTAACTTGTTTATGAATACCCATCTGGTGCCTATAACAGACTGATTTCTTGCTAGAGGAACTAGATTCCAAACCTTGTTCCTTTCACGTTGAGTTCACTTTGCATAGCTACAATCCAGTCTGCTTCTTGTAATGCTTCCTTCACATTTTTAGGTTCTACAAGTGAGATGAAAGAATTAAAAGCACAGAGATTCTTCAACTGTGATCTTGTTTGTCTACCAGTGGTTGGATCAGAAATAATGTTATCAGCAGGATGAGATGAGAGATATTTAAATCTCTTCCTTAGTGTCTAAGGTTTATGCTCTCCAATTTGTTTTTCAAGTCTTTGAGAACTTGAGGTAGTAGCTTGATCTGCTGTCTTCTCTGGAGATTTTGTTTCAATGCTTTGAACATTATTTCTAAGGCTTTGAAATTGACTTCTTTGTTCCTGTCAGACTTCCTTGGAACCTTTTGAGGATTCTTCTTCAGTATCTGAATCATCCTTTTTCTGATTAAGATCTGCAAAACTATCACTCAAAGAACCATCATAGATTTCATCAAATATGACATGAATACTTTCTTCAACAAGCTTGGTTCTCATATTATAAACTCTATAGGCTTTGCATGTCTATGAATAACCAAGAAAAATACCTTCATCACATCTTGCATCAAACTTACCAAGATTGTCCTTACCATTATTATGAACAAAGAAGGTACAACCAAAAGGTTTGAAGTAATAAATGTTTGGCTTTCTTCCTTTGAGCAGCTTATAAGGGGTCTTTTTCGGAATAGGTCTGATCAAGCACCTGTTGAGAATATAGTGTGTTGTATTCACAACTTCTGCCCAATAGTACTTTGGCAATTTTTTTTCCAGAAGCATTGTTCTTGACATGTCTTCAAGAGTCATGTTATTTCTTTCAACAACTCTATTATGTTGAGGAGTTAAAGGAGAACAAAAATTGTGAGGGATACCATGCTTAGAACAAAATATATCAAACTCAAGCTGATCAAACTCTCTACCATGATCACTTTTGATTGAAGCAATACGTATGTTTTTCAAGGTTTGAAAATTTAGTGAGAGCTTCAGATTTTTCTTTAAGAAACATAACCCAAGTATATATAGAAAAATCGTCTACAATAACAAGCATGTACTTCTTATCCTTTGGAGTTGGAGTTCTCATAGGACCACAGAGATTCATATGTAGTAATTCAATGGATCTAGTAGTACTTACAAAGTTCTTTGGTATGAACGAGCTTCTAGTTTGCTTGCCTTGTGCACATGTCTTGCATACTTCTTCATCTTTGAACTTGATAGAGGGTAGACCTCTTATGAAGTTCTTTGAAACTAGCTTGTTCACGGTATGCAAGCTAATGTGTACCAACTTTCCGTTCCATAGCTTTGAATCTTCTTTCAAGGCCTTGAGACACTTCAAGTTTTCTCCTGCAACTTTGTTAGTTTAAAAAGTATAAACATTGTTTGACCTAGAGGCAGTAACGATGCAATTGCCAGATTTCTCATCTTGCACCACCCATTTCTCTATGTCAAAGATAACCTTATTACCATTATCTCACAGCTGAGATACATTAAGCAAGTTAGTTTCAAACCATCAACTAAATACACATCAGAAATGGAACTTTTAGCATTTGTACCAACTTTGCCAATACCTAGAATGCTTCATTTGCCTTTTTCTCCAAGTGTAATTGAACCTTCAGATTGCTCCTTCAATTCTGATAATAAAGATCTCTTTCCACTCATATGTGACGAGAAACCACTTTTCATAAACCATTTCTATTCTTTTGTGTTGGTGACAAACTGCAAACACCATTCACTGCCTTACCCAGCTGTTAGACCAAGTGTGGAATTTAGATTCATCTTCAGGGTCAACCATGTTAGGTGGTCTAACCCCTTTAGGAACCCAAATATGTCTAACTTTTCCTTTGAATTGAAATTGAAAAAGTATCCCTAATTATGTGAGGGTCTCTTCTTCTAAAAGGAAAATTCATCCTAACATGACCAATTTTATTTCAATAATGGCATTTAGGAGATGTTCTGCTTCCAGCTTTCACAAATCTTGTATTGTTCTTTCTAGGAAAATTTGGATTGTATCCAATACTAGTTTTGTGAACAGACTTTAAGCTACCTCCAGCAATCAAGTTCAAGTTTTGTTCTGAGCCTGTAAGTTTTGTCATGGCTGATTCAAATTCTTGAAGTTTCACAGTTAGAGTAGTATTTTTTTTATCCAATTTATAAACTTGATGTTTTAGATTGACAATACTGTCACTCAGAAGAGAGTTCTCAGTGACTACTTCCTTGACTTGTGTTTTCAAGGATTTGAAACTGGTTTACAAGGCCTTGAAATCACTGTCAGTTTTCTTCTGAAAAATTTCAAGGTTCTTATTCTGACAAACAAGATGCAAGTTTTCTTTTGTCTGCTCACGAAATTTTTCTTTCAAAACCCTAATCTCTTTCAGATTGTCCTCTTTATTTAAAAGCATTGTTCTAAGATAATCAGAGAGGACTTCTGTTGGTTTTGAAATCAAGCAGTTTACCATTACCTCAATGTTCTTTTCAGAACTTTCATCATGCTTGGCCATAAAGCATAGGTTGGTATGTTCTTCTTCAGATTTAGAGTCACTTGAGGTTTCTGAATAACTCCAAGAATCTATCAGAGTTTTATTTCTTCTATCATGATATTTCTTCTGAAAGTTTTTGCTCTTTTTGTGTGGACAATCTATGATCAAATGTACTGCATCACCACACTCAAATCAATTCATAAATTTAGGCTTATTACCATGTGAAGAAGATTTACCTTTGCAGTCTTTTCTACATGAGGGTCTGTGTCTATCTCTGCTGAAGTCTTTTTTTTCAAAGTTCTTCTTCATTTTGAGAATTCTGGTCAAGGTTTTGGAAGTCAAAGTAATAGGATCTTCATCATCATCTTCTTCACTTTCAAGGCTTTTAGATGGCTCATTCTCCTTTTCCTTGAGAGCTAGGTTCTTGACACCTTCTGGAAATTCTCCATCAACTTCATTCATGGATATTTAAAGTGTAAGGATTTTTCCTTGCAGGTCATCAAGTTTAAGTGATGAAAGATCTTGAGCTTCCTCAATATCCGTAATCTTTGGTTCCCATTTTGCCTTTGGAAGTTTTCTTAGAATCTATCTAACCTTTTCTTCATTGGAAATATGTTTTCCCAAAGAATCAATATTGTTGACAATGTAAGTGAATCTTTTGAACATGTCTCTGATTGACTCATCCATTCATCTTGAATAGCTCATATTGCCTGAGATATATGTTGATCATGGTTTGATTGACTTGGCAGTTTCCTTCAATAGTCACCACAATCTTATCCCAGATCTCCTTGGCAGTCTTGCAACCTGAGATCCTGTTGAACTCATCTGCACTCATAGCACAATATAAGAAATTCATAACTTTCTAGTTTTTAGAAAATTGTTCCAGTTCAGAAGCAGAAAGTGAGTCTTCAGATTTGGGAGTTTTAATCCCATTTTTCTCTGTGTAGAAAGTGTGAAGACCATTCCGTATGATAGTTTAAAGCTCTATATCTTGATCAATGATGAACATTTTCATCAAGGCTTTCCATTGAACAAAATTGTTGTTGGAATAGGTTCCCTAGAGGAAATCTATATTTGGTATGAATGATGTAATGGCTAGAATATTCATTTATTATTTATTATTATATTGAATATAATGAATTCCTTAGATACAATGTGTTGTTTATCTTAAATGTCTCTAGTCAATTATGTTGATTAATAGGACGATCAAATATAGACTAGTATGTGTGTAGATTGATATGGAGATATAAATTCGAACTCATGGGTATGCATTAGGAGTAATGGCATACTGGATAGACCCACAACGAGAAGGATACTCTAGATTATGTCCAAGTCACAATCGCGTCTTGTAGTGCTATTAATATTGTAATCCTTAGACTTGAAGTCACTAGATACTCTAGTTGTGAAATATTATGCTTTGATGTTATCCAACGTTGTGACTTAGCTGGGCAACTATAAAGATAGCTATCGGGCATGATAGGAAGCAAGCTTAGAGATCAAAGTGATGTAGAGAGGATTCGTCCCTCCCACATAATGGGATAAAATATCCATGTCCACATGAGGGATGGTGCTTATTGAATGTCTGGCCAGACTCAGATAAATCAATATGGAGATATTGATGTTATCTGCTTGCATAAGCATAATCCCAGGATCGAGAAACTATGGATTGGATATACGAGTGTGACTATTATGTCTCGTGTCCAATCCGAATATGAGACAAAGGGATAATACAATATGAGATATTGGGAACAAAGGTTTGTCGGGATCACTGACTATTTCTATTAGTTGGGTTGCATGGATGTGTTGCTAGACACCGCTCCATGTTAGTAATTAGTTACTACCAACTAAGTAGAAACCTATGGGGTCACACGTCGAAAGAGTTGAAATAGATTTGGGATTCATTAATATGATTAATTACATAGAAGGATCACTTTGCAACACCTTGCAAACTTAGTAGGACTAATTTGCGAGGAAGGGACTAATCCAAGTTCTTGTAGAACTAGGAGGGGCCTTTATGTAAACTAACAAAGGTTTTTAGTCTATATAAAGGATGCTCTAACTTCCTTCCCACTTAATGTTCATTCTCATAACATAAGTAAGTGGGAGAGAAAGCAAGAGAGCAAGAGACAAGCCAAAGGAGGCCGAAGCCCCTTTAGCCGCCCCTACCCGTCGGCCATCAAGAGAGTAGGCCGATCCTCTCTTGTCTTTGTTGCGTGATTCGTTCTTCCATCTTCCTCCGGTTCAAACTAGCACTAGGAGAAGTAAGAATCTATATCTCACCTCTAGACGTGGATCAACCGTAGAGACGAGGAAAATATTCTTCGTGTGATCTCCCAAATCACAAAGGTACACATCTTCTATGTCTCTTATCATGTTATGATATCTATTACTGTGATCCTTGGTGGGATTTGAGTAGGAATAAATTTTTGTTATTCCGCTGCGATACCTACGTCAAAACCCAACAATTGTCTCCACAGAAGAGAGGAAGTTTGTTATCAGCTCTTTCCTGAGAGAAACCACCATCACCTACGGTACTCACAATCACAAGATGGTTAAATATATGTAGCGATACAAGCTCTGATACCAATTGAAGGGGTGTACAGTAGGTAGAAATACAGGATCAATAATCTAGAAGGGGGGTTGAATAGAGTATGCGAACTTTCGCTAAACTTGCATGAAGAGTGGTTACAAAAAGAGTTATAATGAGTGAAGAATATTTCACGGCCTTGAAACGAGTTTCAAGCCCTTGGAATGAAAAAAGAAGTAAAAAATATAAGTATATTTCAAGGCCTTGAAATGAGTTTCAAACCCTCGAAATGAAACTGTTTTGATTTCTGAAAAAGAACTAAGTATAGAACTGAAAATTTTCAACTGTAAGAACTCAAGGATCTTCTCCCTGCAAGATATTCAACTGAATTCTTATTAATCAAAAGCTAAGCCCTAGATCTCAAGCACCGAGAGATGCCTTACTCTCTTACTGCTTGTGGTTCTCACCTATCTAGTACCTGCTCTAGCTAACTGATTCACCAAGAATTATTTATTTTTTACCTTGAAAAATCCACGAGAATAAGATCTAGAAGTATTATCAGAATGATATACAATGAAGTTCATAATAGAAGAACACTAGAACGAAATCTGCAGTGAGTATGCACTGTTCTTCAGATTCTTAATTTGAGAGAAATGAATCCTCTTCTTTGTTGCTTGTCAATCCGTGAATGTGTTTGAGTGTCTCTGCCGATTGTCACATTGTATTACTTAAGCTTCCCTCTTTTATAGAGCAGTTTGAATTGTAGATCTTCAAGATCTCCTCTTAACAAACTTCCCTATTTTGTAGCTTCAGCTTTGACTTGTCTAACAGCTTCTCCAACGGATAGTTGCTCTGTATCTTCGAGGATACTAATTTAATCTTGTGTAAACACATGTTGGGATACTTTCAAACACATCATATTGATCACAAAATCAAATAAACACTTTGTTTCTTTTCCTGCAAAACTCAAGTTAGGAAATAGATCTTGTAATATAGGAAACTTAATATCCCTGAAAGAACTAAGTCAGACAGATGGATTAGATACAGTTTAAAGTGCTAATTACTTTGTATTTCATCATCAAATAACAACTAATTAAGCACAAGGGTTTAGGAGTTGAATCAAGATCAGAAACTCCCCCTAAGTTTATGCATATAAAGCATAGTCAGTTTCAAAGCTTTGAAGTCCGTTTCAAGGCCTTCAAATAGACTAGCTATTTCAAGCCTTTGAAACTGAGTTGAACTTACAATCTCCTCCTTGATGAAAGACAAAACCACAATCTGTTTGGTACTATATTTCTGCAAAAAAAAAAAAAAAAAAAAAAAAAAAAACTCCTTAGCACATAGTATAGTAAATCATAGCACATGATATCCAAAACAAATCCAACTTATTAACTTACTGAAAAACATTAAATAACCGCAAGGTTCAGATAATCCTACTGACCAAAAACCAGGTCTATAGTAAACAAATATTAACCTAAATTTCTTCCCCTTTTTTGACTTTCATCAAAAAAGAATGAGAATATATTGGATCATAGTTTTGGAAAAATTTGAGAAAACCTGTCTGAAAAGATAGAATTTTCAAGACTATGAAAATGATTTGAAGGCCTTCAAAAAGAAAGAAAGAAAGAAAGAAAGAAAGAGAAGGAAATAGTTAAGTGTTTGGTATCCATCTCCTTGCTGCTCTACATCTTCTTCCTGACTATCTTCGTCATCATCATCAATCTGTTCTTCTTCCTGAGCCACTTCTACTTCCTCAATGATTGAACTTATGGTTTTGATCACACTGTTGAACAGGAAGGTTAACCCTTCTAATGCTTTTTGTCCCTGTTTCAGTTTCCTCTTCATAAAAATCCTTTTCTTATTCACTGAAGAATTTTTCTTATGTTGCTTTCTTCCTGATTCCATGCTAGATTTAGACTCAGCTTCTTTAATTGCTTTCTCCTTTCTGAACTTCCTTGATATAGGAGAAGCTTCATGTGAGCTTTAATTTGCATCTGAGTCTTGAATGTTGATCTTTCCTTTTCCTTTGTCTACTCTTTCAGCCTTCTTCTTCACCTTCTTAGGGCTACCAATCTGAATCCCTTTCTGTTTTTCTTGAGCAGACTCCAGTGTCTTCTTCTTTTTGTTAGATACTGGTGTCTGATCTTTATTTTCCTTCTTCTTGGAGGAGGAGGGGACATGCCTTCTGCAATAGGAGTCTTTGAACTTGAATCTCCACTGATAGTCTGAACCTCTTCCACATTGTCCTTTCTTTTATACTCTGTACCAGCCTTTGAACCACCAGCCATTTTTATTCTGTCAGAGGCTCTTGTAGTGCTCATTAGGGTTTGGGGAGTAGAATAGAAAGTAAGGGTAGATATGTAGGAGAGAAAGTGAGAAGAAGATAAAAAATAAAGAGTTTCAGTTTGAAAAGGAAACTGAAAGTTTTTCCTAATCTTTGAAGATTTGTTGAATAAAAAATATTCAAAATTGTGTATGCCGTTGAAAATAAATAATATAATACTATTTTGGCTGAAAAGGGGTTTCTGAAAAATTGAGAGTCAATATTGAGTAATTACTACAAAGATAACACCCAATATTGAAAGATCCAAATTATTGACTAACTAACATACAGTCTTATTTTCAAAGCTTTGGAATGAATTTCAAGGCCTTGAAAAGCTATATGGTTAGAGCACATACACTCAAAGCTTTGAAAAAAATTTCAAGGCTTTGAAAATCAGTTTAAACCTTTGAAACACATAATACTTACCTTGTACTTACCTGATTCTCCTCCTAAACCAATGCTTCCTTATTTAGCATGCCCAATTCTAATCTCAAGGATCAGAAACTTTCATTTAGCAATGGTTTAGCGAAGATATCTACAAATTGCATGTTAGTAGAAAAACATTCAAGAACAATGTCACCATTTTCAGCATGATCTCTCATGAAGTGATGTCTAACATCAATATGCTTTGTTCTTGAATGCTAAACTGGATTCTTTGTAATTGATATTGCACTTGTGTTGTCATACTTGATAGGTATATCACTAAAATCAAACCCAAGGTCTCTCATTTGTTGTGCTATCCATAACACTTGTGAACATCAAGCTCCAGCTGCTATGTATTCAGCTTCTGCTGTTAATAGTGCAACTGAGTTTTGTTTCTTCGATTTCCAGCTGATTAAAGATGATCTAAGGAATTGGCAGCATCCTGATGTACTCTTTCTATCAACTTTATATCCAGCAAATTCAGCATCCGAATAGCCACACAAAGATAGATTAGACTGTTTATGATACCAAAGCCCTAAGTATTTGGTACCATTGAGATATCTAAAGATTCTTTTAACTGCAGTCAAGTATGATTCATTAGGATAAGCTTGAAATCTAGAACACATGGAAACACTGAACATGATATCGGGTATCCTTGATGTGAGGTATAGTAATGATCCAATCATACCTCTATACTCTTTCACATTCACACTCTTACCAGATTCATCTTTGTCTAAAGACAATGTAGAACTCATGGGGTTCTTGACCTCTTTAGATTGAGACATATTGTACTTTTTCAACAAGTCTCTTGTATACTTTCTTTGATGTAGGAATATGCCTTTCTTCAATTGATGAATTTGAAGTCCAAGAAAGAAGTTCAATTCTCCCATCAAGTTCATTTCAAATTCCCTGCTCATAAGACTTGAGAATTCCTCGCAAATAAGATCACTAGGAGCTCCAAACTGAATATCATCAACATAAATTTTAACTACAAGCATGTCTTTCTCAGGAGTCTTTATGAAAAGGGTCTTATCAACTAATCCTCTTTTGAAATCATTTTCCATTAAAAACTATGACAATCTTTCATACCAAGAGCTTATTTCAAACCATAATGATCTTTGTCAAGTTTATAAACATGATCAGGGAACTTGTAATTTTTAAAACTTGGAGGTTGAGCAACATAAACTTCTTCTTGCAAATAGCAATTTAGAAAAGCACACTTCACATCCATTTGAAAGATTTTCATGTTCTTGTGAGATGCAAATGCAAATAGAATTATAATTTCTTGGAAATAGGAGAAAATTTTTCTTCATAGTCAATACCTTCTTCTTGATTGTATCCTTGAACTACCAATCTAGCTTTATTCCTGGTTACCTTTCCATTCTCATCTAACTTGTTTATGAATACCCATCTGGTTCCTATAACAGACTGATTTCTTGCTAGAGGAACTAGATTCCAAACCTTGTTCCTTTCGAACATGTTGAGTTCACTTTGCATAGCTACAATCCAGTCTGCTTCTTGTAATGCTTCCTTCACATTTTTAGGTTCTACAAGAGAGATGAAAGAATTAAAAGCACAGAGATTCTTCAACTGTGATCTTGTTTGTCTACCAGTGGTTGGATCAGAAATAATGTTATCAGCAGGATGAGATTAGAGATATTTAAATCTCTTCCTTAGTGTCTAAGGTTTAGGCTCTCCAATTTGTTTTTCAAGTCTTTGAGAACTTGAGGTAGTAGCTTGATCTGCTGTCTTCTCTGGAGATTTTGTTTCAAGGCTTTGAACATTATTTCTAAGGCTTTGAAATTTACTTCTTTGTTCCTGTAAGACTTCCTTGGAACCTTTTGAGGATTCTTCTTCAGTATCTGAATCATCCTTTTTCTGATAAAGATCTGCAAAACTATCACTCAAAGAACCATCATAGTTTTCATCAAATATGACATGAATACTTTCTTCAACAAGCTTGGTTCTCATATTATAAACTCTATAGGCTTTGCATGTCTATGAATAACCAAGAAAAATACCTTCATCACATCTTGCATCAAACTTACCAAGATTGTCCTTACCATTATTATGAACAAAGAAGGTACAACCAAAAGGTTTGAAGTAATAAATGTTTGGCTTTCTTCCTTTGAGCAGCTTATAAGGGGTCTTTTTCGGAATAGGTCTGATCAAGCACCTGTTGAGAATATAGTGTGTTGTATTCACAACTTCTGCCCAATAGTACTTTGGCAATTTTTTTTCCAGAAGCATTGTTCTTGACATGTCTTCAAGAGTCATGTTATTTCTTTCAACAACTCTATTATGTTGAGGAGTTAAAGGAGAACAAAAATTGTGAGGGATACCATGCTTAGAACAAAATATATCAAACTCAAGCTGATCAAACTCTCTACCATGATCACTTTTGATTGAAGCAATACGTATGTTTTTCAAGGTTTGAAAATTTAGTGAGAGCTTCAGATTTTTCTTTAAGAAACATAACCCAAGTATATATAGAAAAATCGTCTACAATAACAAGCATGTACTTCTTACCCTTTGGAGTTGGAGTTCTCATAGGACCACAGAGATTCATATGTAGTAATTCAATAGGTCTAGTAGTACTTACAAAGTTCTTTGGTATGAACGAGCTTCTAGTTTGCTTGCCTTGTGCACATGTCTTGCATACTTCTTCATCTTTGAACTTGATAGAGGGTAGACCTCTTATGAAGTTCTTTGAAACTAGCTTGTTCACGGTATGCAAGCTAATGTGTACCAACTTTCTGTTCCATAGCTTTGAATCTTCTTTCAAGGCCTTGAGACACTTCAAGTTTTCTCCTGCAACTTTGTTAGTTTAAAAAGTATAAATATTGTTTGACCTAGAGGCAGTAACGATGCAATTGCCAGATTTCTCATCTTGCACCACCCATTTCTCTATGTCAAAGATAACCTTATTACCATTATCTCACAGCTGAGATACACTAAGCAAGTTAGTTTCAAACCATCACCTAAATACACATCAGAAATGGAACTTTTAGCATTTGTACCAACTTTGCCAATACCTAGAATGCTTCATTTGCCTTTTTCTCCAAGTGTAATTGAACCTTCAGATTGCTCCTTCAATTCTGAGAATAAAGATCTCTTTCCACTCATATGTGACGAGAAACCACTTTCCATAAACCATCTCTATTCTTTTGTGTTGGTGACAAACTGCAAACACCATTCACTGCCTTACCCAGCTGTTAGACCAAGTGTGGAATTTAGATTCATCTTCAGGGTCAACCATGTTAGGTGGTCTAACCCCTTTAGGAACCCAAATATGTCTAACTTTTCCTTTGAATTGAAATTGAAAAAGTATCCCTAATTATGTGAGGGTCTCTTCTTCTGAAAGGAAAAGTCATCCTAACATGACCAATTTTATTTCAATAATGGCATTTAGGAGATGTTCTGCTTCCAGCTTTCACAAATCTGGTATTGTTCTTTCTAGGAAAATTTGGATTGTATCCAATACTAGTTTTGTGAACAGACTTTAAGCTACCTCCAGCAATCAAGTTCAAGTTTTGTTCTGAGCCTGTAAGTTTTGTCATGGCTGATTCAAATTCTTGAAGTTTCTCAGTTAGAGTAGTCTTTTTTTTTATCCAATTTATAAACTTGATGTTTTAGATTGACAATACTGTCACTCAGAAGAGAGTTCTCAGTGACTACTTCCTTGACTTGTGTTTTCAAGGCTTTGAAACTGGTTTACAAGGCCTTGAAATCACTGTCAGTTTTCTTCAGAAAAATTTCAAGGTTCTTATTCTGACAAAAAAGATGCAAGTTTTCTTTTGTCTGCTCACGAAATTTTTCTTTCAAAACCCTAATCTCTTTCAGATTGTCCTCTTTATTTAAAAGCATTGTTCTAAGATAATCAGAGAGGACTTCTGTTGGTTTTGAAATCAAGCAGTTTACCATTACCTCAATGTTCTTTTCAGAACTTTCATCATGCTTGGCCATAAAGCATAGGTTGGCATGTTCTTCTTCAGATTTAGAGTAACTTGAGGTTTCTGAATAACTCCAAGAATCTATCATAGCTTTATTTCTTTTATCATGATCTTTCTTCTGAAAGTTTTTGCTCTTTTTGCGTGGACAATCTATGATCAAATGTACTGCATCACCACACTCAAATCAATTCATAAATTTGGGCTTATTACCATGTGAAGAAGATTTACCATTGTAGTCTTTTCTACGTGAGGATCTGTTTCTATCTCTGCTGAAGTTTTTTTTTTCAATGTTCTTCTTCATTTTGAGAATTCTTGTCAGGGTTTTGGAAGTCAAAGCAATAGGATCTTCATCATCATCTTCTTCACTTTCAAGGCTTTTAGATGGCTCATTCTCCTTTCCCTTGAGAGCTAGGTTCTTGACACCTTCTGGAAATTCTTTATCAACTTCATTCATGGATATTTCATGTGTAAGGAGTTTTCCTTGCAGGTCATCAAGTTTAAGTGATGAAAGATCTTGAGCTTCCTCAATAGCCGTAATATTTGGTTCCCATTTTGCCTTTGGAAGTTTTCTTAGAATCTATCTAACCTTTTCTTCATTGGAAATATGTTTTCCCAAAGAATCAATATTGTTGACAATGTAAGTGAATCTTTTGAACATGTCTCTGATTGACTCATCTCCATTCATCTTGAATAGCTCATATTGCCTGAGATATATGTTGATCATGGTTTGATTGACTTGGCAGTTTCCTTCAATAGTCACCACAATCTTATCCCAGATCTCCTTGGCAGTCTTGCAACCTGAGATCCTGTTGAACTCATCTGCACTCAAAGCACAATATAAGAAATTCATAACTTTCTAGTTTTTAGAAAATTGTTCCATTTCAGAAGCAGAAAGTGAGTCTTCAGATTTGGGAGTTTTAATCCCATTTTTCTCTATGTAGAAAGTGTGAAGACCATTCCGTATGATAGTTTAAAGCTCTATATCTTGATCAATGATGAACATTTTCATCAAGGCTTTCCATTGAACAAAATTGTTGTTGGAATAGGTTCCCTAGAGGAAATCTATATTTGGTATGAATGATGTAATGGCTAGAATATTTATTTATTATTTATTGTTATATTGAATATAATGAAGTCCTTAGATACAATGTGTTGTTTATCTTAAATGTCCCTAGTCAATTATGTTGATTAATAGGACGATCAAATATAGACTAGTATGTGTGTAGATTGATATGGAGATATCAATTCGAACTCATGGGTATGCATTAGGAGTAATGGCATACTGGATAGACCCACAACGAGAAGGATACTCTAGATTATGTTAAAGTCACAATCGCTTCTTGTAGTGCTATTAATATTGTAATCCTTAGACTTGAAGTCACTAGATACTCTAGTTGTGAAATATTATGCTTTGATGTTATCCAACGTTGTGACTTAGCTGGGCAACTATAAAGATAGCTATCGGGCATGATAGGAAGCAAGCTTAGAGATCAAAGTGATGTAGTGAGGATTTGTCCCTCCCACATAATGGGATAAAATATCCATGTCCACCTGAGGGATGGTGCTTATTGAATGTCTAGCCAGACTCAGATAAATCAATATGGAGATATTGATGGTATCTGCTTGCATAAGCATAATCCCAGGATCGAGAAACTATGGATTGGATATACGAGTGTGACTATTATGTCTCGTGTCCAATCCGGATATGAGACAAACGGATAATACAATATGAGATATTGGGAACAAAGGTTTGTCGGGATCACTGACTATTTCTATTAGTTGGGTTGCGTGGATGTGTTGCTAGACACCGCTCCATGTTAGTAATTAGTTACTACCAACTAAGTAGAAACCTATGGGGTCACACGTCAAAAGAGTTGAAATAGATTTGGGATTCATTAATATGATTAATTACATAGAAGGATCACTTTGCAACACCTTGCAAACTTAGTAGGACTAATTTGCGAGGAAGGGACTAATCCAAGTTCATGTAGAACTAGGAGGGGCCTTTATGTAAACTAACAAAAGTTTTTAGTCTATATAAAGGATGCTCTAACTTCCTTCCCACTTAATGTTCATTCTCATAACATAAGTAAGTGGGAGAGAAAGCAAGAGAGCAAGAGACAAGCCAAAGGAGGCCGAAGCCCCTTTAGCCGCCCCTACCCGTCGGCCATCAAGAGAGTAGGCCGATCCTCTCTTGTCTTTGTTGCGTGATTCGTTCTTCCATCTTCCTCCGGTTCAAGCTAGCACTAGGAGAAGGAAGAATCTATATCTCACCTCTAGACGTGGATCAACCGTACAGACGAGGAAAATATTCTTCGTGTGATCTCCCAAATCACAAAGGTACACATCTTCTATGTCCCTTATCATGTTATGATATCTATTACTGTGATCCTTGGTGGGATTTGAGTAGGAATAAATTTTTGTTATTCCGCTGCGATACCTACGTCAAAACCCAACAATTGTCTCCACAGAAGAGAAGAAGTTTGTTATCAGCTCTTTCCTGAGAGAAACCACCATCACCTACGGTACTCACAATCACAAGATGGTTAAATCTATGCAGCGATAGAAGCTCTGATACCAATTGAAGGGCTGTACAGTAGGTAGAAATACAGGATCAATACTCTAGAAGGGGGGTTGAATAGAGTATGCCAACTTCCGCTAAACTTGCATGAAGAGTGGTTACAAAAAGAGTTATAAAGAGTGAAGAATATTTCACGGCCTTGAAACGAGTTTCAAGCCCTTGGAATGAAAAAAGAAGTAAAAAATATAAGTATATTTCAAGGCCTTGAAATGAGTTTCAAACCCTCGAAATGAAACTGTTTTGATTTCTGAAAAAGAACTAAGTATAGAACTGAAAATTTTCAACTGCAAGAACTCAAGGATCTTCTCCCTGCAAGATTTTCAACTGAATTCTTATTAATCAAAAGCTAAGCCCTAGATCTCAAGCACCGAGAGATGCCTTACTCTCTTACTGCTTGTGGTTCTCACCTATCTAGTACCTGCTCTAGCTAACTGATTCACCAAGAATTATTTATTGTTTACCTTGAAAAATCCACGAGAATAAGATCTAGAAGTATTATTAGAATGATATACAAATGAATTTCAAAATAGAAGAACACTAAAACTGAATCTGCAGTGAGTATTCAGTGTTCTACAGATACTTGGATTAAGATAAATGAATCTTCTTCTTTGTTGCTTGTCAATACCTGAATGTGTTTGAGTGTCTCTGCTAATTGTCCTGTTGTATTGCTTCAGCTTTCCCTCTTTTATAGAGCAGTTTGAATTGCAGATATTCAATATCTCCTCTTAACAAACTTCCCTATTTTTTAACTTCAGCTTTGACTAATGTAACAGCTTCTCCAACAGATAGTTGCTCAGTATCTTCAAGGATACTGATTTGATCTTGTGTAACACATGTTAGGAAACTTTCAAACACATCAGATTGATCACAAATCAAATCAACACTTATTTTCCTTTCCAGCAAAACTCAAGCTAGGAAATAGATCATGTAATTTAGGAAACATAATATCCCTAACAAAACTAAGTCAAAGAAGGATTAGATACATTTTAAAGTTTCAAAATACTTTGTCTTTCTTCATCAAATAACAACTGATCAAGCACAGGGGTTTAGGAGTTGAATCAAGATCAGAAACTCCACCTAAGTTTATGCATATAAAGCATAGTCAGTTTCAAAGATTTGAAAGCTGTTTCAAGTCCTTGAAATAGACTAGCTATTTCAATTATTTGAAACTGAGTTGAAATTACACTTGATTCAAAGAACTTATTTGAACAGTCAGATGAGGAAGTTGGTGGTGAGGAGACTGCTGAAGGAGGAACTAATAAGAATACTACTATAGTTGAGGAAGTAATTGCTGAGGTGGTTGTGTATATGGAAGCTGATGAGGAAGCTGAGAATGTGGAAGCAGAAAATAAAAGTGTTGATGAACAAGCTGAGACTGCAGAAGAGTCAGATGATTCAGAAGCTGAGGAAGAACATGTGGAGACTGAGGATAAAGGCAAGGGAAAAGCTGAAAGTGGGAAGAAGACTACCAAGAAAAGTGCTGGAACTGAACTTCAAAGCCTTGAAGCATTTCTTTCTGGACCTTTCTTTCTTTCATTCTTTCTTTCCTTCTTTATTTCTAAGTCCTGAAGTGTTTTGGTTTGTTTTTTATTTAAAAACCTCTGAACATGATCCTACATTTCTTCTACGTCTTTGATGAAAGTCAAAAAGGGAGAGAAGTATTTGCTTATTTGCTAGTTTTTTGAAGTTTTGTAAAAATATTTGGATACTGTAGGAAGTTTTTTGGTGGTTTTATGCTATTAGTTTCTTTAGATATATCTATGTTGTGATTGTTCTGATGTATGTGATATGATTTTATCGAGTTAAGTTTTAATGGTAACTTTGAGGTGCAGGAAATTTTGGAAAGCAATAATATTTGTTTTGTCTTTCATCAAGGGGGAGATTGATAGTTCAAGATCTTGAGCATGAATTTGTTTACAAACTCAGGGAGAGTTTGATCTTTGATGATGAAAGCCAAAAGGATCAGAACGGTTAAAGTCTCAAAGTTTCAAAGATTTGATATAAAATTTCCTTGTGCTAACTGTATATTACTCTTAACAGTTCTGTGATTGCAGGCTTGGAGATTGGATTGAGTGGTGATCCAACCATTCACTATTGTTTTAAGAAATATTATTGAGCTCATGGTTTGATTGAATTAGTTTTGGAGATTGCAGGATTCGGTTTTAAAGTTCATTCATATGAACAGGCAATCAAAGCTCCGAAGCTTTGAGTTGCTTTTATACTCAGAACTGCTTAACTGAATTCTGTATGCAGGATGAGTTTGATAGATTCAAGATTGGATTAGGACTTTATCTAACTTCTTATTATGTTATCTATTGTAGATGTTATCTATTGTAGTGTTAAGCAGTCGAGTTCTTTTCTTAGGGCACCACATGGGAAGGGGCACCAATTTTTCCAAAACGCTGGGGTATATTTGTAAATACGTTATTATATGGTAAAATACAGCTGTTCTAATAACTTTAGTCAACACAAACACATCGGGATAATCTTAATTTTTTTCTCTCTCCCATGACTGACTTTTTTTATCCAATTCTCAATCCATGTCCTTAAGCCATAAATTCCGTCCAATGTTTTGATGATTTTTCAGTTAAATACCACTTTCGAATAGCTCCCAAATTCACGAACTCACACTCACAGTTCGATTATTCAAATCGATTCACCTGCATATGGGTTTTGAATGCTGTTTTGGAATTGGGAGTTGGGCGATTCTGCCGGTTGACGTTCGTTTCTTGCAGAAAGATCACATCAATTTAGTTGATCCAGCCAAAGTGCACTGTTGTACTTTACGAATCAAATAATTCTTTTAGAGATTCAACAAATCTTGTGTTTCTTGTGTAAATGTTTTCTGAGCTAAAGTATCAAAAGTTGCAAATTTCAGTAAAACCTAATTTGGTTGTTTTTCACTTTAATCTTGATTTTGATTTTTATTTTAATTTTTACATACGAATTCTTCACTTTATCTAAAATTATTTATGTCAAAATCAATATTTTTTTAAGAATCTGTATTTTTTAAAGGTTGATGTATTAATAAAAAATTATGTCAGAATATGTCAAAATCATTTTTTTGTTAACAATCTGTATTTTTGTGTTCATGGCTATTGATGTTGAATGGTGTGGAATATTCCATATTCATGTCAGTTCATAGAGTAGAATCAACTATCAAGATAGCCTACAAAATTCTGGATGGTCCATAGTCTGGGATCCAACTTCTACTACTTGAAATAACATGTTTCATTGTTTACTTGATACATTACATTTCATTCTTTTAGTATTTTTACTATCATGTGTACTTTAAGTAGTAAAATTTGTCATGTTTTTATATATAAATTCGGAAAATTTGGGTGTCTAAGACAATCAATATTTTGATACCTATATTCAATAAATTTAAGAACTTTGTCATGAAATACACAAGTTCTGATTGTCTTCATAGGCAACCAATTTTCCGTGTTGCTTAGGGTAACCAAATAACTAGGGCCGGCCCTGCTTATAGTTATATACATATGTGGCTATTTAAATTGAATTTTATCTAAGGCAAGATTAGCTAGGGTTTATGCAGGAACTGTATGTCTAACAGATCAGTTTGTGTGGCTAATTTGTCTAGATCTTGTTTGATCTTTGTGGCTGACATTGTGCAGAATTGTTGGTCGTCCAAACGTCCATAAACAAAGTCAATAAGCTATTCAAACATAGTTGTTGAAAGAAGCATCTCAGGGGAGAGAATTTGTAGGAATTTAGTTCCTAAAATATCTCAACCAGTTGCAGGTTGTTAATAAAAGCTGGAGTTTGAATTTCAAAAAGAGACATAGAGAGAGGCTAATCAACAGAGATATTGAAGAGAGTTTCATACGTGGGAGATCATGTTACAGAACTCTTCAAACAATCAAGCCAATCAACAACTGCAGGAATTGAAGATCATTCATCAAATCTGAAGAACACTTCCAAGCTTCATCAGCTTATCTTTTCCGTGTTCTTCTACTTGTAGTGAAATTTTTTTATTCATTCTTACTTTGTCAACCTCACAAACTTAGAAGTTTAGTTGTTCAAGTGAACAACAAGAGGTTCTTATTGTTTCAACATGTTATAGATGGTACTAGATAGGTTGGGAACCACAAGCTGTATAATTGTAAGGTAGCTCACTTAGGCTTGAGATCTAGGGCTAAATCTGGGTAATTAATAAGAAGTGTGTTGAAATCCAGGAGGGATCAGATCCCTCAGGAAAAGACTATGTCCAATTGTGACTGGCCTTTGTAAATATCCTTGTGTTCTTGTGCCTTACATTACTACTTTTCATATCTATTATTTATCTGTTCAAAATAAGTAACTCCAATGCTTTGGAGAATTTCCAATCTCAAAGCATTGAAGCCACTGTTTTCTGTAGTTGTATCTCTAGCTTCTCAAATCTTTTACAAAGCTTTGAGATTTCAACTGCACATTTTCTTAAATTTTCAAAAGGCTAGTTATTGAGAAAAAGTTTTCATACTCTATTCAACCCCCCCCCTTCTACAGTATTAGATCCTATTTATTTACTTGAATTACAAAATTTCAACATAGCTTTAGTAATATGGACAGGCTTGGACAGAAATTATCGACCTGAATTGCAATTAGGGTTGTGCTTGGGTACAAATATTAAACGGTGGGCTAACCTAAAATGCCCGATTTGTACGATCACTAACTCTAAATAATATATTTTGATAAAATTATGTAGCATATCTACATGAATATGCTACTTTTCATTACATATTACTAATGCTTTAATCACTATTTCGTTCTTGAATTAGTTTATTTGGTTTTTTCATAAAAAAATATTTTTTTTTGTTTTTAAAAATGCATTAAGTTTAATGTCCCAACCCGAATTCGGCCCGAACCCGAATTGATTTAAACAAATTTGGGCTCGGGCGGGCTTGAATTTCTCTTCACTCAGGCTGGGCTGGGCTTGGACAGCCTCGACAGAACTCGGGCTCAGGCTTGGACGAGGGTGCCAACCCGTCCAACCCTCCCGAGTTGCAGTCCTAGTGATGTGAGATTAATGATAGATTCC
The DNA here is from genome assembly GCA_023055425.1 of Linanthus parryae. Lineage (NCBI taxonomy): Eukaryota > Viridiplantae > Streptophyta > Magnoliopsida > Ericales > Polemoniaceae > Linanthus > Linanthus parryae. Next base: position 1,354 of record JALGPY010000043.1, on the reverse strand, counting down.
CTGGTGACGAGATTTCTTAACGCTTATGCGCAAGTGCACGGTCAAGTAATATAGGGGTGGTATTTCAACTCCGATTTATCGATCCCACGAGGACAGACTTGTTACTTGTGACATCCCACATAATTTAGTTCAAATAGGAATTTATTTGATTTAGTTATAATGTTTTGAGCTTATTAAGTTGGATGGTAGAACTTAAATATTGATTCCCTATAATCTTAATTTTAAAAATTACTTAATTGCTATGAATATTAAATCTAGAAAAGTAGTAAAGTATGTATGTATTTCTAGTATATGTAGAGTACTGCTATAGTATGTATACCTTGAATGTACATCTAGTGTAGGGGGTTAGACACATAGTTACCTATCACTAGGAAAGCTAGCTATCTATGTATAGTCACATCATGACTACTTGTGTTTCACACCATATGCTTGTCTCCTTTACACTCTTTCCTAGCCATCTTTTTCAATGAAATAAATCTTTCATGTGAAATCCCGGATATGAGCAAAGAAGCCACAAAAACATGGCCAAAACTTTGTATTTTGCCATACTATGAGTGTAAAACTTGTGGGGGTTGGATACCTATCAATCCTAGACCCATTTTTAAATGTTACTCCACATATTACACTCAAAAGATGGTAGCAAATGTGTCATCTTTTTGTTGTCCCAAAGTGCCTAGCTATGACCATGCTAGGACATTTCTTGCAAGAAAGTGTGACATAACAATGCACCATGTCCCTTGAGAATTTTTAAAGCATTGTAGTTCAGCCCATCTCCCTCATTTCTCACACCCCCATCTCTCTCTAAGAGTCACAAGAAGTCATTTTCTTTCACAAAAGAAGCTCAACCCGTTTTTGTGCCAAAACCTCCACAAAACACCACCAAAACTTCATATTCTAGCAACAAAATCATGAAAAATTTGTCTCCAAGCTAAACACAGCCTTGGTAAGGACTTATTCCTTCATCCTACCCATGGATTGAAGCTTACAATCACTCTTTTGCTCACTATTACTAATCTTTGAGGTAAAATTGTTGATCTATTCTTCGATCCTTGCATATTGTTGCTTCTAGTATCTATTAAAATGGTAAATCATCTAAGAATGTCCTTGCATGTGTCTATTTTTGCATCTTTTTGTGGATTCATGGGTTCATCCACATGGAGGAAGGTTTAGAAGAAGTTCATGTCTCAAAAGATGAGAGTTTTCCTTGATTTCCCTATTCCATACTCTTCATCCTTCCAAATCATGTGTTTTTGCTCATCCTTGAAGACTATATGCTTCATATAGACTTGCATGTGTCTCTTCCATTCCTTATTAAATCGAAAATGAAGTGGTTTCACATACTTACTCTAAGAAC